>OX453003.1:14946676-15571676 GCA_949699075.1 Asteroscopus sphinx | reverse complement strand
CTTAGTTGTGATTACAACCATTCTATCTATTTCTGTGATATTACGCGTACTGTAGCTAGTTATGTGTTATTACCTCTGGGATTTCTCTTTTTCTTTATAAGTGTGGCTTTAATAGTCCTACAAGGCACATGATCTTGGAAGTGCCATTTAGTAAGCAATGGCAAGAACTTCTCAACACAATATCGTTCGGACCAGTCCAACTTGTTTGTCATAATTTTCTGAAAAAAATGCCACTATATCACACTATGCTGAGCGTGAGGTCCTGGGTTCGATTCCCGGGTCGGGCAAAGTGTTATTGGATTTTTTCATTGAGAAATTCTCAGTATCAGCTCGGAGTCTGGATTTGTGCCCGGTCAGTGGCAATAGGCTCGCCCCCTATTACATGGGACTATAACATAACTGGCGAAATGTGGGTGTACTATTACACATCTGCCTACCCCTTCGGGGAAATACAGGCGTGATGTTATGTTGTTATGTTATACCACACTACCTGGTGCTACATTACATTTAAGATAAAGATATATTTATTTGCAACATGTATAGATAATAATACATGATTGAGATGCTTATTACAGATGTAAAATAATAGTTTGGATCAACATGTTTGACCATGACTTGTGAACAAATATGAATAATGTAGAATCCGGAAGTTGACTACTGTTAAAAATAACCAAAAATGTTACATTATTTAAAAGAAGATACAGAAAGGACTACATTGTAGAAAGAATAAACAAAATCCATGAAAAAATTCAAAAGATACACGCTTTTTAAGTTTTTGGAAGGGGTATCCTCTGTCCTTGTTGTGCGAAACGGACATTGTTCAGAGAGATGTCAAGTTACTATGAAGGTTTTGTACATTGACGTCAATCTTTAATAGTGCTGTCTCTGTCTAGTGAACAAATTTAAATCGCTTATAACTTGGGCATTTTATCAAATATTTTATTGGTTTTTTCACTGTTGCTTATTCTTCTTGAAAAATATTAGATTTTTCTAATAAAAACTAATAAAAAAAAATAGTCACCGTCCCTATTAGTTACGATTTAAATTGTGGAAAGAAAAAAACGCTGATCGCAATTTCGCTTCGCATGCGTAACTGCGTTAAAAATAATAAAATAAGTAGAATTAGGTAGTTATTGACAAAATCTATATAATGAATGTTTCTATGTTTGTCCTTTAAGCGGTCTTGAACCATTCGTCCGATTGTGATTAAAGGACATTGCCCATTCCCTTAGGCCCCTCAAAAAAAAATGCTATGTCACGGCGGTTTTAGTCTTATTTTGTAGATCAAGAATTATCTTTTATTATTCTGCAAACGATTTAAATTTTTTCACCCTGGTTTAAGAGAAATCTAATTTTTTCCAACTCTTTAACTGATCGATAAGTACGCTTCGTGCATCGTTGGGCGATATAACTAAACGCACCCATAAGGACATCCAGAGACACCATGTATGGTGTTGCAAGATATAATTATTTTGTTAATCGATTTTTGAAATCGATTTTGTAGTATTTTTTAAATAATAAGATTGCAAGCTTTTAAGTTTTTGGGTGTATTAATTAATATCGATTTTATAAGTAATATTTCAATTAGTTTAAAATGATTATAACAATATTTACAATAAATGCATAGGTATTTTAAAGCAAAGAATCATTTTATTTTTCAGTACAAAAAGATTTCAAAAATATGTTTTGCAATTTCTATTGATTTGACGTCATATGAGTGATTTTTTATAATTTTTAACGGAATTACGCATGAGAACCGAAATCTAAAGATATAAATTGTGGAAAGAAAAAATAACCAATCAATCAAGATAAGTCTAGTTTAATAGCATCTGAAACACAGTAAAAGTGAATTAATAGAAGTATCGCTATTTAGAATCGATTCCGATTATTTGTGGAAATAGTCTTATATCTGGCAACATTTTCGTTCGGTTTGAATGGAGGATATACTTACGATTCAGTTTAATACATATTTATTATGTTTTTTAATGCTAGGGTGAAAGAAATGTTGATAAAGAACACATAAACATGGACATAATTTTTGAATAACATACAGTTTTGACATGGCGCCAAAAATGGGCCCATCTGTGGGCATTGTCCTTTAGTGAGTTCTTCTACGTACGCCCGCAAAGGTTCCTGGCCCAAAAAAATATGGCATTGCAATGCATGCTTGTTACACTACATGAAATAATTCACACATACACTTAAGAATAAATGAAAATTATTTTGAAATATTGATAAAATGGTTACGATAAAAGATATACAACGTGTTATTGAAACAACTGAAAACCTCTCAAGGGGTCATTGTACTCATCAGTATGAATAACTATTATTATGGGACGAACCCTAAAATCGCGAAAAAATATCAGTTGTTCCCTAAATTTTGTCGATTTATGTGAACACTACATTTGTGTAGGGAACAGCTGAGTATTTTTTTGGCGATTTCAGGGTTGGTCCCATCATCATCATCATCATCATTTCAGCCGAAAGACGTCCACTGCTGGACATAGGCCTCCCCCAAGTATCGCCATAACGACCGGTCCTGCGCCTTCCGCATCCAGCGGATACCCGCGACCTTCATCAGGTCGTCGGTCCACCACCTACCCACGCTGCGCCTTCCAGTACGCGGTCGCCACTCCAGAACTTTACTGCACCATCGGCCATCATTTCTGCGAGCAATGTGCTTTAGTTGGTCCCATAGTAAAAGTTATTAATTTTGACCAGTACAATGACCCCTTAAGAGGTTTCCAGTTATTTCAATAACACGTTATATACTTACTATATTATATTATAGCATTAGACAAAAAATAACTCAAAAGGCAAGGAAAAGTATATGAATAATAAAAACATTTTAACAAAAAAAAAAAACTGACTTCAAAAACCTTAACTAAAAAGTAAAAAATAATCATTGTATGTATTTTAAAATATTAACATAAAACCAAAATTTTGAAGACGGCGCGTGATTGACCCTTTGCGTCATGTAATGTACAGTCGAGCGCAATATCTATAGTAAATACAGTTTATGTGAACGTACATGAAAATCACGCGCCGCCTTCAAAATTTTGGTTTTATGTTAATATTTTAAAATACATACAATGATTATTTTTTACTTTTTTAGTTAAGGTTTTTGAAGTCGGTTTTTTTTTTTGTTAAAAAGTTTTTATTTCATACTTTTTAGTTGAAAATTGCGAGGGTTGATTAATAAATGTTTATATAACCAATTTGAGAATATTTTTTTATTAACCTTTGTTATCCCACTGCTGGGCAAAGGCAAGCTCATGTTCTTCCAAACGTCCAATCACTATCGTGAAAAAAAAACACGCAAATCGGCCAAGAATTCTCAGAAAAACGAACCAATGAGCAGATCATCTAGATATGCGAAGCTAAAATAAACTGATCTATTGAAGCTGGTTAAAAAACTACTCAACCCAAGTCAATAAAATTTATATGGGACCACCGCGCGGACTTTCTCTACCAAATAAAAAAACAACCACGTAAATCGGCCCACAAATCTAGGAGTAATCGGTGTACATACATGAAAAAAAAAAAAAAAAAAAAAAAACCCGCCGATTACATAACCTCCTCCTTTTTTTGAAGTCGGTTAAAAAAAGACCACAGAAGTTTTCACTAAATCACCATCACACCACCAGTGCGTAATTACCATAAACTGTATTAAACTTGGCGTAGGATTCCTCATACTATTCAGATCTATCTTGTCAGGGGGTGTGTTCATGAACTCTTTCATAACTTTTGGCTCCGGAAAAGGTGCCCCACACGTAAGAGCTCGTTTACGAAGCGATAGTTCACGCTTTACTTCTGCAGCCTTCGTTCTGGAAAACAAATGATAAATAAATAAGTAAAGCTGACATTATTTAAAACCATCTAGATTGAGTTAATTTCACGCTAAAGTCCCACAATGTTGTCAGAGTTCAGTATAATAAGATCTTCAGGTCTTCAGAGCTCTGTTGCGGTTCCCTGGGAATTGTAGTGCTTCAAGCATGTTTGCGGATGCACATGTGGTTGATTTCCATGTATCTTGATAGATACATGGAAATCTTGGTGTAATGGGCTGGTGGTGGTGGCGTGATAGGGTGGATGTGGTGCGATTTTATGGTGGTGGTGGTACAATGTGGTGGTGATGGTGTGGTAGTGGTGGTGTGGTAGTGGTGATATGGTAGTGGTGGTGTGGTGGTGGTTGTGGTGTGATGTGGTGGTGGTTGTGGTGTGATGTGGTGGTGGTGGTGGTAGTGGTGTGTTGTGGTGGTGGTGGTGGTAGTGGTAGTGGTGTGATGTGGTGGTGGTAGTGGTATGATGTGGTGGTGGTAGTTGTGTGATGTGGTGGTGGTGGAGGTGTGATGTGGTGGTGCTGGTGTTGTATCATAAAAATACAATTCTGTATCAAAATAAAGTACTGTAATATCGTCTGTAGTAGGTTAATACCTAAATACATTGTTAAATTAGATATTGTGTTCATTCATATACGACATGACATCCTTTGATATAATTTATAACTAGCAGTGCCCGCGACTCCGTCCGCGTGTATATATATTATAACTTATAATAATAGGATTCATTACTTGTGTCCGGTATCGCTGCAGCCGCGATTCGTGACACAAACTGGACATCCGTTCTTGCCGTGCGTCCTTCCGAAGTGTCCGCAGCGGTCACACCGCCCAGGGGCAGACAACCAGTGGTTTTGTTCTTCATAGTGCTCGGGGTCTGTCACCCATGATAATAGTCTGTTGAAAATTGTAAGGGATTTATTTATGTTTTTTTTTTTCTTAATGAGCCCCGTCCGCCCTTCTTGTGGGTGTAGTAGATAGCTAGAACATGCATAACAGGGTATTTGATATATTCAGTGGCATATTATTTTCTTCAATAATTACTCGATAGAGCACTTCATCGATTTTATTTATTTCTACAAGGTGTTCGCGGCCGGAAGGGGACCGACGACCTGGTGAAGGTCGCGGGATTCCGCTGGATGCGGAAGGCGCAGGACCGGTCGCTGTGGCGATGCTTGGGGGAGGGTTATGTCCAGCAGTGGACGTCTTTCGGCTGAAATGATGATGATGATGATGATTTATTTCTTTACAACCCGTTTTCTTCTGTTCTCTGCTTAAAATAATATTTGAAATTTTCAATAACAGTTAAAATTAAATATCCCACTGTGATAATATTTTCAGTCTAATGAGACTTGAAGGCACATTTTTACGAGAAGCATTTGATTAATTTTATTGACTTTAGACCATAATTAATGATAAACATATAAAATTGAAAATGTAAAGGTAATTGGCTAAGATTGCTCGTAGAATTTACCTAGGTATAACATCTTTTTCAGGTACAGTGTGCAGGAATGACACGGCTGTGTTTATAGAAGAGCCACACGCACCGACGCCGTAATCACACCCGCAGAGAAGCGCCAGAGCCACCATCTTGTTGCGGCCAAATCCTACGAACATAATATATTATTAGTTCCTTTTCCAGGCTTGACGTTGAGTTTATGGACACCCTGTATATTCACTGATGGTAGCCTTATCCCGGTAGTAAAATGCGAAAAACAGAAGAAGAAAAGTTACAATACGCGTAATATAACTATGCCGCTCTGATACCAGGCTTTGCGTAGGACCGCGCAGGTACAATTGCGTAATAAGTGTGAGCAGGGCATAAGGATGCATCGAACGTTAACGGACGACTGAGACAGCGAGAACATGCAGGCCCCGTGTCATCTTGCCGCTCAGATAAACTAACTAATCTGAATCTTGCCGCCATAACCGCGCGTTCGCGCGTTGCAACCTAATCAGATCTGATTAGGTTGCAAAATGGACTACTGCGCAACCACTTGTTGCGGACTTGACAGCGGCATAGTTATTTTACGAGTATTGTAGTTACCCTCTAAAACCAAAAGTCTGATAAGCAATGAATAAATCCTTTAAATGTCATAAAACTAAGTTGTTTTTCTTGAGTAACACATCCCATATTTTTATTTACTGATAGGTAGAATTACAGAATAAGAAAGACTTACCATTGCTCTTATACATGACTTCAGCATCATAGCAGTCAACGGAGCCCTGCAGGGCGCCACCCCCGGCCGAGTTGGACACGCTAAAGTTGCGATACACGCGCCGAGCGCCATAGGCGAAACAGTCAGAGTCTTGAGATATTACTGCGTCAACCAACTGTATACAGTAATAAGAAGAAAGTAATTTCAGAATATTAGATATTTCAAAACATTTAAAAATGTTTAAAACTTTGAAAATCAAAAAAGATGTATTGTTTTTGTACTAGTTGCAGATCCAGTACCTTTTCCAGAAGGTACTATAAAGCGCAAATCACACACAACGCGGGTACGTGTCGGGCGCGTGTCGGGCCCGCGTCGGTTGGAGCGCGGGAGCGGCGCGTGTCTCCGACCACTACAGAGTCTACAGACAGAGCAAGGGCCGCGCGCGACTCCCGAGCTCCAACCGACGCGGGCCCGACACGCAACCGCACTGTGTGTGGTTTGCCCTTAAGCGGAAGTTTTGTAGGCTGGTTGTCTAAGTGAGTGTGTCCTCCAGTGAGGGCAACACTACTCTTATTAATTATGACTCAAAGAATTTTTACCCAAGATAGAATGTGTACGGAGAAATTTAAGAACTTCAAAAATGAATAATATCCCGTTCATGTAAGGTCCAAAATCTTTAATCAAAATCAGGGAGAAAATACCGGTCGAGCCCGGTCTTCTGAGATAGTATTACCGGGAGCCCGCTGTCCCTTTCCTGCATGTATGGACACCCTACATAAAAGTGACAAAAGTCTCCCCAATCATCGGACCGAATTTTTGTCGGCCGTCCGCTTTCCAGCTTGATATATAAGTTCCTTGGTATTACCCTTCATGGAGATTTTTTGCCTGTGGTAGTATCAGTGGATTGTACTAAGTAATGTCACCCCAATACAAATAATAACTATGGATTGGATTATATTGTTTTAAAATAACGTGATGAGTACATGGCAATTCATAACATTTAATTCCTAGAAGGTTGCGAAGTGCGAGATAGCTGGGTTTGGCTGGTCGTTTGGGCTATCTAGCTAAGATAGACAGGCCACCTAAACAGAAGTCCCATCGCAATGCTTCATGTAGGGAATGGGAGTCCCTTAATCGTCTTTGCACTCAGATTGGTCGCTATAGACTTAATGTGTGAATGGGGGTTTAGGGGGCCTAGTCTTGTGCATTGTAACTGCGGTGACCCAGAGCAATCTATGTCGCACTTGCTAACGAGTTCCTTGTGCTCGAACACCTGCACAAGAGATGACCTATTCGCCGCCACTGAAAACGCCATTGAAGTGGCCACGTTCTACTCGAAAAATATTAAAAACATAATAGTTATACTTATTTGAAACATTGACACTATAAGAAGATGGAGGGAAAGTGCTAATATCTCAGATGAAAAACCATGCTGATATGAAATTTTACTATACAATATAACTACTAGTAATACAACCCATAGAATCTAAATAATAAACTAATAGAAATGTTATTTACTGTCTTTTAATACCGGAACGCGTGTCGCCGGTTTGCCGCCACCAACACATAAATATGAGATCACGCCCACCATGTTTCTAGCATTCAATGCAAAACAAATTAGGCCTAAAAAATATTCCGCTGTTAGATATGTTGCAAAATACACTTTTAGTAACTCTGCATCCAAAACAGCACTGATAATCAAGCAGAAGGTTCCCGCACTGGTGTCCTATAAGAAAAAAATATGGAAAGAAATAGTAAATAAATACAAACACCTTGGGCATTCAGGCGTGCACATGTAGCTTCAGCCTCACCGTGACCCTTTACACACCGGACACCAAGAGTCTTTAGCAGCGATTCACACTGGAAACAAATTTATCTTTTAACATAACATATAATTATAACATCACGCCTGTATACCCCTAAGGGGTAGGCGAAGGTGTATAGTATACACCCACATTTCACCGATATTATTTCAGATGGTCCTAAAAGGCGATGAAATAACTAGTTAAGAGCCCCCGCTGACTACAGATTAAACGTCAACGATAGTTGGGTGACATATTTTTTTTATAGGAAATCTGGGCCCTAATTCACGTAATTTCATGACACGCCGGTCAAGTTGCGGTGACGCTGCAGTTCGTTTCTGACAGCTACCGCCGTAGATAATAGAATACGAAAAGCATTGTTTTGATCGAATCTTAACTGCAACTGCATTGGAATTGCACTTCTTTAGTTACGTGAATTGGCCTACTGGTCTATCGGTATGCTCTCTCCCTTGTCATGATGATGATGATGATGATGATGATGATGTCCTCCTTGACGTGTCCGTCAACGGCGAACCTTGTTAGCTCCGGACATGAGAGCGGAGGTGGCTAGCGAAACCAAATTTGGTTTTAAAGGTCCTGTTGCAAGGCGCACATTGCAACTGACCTGAAGAATTATATGTGTAGGTATAGGAAGGCTTTGGTCGGTTCTTTTTACTAAGGCGTTTTTCAACGGCGTACTGTAGTATTAAGAACAATAAGACTCATTCCTTATCATGTTTACATCACATTAAATTAATATTTTTGTGCTGCATAGACACTCTATCTAGTCTTGCAAAGAGACTGAATTATGATTGATTACTTATTAGTTACCTACTTCTTTAAGCACATTTTTAAATCTCTTCCTAGCCACATCAGGCTTTTTCTTTGTGGTGGCAGCTTCAGACCTTGGTGCAGCCCCTTTGAATTGAATGGCATTACGAGCAGCCATGACATCTCTCTTGAGTTCTGGTGCATCACCCTCTAGCACAAATACAGGGTCTATATCAGCCAATACCAGGTACACAGTTCTGAAGAAGAGGTTTCTGTAAAACAAAAACAAATAATGATTATGTGTTACATTTTTACTTTTCTTCACATACCCCAGACACAAATCTCACTAGCACACACCCAGACCCGGAATAATTATCTGTAGGTCATACAAATATTTGTTACATGCAGGAATCGAACCTGACTTACCTGACCCTGTATGCGGGAATTGAACCAGACCTATTGCGCAGATTGTCAATCATTCCAGGTCACAGAAGTAGAGGCTATCAGAAGAAATGTCAAAGAAAATGCTGATGATAATGTTCCTTAAATGTCTTTGCATAATCCTTTAGTTTTTAACCATACTCCAAGAGATGAAGTTGGGACTTAGAAGATTTATGGTTTACTCTTTGAAATAAATAACATTTATGGAGATTGATCTAAGGGTACTGCTGCTCATCTATCACTACATATTATACTGTACTGTCTGCCTTGTTGGTCTAGTCGTCACAAGCGCGACCGCTAAGCATAAGGTCTTGGATTCGATTCCCGGGTTGGGCAGTGTTATTGGGATTTTCCTGTAAAGAAAATTTCTCAGTAGCAGCCCAGAGTCAAGAAGTTGGCGGTACTACACCCCGTGCCTCGGAGAGCACGTAAACCCGTCGGTCCTGCGCCTGTTCTCTCTCCGGTCTGTTGAACTAACGTCCCATCGGATTAACAGAGTGAGGCAATAGAGAGTGCACCTGTATTATTTGCACACACACTTGTGCACTGTAATATGTCCCACGCAAATGGCTAGTCTCCATTGAGATTGGCCAACGAGACCGAAAAAAAAAACGCCCGAGAGGAGTCCTCCATCATGTGATGATGATAACATATTATAAATTAAAGTTCCCTGCTGCGATGAGTTCAACTTTATTCTGGCCAATCTCAGAAACAACTGTATGGATTTTCATACAGTTTTCAACAATAGAAAGAGGGATTATCTAAGGTTATAGGCTATAATATACATATATAATACCCTTGCGAAGCCGGGGTGGGTCGCTAGTCTATAAAAAATATAATTATTATTAAAAACTGGCTCCATCTAGCATACTAACTTGTAAGAAACAACCTACTTCATGTTTTACTTATATCTATTTTAGTACTTTATTTAATGTTATTTGTTGTGCTGTCACTGTCCTGTGCCAAATAAAATCTTTCTTTCTTTCTTTCTTATCTTTCTTTCTTTCTTACTTACCCATCAGTGGGCACAAAGCCACCGGCTGCTGTGAAATAATAGAATAGTACATTATGATACAAGTGAGCTAATTTGACTATTATACTCGAGGCTGAATTGCAGCCCAAGCCGAAGGCGAGGGTGTAATGGAGCCGAGAGTATAATAGTCAATGCTCACGCGTGTCATACGACGTTTTTCAACACACTTGCAAGGAAAAAAACATAAATTACACATTTTAGACAAATATTGAATTTGTGAAAAATGATAAAAATGGCGCGGTAACATACAGATATGCTCGCGCAGGTGGTCGAAGGAAACCGCCATACAGCCTTATATAAAAATATTATAAATTGATTTATTTATTTATAACACAAATTAATATTAATTTGTTGACAAAAATTTATAATTTGATGAAATGAAATGTTTATATATAGCATATTTTAATTAATACAGTTGATTTATTCCCAAAAATGTTTAATTTAGTTCAGGCATAAAAACTCTTTGCTGCGATTTAAAAATAAACTGTAAAGTAAAAAGCACTAGTGCAATAATATAATGAACAATGCACGCGTGCGTTATAAGCCACATTATGAACCTAAAAGCGATGCAATAAGAGCCACTTTACGAGCAAGTCAGTTGAAAAATCTATTATTTCTTATTAGCCATTCTTTATGAATGATCAAATATAATAGAGAAGCAGTCTTGTACAAAATCAAACCCAAAAAACGTCTCCGCGATAAAGTGTACTTGTAATTTTGTTTACTACAGCGACAAGTACAACACTCCAGCCTTTGTTTGCACATTTGAATTATAGTTTTTGTATCTTTTTCTACACATTTTAGCATTGTGAAACGTCAAACCGCTAGCATGGTCGTGAAGTGGCTGAGAGTGAAACCGTGCACCCGACTGAATATTGCACAGTTTTGATGGCGCCATTTTTCGAGCAGCGATTGTGCATCTATAGTATATTTGATCAAAGACTAAATGCATTCAAAATCATAATAATATATTTATTTTGAATGCATTTAACATTATTGGTGTAGAAAGGTTGACCTACCCCACCTAATGAATATAAATAATCATTTAAATACCTGGGCTTCTCATCACTGAAAGGAAAATAATATGAATTATTATTACCTTAGATACAATTTCGGCTGGATATGATACTCTGTTACATTCTGGCTGTCGCAAACCCATCCTGCTAAATCAACTGCAACGGTTTCTCCCCTTACCTGTAAAAATAGAAGCCTTTATACTGATAATCACTAAGTACCTACTTGAATAATTAAATACTTGGACGTCGTTGCTTGGAACATAACTCTAATGGCTAATTTTCACATACCAAAGTAGCAAGTCCTTCTTTCTTTTCGAAATAGGAAAATCTGCGAAAAAATCTATAGAATCTTCTACTCACTTCGTGTAAAGATTTTTTCTCGCTGTAAGGTGTCAACACGGTCCATAGGCCTTTTATGCCCATATTTTTATTTGAATACCCAATCAAGTTTTGAAATATAAGTATCAAGGAAAATAATACACTGTGATAACTTCTCCTGAATAAAATAAATGTTTTTACTCGGTACTCGGCCCCAATTTAAATTATATCAAAATCAAATTAAATTTATTTCTGTACAATATTTCAAATTCAAACAGTCTGACACTGGATCTGAAAAATATTTCAAACAATACTAAGCCCTAACTCGTATACATAGAGTTGATTTTCAAACAATAAAAAACAATCCATTGTTTTGAAGATCCTTGATATTGACAGTTGACAGACTAGTGTAGCCATCATTGCCTTCTACCTATGGACTTAAAATGTCTACGAAATACGCGTGGCATATTTACAATATCCGGGCCACTGTAATGGCGGCCATAGCTAGGCAAGTAAGTAATCAAAACTAAAAAGTATCGATATCGATACCCGTGTTTCTTACCAGTGATGTGTGCTGATTAGAACCATCTTAAAGTAATAATAAATAATGCAATTATGTCAAATAATAATAATAATAAGTTCGGCTGTCCCTAGGACATAAAAAAATCAAGCTTCTAAGTCAAGGCAATCATACGGCTATGACACATATTTTGATACTCGCAAACTCACATAAAAAACCTAAAGGGTACTTCGCGTTGACATAGAATCATGAATTTTGGCCGATATATCGATACATCGAAAATCTGATATTTAAAAAAATATCAAGAGCCCTAGTTTGTTTACTTGACAGCTCATGTACTATGGGCATGGGCCACATTGCGGGTTTGCCACGCGGAGTAGGTATTTTGACATCCCGTAAAGATGTTGCCAAGCAGAGAATATACAAATAGCATGCGATCTCTTTCACCAGACGACATAACACGTTGGTTAACAAGAGACAAAGAATAGATTCATAATTCAATAACGATTTAATAGATATTTGAATAAACTAGGTGGATATAGAAGAATAGGCTACCTCCATGGGTTTAATAATTCAATGGTTTTATTAGCTACTATTATCTAATCTGTGGTTTGATTATCATTTGACGTTTTACCAGCATTGCCAGATGTACGATAATTACCGTACATGTATGATAATTTTGGTTCTGATACTACACAAAATGGAAAGTCGTTTACAGAAGTACGATGATGCTGAAAATCATTGCTTGAGTTCGTAGGTCAACACTGTGTACGATAATAGTTCACCTAATTCCTTATTATTTTTAGTTCATCAGGGCTACGTGATATATATCACTAATCTAGCGGAGCTACTATACAACATTTAACAAAAACCCTGTTGTTCCTGTGAGGTCAGGCGCGGTTCCAGCCCAAGATTTTGGGGGGGGGGCGTCACCTTGGCTTACGTACAGTTTCAAGGTCCAATTGTACCAGCAAAACCTGTTTTTTTTACATTTACGCAACAACGACTTGACTTGACTTGATTGAATTGGAAATTTCATCCATACTTCATTTTGAGCAAAATAATACCCATTACCCATGCTGTAAATTGAACTTTAGTAGGTACTTACACAAAATTCCAAAATAATGTTAAGTATTTTTTTACGTACGAGTAGAAGATGTCGTGACAACTCATTATTTGAAATAACACTTAATATTTCTTGTTTCGTTTTTAGGATAATTTTGAGGTACAGCTTGGATGGTTTTTGGGGGGGTCATGACCCCTGTGACCCCCCCCCCCCACTAGAACCGCGCCTGTGTGAGGTATTACCAGAATTGATATTCATATGTAAGGACACAACTCATTTGGCAAAACTCTTCAATAACACATAACATAACATCACGCCTGTATTTCCCTGAAGGGGTAGGCACAGGTGTAATAGTACACCCACATTTCGCCAGTTATGTTATAGTCCCATGTAATAGGGGGCGAGCCTATTGCCATTGATCGGGCACAAATCCAGACTCCGGGCTGCTACTGAGAAATTCCTAATGAAAAAACCCAATAACACTTTGCCCGACCCGGGAATCGAACCCAGGACCCCACGCTCAGCAGTCGCGCTTGCAACCACTAGACCAACGTAACAAATAACAATAATCAAATTAAATAATCATTATTAATTGTAAATTGAAAGTGATATGATCACTTTTAATTATGTCTCAGTCATTAACCTACATTATTCTCACATAATTCTTTCCAATTAATCATGTAACAAATCATTTTACTATTATTATTTGAAAAGAATAGCTATATCCATGAAGTTTCTTGCCGGCTCTTCTCCATAGTACATAGGACCAACTTTTTGGAACCGTGCAAGTAGATTCATAATAATAATTAACGTTTTGAAAGTTGTGCATTTAAATGCTTATTCGAAATAAAAACTTTTGTCTTTAACTTTGAATGATTTAATATTTAATTTGATTACTTTTAATGAAGAGTTTTTTCAAATGACTTGTGTCCTTAGTCCTTACGTAAGAATATCGATTCTGATTTATTCTCTGTCTACGTGATAACCATGAAGTTAGAGTAAATATGGAGGGAAATCTCCGTACATCTATCTGAAACACACATTTTTGACCTCATTTGAACTTTCGTAGGTGTAGCTATCTTTCTCTAATGTTGACACGTGTATGTCAATATTTCTCATTAATCGTATACATTTTCCCAAATAACAAAGGAATATTGAACTATTATACTATTTATTCGTAATCTAAGGGAACAGTATGTTTGTTTCAACTAAAATATATATAAATTGGTTAAGATACTATATTAAATATTATAAAATAAAATATTCACGTTGTATGTAATTCTGATCACTTACCAATTTTTATGAACTTCGCAATGCTTAAATATATTGGCAACACTATACACTAAACGTCAATTCTTTTTGGCGGAGTTGAATGTCGTTGAAAGTTTTTGTCGACCAGATAACACAGTTTATCTTATTTTTTCTACAAAATGGTGAATACCTGTGTAGTTCGTGGTTGCAAAAGTGAGTTCTTATAGTTGCAGAGATTCTACAATATCTTTATATATTCTTAGAAAAACTTACAGGAAACAACAAACTACCTGATATTCAAGTGTCTTCTCTTGTCTCTGTGCTTGATAATTAGTTTTAATGGTCTATTAAAATCATTGTTATTATTTTGACTAGGGTGACCATGAACATTGTATTAGTTAGGTACGTGAAATATGAATGTCGGGTTCTAGTTACACAATTTTTCAATAAGTATGATGCTTTGCTTTTATGTAGGTACTTAAGTATAAATAATTTATGATAATTTTCTTTTTAGATTTCCTAAAGACGTCCAACGAAGAAATTGTTGTGATATTTTTTATTGAGTAACAAGCACAGTCAAAAATACAGTTTTCGAAATATAAAAATAACATTATAAAAATCGAACACTGAACACTGTAGTGCAGCCAGTACGATTATGCTTCAACATCCTCCCCTTAATCGGACAAGGCTACCAATTAATTTGACTGACTGTACTTATACAGCTACATATTATTTCAGCTGACTGTACTTATATGCACAATCGAATGTTAATCGACCTGACTGTACTTTACATTACAAGGAGATTTTATAACAATAAGAATAATTACATTAAACTACCTACTCTACATTTATTTATTCCCTACCATTCTCTTACTCCCTCATACTACATCAATGCCACTTACGGTGTGCGACATCTCCCGTCTCTGTAACGTGACAACGGGGGCAATTTGTTTGTTTACAAATAGGTATATATAATTACATATAGGTATATGTATAAATTTTTTTTTGGTTTTTATAATCCAAAATAAAAATTTGCTATTGGTTTGTTTTATTGATGCGTGTTCAGTATCAGTGGAAAAGTCACCTTCTTAAAAATTAAGGTTTCATAATCATCATCATCATTTCAGCCGAAAGACGTCCACTGCTGGACATAGGCCTCCCCCAAGCATCGCCACAACGACCGGTCCTGTGCCTTCCGCATTCAGCGGATTCCCGCGACCTTCACCAGGTCATCGGTCCACCTTGTGGGGGGCCTACCTACGCTGCGCCTTCCAGTACTTAAGTAATTAAGGTTCATTTATCACTTATACGGACTTATACCCCGAAAAAGGATATATTTTATTTACTTGTAAAAGGTCAACTTTATTTGCATTGCTGTAAGTTTGTTGTTTTATCTAATACATTTTTTTGTAATCATATTAATTGCGCTTAATGTATGGCATGAGGTGCTCTTCTTTAAGCAATGGGGCACTTAGATAAAGTTTGAAATGTATAAAACCAGATTATCTAGGCTAGACTAGTTTTATAAGTATACTAGCTTTTACCCGCGGCTCCGCTCGCGTTAAATTCTGCTAACCCACGTCAGTCCAGTCCATTCCAGTCCAGTCCACTGTCCCACTGTCCCGCTGCCCCGCTGCCCCACTGTCCCGCTGCCCCGCTACCCCACAGCCTGCCCCGCTGCCCCCCACTGCCCCGCTGCCCTGCTACCCCACTGCCCCGCTGCCCCACTGTCCCGCTGCCCCGCTACCCCACAGCCTGCCCCGATGCCCCCCACTGCCCCGCTGCCCTGCTACCCCACTGCCCCACTGCCCCGCTGCCTCACTAACCCGTTGCCCCGCTACCCCACTGCCCAACTGCCCCGCTGCCCCTCTGCCCCGCTACCTCGCTGCCCCGCTGCCCCGCTTCCCAGCTGCCCCGCTGCCTAGCTGCCCCACTGCCCCGCTGCCCAGCTGCCCCGCTGCCTAGCTGCCCCACTGCCCCGCTGCACCTGCTACCCCACTGCCCGTCTGACTCACTAACCCGCTGCCCCGCTACCCCACTGCCCAACTGCCCCACTACCCCGCTACCCCGCTGCCCCACTGCCCCGCTGCCCGCTGCCCCGCTGCCCAGCTGCCCCGCTGCCCCACTGCACCGCTGCTCTACTGCCCCAGTGCCCCGCTACCCCACTGCCCCGCTGCCCAGCTGACCCGCTGCCCCACTGCACCCCTGCACCGCTGCCCCACAATCCCGCTGCCCCACTGCCCCTCTACCCCGCTAACCCACTGCCCCGCTACTCCACTGCACCGCTGCCCCACTGCCCCACAATCCCACTGCCCCGCTGCCCTACTGCTCCACTACCCCAATGCCCCACAGCCTGACCCGCTAAACCACTGCCCCGCTTCCCCACTGCCCCGCTGCCACAAAGCTCCGCTGCCCCACTGCCCCGCTGCCTCACTATCCCACTGCCCCGCTGCCCCGGTAACCCACTGCCCCGCTGCCCCACTGCCCCGCTACCCCACTGCCCCGCTGCCCAGCTGACCCACTGCCCCACTGCCTCGCTGCCCCACTGCCCCCCACTGCCCCGCGGCCCCGCTACCCCACTGCCCCGCTACTCCCCTGCACCGCTGCCCCACTATCCCACTGCCCCGCTGCCCCACTGCTCCACTACCCCAATGCCCCACAGCCTGACCCGCTACCCCACTGCCCCGCTTCCCCACTGTCCCGCTGCCCCACTGCCCCGCTATCCCACTGCCCCACTGCCCCGCTGCCCCGTTAACCCACTGCCCCGCTGCCCAGACGCCCAGCTGCCCCGCTACCCCACTGCCCCACTGCGCTGCTGCCCCACTATCCCAATTTCCCACTGCCTGCCCCGCTGCCCCACTCCCCTACTGCCCCACTGCCCCGCTTCCCCACTGCCCCGCTGCCACACTGCCCCGCTGCCCCACTATCCCACTGCCCCGCTTCCCCGGTACCCAACAGCCCCGCTGCCCCGCTGCCCCACTACCGCACTGCCCCACTGTCCCACCGTCCCACTGCCACTGTCCTACTGTCCCACTGTCCCACTATCCCACTGTCCCACTATCCCACTGTCCCACTATCTCACACGGCTGCCCCACTGCCCCACTATCCCACTGCCCCGCTGCCCCGTTAACCCACTGCCCCGCTGCCCCACTGCCCCGACGCCCAGCTGCCCCGCTACCCCACTGCGCTGCTGACCCACTATCCCACTTTCCCACTGCCTGCCCCGCTGCCCCACTCCCCTACTGCCCCGCTGCCCCGCTTCCCCACTGCCCCGCTGCCACACTGCCCCGCTGCCACACTGCCACACTGCCCCGCTGCCCAGTTGCCCCGGTACCCCACTGCCCCGCTGCCCCACTATCCCACTGCCCCGCTGCCCCGGTACCCCACTGCCCCGCTTCCCCGCTGCCCCACTGCCTCGCTGCCCCGCTGCCCCACAACCCCGCTGCCCCGCTACCCCACTGCCCCACTATCCCACTGCCCCACTGGCCCACAGCCCCGCTGCCCCACTGCCCCACTGTCCCACCGTCCCACTGCCACTGTCCTACTGTCACACTATCCCACTGTCCCACTATCTCACAATATCCCTATCGTCCCGTCCCATGTCCCATGTCCTGTCCCATGTCCCATCCTATGTCCAGTCCCATGTTCCGTCCCCTGTCCCGTCCACTGTCCCGTCCCCAGTCCCATCCCCTGTCCACTCCACTCCACTCCACTCCATCGTACATTACTATCCGCTCGTGCAAATGCATAGAAGCTTCGATCTGTCGGGTGAGTACGCAACCCACGAATTAATTTTTTTCTTTTTTTCTTTCTTTCTTTCTTTTTCAAAACGCATACCAGTTTTTAAGTCAGATCATCAGCTTTCAAACAAAAAAAAAAATCATCAAAATCGGTCCAGTAGTTTTAGCGTGATGCTGGAACAAACAAACAAACAAACAGACGTTTACAATTTTATAATAGTTAAGATTAATAAAATTGATGTATATTTACTCACAAAAATTCTTAAATTCAGATTAAATTAGTTTGTCCTGTAATACAATACATAACGGTTAGACATCCTACTTAGAAAGAGACAGAACCCCTATGTGAGTGAGACATTATTTTCAAGGTCGGTATCAGTTACATATTATGAGTGATTGCTCCAATATTTACTCCACGGGTAGTAAACTTAGAACAAAAATTTTCAACGTTATGTCTATGATTCTAGATGGGTTCAATAATAGATTTTGACATTTACTTCGTCCCCCTCGGCCTTCCCCTTCTGGTCTGTATGTATTATATTGTTGCTATATACCTATGTGTAGTATACATGTATAATCTCAATTATTGAAGTAATTCTCTTTGTAATTAACTCTTTGTAAAATGGGCTGTCTAAACTATGTACCTATCCCATTTAAAAGTTGAAATATACCAGGCCCCTCAGAAAGTATTGCGAAAAAAAGTTTTTATATATGGGAGACTGGCCAGTTATAATGTTTTTCGAAAATATGATTATTTATAAGTAAAAATAAGTAAGTTCCAATTTCAAAATTTCCCTCCACATTTTTTGCGAGTTAATTCAAAGTATTGTGTCTCACTGAAATATGGATCTGCGCCGGGAACATTTTAGAGCTATGATTTTATACGATTTCAAGTGTCGCCTGAAACCGGATGAATCGTACGATAGACTTCAAATGGCATTCATGGATGAAGGCCCTTCCAAGGCAACCGTGTATCGTTGGTATAACGAATTCAAGCGCGGTCGACCAACTTTGGGGGATGACGAAAGAAGCGGTCGCCCTTTGACGGCTGTTACCGAAGAAAACGTGCTAGCAGTGAAAAATGTAATCCAAGACAATAGGCGAATTACATATCAGGAGATTCAACACATATTGAAGATTGGATCGGGAAGCGTTCACGAGATTCTACACAGCCATCTTCGCGTGAGGAGGATAGTATCACGCTGGGTGCCGCACAACCTCACCGATGCTCAGAAGCAGGCCCGGGTGGAATGGTGCCGTGATATGCTTAACAAATTTGAAGCAGGCTCGTCTCGGCGTGTTTACGACATCGTTACAGGTGATGAGTCCTGGATTTATCAATACGACCCAGAAACCAAGCGCCCGTCGACTGTTTGGGTGTTTCAAAATGAGCCAACGCCTACCAAAGTGAAGCGATCTAGAAGCGGGGGTAAGATTTTGATCGCTAGCTTTTTTAATTTGACTGGCCACTTGGTATCAATTCCCTTACGGGATCAAAGAAGCATTAATGCCGAATGGTATACTACCAAATGTTTGCCAGAAGTTTTCTCTGTTATAAGCAACAAGCGACCAAACACAGGGCTCCGCGGGCTACTGCTCCACCACGACAATGCACCTGCGCACACCGCACTCAAAACGAGGGACTTCCTGGACAGCACGCCAGTCAAACTCCTGGGTCACCCTCCTTACAGCCCTGATCTAGCACCGTGTGACTTCTTTTTATTCCCAAAAATAAAAAATCAGCTCAAAGGGATACAATTTTCGTCGCCGGAAGATGCGCTGGCTGCGTTCGAGCAGGCTGTAAACGAGGTGTCTGCGGCGGACTGGAAAAAGTGTTTTGAAAACTGGTTTAGGCGCATGAATCTTTGTATAGAGGCTGGTGGAAAGTACTTTGAAAAGATTTGATAAAAATATATGTACGTATAGAACAATTTTTTTTAGTTTCGCAAAACTTTCTGAGTGTCCCACGTACTATTCAGTTTTCTACAAAGTTTAATATAACTAAATAAAAACGTACATTACGAATTACGGTTACGAAATGTTTGTTAACGTCTGCCCAACAAACAAGCCTACTACTAGCCACTAGCACATCAAGCCACTGTTATATGATCACATATGGTAAGCAAATAATAATACATTTCATTTCAATGTTAAAGTGTAATATTTGACAATGAACTTTTCAATCTGCATGCAGTACACACTACAGAAAACGATTATTTCAGGCTTCTGGGGGCCAAACGAAGCTTAATGAATTGATACACAGGTAAACAAGCCCTTCCCACCAGATGGTTCAAATAAAACTAGGAGTTGGGAGATTAATACAATACCGCTTGAATATTATTTGTTTCTTTTTGCAAACATAAGTGTACTACATGCTACCGCAAGTTGGAAATCATAAAATATCACACATAATGCAATACTATAGGGGACACTTCTAAGTACTCCTTGCCTATCTGGCCCTTGTGCCCCTCCCAGAAACAAATCCTGGATCTGCCCCTGGCCACAGCAATAGGATTCCATTTGGACCCTTCGGGTGTGGAATCTTAATAATATTAATGCTGTTGTAAAACTAATTTTTATTATTTCAGATACTGAGATGCCACCGCCTACATACAGTTTTGTTGGAAATCATTTATTAAATGAGGTAAGCAACAGCTTTTTTCATTTTCTTTAATGGCATTTATATTTAAAAACAAAATAATATGAATAATAATATTATAAGTTGGCCTCAACAAAGTAAGCTGTGTGTGAATGTCACAATCAACTGAGAAATGTTTGAGCATGATGGTAGGCAGGGTAAAGTTCTAAAGACATTTCTATTGAAAAATGGTTCATCATAATCAGCCCGTTACTGTTCCACTTCTGGGCACGAGCCTCTTCTCAGAAGGATTCAGGCCTAAGTCCACCAGGCTGGCCTACTGCGAGTTGGTGGACTAAACACCATCAAGAACTGTATGAAGCACTCTCAAGTGGGTAGGTTTCCTCACGATGTTTTCGTTCACCGTTAAAGTAAAAAGTGACAATCAAATTCTGATTCGCACTTGAATTCGAAAAGCCAGAGGTGTGGGCCGGGTACGAACTCAGATCCCCCTGCAAGGATGGCAAGCATTCAACCACTAGGCTATACTTTAAATTACTAGGTTATAATGTTCATTCCGGGACCCATCCGAAAACCAGTGCTGCAACATTTCGGTGTTGTAGCATATGCTGAGATGGGGGCCTTTTTAGTCTTTTACAGGCATATTATTTTTAATTTTATTGTTGATGTGTTATTTTTTCTCTCGCCTGTAACAAGATTAAAATAATTATTTTATTTCTTTCTTTCATTTTGTTTGATTTATGTAAATGCAATGATAACATTGTAGATATTAATGTAAAACCAATTAAATAGATATTAGTAGATATTTATTAGTTAAAAGCCTTAATTTTCCTTGCAGGTAATGTACAATCAAATAACAGTCCCTTCAACACTGAAGACGATGACTCCTGTGGCTAGGAAGATCCTGTGGATGCAAATCAAACAAGAAAATGTAGAATTTTATTCTGATTAGAAATAACTGAAAAAAAACATAATGTTTATAGGAGAAAATTGAAAAATAAACAGATTTATGTAAAAGTCATGGTTTTTATTTCACTTTCACTATAAAAAATAAAATATTAGCAATGCATGTATAGGTACCTACCTACGCATGAATAAGAGGCAAAAGCCTTGTATTCAAGGCCGAAATTTAAAAACCTTTTGCTTGGTTGGAAGTTGAAAAAAATGTATTATCTGTGCTTGTCATTTTCTATTATTGAGGTTACTCTTTGGTTCCCTATTGACCAAATTTCTTGTTCGGAGATTGTCGTCTGATGCGTAGCATCTCTACTTGATGCGTAGCATCTCTACTTGGTCTGTGCTTCTCATCTGGCAACCCTGAGTTTTACAACTTTCAACTTTGTTTGTAATTTATATTTTGTAAATAAAGAAATAAACATTGCTATGAAATAAATGTGATGTAATTATTTGTTTTAATTCCTTACATATTTCTGTACTCTGTGTTCCTTACTATCGACTCAAACTATACCTACCACATGCACTCTATAATTATTTGATTTATTTGCAAAGTGTATTCTAACAAGTTCGCGATTGAAGTTTATTAATTTGGCACCCAAATTGCTAATGAGTTGATAAGAATATGATAATTCGGTGATAGCATCGTAACATTCATTACGCAGCGTTATCAGCCCACGGACGACCGACGTAATCATTAAACACCACGCATTTGGACATAATATCTGAGTAGATAGTTATAAAACATTGATTTAATTGCTATCACACTGAAAAATATAACCATGTCTTATTTAAGGCATATTTATAAAAATGGGTAAGTTTTTAGCTTTTTATTCATTTATTTATTTATTCAACCTTTCTTCTAAATTGCTATTCATGAAACCTAAATTTATTTAGAATATTCCTGTAAGCAGTTTTAAGTATGGACATGAAGTGATTGTCACGGGAAACAGTCACAAAGTACATTTGTATTGGAAACAGTTTGATAAATAATGTCTCTGTTTTTTCTTACTTGTCTTATTTAATAAACAATCTTAGCACGTCTTTCTTATGCAATCTGTCAATAACAATTAAAAGACATTATGTTAACAATTTCACACTAAATAATATTTTTTAACCTAATTACATGTGCAAAACTAGTAATAATATTTTATCAGTAGTTATTTGAATAAAGAGATGTGCCAAGATGTTTATTAAATAAGACAGAAAAAACAGACTGGTACCTATGTTGTTATTATTATGTCTGCCCAGTCCTTTCCATCGCTTGTAGCTATTATATTTTTTGTTGCTACCAACCATTTCGAAATTATTGTAACATCTTATGCTGAGATTGATTGTTTTTAATGTTTTTGATTGGTAATAATGAACCAGAATTGTTTATCATAAACTTAACTATCTTTTAGCATGTCACTTAACTTGCAATACCCTGCAAGGTACAATCATGCCCAACAACACAAAGAGGAAATCCGTATGAGACAGATTAGTAAGGTACTCATAGCAAACAGGGGTGAAATAGCATGCCGAGTCATGAGAACCGCTAAAAAGCTGGGTGTGAGGACCGTGGCTGTATACTCTGATGCTGATAAACATGCCATGCATGTGGAAATGGTAAATTGCAATTGTTATTGTTTATCTTAATACTTGCTTGTTTCATAAGTTTCTTTAACTGTGGGTTTGCACCAAAAAACATTTAACATGTAATGTCTCGAAACTTGTCATATGAAACTAATGTCACAACTTGTCTTGTTGATTGTTACGTTCCCACTGCAGAAAACTGGGTAAATTCTTTGACAGTTTTCAAGATTTGTTGTTGGCTGTGTTTGCACTGACTAAAAACTTATTCATTGACATGTTTGTCTATAGATTTGTCACGGCTGACTTTCGCACTGATGCTTAATCATGTGTCAAAACTTGTATAAATCTCGTTTTTTGTGTTATCCAATGAGGTTGGTAAACAAGTATGGCCGAAAGCAGATACTTTGAAGTGTATCGAAATTTATTGTGAAACATGTCAATAGACTATGAAATGTCAAACAAGTTGCGTTTCAACAAGTTGTGTCATAATGCAAATGCGATTCAATACATTGACAGATAACTGACTTTTCAACATGTTTTTATGTGAATGTTTCGTCAGTGCAAACTCACAGTTAGATAAACATGTTATTCAAATTAACTCATGAACCTAAATTCAATTGCAGTGCCTGTTGCAGTTGATTTTATTATTTGATAACACCTCAGTATCCAACTCATATTTATTGATGTTGATAAGCCTCTCTTCTTATCTCTTCCTTCACATATTGCTATTTATCAAAATATATGACCTAATGAGTATGTACTTTCCAACAATGCATATTATGAAATTGTATTACAGTAAAGCCCCAGTTACCGACAGTGCTCCATTGTCTGACAAAAAACAACCAACTTAGAAAATGAGAGCAAAATTATAATTTGGTATATGGTTAAATATTATCTAATAAACATTGAACTGTTACATAGTGCAGTACGTAAAAAATCATCACTGAACTAATGTATTTAACAAAATACTTATGATCATCCCTTAAAGTGTCGATAATTGAGGATGTTACGTTATGTAGCTACTGAATGGAATAAACTTCTTGGACTAACATCAATTTGTGTAAATGTAACACATGGAATTAAAATTCACAGTTGAGAGAAAAATTCCTCAGGTGTAGTTAAAGCTCCAAGATATTTAATAGAAAAACTTTTAAACCTCAAAATGCACACATTTTCTATCTTTTTTTTTTCAGGCAGATGAAGCCTACCACATTGGGCCTGCACCATCCACACAAAGTTATTTGAATGCAGCTAAAATACTGGAGGTAGCCAAGAAGTCCAACAGCCAAGCCATCCACCCTGGCTATGGGTTCCTCTCTGAAAATGTGGAGTTCTGTGAGAAGTGTGCCAAAGAAGATGTTATATTTATTGGACCTCCAACAGCAGCCATCAGGGATATGGGTATTAAAAGGTATTTATCAGTGAACAATCATCCTTTGTTAGGAATAAAGGATGTTGCTGTAATTATTGTATCTGCATCAGACATGGAGGTACCTCTAGTGATCTAGTGCATCCAAATAAGTCTGGTATAGTTAATATTTAAATTAATGCTATTCATCACCATCATCATCATCATCATCATCATCATTTCAGCCGAAAGATGTCCACTGCTGGACATAGGCTTCCCCCAAGCATATGTTGGAGGGATATGCCATAATCGCCACGCTTGGCAGGCGGGTTGGCGATCGCAGTAGGTTGGTTAATTAGAGAATGCTGCTGCCCATCCTCTGGTGAATCCCTTAGTCGCCTTTTACGACACCCATGAGAATATATAGGGTGGTGCAATGTTTTACGTCCGGCACCACACGGAAGTAATGCTATTATTTCCAGTGAATTCTAATAAAGAGTTTTGCTTTTGTATATCTTTTAATAGATAAAATATTTCCTGTTTATTAACTGATAAATTTCTCAGCACATCAAAAGCAATAATGTCTGCTGCTGGAGTTCCAATCGTAAAAGGTTACCATGGAGAAGAGCAGAGCATAGAGAAATTGCAAGCTGAAGCACAAAATATTGGATTTCCCCTCATGATCAAAGCCGTGAGAGGCGGTGGTGGTAAGGTGGGTCCGAATTAACAAGTAGCTGTGTTATTTTATTAAGTATGTATGTTTAAGGCTAAAATCACAACGCAAAAAAAAACAAAACCACATGAAAATATAGATCAAAACTGCACAGAGATGGCGCTGTTACTTAACTATTTAATTTATATACTTTTTTTTCTAGGGAATGAGAATAGCACTGACAGAAGCAGATTTCTTACCGCAACTGGAGTCAGCTAAACGCGAGTCACTGAAGTCTTTTGGAGATGACAACATGCTCCTTGAACAATACATTACAGACCCGAGACATGTTGAAGTTCAGGTAATAATAAAATTGTACTTGTAAAATATTTATTTATTTATTATTTATTCGTGATTTCTTGTCTTAACCATTCAGAATTTGTAATACATCCGATACTTTCGATAAGATACGTTTATGACCATTAATAGCAGTAATAATTTCAATGTTGCCTTCAGGTATTCGCCGATATGCACGGCAATGCTGTACATCTCTTTGAAAGAGACTGCTCTGTTCAGAGACGTCACCAAAAGATCATTGAAGAAGCACCAGCGGTATGTACCCCAAACATTATACTGCATTCGCAACTAATTATGCAAAGTATACAGGATCGACTGATCGACTGCTTCGTTGGTTTAGTGGTGGACTGCTAAGATTTAGGTCCTGGGTTCGATTCCCGGATTGGGCAAAAAGTGTTATCAGGGTTTTTTTGTCAAGAAAATTTCTCAGTAGGAGTCCGGAGTCAGGAGTCAGGAAGTTGGCGGTGTTTACACCCCCGTGCCTCGGAGAGCACGTGAAGCAGTCAGTCCTGCGCCTGTTCTCTCTCCGATCGTGTCAGATTGCCATCCCATCGGATGATGAGAGCGATAATAGAGAGTGCACCTGTTTGCAGACACACTTGTGCCGCAAACAGGTGTGCCACACTATAATATGTCCCACGCAGAGTCTTCGTTGAAATTGGCCGCCGTGATCGGCCGGAGGACATTATACCGGGTGGAATTGAAAGGCGGTCACTGGAGAAGTACCTTAAATATTTATGATAGCGAATTTTACTCATAGAAAACATTCCTTTATATTTAAAAATAGGGCCAAGTGCCCTCAGAGCGTACCGAGTATAACGATACGACGCCGATAAGTCAAGAGGCGGCCACTTGGGCTTTTGCACTTAGCAAAATCACTGAGTAGTTTATAGAAATATCCTAATCAGTATTGCTCCTCATTGTCATTAAATATCTATTATTTCCGTGTAGCAGGCCTATCGGGTCTTCAAGTCTAACATAGCTTAAACCACACTAGCCTCCACAGGTGACAAGTACGTCCGGCGCACCCTTTGCACTCCGCCTCACTACCAACCTTGCTGAAATGGCCGACTGGCTAATCTTTTCACCACAGCATGAGCACCTAATCGCAAATTGGCAAGCATAACGTGGGATGCCCTCAGGCTAGGTAGAGTGACGACATACGTAGGGTGACGTAGAAGCTGGATAGAAGAAGAGAGTGGCCGAAGATCGATGTCGGAGGCCTATGTCCAGCAGTGGACTGATGATGAGCAGCTATTCTCATATAAATCGTGCCGATACGAGAAAAAAGCTAAACTAAAGTAGAGTTATTATTTCAGCCAGGTATATCAGAAGATACTCGCAGGTCTCTAGGCGAGGCTGCAGTACGTGCGGCTAAAGCTGTGGGCTACGTCGGAGCAGGGACTGTGGAGTTCATCCTACACCGTCATACACATGAGTTCCACTTCATGGAGATGAATACCCGTCTGCAAGTCGAGCATCCCATCACTGAGATGATCACCGGTAGGTTAACTTGACTTATAATTTAATATTTGTGGTTCATAAATGGGCGTATTGGCGATATGTGAAATTACTAGATGAAAACCCAGAAAACTTTTAGTAGAGTCTGACCATGCGAACTATACATAGGAATAATGGCAACACACAGCCAATAACTACAAAAATCGCAGTGTTCTTATTATTCCAAAGAAGAATTACCTTTGCCTGCTCTGTAATTAATTGCTAGTCTGACAAAACTAACTCCGCATTACCATTATAAAAATATTGCAAAGATTTTGATAGTTATTGTTTGTGGTGTATCTGTAATTCCTATGCAGAGTTAGCTTGACGAGACTCTACCCGCTCTACATTTTCGGCCGCGAACCTGCGAAGTAGCTGTATTCTGCGTTTTCACATCACATATTTTATGGTTGTACTGATTGATACTGGTTCCCAGCCGCGAATGTAGAGAGAGCTTAGGGTTAAGAATCATATCAAGGATTTGGGGTTGGATTTGGATTTTGACCATTTATTTGTCTAGAGCTCATCAAGCCCTTTGATTAGTAGTACTCAAACTAACACGACACTTTTCCATCTGTCAAAATGCAGTGACACTTCCATTTGACACTTGGAAGCATGAGTTCACACTTAGATTCGTCTCTGAATATAAGCATAAGACCTATAGTTTAGGAGATATGGTTATTGGATATTTGTATAGATCTCATAGAGTCCTTTCTTTTGAGTACTAACACGATGGATCAAAGACCTGTGGTTTAGGAGATATGGCCATCAGAAGCTTAGACCATTTATTTGTCTACAGCTCGTCAAGCCCTTTCATTTGAGTACCAACACGATGGGTTTAAAACCTATGGTTTAGGAGATACTGCCATTAGAATTTTTAACCATATTTGAGTGGTGCTCATTGACCCCTTTCATTTGAGTATAATTATAAACAAAAGGTATCTCCGACCAATAGCTGAGGAGATTAAGGCCAAAAGAGATGTAGATCAACGAATTCAATCAACCTTACAACAAGTAGGCTTAAGAACCGCGGTAGTCGCACGCGGAGTGAAGCAAATTCAAGTTTGCCTTAAAAAGCTACATTCAGTACAACTTACACGAACCTATGTGTGGATTGACGAACATTTTACGTGCCGCTTGTAGGACAATATAATTACATTGTACTGATAGTGTGTGGAGCGCATCATTTCATTCGTCAGTATTCATACCAGCAACTCCTGCGTTTGCAGACTATCGGTCTAATCATATCAGTCTAATTCAACAAGCCACTGACTGGTCCATTTTCATGTTTTTTTTTTACCTTTTGCAATTATGTTTGCCACACAAGCTTTTTTCAATTAGTCGACCGTGAACACTGCAGAAATGATGTAAAGGAATGACAGTGTGTGGAGAGGTTTTGTAATGTCATTACCGAACGAAGGAATGACAGTAATACTGATATAATTATTACTAATAGTGTCTGGGCCACTTAAAGATTTTAGATTAGATTTAATTATTAACTCCGGCCGTAAATCAACACAAATATTGATAACTAATAATCACATATTTTAAATAAAACCCTAAACCATTCAATTTACCCTTCAAGGCACGGATCTAGTGGAATGGCAACTACGCGTAGCGGCAGGTGAACAGTTACCTCTATCTCAAGAGCAAATCATTCGTCGTGGTCATGCAGTAGAGTGTCGTATCTACGCCGAAGAACCAAGAGCGGGTTTTCTACCCCGTGCCGGTACCCTACACCGACTCACACAGCCTACACCTGAAGAGTTTGTTAGGGTAAGTGTGCTATATAGACTGTTGTATTGATATCAATCATCTCAGCCACGCCGTAGATTGTCGTATCTACGCTGAAGAACCAAGACAGGCTTCCTTTGAAATTAGAACAAGAACCGCGCGCGGGCGAATTGGCGTGAATGAAAATGAGATACTGTTGAATTAATTTGTGTTTTGTTTCCTCGCAAATAAGAGAAAAGTACTATACAAGTCTCGTCCGAAATAGCAATTAACGGCCTCGTTTAGTTAAAAAGGACTCGGCTTGCGCCTCGTCCTTTCAAAATGACTTGGGAAGTACTCGGCTTCGCCTCGTACTTCCAATATTACTCGGCCGTAAATTGCTTCATTTCAGGCCTCGACAGTAATGTACTATTGATGTTAATGTCGCCAGGTGGAGACAGGCGTTCGTGAAGGCCAAGAGGTGTCGGTGCACTATGACCCGATGATCGCCAAGCTTGTGGTCTGGGGTCGCGACCGCAGCGAAGCTCTCGCCAAGACCAGGGCGAAGCTCTCTGAATATCAGGTAAGTGTTAGTCTAAGATCCCGTATAACATCGACCTTCCCTCACCTGTTTCTTGGATAAAAGTATTTTTTATAAAGATATATCGTAGACCGAACACTTTTATAAAAATAATGTACAGAATTCATTCATTTATTCATTAATTATTTCCCTGGGCAGTCAGCCCCGCTACCAACATGCTGACTGGCTAATCTTTTCCCCACGGCATGAGCTGTTATCATTATGTAGCTCATGTCGACACGATAGAAGAAGAATTCATTAAGCGCCCGAAAGACTCCCGGGAGTCAAACAATAGGTTTTCTATTGTGTGTACTTTACCCCGCTTAAAAGATTAATTCGATATTCGAAAATAATAATAGTTATTAACAATGTGATTATGGAAGCGAGAATCGGCAGCAGTGTTCTTCGAATATTTAACCAACCAACTGCGATCGTCAACCTACCTGCCAAGCGTGGCGATTATGGCATATGCCCCCAACATGCTTGCAGGAGGCCTATGTTCAGAAGTGGACGTCTTTCGGCTGAAATGATGATGATGAATTATTAACAAATAAAAAATTACAATAAGATTTTCTTAAATATCCACACACATTGTATTTAGTAGTATGTAACTGTGTTTAACGTGTGCCCTAAATCTTATTAAATAAAATAATAATTAACAAAAACAAAAAACCCGACTGCGTGTAAAAAAAACAGAAAAGATATAAACAAGACTTATCAACACGCAGTCGGAGGCTACGTATGTTTTTGGTCATGAATTACATAATAGTTCATAGGTAGCCTCCGCCTGCGTGTTGATAAGTCTTGTTTATATCTTTTCTGTTATTTTTACATGCAGTCGAGTTTTTTGTTTTTGTTAATAAATTTTTTATTTGTAATTTTTTAGTTTTGTCATGTATTATTTATCATACTATTAATGTTTTTTTTTTAAAGTCAAATTCATTTTTAACGTTGAATATTTTGTGGTTTTTTAGCATTTCTCATTCCAAATTACATTTAAACATATAAGTTGTATATATTTTTGTAAAGCATTTATAAAATCCTTTATTTTGATACCCCACTCGATAGTTTTTGACGGAAAAAAAATTTTTTTGAAGAGGTGAAGAGGAGCAAAAAGCAGCCATTTTAATTTTTTAAATTTTGATATACCCAGTGTCACTCTTAGAATTAAGACGAATCTAACGACACCTCTCAATCTCAAATCCATTAAGCCGTTTAGGCCACAGAGCGTGCCAAAGAAATATACATACATACATACATACACTCGAAAAACATAACCCTCCTTCTGGCGCAGTCGGGTAAAAAACCGACTACTACTGTTACTACTGTTGTTCCTGTTTACTACTATTTTCATGGTGTACAATAAAGTATATTCTATCTATCTATCTATCTAAGTGCGTGTCTGACAGGTCAGGGTTCCGTAGTCAGTACAAGTTCAAAATATATTGTTAATTTTGCAGTTCATTTATACAGAATTTCTATGAACTTCTTGGTTACTTGGTCTAGGAACTACATGGTTAACTTGGTTGGTAGATTTACTTTTAAATTTAATGTATTTACTAATATGCTGAATATTCTTTAAGTGTTCAGGATTAGTTGTTTAGCCTGTAGGGGGTGGGAACAAGTAACTCTAACAAAAATAAATAAATATTTAAGGGTCATTTTTACACAGCACCATCTAGTCCCAAACTAAGCAGAGCTTGTGCTATGGGTACTAGACAATGGATATAATACTGATGTACATATTTTTTTTGGTAAATACATACTTATAATACATAAGAAACACCTAGACTAACACAAACACTTATGTTCATCACACAAATATTTGTGTCCTGTGGTAATCGAACCCACGACCTCCAGGGGCGGATCTATATAAAGGCTTTTTGGGCTGCAGCCCAGGGCCCCGTGGATTTAAAGCCCCCCCAGCCCCCATTGAAGACAATGGACAATATTGTGAATAAAAAAAACTAGGTATCTTATCATAAAGTTGGCAACCCTGTTATAAATTAAACCGTGTGCGCGCCTATCCAACAGAACGGGGGAGTCTCCATCGCTTGGTCGGGTTGTATTTTCTCGCGTCTATTACGATGGACTCCCCGCCACATTGTTTTCAGTGTATTTTCTCGCAGTAATTCGCAATGGAACAGTAAGCCAATTCACGTAACGAAAGAAGTGCAGTTGCAGTTAAGTTTCGATCAAAACAATGCTTTTCGTATTCTCTTATGTACAGCGATCGCTGTCAAAATCAAACTGCAGCGTCACTGCAACTAGATCGGCGCGTCATAAAATTACGTGAATTAGGGCCCAGGCTTTATGAATCAATTTGTTGCTTTAGGCAGGCCCCCAAGTAGTACTAGCCCTGGGCCCCACAAACTCACGATCCGCCCCTGACGACCTCGTGATCAGCAGTCTGACTCTCAAACCACTAGACCACAGACGTCGTAAGTCGTCGTGGTAAAATGACCACTTAAAACCTTGATATTTCGGAACCCTGTCCAAAATAGAAGTGGAATCCAAAAAAGTTTTTAAGACTACCCCAAATATTTTTGAAATAAGTACCTCTATCTCATTTTCCGATGGCATACGCGAAAGAAAAAAGACAACCCCACTTTACATGTACTTTATATGTACCCTAAAAAAAGTTTTTTTTTTTTCATCGCTTTCTGGGGATCACAAGAATGTATAACCATGCCATATAACCACTCCACAGCACTAGCTGTCTTTGAGTAGAATGGCTGTAACAAAAACTTGGACGGACGGACGGACATTGCGAAACTATAAGGGTTCCTCGTTTAACTAACAGTGGCGTGCATTGGCCTACTTCATTTAGTTGTGGTGTAAGTTATTGATTATTTTATGTAGGAGATTAATTTAGTATTAATAACCCCCAGTTCCTGGAAGGCAAAAAAATTGATCTATTGTCAAATCTCATGTCAGCTCCTGTGATTGGCCGGCAAAAATGCTAACAACCACTCACATCGCTTGATCTGAGATTTGGCAGCTGATTAGTTATTTTGCGTTGATCAGCCTTTCGGAAACTGGGGGTATGTCTATTAAAATATAAATAATCATCGTACTCTGAAAAAAAGATAATAACTTACACCACTATTGAATTTGACTGAGGAATGCACTGGGTACTGCCTAATTGCCTAAATGCAATGCACGCCACTGTTAACTAAGGAACCCTAAAAATGCTGTTTGACTACGGAACCCTAAAAATACTATTTAACTTCATAAAGGTATTGTATTTTTTTGTATTTCATATCTCATGCTTCGAAATCTTATTCCAATATTCACAGGTGGCCGGCTTAGAGACAAACGTGAACTTCCTTCTACGCCTGAGTGGCGCAAGCGCATTCGTAGCGGGCGACGTGCACACTTCTTTCATACCGCAACACGAACACGAACTGTTCCCGCACAGCGACAACATGCTGAGCGAGCAGCGAGCCATACAGGCCGCGCTCGGACATGTGAGTTTAACCAATAACTTCACTCTGTTTTCTCTTACTTGTCTATTTAGTAAACAATCTTGGCATGTCTTTTTAAATGCAATTCGTCAATAATAATTATTAAAAGACATTATTTTAACAATTTCACACACTAAATAACATTCTTTAACCTAATTACATGAGCAGAACTAGTAATTATATTTAATCAGTAGTTATTTGAATAAAGAGACTGTGTACTAAATAAGAGAGAAAAGGGAAAAAACAGACTTTAGAGGTGGATGTCGTTTATCGCGTATTCCGCAATAACCCTTTCGTTTTTCGGAATAAAAAAGTAGACTATGTCCTTCTGTAGCCTATGTCCCAGGTTACCTGTTTGCCAAATTATATTACGATCGCTTCAGTGCTTTAGTAGTGATGAGATAACAAACAGACAGACAGCGTTACTTTGGCATTCATAATATTAGTGTGGATAATATGTTGTACCTAAACAACATACCCCCAGTTTCCGAAAGGCTGATCAACGCAAAAATTAACTAATCAGCTGTCAAATCTCAGGTCAAGCGATGTGATTGGTTGTTATCATTTTTGCCGGCCAATCACAGGAGCTGACATTAGATTTGACCACAGATCAAATTGATCAGCCTTCCAGAAACTGGGGGATAGCATAGCAAAGCACCGTGCATCTTCATACCACATTTCTTCTAATCGCACGTTATGTATATCAGTCCGACGCATAATGTTTCCTGCCATCTATGCTGGTATTATAGTTGCAAAATTTAGCATTATAATGAACCAGTCAAAAAATACGAATTTTATGGCTAACTTCGTTCCTGAGGGGGTCCCCTGACCGCACACATTGTTTTGTTTCGTCCGAGAATGCCTTAGTATGTACACTAATCACGTGTGAATTATCTCAATTTGAACCTTATGTCAATGTCATAACGTTTATTGTCATATGCAACAATTATAATGGTTATAAAAATGAGGATTCCTTATTAATACAAACATCTCTCTTTTGCTTTATTTAGCTGCTGACCAATCAAGTGTCTAGTACTGTGACTGAAAACTGGAAGGGTATCTCAGTGCAGCCTCAGGCGTGGAGACCTAACTTTGAGTTACAGAAAACTGTACCGCTGAGGTTTGACGAAAAAGGTGAATATTCATAGTATAATGAATGGGTGGTAAAGTAATACTGGTAATCGGACACTGCTGCACATATTAATAAAATCCCGTATTAATTCAAACAAAACTCATTATTCTAAATATATCCGTCAGTTCTTCAAGTAACCTGGCTGAAGAGATCTTTGTCCCTTTTCACATCTGCCACTGCCATCAATTTGAAAGACACTAGTCTTCGTATGATTTCGGTTTTTTAACTCTTTGACTATCCCCATACATTTAAAAAGTAGGTACAGTTACGGCCAAAATTAATATGCAATCTATTCACGATTTGCCTTACTAGAGATAGGAATTTGACATAAGCTCCATAGAAAATATGTCAAATTTCTATCTCTAGTAGGGTAAATCGTAGATAGATTGGATATTAATTCTGGCCGTTAAAAAACAACCTTTAATCAATAGATTGACGTTTAATAAATTAAAGCATTTTTTTTAATAAGTACTATAACTATAAACTATTTATTCCACACACATCACACATACATCTGCCTCATGAACATATCATTAAAATAATCAATGAGGCAAATGTGCCTTATAGGACTGTCAACGTGTTAAGTACCGCATATTATTATGTACCGCATATTATTATGCTCTACAAAGGAAAAGGGTCACAGCAAGACTGCAAGAATTACCGTGGCATTAGCCTTTTAAGTGTTGTCGGCAAATTGTATGCAAAAGTTTTGATTGAAAGAGTGATGAAAGTAACTGATGAAAAAATATGGGATGTGCAAGCGGGATTTAGAAAGGGCATGGGGTGTACGGATCAGGTCTTTTCCTTGCGATGCATAGCTGAAAAATGTTTGGCCAAAGGTCAAAAAGTCTATTGCGCTTTCGTGGATTTGGAAAAGGCCTATGACAGAGTGATGAGGAATGAACTATGGTCTGCTTTGTCTATCTATGGGGTGAATAGCAATCTGATTCAAGCGTTGAAATCTCTCTATGCGGATTCTAGCGCTTGTGTCAGGATTAACGGCGCCTACTCTGACTGGTTCAGCATCGATAAGGGTGTGAGACAGGGATGTGTAGCGTCGCCGTGGCTATTCAATCTATTCATGGACAGTTGTTTGAAAGATTTGAAAGAGAGTGAAAATGGTTTAGAAATGAATGGGTTACTTGTCAAATGTCTCCTCTATGCCGATGATCAAGTTATCCTTGCATCGTCGGAGGGGGAGTTACAGAAGATGGTAACAATTATGGATGGTGCTTTGAAGAGTAAAGGAATGAAAGTTAATGTTAGTAAGACAAAAGTTTTGGTTTTTGAAAAGGAAGAAGTTATGACAGAGTGCAATATTTTGATAGGTGACGAAAAGGTGGAACAAGTGAAAGATTTTGTATACCTGGGTTCCATGTTTACGAGAGATGGCAAGCATGTGAAGGACATTGAAAGGAGAGTGAGTGCTGGTAATCAGGTGAATGGGGCACTACACACCTTCATGAACAGCCGCAAAGTGTCGGAAAAGGCACGGCTGGCTGTTCATGGGGGAGTGTTAGTGCCTACACTTATGTATGGTAGTGAAAGTTGGGTATGGCAGAAGAAACATGAAAGCAGAATAAATGCAGTAGAAATGAGAGCTTTGAGAAGTATGTGTGGTGTAACTTTGAGAGATAAAGTAAGGAATAACATGATAAGGGAGCGTTGTGGAGTGAAAGAAGATGTAGTGACAAAGATTGAGAAAGGTATGTTAAGATGGTTTGGACATATAGAGAGGATGGACGAGAGGAGATTGACGAAACAAGTATACGAAGCGAGTGTGGATGGAAGAGTTGGAAGGGGACGACCTCGGCGAATGTATCGCGATCAAATCGCGGATGTTCTCAAAAAATGCCAGGTTAAGAGTTCTCTAAACCGACGAGCATGCATGACGAGGTTAATGGATGTAGATGAAGCGAAAGAGGTGTGTCAGGATCGTAGCAGGTGGAAATCCATAGTCTCTGCCTACCCCAATGGGAAACAGGCGTGATAATATGTATGTATGTATGTATCTATTATTTTGTACCCATAGTACATACTCTGCTTAGTTTGGGACTAGATGGTGCTGTGTAACTTGTCCCAAATACATATTTATTATTTATTTCATTATTCTAGCGATGACCCGTCTCACTATTACAATTTTGAATTATTTTGAACTACTAATATATTCGTTCCATGTAGTGCCGGACGTAAAGAATCATCAACTCAGCCTATCGCAGTCCACTGCTGGACATAGGCCTCTCCCAAGTTGCGCCACAACACTCGGTCCTCTGCCTTCCGCATCCAGTCCCCCCCCCCAGCCACGTCCTTCAGGTCGTCGGTCCACCTGGTGGGGGGGCGCCCTACGCTGCATTTGCCGATTCACGGTCTCCACTCAAGGACTCGTCTGCTCCAGCGGCCATCGGTCCTTCGACAGACTTGTCCAGCCCACTGCCACTTTAGCTTACTGATCCTACAAGCTAAGTCAGCAACGACCATACAGCCCATAGACGTCTCATAACAGGCGACCGATGTCTGCACTATTCGCTACTTGAAATCTTCAAATCAGTTTCGGCCACTTACATGAGCCGTCAAAACTGCCGCGTTAGTGATTAGCCAATAGCCGCCTTGGTAGGGCCAATCGGATTGCAGTACTGAATACAATAAATTCTGCCTCAGCTAGTGCCAGAATTTATTGTACGCATTATATTCAACATTAGGCGTCTATTGGGCTGTATGGTCGTTGTATGTCGGTCACTCCGGTTCTTCTCCGGATAATCTCGTTACGACGACGTAAAGAATAGCAATCTCTTCGCGTGGGTGTCGTAAAAGGCGACTAAAGGATTCACCAGAGGATGGGCAGCAGCATTCTCTGAGTATTTAATCAACCAACTGCGATCGCTAACCCGTCTGCTAAACGTGGTGATTATGGCATATCTCCTTTGGGGGAAGCCTATAGATAGATAGAATATACTTTATTGTACACCATGAAAATAGTAGTAGTAGTAGTATGCCTATGTCCAGCAGTGGACGTCTACTGTCTGAAATAATGATGATGAAGACTAGAATGTTCAAAATCTTTGCAGATCTCACAGTAAAAGTTCAACACGAGCGAACACCTAACACGTACCGCGTCAAAGTGAACGACGGTGAATGGTTACAAGTAGAAGCGTCGCTCCAGTCCACTGAGAGAGGACTCCGGCTCAACACGCTCATAGGCGACAAGAGGAGCAACGTAGGGTTCCTGACGCACGACCAACAAGTACATGTATATGATGAGGTAAGGACACTACGCTAAAGCTGTTATAGATGCAACTTACACAAATATAAACTTTAAGAACTCGCAATTTAAGTTGGTTTTCGAGTAACAAAAACTATCAATAAGGTAATAAAAAGCTATTACGATTTATATTGCCTGATGCAGTCACTAAGGAGGTGATTAGACTCCGAAAAACAAACAAGTCCATAACTGTATCAGATCTCAGAATGAGAAGAGTTTGTGGTGAATAGCGGACTACACACCATCGATAACTGCTTGGAGCCTTTCCAGGTAGTATGCAACCTTCCTCACAATGTGTTTCTTCGCCGTTTACGTAAGCAATAAATATCGTAATATTGCAATGGTGTCTATTCTTTTGTTCACAAACTAAACTTATTTCAAACTATCGCTCTCTTTTACTAATAGTAGATACAAGAAAGAGATGGCACAATTTTATAACTGTCAAATATGTTTACGTGTTTCATTTATTTGTATTATAGTGGGCACGTTCCGAGATCACGAATAAACTTGTATGGAAATTTTAATTCCATTTAATTTGACTGCTCTAAAATTGTTGCCATGATCCCTTGTACTTTTAGCAAAAGTGAGCGATATATTAAATACGTTTAGTTCGTCAACAAGAGAATCGACACCAATGAGTATGTAAGGCTAAATCAAATTAGTTGGCGAATCTTCACAGACGTGATGGGTATCGATATCTAATGATAATAAAACAAGAAAAAATAAGATGACTCTGCTAATCATTTGTCATAAAGCCCTACAACCATACAAATCTAAATAATAAGGTAATAGAAATTATGTCTACTGTCTTTTAATACCGGAACGCGTGTCGCCGGTTTGTCGCCACCAACACATAAATACGCAATTACGCCCACCATGTTTTTAACATTATGTGCAAAAAAAAATTAAGCTAAAAAAAATTTCGCTGTTAGATATAATAATAATAAATCATTTATTTCAGGCATCAAGGTAAAATACAAATATATACATGCTGAAAAACCAAAGGGTGCCAACGGGACCCTATTACTCTCGCTACGCTGTCCGTCCGTCTGTCAAAAAATGCATTTTTTTCAACGTTTTTGTTCCTGCTCTATCTTCAAAACAGTACTATGTAGTATAGCAACAAATACTAAAAATAGGGCAAACGTAGACATATTTGGTGGTACCTGCGTAAGAAAGAAATGCAAAAAATCATATTTCACACACGGTGCGTTGATAACATAACAACAACATAACATCACGCCTGTATTTCCCCGAAGGGGTAGGCATAGGTGTAATAGTACACCCACATTTCGCCATTTATGTTATAGTCCCATGTAAGTGCGTTGATGTCTTTTGATAAACTCTCACGTCGTAAATTAAATCAGTTTCTATGGGGTATCAGGTCGATAGGTCGTACGGAACCCTTAAGGCGTGAGTCCGACTCACACTTGGCCGGTTTTTTGTGTAATGTTCCTAAAAAACGCGAAGGAGACACGCCTTTAAGTATGTTTTTGTTACAGAATGGTCAAACAATAGTGGAGTTACCGCGTCCTAAATACCAGGCGATCGCCGTGGACGCCGGCGCCGCGGACAACAGTGCTTCCTCGCCCACCCCCGGAGTGCTCGAGAGGATACTCGTCAACAAGGGGGACAAGGTGAGTCCATGCCGACGATTACACACATGTGACGACGTCACACATGTGACGACGTCTGTGGACTAGTGATTCGAGTGTCGGACTGCTGGTAACGAGGTCGTGGATTCGATTCCAACAGAACACAAATATGTGTGTGGTGAACATAAGTGTTTGTGTTGGTCTGGGTGTTTTTATGTATTCATCATCATCATCATCATCATTTCAGCCGAAAGACGTCCACTGCTGGACATAGGCCTCCCCCAAACATCGCCACAACGACCGGTCCTGTGCCTTCCGCATCCAGCGGATTCCCGCGACCTTCACCAGGTCGTCGGTCCACCTTGTGGGGGGCCTACCCACGCTGCGCCTTCCAGTACGCGGTCGCCACTCCAGAACTTTACTGCCCCATCGGCCATCCGTTCTGCGAGCAATGTGCCCCGCCCACTGCCACTTAAGTTTGGCAATTCTTCGGGCTATGTCGGTTACTTTCGTTCTCCTGCGAATCTCCTCATTTCTGATTCGATCACGCAGGGACACTCCGAGCATAGCCCTCTCCATTGCCCTTTGAGTGACTTTGAGCCTTCTTATCAGGCCCATTGTGAGCGACCACGTTTCAGTACCGTAAGTAATTACTGGCAACACACACTGGTCAAAGACTTTCGTCTTGAGACACTGCGGTATTTTGGACGAGAAGATATTGCGTAGCTTCCCGAACGCTGCTCAACCGAGTCGGATTCGACGATTGACCTCTCTCTCGAAGTTGGACTTACCTAGCTGGACAGTTTGTCCTAGGTATACATAATCGTCAACAACTTCGAGTGTAGATTCTCCGATGTTTACGGGAATGGGTGCTATATGGGAATTCAACATAACCTTTGTCTTGTCCATATTCATTTTAAGACCCACTCTATCAGAAGCTCTACTGAGGTCATCGAGCATTGTACCGAGGTCCTTCATGGTCTCAGCCATGACTACTATGTCGTCGGCAAACCGAAGGTGAGTGATGTACTCGCCGTTTATGTTAATGCCTAGCCCCTTCCAGTCCAGAACCTTGAAGACATCCTCCAATGCAGCAGTGAACAGTTTCGGAGAGATCACATCTCCCTGTCTCACACCTCGCTGCAGAAGGATAGGTTTCGAGGCTTGGTCCTGTAATCGGACTGACATAGTGGCGTTTTCATACAAAGACTTTAACACTTCGATGTACCGATAGTCAATCTGGCACCGTTGAAGAGACTGTAGTACCGCCCAAGTCTCGATCGAATCGAAGGCTTTCTCGTAGTCCACAAACGCTAAACAAAGAGGCAAGTTATACTCTTCGGTCTTCTGTATAACCTGCCGCAGCGTATGTATGTGGTCTACGGTGCTAAAGCCTTTTCGGAAACCGGCTTGTTCGGGAAGCTGGAAGTCGTCAAACCTGCGCGAAAGACGGTTCGTAATGACTCTCGAAAACAGCTTGTAGACATGGCTCAGAAGTGAGATGGGCCTATAATTCTTCAGTAGAGCATTATCGCCCTTTTTGAAGAAGAGTACCACCACACCTCTGCTCCATGCCTGTGACGTTCTTCCCTCGAGAATGACGGAATCAAACAGCTTCTGAAGGGCCTTAAGGATCGGTTTTCCACCCGCCTTCAGGAGTTCGGCCGTAATTCCGTCATCACCCGGTGCCTTGTTGTTTTTGAGCTGCTTTAGAGCCATCCTAATCTCGTACAGGCTGACGTCCGGGATATCTTCGGTATAGTGTCGGGTCAATCTAGCTCTTGGGTCGTGAGCCCGATTTACAGCGGGTGTCCGGGTGGACGTGTATAACTGTCCATAGAACTTCTCGACCTCCTTCAATAGCTCTGGCTTGGAGGATACGACTCTGCCATCGTCGGTCCTCAGTTTTGCAAGCTGGCTCTGCCCAATAGACAGGTCTCTTGCGAAGACTTTGGAGCCCTTGTTCTTCTCTATCGCGTCTTTAATACGTTCCGTATTAAATTGGCGTAGGTCACTTTTCAAGGACTTTGAGATCCGTCTATTGAGCTGCCGGTACTTAGTCGCATCATCTGAGGACTGCAGAATCATCTCGCGTCTTTCCGCCATAAGCTCAAGGGTGTGGTCAGAGAGCTTTTTGTTTCTATTTGTACGACGGGTCCTAAAGATCCTAGACCCGACCGTATGGACAGTTTCCACAAACCCATCACTGTAATCGTCCACTGAGCTCCCTAGGCATTCGAAACGATTCTGTAGTTCGAGCTGAAAGCTCTCGGGGTTTTGGATTTGGATCGGTGCTGGACGGAGCGTAGACTTCATCAGTCGAGATCTTTCCAGCTTGATGTTCAGATTCAATGTGCCTCTTACCAAACGGTGATCGCTTCCGGTTTTGACCGCGTTGATCACAGAGACATCATTGAATATTTGCTTCTTCGTCGACATAATGAAGTCAATCTGATTTTTTGTTACACCATCAGGGCCCAACCAGGTCCACTTCCTATGCTCACGCTTTCTGAAGAAAGAGTTCATCATATAGAGTCCCTCCTTCTCCATAAAGCCGGCCAGTAGATGACCCCGGTGGTTCCGATATCCATATCCAAATTGCCCCACTCGCAGCTCATCATCGTAGCGATTGCCCAGTTTCGCGTTGAAGTCTCCCATGACAACAGTGAAGTGAGTTTTAGAGCCATGCATGGCTCTCGAGATATCCTCATACATGGTCTCCACCTCATCGTCGGGGTGATTCGAGGTCGGGGCGTATACCTGTATAACCTTCAACGAATACCTTTCGGTTATTCTGAGTATAAGGTACGCCACCCTGGTCGAAACACTCTCGATCTTCACTATGTTGTTCACAAGAGACTTGTGGACGATAAACCCGACACCGCCCTGGGAAAGTTGATCGCCCTCCCGGAAATAGAGCAAGTTACCGGATTTGAGGATTATCGTGTCCTCCCCCTCTCTTCGGATTTCAGATAACCCTACGATATCCCATCGTAACCTGCTCAATTCTTCCTCGAGTTCGACAAGCTTCTCGTCGGTCCGCAGTGTACGTGTGTTGTATGTTGCCAGGTCCAGTCTTTTTTTGTTATGGTAGCCGGATCTCTGCCGGGGATTCTTAGCACCCCCTGCCCCGCCGTTACCTAGGCCGCTACCGTAACCAGGGCTAGCGGGGCCGCCGGGGACTAGGGGCCGATTTTTTATTGTGCTTTGCATGAGGGGATATGCCATAATCGCCACGCTTGGCAGGCGGGTTGGCGATCGCAGTTGGTTGGTTAAATACTCGGAGGACGCTGCTGCCCATCCTCTGGTGAATCCCTTAGTCGCCTTTTACGACACCCATGAGAAGATATAGGGTGGTGAAATTCTTTGCGTCCGGCACCACACGGACGTTTTTTATGTATTATAAGCATGTATTTACAAATAAAAAAGTATATAAGTATTATATCCATTGTCTAGTACCCATAGTACAAGCTCTGCTTAGTTTGGGACTAGATGGTGCTGCGTAATAATGTACCAAAGTTATTTAGTTTATGCCATTTGAAATAACTGAAAGCCTCCTAAGGGCTCATTGTACTCATCATTATGAACAACTTTTATTATAGGACCTGTTATGTATGCGGACGGAGGGGCGGACAAGTGAAACAATCGTTAGAAGCGCACTCTTTAATTAAGACAAGCTCGCAAGTCGCAATAACATACTAGGAGCGCGTAGGGGTGCGCACGCACACATATAACACAACAACACACATATAACATTCCTCCCTCTAGTACGGTCGACCGCAAGTCGGTGGTAACACTTTGACATTAGCAGCATCTTTATTTCGTAAGCAGTAAGGGCGGTTTTTGAATTGACGTGTTACCACTGTCATGCAGGCGACTGTACAATAATACCTTCTTAAATAACTAACAATTGATACAAAACACGAATAATACTTTTTAAAACTAATTATGGGGCGTTTACGTAACGTTCTCTTTGATGTACCAATAATTGGATCAAGTTGTGTGGGTTGTGCCATCTGGGTATCAAGTTCAGTTCCTGCTTCGTGAAACTCATCCTCCGAACTCGAATGTCTCACCGCTGTTAAGAATGCGGACGTAGGGGCGGACAAGTGAAACAAATAACAATCTTTAGTTAGAAACGCACTGTTTAATTAACGGCCAAAATTAATATACAATCTATCCACGATTAACCCTACTAGACATCGAAATTTGACATATTTTGTATGAAGCTTATGTCAAATTCCCATCTCTAGTAGGGCAAATTGTGAATAGATTGGATATTAATTTTGGCCGTAAGACAAGCTCGCAGTAAACATACCAGGAGCGCGTAGGGAGGGGTGAGCACGCACACATACATAACAGAACCAATCGCGAAAAAGATGTCAGCTGTTCCCTGCTTATGTTTTTATTTATGTGCGCATAACTCGATAAAATGTAGGCAACAGTTGTTTTTTTTTCGCGATTTCTGTATTGGTCCCATAGTAAAAGTTGTTAATACTGATGATTACAATGACCCCTTAAGAGGTTTATAGTTATTTCAATTACACGTTGTATGTGTCGTAGGCTAATCGGAAAAATCGTATGTTTGTGAAAATCCTAAAATGATTGCAAAGTATCGGAAAATTGGGATCCAAGAAAAAAGATCGCAATCATCCGACCTATTTTCAGGATCATTGCAAAAATCCAGCTTATCTTACCTAAGTAAGATAAGCTGGATAGATAAGGAGTCGCGAAAAACCGCTCATGTTAGCGCCGATTGGCTGATATGAACGTAATGCGGAAGCGCTGATTGGCTAACGGCTACATTCCTTCGTCTTTTAATTGTCCGATACTGCTTTTCAGTAATTTTTTACTATGTACCTTTTTGGTGATAATATTTTAACATTAATAGTATATTACTGTCTAGTCCACAAATTCAAAGTCGCTCAGCGAGCTATGGAGCGAGCTATACTTGGAGTTTCTTTGAAGGATAAAATCCGAAACGAGATTATCCGGAGAAGAACCGGAGTGACCGACATAGCTTGTAGGATCAGTTAGCTGAAGTGGCAGTGGGCTGGCCATGTTTGTCGAAGAACCGATGGCCGCTGGAGCAGACGACTCCTTGAGTGGAAACCGCGAATCGTCAAACGCAGTGTTGTGGCGCAACTTGGGAGAGGCCTATGTCCAGCAGTGGACTGCGATAGGCTGAGTTGAGGTGCTAGTGGTGTGTAAATTTCAGTTTGAAGTGTTTGGTTTCTTATATTGGAATTTTTCCTACGTTCCTTATATGTAGATAAAGGATTTAAAAACCTTGCCGTATAATTTGTTATCATCAAAAGAAGCCGTGTACTTGATATGTATATACCCTTTCCGTTACACGTTGTGTATTAATTATCTTGTGGCCCCGCTGCTTCTGCTACTCGTTACCAGCATAATTACCATTCAGGGATCCTTTAAGAATGGGACGTAAAAACACTTATTTCCTCCAGGTGGTGAAAGGCCAGCCTCTATTCGTGGTGATAGCGATGAAGATGGAGTATGTGGTGCGTTCTCCTCGCGACGGCGTGGTGGCAGCGCTGGCTCCCTTCAACCTGGGGGACTCCGTCGGCAAGGGGGCCCAGGTCGTCATGCTAGAGGGAGATAGCTGAATAATATCCTTGTAAACTCACGACAAACAAATAAGGGTGGCAATATACATACCGTTTTCGCCCGGACCGTTAAGAAAAAATGAGAACGGAAGGACAGAACTGAATTCAAAAGTCATATATCGTCACACACACGCCCGTTCCGTTCCGCCGGCAATAAAACTACCGGTGCGCGTCACCGTCGATCCGTTGAGAAGGAGGCGTGGCTCACATAGTTTTGTCATTTATCACCACAAATAACCCGTTGGCGGTCCGATCCGTTACAGATAATAATCTTTGCTCACATTCAACAATCCAGGATGACTGTATTTGCAATAGCAAAGAGTATAGTATCCATTGACAAACTATACGGTAGTATATGTAGTCTGTGGAACAAACTGAAAATCAATCAAACTTCATAAACGGTATGTGTGTGAAGATGCACCTGTTTTCATTTATTTTCTTATGGACCGGGTGAAAACGTTATGTATATTGTCCGATTTGGCACATGTCAGGGTAGGTAAGGTAGGGTGGGTAGGTATTAGTTTAGTAACTGTACCGATAAAATTTCTTCCGCTTTATAGGACGAGCTTACTTGGTAAAATATTACCAAAATACGTACAGTGCCCCAAAAACATGGTTTATCAGGCTGACATAGAATTACTTGCACGTCATAGAAAAGAAAGATAAGAGCTATTTCTAGTAACTATTATTAGAGCTATGAATATACTTTATTTTTCCAACTTTAGTTATAATTTAAATACAATGGATATTATTAAGTCCGTAGAATCATAATAATAATATTTTTTTGCATGTATAAAAAATGGCCTCTGTACCAGCAAAAGCTTTTCTGACAAATTCTAACAAGGTCATTCATAGTGTAAAGTTAGCCATAGACTTTAAACCATTGAAAGAAAAGGTAACAAATACACAGTACCGGATTATAATAAGGTTCTTTAACAATAATTGCACGGACGATCTCCAAAGAGTGTGTCTATTGTCTGCAAAGCGGTGAAAGGCACTGCTAAGTCGAAAGTCTACCAGAAAAAAAAACCTTTTGTTATTTTGTTATATGAAATAATAGACCGTTTGAGCCGATTAACCGCGCAATATCGAAGATATTTTAAAAACAGGCCAAGTGTTTATTTGCTTGCATCAAGTTTGGGGGCTGATTCTACAACCAACATTGTTTACGAACTACAGTTTTCGTGTTGAACTATGTTTACGGGACTTGTCGCGCACAATTAAATCAAAATAACTTGGCCGAAACGTCGAGGTTAGTCAAAATGTTTGTTATATTTTGATTTAATTGTGCGCGACAAGTCCCGTAAACATAGTTTAATATGAGTGAAATTCGCGAAAGTTTAAAAACTTCTACAGTTTTCGTGTTCTGCTCTTAGAATAACTAGGCTTAGAACCGCAGTAGTCGCACGCGGACTGAAGCAATTTCAAATTGGCCTTAACAGGCTACCTTGTATATTTTTCGCACGCCTGTTTGCATCTCGGCGAACATTTTACGTGCCGTGCACAATTTATTTTTGCTTCAACATTGAGCGGAACTTTGAATTAAATTATCACTCTGTCTTATTACTGTAAGATTAATATTACTAAAGGCGCTGTCTGACCGCGAGCATTCGCGTGTAATGTAACTAATTCTCTGGAACAAATCAATACAATTTGAACAAAGACCCAACGTTTTAGTTCAACGGCCATCGATCGATCGAATTTGTTTCAGAAAATGGTAGAATATTAACGAATGATGACCAAAATATTATAAACAGAATCGAAACGTGATAAGCCAAAAAATTGCAAAATCAGCTTCCTGTTCAGAACAATGAACAAGTCAATACATGAAAATTAGGTAGTTGTTTCCACGGAATATAGAAAACCAGGGGAAGTGGCATACGGCTACCCAAGACAAGCGTGCCAAGCGTGCTGGAACAATGAAGCGCAGATGCGCAACTTTAATTTAATCGCGCTTAGTTTCCCGCTGCGAGTGCTGCGACATGATGACGTTTCGAACGCTAACGGGAAACACTAAATTATACCCACCTTATTGTACAATTGTAAAAATGATAGCAGAACTAAAAATGATTCTCCTAAAGGTGTATGAAATCACAGCTATGTGTACAAACTTGTATTAAGGTTTAATAATTTAAAAAAACATAATATATTTGCTAGGTCCAATTCACAATTGTTTTTTGTGTATTTTAATGTACTATTTCAATTCTCAATGTATGATTTTAGCGACACTTTCCCTTACTAAGTAATCGTACCGCCACTTCCCATTCCTATATCCCGTGGTTGTTTCTATGGTCGTAGAATCGCAAGCCCTTATAAGGCGCGGGGCCCATAGGTTGCGTTACCTACATATATAGTAATCCGACACTTATGAATAATTTGTATGAATGAATCGTAATGAGGATGATAGTTTTTTTTTTTCTATTCCAAGTTCGTGAGTAACGTTTAACTTGCCAGTTGTAAGCTAATATTTAGCTGTTAATAAAGATGCGAAGAGCGGGTAATAAAGATGATCGTTTGATTCTTATAATAATTATTATAGTGATTTAGTAGATTAAGCTTGTCGCATTATTTTGTATGCATTTATTTTGGTTTTGTTATAAGGGCAACCCTATTACTATTCGCTTCCAAACGTTAAATGTACAGACAATTTTAAAAAAAATACTGGTGTATGTTATATCATCTATATTTTTATATTCCTTGTTTTAGATTTAGAATTTTGGGACCCCAATGGTAAATATATTTTTATACATTTTTACACGTGTTATTAAATTTATGTGTTATTAAAATAAAATATTAAACATGAAAGGAACTGTTATTGTAATTACTTGATTTACTCCACCTACTACTTTAATTACTGTAAGTGGAGGACGCGCTGTAATTAATGAATATTAGTTAATCCACCAGCGAACATCCTGATCAAACCACTGACAATATAACTACTCTAACAGAAACATTCCACTAACCTGCACTTCAGTGATCGATTTAAACGATTCCTTTAACCTTTATTAATTTATTTGTTTACACACTACACATTTTACGAAAGAAAACATAAAAAACAGAATAAAAAGTGTACCACCTACTCATCAGTATGAACAACTTTTACTATGGGAAGAAACCAGAAATCGTGAAAAAAAATCAGGTTCAGGTAGACAATTATTTTTTCGCGAAATCAGTGTTGGTTTTCAAAGTAATTCAAGTGGGGTATCATAATATGAAAAATCTTCATTAGTTCTTCAAAACAGATTTTTATTTAATTCCGTGTAATTTTCGACTTATTATGAAAAATTACAAAAAAAATACCGTTCCCTCCGAACCAACGACCATACAGCCCATAGCATACGCCTCTTAACAGGCGACCGATGTCTGCAACATAGCTATAAAATTTCACTAATGTAGGTCGCCCCTATTGGCTACCTGAAATCTTCAAATCAGCCGTCAAACCTGCCGCGTTAGTGATTAGCCAATAGCCGCCTTGGTAGGGCCAATCAGATTGCAGTAGCCTCAGCTAGTGGCAGAATGTATTGTACGCATTATATTCAACATTAGGCGTCTATTAGGCTGTATGGTCGTTGCTCCGAACTTATCTCCGATGTTAGTAAAGCGAAAAGTCTGAAATACTTAATTACAGGTGATCAAGGTTTATTTAAATATTACAGGAAAAATTAAATTTTGTTTCTAACTAAACTCGGGAGCAAAAAGCCGGGTCACCAACATAAAGCTTAAGATCTCGTTAACTAAGAATGATAGCTTATTCAAATAAAAAGAATTTTATAGAATATTTCATACTACTCAAATAAATTAAAATAGTGTTTTAATCAATAGTCAAAATACTGTTTATTTGATATTTGAATAAGCTATCATTATTAATTTCAGAGATATCTGACAACACCTAAAAAATCAGACCTCTGCGGTCACTGTCGTTTTGTACAGAACAGAACTGAAAGGGAGGCAACGAGAGGAGAGACGTCGGGTGCGCCGCTCAACTTGAATGAAAATCAGCAATATTTTTTTTTAATAATAAACTAAAAGCTTATTTGAAAAACAGAAACAACTATGTTTTAGATTATTGTCTTTATTAAATGTTTTCTTAATTTTAATTATAATATTTGGTAAACAATACATGCTGAAATTTTAATCGATAATTAATTACCCCTTTTCGGGAAATAAGTTCCCGAAAAGGGGTAATTGTACTCATTATTATGAACAACTTTTACTATGAGACCAACCTTGAAATCGCGAAAAAAAAATCAGTTGGTCCCTAAATTTTATTGATTTAAGTGAACACAAATGTAGGGAACAACTGATTTTCAGCATGTATAGATTGTTTGCTTTAAAGCATGTCTTAGGAGTTTACAATAAAATTATTTTCTATCGAGAAAATTTCAAGAAAACGTGTTTTGGGCACAAAAGAGTTTTAGAAAATACGTTCAAGAGTAAAATATATTTTTTTCATTCCCACAAACTGAATAGATACACAGCTAAAAATGTTTTTAAAAGGCATATTTGGCTGTTCTCAGCGTCTTAAGGTTTATGTATGTTGATGACCCGAGTTCATTGCACTCGAGACGAAAAACCCTTCACAAACAAACTTAGTTATGCGGTTCGCTTTTTATGTATGGCTGAAACTAATGAAATCCCAATCAATAACTTTTTATACCTCCAAGGAAGGTGCGGAACCCTCAGCTGGGCGCGAGTCTGACTCGCACTTGGCCGATTTTTTTTTGTGACGCGTCATTACTCTGTACTCAATAACTTTGTTGTTGACCACTATTCCATTCCAAGTTTATTACACACCGCTTTTAAATCCACGTTAACAATGTGATACATGATTTCACCGTTACGATTATCGGGGGCGTAGCTCAGATGGTAGAGCGCTCGCTTAGCATGCGAGAGGTACCGGGATCGATACCCGGCGCCTCCAAAGACAACTTTTTGTTTTGTATTTTTCATCAAACAGTCCATCTTCAAAGTCTGCAATAGTCGAAAGGCTTGAAGGCTCTTGAAGGGTTTTATTTTAATTAATTATATATTTTACTTTACTTCTAAGGACCGTCATGTCTTTCATATTAGTCATCCATACTATAAGTCGGCAATAGTCAAAGGCTTGGAGGCTCTTGAAGGGTTTTATTTTAATTAATTATATATTTTACTTCAAAGGACTGTCATGTCTTTCTTAATAGTCATCCATACTTATACATCAATACCTACATATTTTATTATATAATAATATTATAAATGCGAATATACAACCTTAATCTTCTTAGTATATACTAAACCTCTTAAGGGGTCATTGTACTCATCACTATGAACAACTTTTACTACGAGACCAATCCTGAAATCGCGAAAAACAAAATCAGCTGTAATTTAATTTTCCGAAAATCAAACTATCATACTAGTATTATATTATCTGTGACTATACCTAATAAATATGTATTGTATAACTCCTCTCCTTTTGCATGTTGTTAATAGAATAGTCCTCTGTCGTAGCATAGTCTTAAGGGCCCCAGCCCCATTATCCTAAAGTGCCCAGAGCCTCCAGTAGGTTAAAGACGGCTTAGACGGCCTTGAATGTAAGGTACCTAATGATTAAAAATTTCAAAGTACCTGTTCCCTACGTATTTTCCAAAAAAATGCCGTTGTAATTTATATTTTTTTTGCCCATGAATACTTTGCCTAACTATAAAAAAAAACACAGCAGGAGTCAATAAATTGAACTAGATACCTACCTACCTACTATATTTTGTTAAGGACTGTTAGAATACATGCACATTAAACCAAGATTACAATTTCGGAAAGCAAAGTGTGCCGCAGCAATCAAACCGCAAATTGACAAGTATTTGACGCGACCCAAGCCACAGATAGCAACAAATGAACAAACATAATAGGTAGGTAGGTACAACTCCACCGTTATCAGAGTACCTACTACAATGTAGGTACCCAAACTGCTATCATGGTTTGTCCTCCTATTGCACTGCTAGACACACCACCTTATCACATGCGGTTTACGAAACATGCGTTCCCATTGTGCTATTTTTATCAAGCTTCTTTTTTTATTATAGGTAGGTACCGTTACGATACGATTCAGTGTATAATACCCTGGCCACTCAATACATTAAGAATGCTAGCACCGCCTACATACGCAAGCTTACGTCTTATACAAACACGCGCACACGTGAATGAATAGGGTTGCTTGCCGCTCGAAATGCCGACTGCGTTCCAAACGCTTCTCAGTAGTTCTCAGAGATGGCGTTGACATTTGGGCCCTACGTCCCGGACCCGAGCCGAGGCACTTGATAGCACGAGCGGTTGGTAATGATACCTATCGAATTATCGATGTATTGTATGATGAATATGATATATTAACGAAGCTTGGTAATAAAATTAAATCTGCAAGCATTACAATTTATAATAATTTATATTTCTCTTATCATAAGTACGTAATTTTACAGTAAACAATCTCTCACTATAGTTGTAAAATTAAACTCTCGCGGTAAGTAGATACCTACCTTTAATAAAATACAATAAATAGGTACCCAAAGGAATCTGCTTTCAAGCAGCTTTTATGTTACTAACAAAATATGGATACCTAATTTGATCCAAAATAAAGATTACTTATATTATTATTATTACAAGCAAATTATTTTTTCCTTTTTTTCATTACTGGCAAAGTACAAAAAAATCGTTTAATTGTAAAATTAAATGCTCGCTGTTCTGTAGTTCTACCTATAAAGGTTTTATTGTGGCTTACCTTATTTCATCCTTCGGAAATCGATAAAATCTTCTGTTTCCTTGTCTAGATGTAGACACACATCCGTATAAAGCACAATACACTACCATTTTCAATTAAAATATAACTACAAACACCAAAAAATATATTGCGTAACGCACTCGACTGGCGATTGATATCCATTGAATATTGCAGCCCAACTTGCCGCTAAACTGAGGGCACGTGCAGGGCGCGGGTGAGGAACTTAAATTGGCGGGGGGTGGTGAGTGGCCGTTCTGTACGTAGTACTATTAGATATTCTGTGGTATAATAATCTGTTTGGCTACAAGGAAACTTGTAACGCCACATTTTTTTATGATCTTAGCAAACATAAGCTATAAATACAATTATAGGCAAGTAGGTAAGTTTGTTCATAGGTATATCCGCCTCTAGAAGTAGGAACGCCAAATAAGCAGTGCCTTTGTACTGTTCATTTATATGTATTTTATTTATTATTATTTCTCTGTGTGTGCATAAATTTTATAAATAAATAAAAACCGCAACGTGCATGTCTACGTGCTAATTTTAATACTTAAAACAACTTTAAAGAACCATTTTATTAAATTAATAGCTCTTAAAGCCATGTCATGGAAAGCTGGCTTCGAAATAGGTACCTAATCTGCACTATTTTAGGGACGGTTGAAAGTGTTGAAGTTTCTCAAATATTAGGTACCTACAAAATTAGGTTAGGTAGGTACGTTTATCCCGGAAGCTTCGCACAAGTAAAACGAGGGCATAATTTATCTATTTCTAACGTTCAAATCAATCGGAGCCACGTGGTTGATAAACAAGTATCTACTTATCCGTATTTAAAACCGGTTTTACATGTTGTTTATCTTCAATTGTCTTCTTTCGATTTTTTATAAGTACAAAGCAAAGCCAACTCCGAAGAAGTATCCAAAGTTATACAGTGAATCTCTACCTTTAAACAAAATTTACGACGAAATAGGGTAAACAAGTTTACTATTATTTAATTGTTATTATAGAATTTGTACTCGGAACGACACTAACGACCTTGCTTATCGTTATCATCATTAAAACTATATTAATAATGTCTTACATGTAGTTGTAATTGAACATCGTTTTTATTCCAAGCTTTGTTAATTAGCACAGATAATATAATACTATTAGCGATAAACAACTAATCACTTATCCTTCAGAAACATTGTTGTAGAGACGCATCCCATCCTAATTATGCTCGCGATTAGTTAGAACTTAATTCTATGGTTAGAACGATCCATTCCATTTACGTAGTTTAAGCAGGTAGGTACTAATATAGTGTTCCGTTGTTCCGTGTGGTGCCGGACGTAAAGAATTGGACCATCCTATATCTTCACATGGGTGTCGTAAAAGGCGACTACCCTTAGTCGCCTTTTGCCTTTTGGTGATTGAATCCCTATTCACCAGAGGATGGGCAGCAGCATTCTCTGAGTATTTAACCAATAACTGCGATCTGCCAAGCGTGGTGATTATGGCATATCCCCCCATTTGGGGAGGCCTATGTCCAGCTGTGGACGTCTTTCGGCTGAAATGATGATGATGAAGAATAGTGTTAAGCTCTGGATTAAGCTGATGAAATTAATTTAATTTAAAAAAGCTTAAAATTCATTTTTATTTGCATTCGGCATTGATTTTAAGTTTACAGGTCTCAGGTAGATCTTATATTCAAACTTCTTTTCCTGCGGCAATACCTAACTGTAATCAGTTTTACCATTTTCTTTCTTTTGCATAAAAAATACTCGTCCAACATCACGGACAAAAGCAGAAACAATTTCGGGACTTTCAATGTACGCACGGCTACACATCAAGCTGTAGTTTTCCAGTATAAGCTGATCTCGCATTGTACGGAAAGCCTATACAATGCGAGGTCAGTATAAACTGGAAATGTACAGCTTGATGTGTAGCCGTGTGTACCTACATTAATACGAAGTCTCTCCCCAAACAAAATTAAATCTAAGCGAGATTCCATTTAAGTGCTGTTATTATTATTCCATGTACCTTTGTTACCTGCGGGCTGCTGGGGCCGGGCGACTTGTTGATATTTTTTGTAAGCATTCCCGCAACAGCTGATCGGGACAACAAAACCACGTGACTTGACCCCTGGCGGGCCCTATTGGTTACGTACGACTTCAGTTCGGAGTTGTCGACCAAGTATAGAAGCAAGCGCGCACACCTACATAATATATTCTCACATTGATATTATTATTATTCCAGTATGTATACCTTTTACATCTGTAGGTACTGTAGACATCTCACGGAAGTGATAAAAAATGGGGTTGCTCACTTGAAAGGTTATTTTTATGTTTGTTTGGTGATCATCAGTTACCAAGTTTTGATTACGCTTGTGATTTCTATTGTAAATTCGTTGAGACCAACATTGATAGTAAGATAAATGGGTCAATCAACTATTTTACCCTCACTTAGCTGTACCAGACGAAAATTCTTTTTAAAAAATTGTCTTGATAAATAAACACTAAATTACAATAATAACATGCACAAATGATATGCCAAAAGTATTTACGATCATTAGGCACTACAAAAAGTGTGTGTCCCGAGTCCATAGTCATTTATTGTGCCCATTGAATTTTTTTGAAATTTTTCCATGGATCCATTGGTTCATATAACATAACATAACATCACGCCTGTATTTCCCCGAAGAGGTAGGCAGAGGTGTAATAGTACACCCACATTTCGCCAGTTATGTTATAGTCCCATGTAATAGGGGGCGAGCCTATTGCCATTGACCGAGCACAAATCCAGACTCCAGGCTGCTACTGAGAATTTCCTAATGAAAAAACCCAATAACACTTTTGCCCGACCCGGGAATCAAACCCAGGACCCCACGCTCAGCAGTCGCGCTTGCAACCACTAGACCAACGAGGCAGTTCAGTGGTTCATATATATTGCACAAATTTCATCAATTATCTATGTCAGAAAAGAAAAAAAAACAAATACTTTTTTACAATTACAAAATTTGTCTGCTGAGTTACGCTTTACGCTCAAAAATTGCGCCAGAAGGCCAGAACCTTTTGTCGTCCGTCACTAGCTTCATTAGGGTTACGTATCGTTTGGCACGGGCGGGCGATCCTCTCATAGTGCTGACGGGCAACCCAGACTGCGACAAATGTTCGGGAAAATCATGCCAAGTGCGAGTCGGACTTACCCAATAAGGGTTCCGTACCACAAATTGAAGTGATACCCTATAGAAACTGATTTAATTTACGAGAGTTCATCAAAAGATCAAAGCACCGTGCGCGAAATGTGAATTTTTGCATCTCTTTCTTACGCAGGTACCACGACACATATGACTGTTTGCCCTATTTTTAGTATTTGTTGCTAAACAACATAGTATGCACTATAAACAGACCAAGTTTGACGCTGGTATGTATTACCGTTTTGAAGATAGAACAGGAACAAAAACATTGAAAAAAATCGTTTTTTGAGGTTTCTTGTACGGGGACCCTTTGGTTATACCTAGACTTTTTTTATTATTAGTATTTATCGTGATACGGGTCATAGTAAAACATATTCTGAGAAAATTTCATCCAGCTACCTACCGTTCAAAAGATACAGCCCTGTGACAGACAGACGGACGGACGGACAGCGTAGCGAGATTAATAGCACATTAGATAATAGTTACTCCAGTAATAGGGTCCCGTTTGGTACCCTTTGGGTACGGAATCCTAAAAAGTACCAATTTAACACAACGATCGTGGCACAGAAGAAAGCACAGTAACTTGGTACAACTGACATACCTACAAGTAAAGACATAATTATTTACAAAAGAAGAAAAACAAAACCGGCCAAGTGCGAGTCGGACTCACGTAGTGAGGGTTCCGTACCTGCCACCCATCGACCTGATACCCCGTATAGAAACTGATATTCATATGAGAGTTTACCAAAGTAAGACTGCGGGATCTGTGACTGCGGGTACATGGGCGCCAGCAGAAATAATTTCCAGGTGTTGCAGATTTTAGTTTTCTTACAATCTTTGCCGTATATGATTGTTAATAAAAAGATGAAATTTTAGTCGGAATGTTCGAGACATTTACAAATTTCTAACTATTCATTATGAATTTGATTTCCAACAGACGGCTTTTAATTTCAATAATTCCTGTTGATCCCGAGATTCCCAAGGGGTGCAAGTGCACCCCCTGGCACCCCCCTGCCGGCGCCCATGTGCGGGTATTAAAATCAGCGTGCACCTTTGTTGAAATATGAATATTTGCATCTTTTTACGCAGGTACGTACGACCACAGATGTCTGTTTGGCTTATTTTCATTATTTGTTGTAAACTATAGAGTATGCAAAAATAAGTAAGTAATAAAATAAAGTAGTGTGTATGAAATCGGTGAGGTGACGGTAAATCGCAAGCCCATTAGGAATAAAAAAAAACACTCAAACTTTGGTGCTTGTACAGTCGACTGCATGACAGTGGTAACACTTCAATTCGAAAACCACCCTTACTGCTTACGACATAAAGATGCTGCTGATGTCAAAGTGTTACCACCGACGTGCGGTCGACCGTACGTATAGCAGGGGGTATACTCGCGTTTCACGAACGACAAACGAAGTACGAACTTTCGTTCCGACTTATACCTACACATAGAAATCTAAATAAAGGTAATAGCAGTGACAAAGGCGCGTGAACTTGTCGCCGCGTACAGGTGTCTTTTAGGACACCAGTGCACGAACCGTTTGCTTGATCATAAGTGCTGTTTTGGACGCAGTCACTAAAATTGTATTTCGCAGCATTATCTAGCAGCGTGTAATTTTGCTCAAAAATAGTTTTGATATAGATCTCAATTTTAAAAGAATAACAATGTCACGACATCCACCCGGGCGAAGCCGTGGGCATAGACTAGTTCAATAATAATTTCTAATAATCTTATCTCACATCGACCTATTTCTGAGAATCTAAAGTAACATCTACTTATTCTTGATAATGTTCATACCTTAGGTATTCTGTGACCTTAGTTTCAGAAAAGTCATTCCAAAATTTATCAAAGATTGGATTTAGTATTCTAAAAGCGATCACATTTCGCATCGCCTTTTTTATTTTTTTATAGCTTCGGTGGCAAATGAACAAGCGGGTCATCTGATGGTAAGCAATCTCTGCCGCCCATGGACATCCACAGCACCAGGATCCTGGTGCTGTGGATGTCCATGGGCGGCAGAGATTGCTCAGGAGAGTCTCCGATGAGTTGTCGTTCTTTTAAAAAGACGTATGCTCTTTTCTTGTAGGCTCCCATGTCAAATTTGTTCGAGAAAACCGCTGACGGAAGTTGGTTCCACAGTTTTGCAGTACGAGGCAAAAAATGGTAGGAAACGAACGTACGTGTTGACCGCCAACCACCAATATGGTGAGGATGGAATTAAGATTTATGGAAGGTGGTACGATGATGGAAGTCAGCGGCATAAGGTCGAACAGTTCCTCAGAGCTCTCCCTATTATTTATGCGATAGAGGATACATAGAGATGCAACGTCTCTTCGCAAGGATAGAGGATCAAACCGATTCAAGTCACTCTGCGTTGAATGCGATCAAGTGGAAGGAGTAGGTACCTACTTGGGTACTCCAGCCCAGAGATGAGAGCAATATTCCATGTTTGGCCGGATTTTTGCCTTATATAGTTTGAGGCGATGATCAGGCCTGAAATATTGTCTCGCTCTATTGAGTACTCCGATTTTTTTGGAAGCCAATTTGGCGTTATATTCGATACGCTGACACCAAGGGTTCCCAATGTAGGCGTAACTAAGAGGGGAGTGCCCTCTAAGCGAGGTACTTCGACAAATGGGGGTTTTTAGCGGTAAACGCGGACTTGTGTCTTGGTGGGGTTGAAGTGGACTAGGTTTAGTCTGCCCCATTCAGAGATTCTCTCTAGAGAAGTCTCAATTTCAGACACAAGTCCTTTTCGGCACTCTACGACGTGTTCACGCGAGAGATTAGCTTGGCCTGAGTAAAGTGCATCCACAGTGCTGTCATCTGCCAAGCATGAATCTTGCATAAGCACAAAATGTCATTGTAAATATGGTATGCAGAATTAACAAAGTAGGGAATAGCACGAAGCCTTGTGGGACACCAGCATCCACGGGGATCAATTCGGAGCAAGAACCGTCAGTTACGACCTTAATGATCCGTTCCGTAAGGAAGGCATAAAAAGTAGTTGTTCAGTGGCATCATAATCTCATTTTTGCGGCCACTTGAATAGCCTTTCTTTACAGCACTGCTTGGAGAGGTTAGCTTTTCCGTGTTCGTTTTTTTAATATAAAAATATTAAATTTATTTAATTTTATTAGTAGGCTGTTTGGCGGTTTCCTTCCAGCTGCGATCTCATAGCTTTACAGGTATCTCTACCACAGACACGGCGCGCCGCCGCGAGTAAAGAAATCAGTGCGGCATTTTTTTTAGTATTTGTCTAAAATATATTTATGTTTTTGTTCCTCGCAAATGTATTGAAAGGCGTCGTATGACACGCGTGAGCATTGTTCATTGTACTCTGGGATCCATTACACTGCAATCCAGCCTCGAGTATAGTGACCAACTTAGCTCACTTGTATTGTAAGATTGTTTACTAAATAAGACGAGAGTGAAAAAACAGAATATACGTGCTTTCGTGCACCTATGTCGTTATAGAACGTGACATCTTTTCATTCTGGGTGGACACGTGCTTTCTTCGAAATCTCACACTTATTGCGGCATAAGTAAAATTGTAGAATATCACTCGTGGTGTTTAAATAACGTACTTAATTATCGTTATTTTATTATCTCTGTTTGAATGTTGAAATTAATCGTAACGTAATAACAACTGTTTTTAAAGTTGCATCATGGCAAAGGTGTATTATTGCTAATGTTATCCTATTTCAAAGTAATGATTTTTAAACGTAATACATTAAGACCAGATAATTAACGCAATAATAATATATTATGATACATTCAAGTGAGCTACATTGGTCACTACACTCGAGGCCGGATTGCAGCAGCCCGGGCCGAAGACGAGGGCGTAATGGAGCCGATAGTGTAATGACTAATGAAATGACCAATACCGACGTGATTCATACGTTTTTCAACACACTTCAAACACACGCGAGGATAAAAAACGTTATAAACTTATTTTAAACAAATATTTGTGAAAAACGGCGCGTGGGTTTCTTTTTTCACGCACTCCGCCTGTGATTAAGTTGGCTATGCGTTCGCAGGAGTCATAGGACTCATTGGTGTTGATTCTCTTGATTTGTTCATAAACTAAACTTATTTTAAACTATCGTTCTCTTTGACGACCTCTTTGGTCTAGTGGTTTGAGTATCGAACTGCTGATAACGAGGTTCGATTCCCACAGAACACAAATATTTGTGTGATGAACATAAGTGTTTGTGTTGGTCTGGGTGTTGCTTATGTATAATAAGTATGTATTTACAAAAAAATAAAAAAATAAAGTATTATATCCCATTGTCTAGTACCCATAGCACAAACTCTGCTTAGTTTGGGACTAGATGGTGCTGTGTAAAAATGTCCCAAAGATAAATAAATAAATAATAAATAATAATTTTATTGACTCAGCCACACAATTTTTTTTACAAACTTAAGATATTTATTTATATATTTTAATATTAAATACAAGAAAGGGATGCTAAGAATTTTAGTGCTTGCTGTCAAATTAGTCGAAATTAAAATTTCCATACAACTTTAGTCGTGAACTCGGAACGTGCCGACTAAAATACAAAGAAATATTTTTCTACGTCATACATGTGTATGTTTATTAACTAAGAATAATTTCAATTGCATTTTCTTAGAGTCTGATAACATAGTAATAAAAACACTTTGTTCATATATTGAACTAAGTTTACGGGACTTGTCACGCACAATTAAATCAAAATATAACAAACATTTTGACTAACCTCGACGTTTCGGTCAAGTTGCATTGGCCGTGGTCACGAGCAGACTGAAGTATGTGGGTGTCATCGTCTTGAGCGGCGGGTGTTTTCTCGAACTACCCGCGGTTGGTTTTTCGTAACGTAGCTGTCCGTAACAAGATATGCTGAATCACGACACACAATGCTGACAGTTTCGGCGGACATACATGTAGACATACCACGACGCGAACACTTCTCGATTACCGGATTCTACGAGGAGGACAACCTATATCCATCTTCCCGATTGAAATTTTTATATTTCTTTATCTCAATCGCTTCTCGTACAATTCTGGGATTGTAATGACGATCAGTGGAGAGGATTTTCGGGTCGTGTAGCTCAATCCAATGGTTTGGTCCTGAATCGAGCAAATGTTCGGCTATGGCAGATTTGTCCACTTGACGGCGCCTTACCGCTGTGATGTGCTCCTTCACTCTCTCCGCGATAGTACGCTTTGTCTGTCCAATGTAGGAGCTACCACAGCTGCAGTCAACCTTATATACCCCCGGTACTTACTTTGTTCATATGTTATAATTTATAATTATGTACAGTAGCATTATCGCTATATATTTTGTTCACTATTATTCACTACACTAACTCAAAATGTTTAGTTATTTTCAGTCTTCGCACCATAGAAATATACTGTCTATGCTTCGCACTACGTCCGTGTTGTCGAGCAGCTGGATGGCTTCGACATTCACGTGCTGATGAAGTCTACGTTCGTGGGCTTTTTTTACTAGCTGTTTAAAATGGCTTCGTCAGTGCCTCTACTTTGAGGCATTCCACCCCACCTGAGAGCACATGTAAGCAATTGTAAATAAAAAATAAATAAAAGTAAACCAAAATTCCATATTTAAATTCTAATTGAACGAGTGAAAGTAGCTTGGAATCCCTCACCAATTTATCCTCCATTTCTCTAATGTGGGTGTACTATACAACGTGTTATTGAAATAACTAAAAATTACTTAAGGGGTCAATGTACTCATAAGTTTGAAAAACTTTTACTATGGGACCAAGCCTGAAATCGCGAAAAAATAATCAGCTGATCCCTGATACATTTTGTCGATTCATGTGAACAAAAATGTAGGAGATAGGTAGCTGTTTTTTTTTTTTGGGATTTCAGTGTAAGTCGGTCCCATGGTAAAAGTTGGTCATACTGATGAGTACAATGAACCCTTAAGAGGTTTTTAGTTATTTCAATAACACGTTGTATACACCTCTGCCTACCCCTTAACCCCGGGGAATATAAGCGTAATTGTTATGTCCTCAATCCAAAAGAATAAATGTTGGTCTGAGGTTATGTTTTAATTACTATAAACTGATTATTATGTTACAGTTCCTTAGTTCATGGTTTGCTTGTAGAGGAACTTATGAATTACGATTTCATGAGCGTATTTTAAAATACTTAACATTGGCAATGAAACATCATTTGCAGAAGGCTAAATAAATTATAAATTTCCAGTTCTTTGTGTCGAGGCTCAAATTAATCTGTCATTATCATTACTAATTAAGTAACCCTGATTACTTCCGTGGGTAGACATTTGTTTTATTTGTGTTTGTTGAATTTTACTACATTTTGTGATTAGATTTGAAACTTATATTTTTTTCATAATTATGGTACCTATGTAACAGGTTTAATCTAGGGAAGGATTTGCCCTGCAATAGGCCATTATGATAGATATGGGCTGTGATTAAATTAGATTATTAGGAAGCACTCTAACATGTTAAAAGATCTGTATAATAACAAGTCAATCATAGATGCAAGCTGTAACTCATTCCTGTTAAAACATGTCAAAAGACTAGGTTCAAGGATTACGTTTTAAACATGAGTCACGACTTGGGAGGTAATTAGGACATGGGCACAGACATGGGCGTACCCAGCTTTCAGCCTACGGGAGTGCAAATCAGGAATTTATTGTAGTTAATTATAAAAAAATAAAAATATCTTTCTTCCTTCTTCTTTCTTTTTTTTTCTTTCTTTTCGTAATTCAATGTTATGTATTAGAATACATACATAGAATATTACATGTATTTGAATAGATACAGTCAGTGCAGACATAAAGAATACTTAAAGCCATGGGAGGAAAATATAGCGAGAGCGAAGCGAGCCGGTAAATTAGTTTTTATCATATTGGGAAAATTAAAACGAGACGACATTTTTTTATTCAGTAGCGCAAGTGGAGCGAGCGGGAATTGTTTTCGGGGTTTTCCGAAAACATTATACTATTTTGAGTTTGATGCTTTGTCTTTTCATATATTTGCCATTTGAGGCTCCTTCGACTGTGCCTAAACAAACCAGCCCCCCTAGCCAAGTTGACAATCTACACAATCGTCAATCGTCAACGCTAATAGAAAACGATCAAAATGTATGGGAATGACATATCTCAACGAAGAAATCATTCGTTCAGATATGTCATTCCCATATATTTTGATCGTTTTCTATTAGCGTTGACGATTGATGATTGTCTAGATTGTCAACTTGGCTAGGGGGGCAGATATACATCAACAAAGTTGTTAACAACTTAAGTATAATATACCTAAAGAAAAACAACTTTGAAGCACTACAATGAAATACTGTGAATATAGAAAAGAGTTGCTCTTTTGTATATTCACAGTATTGCTCTGCAAGTAGAGCGAGCGCGAAAAAATTTCGGCATTTTCCGAATACATTACAACACCATTTTGAGTGCATTTTAAAAGGAGTTTTGGAAGCACCACCAGTTGTTTTTTTTTATCCACAAATGTTCGAAATGTATAAGTAGGTAAAATTTTATAAATTTTTGTCTGATACCCTACGTCTAGGGATGGAGCGGTATGTCAGACTCCTACTGACTAAAAAAACCACACGGTGGCCGTCCTCAGCACAAAATAGAGAACTCCTCATGACCGCGCTGGCGCCCTTCTGGTGCTATGACATTGGCACGTCCTGGAGAAACAGTGCTCTCCTATAAGTACCTAGTAGGTCCTACCTAGGCACTGCATCACGCGAGTACTCGAATCATGTAGGTACTTAAGAGCCCTCTTACATTTTTTTAACGAAAACAGCAACGAGAAGTGGATTTTTGGCGTTCTCATTCTATTCCATAGAAAGATCTATAGAAATCTCCATTATTGACTTTTTTTGCCCTGGGGAAATCCTAATGGACGCACTCCGCCCAGGGACGGCGGAGCCAGTGTCGGACTCTTACCGACTAAAACCACTACAGTGTTCCTTCAACAACCTTTGTCCGAAGGGGTGATATAGACTCTGCATTCGCCAACTACCACCGACAGGACCCGGCTCGCCAATAATATGTTCCTTCAACTACCTTTGGCCGGGGGCGTAGGAACCACTGAAAATAAATCTAACTAAAGATTTAGGATTTCTGTGGTAGGAACCCTCTGTATTCGCACAACCACCCCCGACAGGTCCCGGCCCGCCACAAGCAAGCCCTTCTCCCCGTGCAGCCTAACGTCGGCCGCACCCTCCCCGGCTGCGCACACGGAACGCTGCGCGCCATGGGCCCTGCCATGACGCAGCTAACACGCCAATGTCACAGCCACGCTAGCCACGCCTGTCTCGCCACCTCGCCAGCCACAAAGGCTACGCCAGCCACGCCAGCCTCGCAAGCCTCGCCAGCAATACCAGCTACGCCAGGCAGCAGACTATCCTGAGTCCACCGCCCGCAGGGCCTATTCTCCCGTAATTTTTATACATATTTTCTTCCTCATCCCTCATCCTCCACTGTGCCCTCTGCTAACTTCAGAGGGACACGCGGAGTCTCACCCCATTGGCCCAGATCGAGCCCCTCCCGCGCCAGAATATTCGGCACAGGCAATAAGATCCCCGAATGATAATAATATCCCTCAAAAGGATATTTATTGCCCGTACCCAGGATGCACCGGCCTAACAGCGGTCGTTCCCTCCAGACGTGTGGCACACGTGGAGGTTTCCTGGCCAACACCTCTCCATTTGGTATAACGGGCCATTTTCCGCAACTCCACGCTTGGCGTGTATTTTGCGTGTGGGTGTTTACTCGAGCCACCCAACACCTCTCCATTACTGACTTAGATATTCCGATACTGAGCCCAGGTCAGGTGATACTGAGTCCACGTCGCGAGCGCAAGAAAATATAATAGTCTTTTGATTTAAAGTTTATGGTAAAATATCTTTTAATTATTTTCATGTTTCAACTTAATTGTGTAAATTTTTATGTTGTATATTTTTTGTTTTAGAAACTTTATTTATTTTAGGAGAAAATGAAGGTTTAAAAAACCTATTTTCTGGTCAGAAAATAGTTATTTTAAAGTGGTTAGCTGGACTGGATATTTTTCAAAAAAGTTGTAAATTTTGTTTCAATGGGAACATATTCCAAATATTAGGTATGATCTATTTTTATACAGTTTATAGTAAAAGATAACTGAGATACAGGACGTTAAAATACCGCTTCTAAGCGTTTAACAACGAGGCGGCGCGGCAGGGAAATTTTTTTGTCTTAAGACGCAATAAATGAAAATTCTACGGCATGAATAAAACTATTATATCATATCAAACAAAATTTTAAATAAACACCTCTACTATCAGTAATACAGGTGTTTATTTAAAATTTTGTTTTTTTTTCATATCTCAGGATCTACGACGCCAAAAAGTAGCTTAGAACGCAGATTTCTTGTAATACTGCTCTTAAGTATGTACCATATAACTACATAGAATATAGCTAATAAAAGTTTCCTACAAACAGCATGTGCTTGTTTACCGAAGACAAATTTTCACGCACTTGATAAATAGAGAGTGACCTCTATTCATGAGATTCGTTTGACGACACAAGTGTTACGTAAACTTGTTTACACTGGAACATCATAACATTCATAACGTAAACAAATGTGACCATAAACTTGATAAACATAGAGTTATAAGTAGGTAGTAGGCATATGGAATAGTTTGGATGATGACGTAATGCCTCCGTGCGCGCCAGTTAGGCGGACTTAAACAAATATTTGACGATAAATTGCTATTAGGTATTGGTAATACCTATAAAGTTAATTATAGAAAATTTGATTTTGAAGACTTGGTTTTTGAAAACTAATTGGTAAGTATGTGAAGAATTAGTCATCCAACATATCCTATATCCGTGAAAGACTGGTAGGTACAAATCAGCGATCGTCCAGAGGTTATGATGAAAGTAGGTCACGACGACCACTGTGGTCTAGTGGTTTGAGTATCGAACTGCTGATAACGAGGTCGTGGGTTCGATTCCCACAGTACACAAATATTTGTGTGATGAACATAAGTGTTTGTGTTGGTCTGGGTGTTTCTTATTATAAATATGTATTTACAAAATAATAAAGTATATGTATAAGTATTATATCCATTGTCTAGTATCCATAGCACAAGCTCTGCTTAGTTTGGGACTAGATGGTGGTGTGTAAAAATGTCCCAAAGATATATCGTTTACCTATGTTCTTTATCTTATAGGGAAAGCAGACTTTCAAACCGTTTATTGTGTGACACCTAGGAGGAATATTCCTCCTAGTGTGACACCGTCATCAGACAGTTTTAGAAACTACTATAAAGCCTTGCAATACCCGCTGAACACCATTTTTTTTTACTTCAAATGTAGATTTGTTAAGGAAATTCGAGAATTCTTACACTGAAAAGTTTTGAGGTCATTTTGTTAGTAATGCTGTTGGATATATGGCGCTGCTACGGCAATGCCAAAAAATTCAAATACTAACTAGGTAGGTAGGTACCGTTGCATCGATGAACTTTACTGTACCTATCCATTTTGTTGTATAACTGCGAAGATAAAAAAATTATGTATATCAGCAAGTTGTTTGACGTTGTTTCAGCAGTGGACTGGGATAGGCAGAGTTGATGATGATGATGACGTTGTTTGATGGGTTCGTCAACAATTCATGATAAAGGTAAATTATTTTGCTAAACGGTTTAGTCGCTCTTTGTCGCAATAAGTTGCTAATTAATTCAATTAATTTAGAATATTCTTGAAAGTTTAGCTACAATTTGACCACCATACGTAAAAATTGTTGATTCAAAATTGTTGATTGAAAATCAACAATTTTTACGTATGAAATAATTAATTATTTTTTACGTATTATGTAGGTAGCTATGTTTTATGTATCCAAACAGTGCAGTTAATATTCTTCTAGTTTCATATCATCATTACAGCCGAAAGACGTCCACTACTGGACAAAGGCCTAGTTTAGGCCTAGTTTCATATACAAGACAAGTAATCTTTCATTTGCAACTTATTATAATAGCAACACACAAAACATCCATCAGGGATCTCTAAATCATCATCATGCTAATTTTTTATATAAATTATATTTGTGTGTAGTCCGTAGTTAGGTCACGCTAACAGCGTTGCATAAGTGGGTGCATCTGCTTGACATTTGAATCGACCCCGAATCCGAATAGAAACTGTGTCACGTATGAAGCGTCCGCGGACAGTGGGTACGGGCGGCGTCGGTGCGTTGTGCAATCCCGTTAACGCTCCACGTGCGAACCGAACCCAGCGCGCCTCAATGTCGCCCGTGGGCGGCTGCCCTCCGCGTGCCGCCCGCCCGCCCGCTGAAAATAGCGAGTCCGCCCGAACGCCACCCGAACATTGGGCACATTGGGGGCGGCCGAGCATCCATCTAGCTCTGACGCATGGTCGTTTACTCGATCGTCTCGCTCGTGCGAACAGCTGAGTATCAAAACAAAGGAGCGAGACGGGCGGTCGCCGCTCCCACTCGCCGGCCGGCCGGTGTCGCCGGTCACACCGCGCCGCACGCACTCACGCCAGTTCGTGTTCGAACCGCGCTTATTGAGGTCGTCCGCTGTGAGCTCGGTTGCGAAGTTCAGTACCGCGAAAGGATTTTCCTTTGTCCCGTTCCTCGAGGACCTTGCCCTCGTATTATGTTTCTACGCGAGAGCCGCGATCAGCCCCGGCCTACTGAGCCGGACCGCACGCAGCGTGCTGAATTGCGTCGAAATTCTGTCACTTTTCCAAAATTCTGCGACGGTTATCCCGCGAAACGTGTACGCCGGGCGATTTGAGATTTTTGAGTGAAGTTGTGAAAGTAGAGAATTTTATAGGCCACCGGACAGTGGTGAGGCCGCAAGTGTTGACGTAGTAGAGTGAGGACTGAGCACCATGTCCACGGGCAAGCGGCTAGCGAAGCGCTCCATCATCGGGACGCGCGTCGCGGCCCTGGGTGATGACGGACTGTACTATTCGGGGATGATCCAGGCGGTGAAGACACCGGCACCGTTCCCGGAGAACAACAACTGCATCAACCTGACCCCAAACACGCGTTACACTGTTCGTTTTGACAGCGTGAAGATGAAAAACCGCGAGTACCGCGACGCCGAGCTGATCGGGCCCGGCTTCCGCGGAATGTCGGGCGTGCGCCTGCAAGAAGGACAGCGCGTCTTCCTCACCTACAACGGACGTGAAGTGCGCGCTGACGTGAAGCACCATGACTACGACACCGACGAACTACGCGTCCAGGTCCACTCGCCCACTGCAGCCGAGGTCAGTTCTGTGAACATTTCAATTAGAAGCATAGGCGACGTAATAAGTACCTATATAGGCAAAAAGCTATCTGTGGTGAAGGGTCCATATAACACCATTCCCGCCGGCTTCCCTTTAGGAATTGCTTAAATGCAGATCAACGACATTTCAATGCTAATTTATTGTTCTAAAGTACAAAAAAAAAATGTAAAACTAAATTAAAAGCTGTTAAATTGTTTTTTTATTTTATTAACGTGCGATCTTAGCTATTTTTGGATTTTTAGGTACCTACGGCTTGCCTTTTGAAAATATTCACCCTTTGCCACTGGTACCTATATGAAAAACTGTTTCACCCGACCTTTAAGTCATCGATATCAGAAATGACATCTAGAAATTTAGACTCTACATCTCTACATAGTGCTCGTTTTTTCCATCAAAAGACATCAACGATATAAGTAGGTTTTTTTTAGTAAAAAAACAAAGAAAAATACAATTTTAATTGGAAATAGGTAGGTACTTTATTGCAAAGCAACACATGCGTAGATAATAATACAACGTGTTACTGAAATAACCGAAAACCTCCTAAGGGGTCATTGTACTCATCAATGTGAATAACTATGGGACCAACCCCGAAATCGCGAAAAATTAATCAGCTGTTCCCTACATTTTGTCGATTTATGTCAACTAAAATTACACAGCTGAACAGCTGATTTTTTTTTACTAGCTCTATTCGCGGCTTCGCTCCTGTGGTTCTTAATTTTAGCATTATTTTAGATGCAACTGTACGTATACAATTTTGTATGTCCTTCCATTTGGCGCTAATACGTGCAATTTTTTGTAGCCTATGTCAGTCACCAGGCCATGAACTAGGTATCTCTATGCAAAAAAACACGTCGATCCATTGCTTCGTTGCTGCGTGAAAAAAAACAAACCAAAACCAACAACGCACTTTCGCATTTATAATATTAGTAGGATTGGAGCGTTTAATTGTGTGCGTGAGGACAGTGATCAGTTATTTGTAGTATATGCAGTTCGGAGCGTCGTTGTTGTAGTGTAGGCGGAGTGGTGGAGCGAGCTATTGACCCCGCTCCACGTGCAGCGGTGCACGATGCACCGGCCGCGCTCTCAGGCGCCGCGCCGCCGACGCATCGCACGCGCAATCATGCAACTTATACTAACGGACAATACACGCCACTCTATCCCGATTCCCGACTACCCGCAAGTGTCTATGTCTTACATAGGTACCTACGCAAATTATGCATAACACTAATCAGTGGCACTCGTTCAAATGTTACATGACCATTGGTTATGATTCAATTAGGTAGGTACCTATTGAAATCCATGACATCATTTATTGTTACCAAGCTATAAGTACCTACCATTGGATAGGATGAATAATTTTCCTATGCATTTTAAATCGAATAGCAGACATATTATTATTATATTATAAAGTATTGCAATATTGTTACAATAGATCACAAATTTTACAATAGATTAAGTACAAATGTTTTGTTTGATGCTTCAACAAAACAGGAAAAATACAAATTTTATTAGGAAGGTAAAATTGATGAAGCTGAAACAAAAGCGCATTACGTATTTAACATTCAAACAATAGAGATATTAAAATAGCTTAACATCAAGGGCAAAGATAACATTATCGATCATTAAAAATTCGGCAGCACTCGCAAGGTAAAGACTTTATCATTGAACGTATTAAATGCATTTCAATCGTTCTACAATGGAGATTAGATAAAACGGTAGGTCATGACACCAATTCACTCGCTTGCACACAGGCGCACTATCGTCTAGATAAACAAAGAGCACACGTGTCACCCACCGATGGTACTTACACTAACTTGTTGAAATAGAGGACGCTCCCAAAACGTAATTCCCACCCTCGCACTCCCCTTACACACCGCAACTGCGGGCCGCTCTCGTCAATTTTATGCGAGTTGCAATAGAACTCATTTTCGATAAAATCATTCTCGCGTGTTTTACCACGGAAGTAAATGTCGTAAATCTCAAAACAGTTTTCTTTTTATTACATGAATACTAAACAATCTATACAAATTTCCTCTAGCTAGTATTTAATAAACTTTATTTTTTTCCTATTTGCATATATTTTATATAGCTAAGTTAAATAATAAAGGATAAATATTCGAAAAATCTCTAAAAACGCATGATTTTCAAAAAATAAAAGTATCGAACAAAAATCAAGTAATTATGTAACTGTCTAATCAAACGATGGACAAAGGTTCAAAAAAACATGTATCTAAATTTGACATTCATCAAGCATGTGTTCGACTCAGCATATGTTTTCAAAAAGTCACCTCATTTTGGGAGCCTAGCCTTTAGCACGGATTTGGCGTCGCGTTCGGTTAGAACACGCATGCGCTAAATTTTATAAGCCGGCCGGACCGTTACACTAGGTTTAACAGGTAGCCAAAGATTACAATAATCACGGTGATTAAATCACCTCCGAATCTTTGGCGTAGATTAAAAGTAGGTACCTATATGTACGTAGTTCGTGTCCGAGCGACGCCCGCCGGCCGGCCGGCGCGCGCGCTTCATCATGCGTCATCATCATCGGCCGCCTTATCGCCGACCACGATTTGTAAATAACATTAAATTCATGTTTAATTTACACAACTGATAATTGGCCGGTTGACCCGATTCAATATTTTAATCTGACCGTAAATTTATTTGTCAAGGCTCGATAAAGGTCTTCCTGACATTACCTTCGTTTTTAAATTTCCACTATATTATGGCATTTTGTTTAGCCTATGAGACTGCTAGAGTCAAGTTCGTAACATATTTGTAGAGATGGCAGTTATTAAAACTTAAAAACATACCATCTCCGAGGGGAGTTTAAGAATGAATCAACATCATCTACTCAGCCTATTGCAGTCCACTGCTGGACATAGGCCTCTCCAAAGTTGCGCCACAACACTCGGTCCTCTGCCTTCCGCATCCAGTCCCCCCCAGCCACGTTCTTCAGATATTAGTAAACAAAATTACACAAAGAATTTAGGGTGAAACAATAACGGGACCGTGTGTTGGAAGTAATAAAGTAATTAAAATAATTAGATAGGTAGGTACTCGTGTACGCACATCGTTTAGATAGATAGCGACAAACAGGTTGTTTTGAACGTTTTCGTAACAAAATCAAGAATGTAATGGCGCAGTGATTTTACTACAGTAACAACAATAAGGAAGTGAGGTGCGCGCGCGCAGGCCTTGTGCCGTTGTGCGTAAATAGTGACGTAGCACGCGATACTAGCGTGACGCGTCGCCGCGACGAGCCGCCCGCCCGCGAGTCGCCATTTAATATTAGTCAATTCTTAGAGATGGGATGATACTATGTTTACGATCCATGATCATTATTTATCTTTTCGTAACATGTAAACAACTATCTTGACATTCATTTACCACGAAACCAGTTCTTGTTTCAAGAAAAACAAGAATAATTTTAAGTTAACTTCAAAATTAAATCGAAACAAATACAACAAAGACCGTAAAGTAAACGGCGATACCAACGTATCTACTTGTTTACTAGTACGAATGCCGGTGTATTGTGCCATTATTACTTGTTAGCCATGTATAGTATATCAAACACGTTTTTGCGTCACTCGGCACTAGATAGAGCGGGGCACTTCATGAAAACAGCTTGTAGATAACACGCGATCGAACGACACCACTCACGCGCTTAATTTATATTTTATACGACGTAGAAATATCGGAGAAACCCAAAACAAAATTAGTATTATTGAAAAAGTATACGAATTATAGCAAGTAGATTTATCAACAAAATGACTCGCGGTATTCCCCAGGTGCCGCTCTGTGCGATCATAAGCGTCAGAGCTGACAAAGTACAAACCCGATCCACATGAAGAGAACCGACAGTCGACACACGATCAAAGCCTCTTGCTGACTCACCGATGCATTCATGTTCGTAAACAACTATTATTTTACCGGCTAACCCGGACAGGGGAATTACGTAATTAATAAATAACTGCATATTCACTTGTGTAGCATTAATATAAACTCTGATTCTAATACATCTGTGTTCAAACACAAAGATAAAACAAACACCTACATCTACATACATTACAATATTAATGCACCAGAGCTTTACACGTTCGTAGATTGCATTTTAAATAACATGACTGATATAAAATACTTGAAAGCAACTCCACCATCGTAACGTCAGGCAATAAGATATAAAAATAAAGAGTGCTCGGCTGAGAAATAAGGTCACCGGCAGGCCCGGAACCGAGTAACGGTATTCGTTACAAAATCGCGTCAAGAATTATTTTCACGTGCGCACGGCGGCGCCCGCCGACGGCCTTACCGTTAGCCGGTGACGGCCCAACATCAGCTAACCTTACCGCAGGCTTGTCCGCTGTTAAGTGGAACACTTACAGCCTTAATGGCCGTCGGAATTGTTTTGATTTGCAAACATGCTTTTTCCAACTAAGGTTTTAGCAGGGCAAGCGTGTATCTTGTATCTTGCGTGTAACTTGGGAGAGGCCTATGTCCAGCAGTGGACTGCGATAGGCTGAGTTGAAGCGTGTATCATCGTCGACCGCACCATCGCTTAACATCAGGTGAGGTGGCGGTCAAACATAAGCCCATTAGATTATAAAAAAACAGTCTCGAATGTTCTTTGCCGGAGTATGCATGAAAACAGTGCATCTGATCCTCATCCCAATAAAAAACCCTTCTTTCATCGCTTCATCTGATACTTTTTACTTAATCAACTCAGTCTATCATAGTTGATCATAGTCCACTGCTAGACATAGGCCTCTCCCAAGTTGCGCTACAACGCTTGGTCCTCTGCCTCCACTGTTTACTTACATAGAAAATATGCAATCTGTATTAAAAGCAATTTCACCGGTATCTGTAAACGGCGGATCGCCTTCCGTTTGCGGAGGTCGGGAACGGTCCGCAGTGAGTTGTGAATTAGGGTCTTATTAGGACAGGCTGGCACGGGACGGGCGCAAAGATTTCAATTTAAAATAATCCTTAGACTTATAAAATTAGTGTGGATAGTCTCTTAATAAGCGACTGAGCCGGGCATCGGCCACCAGTGAGTGACGACACTGACGACGCTGCGCGCCGCACTCCCCGCGACTGCTGCGACTGTTAGTGTGAAAGTGGCGCACGCACCTGCATTGTCCATGTACAGTGACAGTTTCAGATTCACTTTAGTTGTACCATGAACTACTTATTCTATTGTAACATCTGTGAACAGTGTGAGCAACGAATACTTATGCAACTTAAAATATGTAATGGAAAAAATGATGAAAGTAAGCATTGTGGTAATAAAAAAGCAATTACTAATTGCTTCGTTTGGGTCTTGAGAAATTGGATATCTTATGGTAAGTTCCTCGCAATTAAATCAAAATTGTTATCAAAATGTATTGAATAGCAGGTATGCCATTTTGTACGAATGGATTTCTCTACTTTCTACCTCACCTCACGTTTCAATGGCAGGTTATTCAACATGTGTAACACAATGAATTATTACGTCTCAGTGGAATCCGCATTAACATGAAATTGCATTATAGAGCTAATATTATTGAAATATCAAGCTATCGCGCGTGTCCAGACAATATAAAACGGTGCGGCCTCGTGGTAGCAGACAGTAATAATTTGCCAACAATGTAATTAATATCGCATAACTTATAGAGCTAGCGAAAGTAGTTATGAATATGATTCAAAAGCGTATTATAAATGCGTTTTCCAGATTTTCCAGTCCAGTTAAGATTTTTTTAGATGGAACGAAGACACTTACGCTCATGGCGCTTAGCGTTGCGTGGAGCGGAGCGGTCGCGTGCTCGACGCAAATTTCACTCTGTTTATGTTTTCCTAACGCGACGTTGTTAGTTATAAATATGATTTATTGCTATAAAATCGAAATAGCACGTACCTACTAATAGATTATATTGAACCGTTATCGAAAATCTTTGAACATTGCTCGTGACTGGTGGTAGATCTTCGTTTTTAAATCTGCTATTTCAATAGGAAACTTCTTGTTCGTACGTACGTGAAATATTAAATAGTACAAGATATCCAAGCTAACACTACTTGACAGTTTCTCCTTGATTCATTTCCAGTCATTATATTTAATACTTTTTCTCGTAGAGAACGCAAACAGAACTGTTAGCTGTAAATAGGCTTTGGTGCAGAAACCATTGGAAGAGAAAACTACCCGCCCCTTGCACCAATGCACTGCGTAGGTAATTGAGCACGACAACATGACTATTTGTTACTAGGTTCAGTCAACCACATATCAATGGTAACAAAACCATTTTAAGCGGAACTAGCTTAGTATGTACACACGGCTACACATCAAGCTGTACAAAACCAGTAAAGGCTGTCCTCGCGTTGGAAGGAAAACCTATACAATGCGAGGTCAGCTTATACTGGAAATATACAGCTTGATGTCTAGCCGTGTGTACATGTCATACAAGAGGTTCTGCTTAAACTAGTTTTATTACCATCGATATGCGCTTGACTGTACTACATATTATTATACGTATGAGACGTTTACCTATTTCATTTTACGTGCGGAAAAAACAAAACTTAGCTACAAACAAAATGGTACCAAAAAAACTGTGTAAATTGTACTTGTGTAATAATCAAGTCCCGGACAGCACGCTACACTGTAAAACATAATGACAGTGCGAGTGACTACTGCATGCATCGAAACGATTTTAATTAATAAATAATTGTACGATAGATCAATTTTTTTTATCTGTAAAGACGCTTGTCATCTTAGTTTCCTGCAACCACGAACGCTGCAAAGCTTTCGAAACGTCAGAAAAACGTATTTAAATAATACCAGGCCCCTCAGAAAGTATTGCGAAAAAAAGTTTTTATATATGGGAGACTGGCCAGTTATAATGTTTTTCGAAAATATGATTATTTATAAGTAAAAATAAGTAAGTTCCAATTTCAAAATTTCCCTCCACATTTTTTGCGAGTTAATTCAAAGTATTGTGTCTCACTGAAATATGGATCTGCGCCGGGAACATTTTAGAGCTATGATTTTATACGATTTCAAGTGTCGCCTGAAACCGGATGAATCGTACGATAGACTTCAAATGGCATTCATGGATGAAGGCCCTTCCAAGGCAACCGTGTATCGTTGGTATAACGAATTCAAGCGCGGTCGACCAACTTTGGGGGATGACGAAAGAAGCGGTCGCCCTTTGACGGCTGTTACCGAAGAAAACGTGCTAGCAGTGAAAAATTTAATCCAAGACAATAGGCGAATTACATATCAGGAGATTCAACACATATTGAAGATTGGATCGGGAAGCGTTCACGAGATTCTACACAGCCATCTTCGCGTGAGGAGGATAGTATCACGCTGGGTGCCGCACAACCTCACCGATGCTCAGAAGCAGGCCCGGGTGGAATGGTGCCGTGATATGCTTAACAAATTTGAAGCAGGCTCGTCTCGGCGTGTTTACGACATCGTTACAGGTGATGAGTCCTGGATTTATCAATACGACCCAGAAACCAAGCGCCAGTCGACTGTTTGGGTGTTTCAAAATGAGCCAACGCCTACCAAAGTGAAGCGATCTAGAAGCGGGGGTAAGATTTTGATCGCTAGCTTTTTTAATTTGACTGGCCACTTGGTATCAATTCCCTTACGGGATCAAAGAAGCATTAATGCCGAATGGTATACTACCAAATTTTTGCCAGAAGTTTTCTCTGTTATAAGCAACAAGCGACCAAACACAGGGCTCCGCGGGCTACTGCTCCACCACGACAATGCACCTGCGCACACCGCACTCAAAACGAGGGACTTCCTGGACAGCACGCCAGTCAAACTCCTGGGTCACCCTCCTTACAGCCCTGATCTAGCACCGTGTGACTTCTTTTTATTCCCAAAAATAAAAAATCAGCTCAAAGGGATACAATTTTCGTCGCCGGAAGATGCGCTGGCTGCGTTCGAGCAGGCAGTAAACGAGGTGTCTGCGGCGGACTGGAAAAAGTGTTTTGAAAACTGGTTTAGGCGCATGAATCTTTGTATAGAGGCTGGTGGAAAGTACTTTGAAAAGATTTGATAAAAATATATGTACGTATAGAACAATTTTTTTTAGTTTCGCAAAACTTTCTGAGTGTCCCACGTATAAGCGATGTAATCCGGTTAAACTTGTTTTTAAAACGGTTAAAATTATTAAAACTGTACTTATCTGTTCCTTCAATTTTACGCTTGTAACATTGTCTTGTGAGTCGTGACACGGTTTTTATAGAAATCAAGGTTGATAAGATAACGATACAGATTTGTTAGCACAAAATGCCACAGTGTCAAGAAACTGATAGCTTACTTAAGGTACCTGAGTACTGGATCAGATTTAGGCCACACGCCGAACGTAGACGTGCCCTAAATTGTTTGTTTTTTTTAACTTTCTCCCTCTACCAACTCTTTTTTTTAAAATATCTGTTTAGTAGCAACCTGTTGCGAGTTTGATCTTACTTTATAATAGTACTACGAGTATAATATTCATCTGCGAGCGATCACTGCCGTCTCGTTGATGTAGTTTCGTAAATATTGCCTTGCCAGCTCACATTTATAGTGATAATGCTTCAGAAAATCTGCAAACCCAAAGCGGGCGGAACTGAAGCGTATTGTAAACGGGTCTCGTCGTGTTGTAATGTACTGAACTGTATTAGACAGTGCACACAGACCCGTCCTGTCGGGCGTTTTGACGGCGTGACCGATACGCTGGCGTTCCGTCCACGTTCGGTCGACGCTCCGCCTCAGTTCCGTCCCGCCCGCTGTGTGCCTGCACCTTATGCATCAATACAGACAAATAATCGCATGTAATACCGAGATATAACACACGTAATTGTCGTAATAACTCAATTCTCAAATTCGTCGTATATTTTCGTAATTAACACATGGTATTAAACATTGAAAATCGGAAATTTTACTTGGAGAAGACTTCATTTTATTTTTTAAAGCAGTTAGGTGATACTGCAATCAAGGATTTTTCAAATGTCTTCCTTGGGCCGAGAATCGAACCTTCAAGTACCTATGCCAAAAAATATTATTTACCTGTATTTTTATGCCACCAATCGAAAGAGTTGATAATGAGAATTAAGTTCCAAAATTAATATCCTATCTATTCACGATTTGCCCAACCAGAGAAACAAATTTGACGTACAATGTATGGAGCTTAGATATTAATTTTGCCCTTAAATCACTCCAACAAACATTGTGTCCTAGATTGAAAGAAAACCATGAAATAAAATAGCTTAGGCGCATTTCAATAAAATGATACCATGGCAGCTTTTAGGTAGGTCAAACAAACTTTTTTTTTTTTTTTTTTGTAGCTTGTCCAAATGTCCATATAAATATATCATGGACTTCCTTTAATTTAGATTTTTTTGTTTAGACTTCCTCGTTGGTCTAGTCACTAGACCAACGAAACAGTCTAAACGAAAAAATTCGTCCCTAATATTATAGTAACCAACTGTATTACGTAATATGTTAATTGTTTTCTAGAAATTTTTTTTTTTTTAGTATTATTTTGTTTAATTATTTTTATAATAATATTATTAATAAATAATCATTTCTTAAGTTTTCGCGACCACTACACAATATAATAAATCAGAATTTCACCGGATTACATAGCGTATATTATAAAAATTTAATATATTTTCGCATAAACACGTAACACGATGTAATCCGGTTAACTTTGTTTTATTATAATATTATAGTTGTTTGAGGTTCATAAAGTGACTTTTAATTGAAATACCTACCTATGACAAATTACAGAAATGTTTTCGGCTTAACATTCGGGTCGCTATAATATATTTGAACCGAACGATATTTCGATCTTATCCAGTAAAAAATATTAGTAGATACTAGTTCAGTTTCTACGGCATAGCATCGTACATCACTAATTTAGTCTTTAATTTTATTGAAAGGTACATGAGTATGTACATACTTCGACCCAAATAGTTGGTCAACAAAGGGAGCCATATATTTTGCTAGCCACTTGACGTATTTGTACGCGTTATAGGCATTATTTTTCAAATGAAAATTGAACTTTATTCTAATGGGAATAGGGTGTATTTTGGTTTGGCCAAATAACGCGAATATATGGACAATTTACTCTTTAATCTGACGTTTACTGGGTTCGATTCCCGGGTCGGGCAGTGTTATCGGGTTTTTTCATTAGGAAATTCTCAGTAGCAGCCTGGAGTCTGGATTAGTGCCCGGTCAATGGCAATAGGCTCGCCCCCTATTACATAGGACTATAACATAACTGGCGAAATGTGGGTGTACTATTACACCTCTGCCAACTCCTTCGGGGAAATACAGGCGTGATGTTATGTTAATGTTGTTCCTTTAATTTTAGACACTATGTTTATTGGATAGTTTTATCCTTATTATTGACCATATCAAGTTATTCAAAAGAAGCCATCATAAAATACTGGTACTTCTTCGCGATTGTATTAAAATTTCTTATAAAAAAATAATGTGTCCTTTTAGTGAAATTTCATATCCTCAATATTTTAAAGTACTTTTCCTCCATGAAGCATAGCGATGGGACACCGGACACTCAGTATATTGTATGGTGCAGGTAATGTTAGAAGAACGGATAAACCTAGTTTTATCCGGGTATACCTACGATTGGCGAAATGTGGGTGTTCTATACACCTCTGCCTACTCCTTCGGGGAAACACAGGCGTGATGTTATGTTATGTTGTTACCTACGATTATCCAAGCTCTTTGGGTAAAGACCGAAATTTCGTTGAAATTAATTCTGATTCAGCATTTACCCGGATAGACCTAGGTTTACCCAACGCTGCAGCGCTGTCTGGGTAATGTTAGTTTAAATAAAAAAAAACAGTAGCAGCGTTATGTAAACCTAGGTGTAACCGGGTAAATGCATAATTTAAAACATATTTCAAAGTTTCGGTCTTTACTCAAAGAACTAGGATAATCCTAGGTGTACCCGAAAAATAACTAGGTTTACCCGTTCTCCTAGATTTACCCGTAACATACATTATAAATATGCTTTATAAATCTATAAGTTTCTTAAAATAATTTAATTAGTTCGTAATTTAATCGTATTATCTGTACTGAATTATGCCTTATTTATTATTAAACACTATTAATAATATGAAGATTACTTGCCAGTTGTTAGACATCTACATAAAAATCTGTCCCAAAATTTTTCTTTTAACGTAGGTAGAGACGTAGTAGAAAAGGAATCAATCAATCAACTCGGCCTATCGCAGTCCACTGCTGGACATAGGCCTCTCCCAAGTTGCGCCACAACGCTCGGTCCTCTGCCTTCCGCATCCAGTCCCCAAGGAATGTAGAAAACAAATTAAGCTTGTTTTAAGTAATAAAACGCTTAAGTCTAGAATACTGTAGGTATAGTAAAAACACACGTGTCATCTAATTAAAAATAACTTTAAATATCCATCCTTGACATATTAATAAACGTTCGTCATGATAGTTCCCCTGCTTGGTTGGTGATAAAATAGTTCGCCTAATGTATTCGACCCAAATCCAAGCCGAAATAGAGATGATTGACCATTTAATGTTGTCAGAAAACCGTTGCGAATTTTAAACGACGTTTCTACTAGGTAGGTACCTACTCCATCTTGTTGTCAACAATATAGGATGGAAGAAATATATTTAGTGATTCTGGGGGCCTAGTACGAGTTTGACACTTACGAATACTTTCATAGTTATCGTCGACTTTCTTCATTAGCGCCCCTGGCGGATACGAGGGGGAACTACTGATTTATGAATGAAAGTCGACGAAAACTATGAAAGTATTCGTAAGTTTCAAACTCGTAGTAGGCCCCCTGTTTAGGTAGATACTTACGTATATTTCGAAGAGTATAATAGGTTACTCTAAAAGTTGTAAGAATGTTTTATATTTATTATTTGATTGGAACGTTTCTGTTCTGATGGAATTTAAGTTGGAAAATTTTCGTTGTGTTATAAATATTGTTCCTCCTACAAGCGAGCAGCGAAGGCAAGCAAGGTCAGCCCTTTGTGAGTGACCTCATTGCATTCGCCTTGGAATAGTTGCATGATTTATTTGTCCTATCTAAACAGCTGGCAGAACAAGCTGTGAATCTCGATTCATTGTTATCTGAATAAAGACACATCTGTAATCTGTAGGTACTATAAATCTATGAAAACGGTGCACATAACATTTCGTTTACAATAAAGTCGTAGATGTCGGTTCAACTTTCATTATTATTTATTAAATTATTATCAATAAGATACACAATCAAAGTTAGTAAAAAAGTACCACTTAATCCTCTTGGCTTAATTCAATCGGATACAAACGGATTTCTGCGTCACGCACGGCGTCGCGGGTTGACTCAGCAACGCAAAATAACTCGTTTTCGGGTTTGAGGTAACAGTAACACACAGCTACCGTTACAACGTGGCTGATTTTCACAAGCCTACAGTTACGACTACGCAATATTATCCACATTTTGTATGCCGGCGTCGCGTCGCCGTCGTCGGTCGGCGCTAAACGACAATAATGTTTTAGTGTGATCTTGAACATGCAGGTCAAATTACAGGCATGCTAACAATAGAATAGAGAAGACCGTGAGAGAAGGAAACCGAATTCCGACGTATACAATAAACTGCGTGCTTAGTTAAAATTAATAAAAGGTTATGATAATTGTAGATATAGGTAAATACTTGTCACTTGTTAAGAGCCATTGAATTTGTAGTTGTCTTTAAGCTTGTACCTATCGAATTAATATAGCCGAATCGGCATGCAGAGTAGGTATGCGTTACGATATTTCGAAATGTTTCTGTATGAAGAGCAAGTTTAATTGCAAGCGTGTGGTAAGGCGGGGAGCGGCCCGCGCCCGCGCTGGCATGGTGACCCACTGACCCAGAAACGCTGATATTGAACCAGCGGCGACGCACAAACCGTATTCGAAACGCGACCTCTACTTGCGTTAAATTATTCTTTTGTTTACTATTCCAAAATTGTATACTCAGTAAGATTTAATCCTTTTTTTATCTTAATAACAGTAAGATGTAATCACGGAATAAAAAAATAGCAATTACATGACATCACTAAAATATACCAAGCTGTACGAGCGATACGATAACTTATAAAATATGCCTATTATGAAGTCGTTTACAAAACTGCGTTATTGTTAAAAAATTACATTGCTTTCTTAGAGGGGCTTTCCTTCCTTCCTTCAGCTACTTCGGTCACCGTGTACACCCGTGTGGCAGCGTAGGTGGTGTGTGAAAAATCAAATAGGTACTCAATGCTGTTCTATTGGCACATCAGCAAGTCAACAGTATAACGGTGCTATCCGCAATTCGATGCGTATGCTGCGACCGCGTGAAGCGAACAGGTTCCCGTATCCGTTATCAACTGGTAACTTCGGGCGCGGTGGGTCACACTCCGTTTTTGGGTCAGGTTGGGTCACGACGCCTGCGTGCTCACCGCCTGTCCCCTCTAACATATATTTAGCACTATTTCGATATCTAAGAATAGATAGGCAACCACGCTTGCAGACATCTCAAGGTGAAACGCTCACTTTTCTAAGCGTCGTCGCACGTAAACGATGCGATTATAGCATCACGCCCGGGAGTCAACGATGTCTAAACATCGACACCGTGTCCTTGTGCAGATTTCACGTTCAGTAAAATTAAAAGAGTGCGATTTGATTAACGTGTAAGTTGACTATGTTACGCACCGGCCTCCGCCACCCACACGTGGCCGCGTGCCTGTTGAGAGGGCGGCGAGCCGTAACGTTTTTCCCGTGACGTCACCATCGAATCGCGCCTACGCTTGATCGCTCGCCAACGCGCAATGACGTCGTTCCTAGATTGGAATTGTTATAGTCTGTGACGTCACGCTATCAAATTCAATCTCCACTTGATAGGTACCTATGTAGATAAAACGTTTGCATCATTTTAGGCGCTACGCAACACCTATTTCCTGACGACAACGGCTGACGACAGAAGCTGACCTAGATGGTTGGTTGGATTTATATTTTAATAGAATGTTTTATTACGACATACTACTATCATTGTCATAATAGTAAATAAATTGACTGGTTGAAATTAGATATCGACGCGATTTTACAAAACTTCAATATGATGAAGAACACAATAATGACAAAGACATCACAGAAAATTAATAGTAGGTACGTACCTACACAAGGCGATATCCAAAATTAGAAAGAAAAATTATTTATTGCCACAACAAGACGACATGCGGTAGGTGCACATAAAAAATACTTAATTACCTACAAGCAGCTAAAGTTACAGCATCGTCAGGTACCTATCTAAGTACCTACGCGTTGTTGTAGTTGTTCTATTAATATAGCAATTGTTGACCGTACTAGATCCAGAAATAGAGCACAGTGAGGTTACCCGGGCATAACCGGGCCGCCTAGATGCTAGGATCGCGACCCGCGGACCTGCTGCTCGCCAACTAGGCCGCCGGTTCGTCCTGCACAATCGATGAGCCAGACCTAGTTTGTAATAAAAATGTCCAGTAAAACCAACGCGCAAAAATTTTCAGGAATAACTATGAATCATTTGCAAAGTAAAAGGAATAAATATATTTGTTTTCCTCATAAAACGATTTAAGCAATGCATGAATTTGCCACACCCGATCAAACCATTTGGAAACGTGTTGTAAGAGCTCATATTTTTTAACGTCGAATTAAATGCCGGTAACCAACAAATTAAACTGATCTTTCCAAGGAGAATGGTTGCAATAAAAACACTGGCTGCATTTTGACGTATTAAAATGTAGGTCACGGATTTTTAGGGCAAGGTTGCCGGTTGCAACGGCTCGGGGGCGCGCGGCGGGCGCCGCGCTCGTGTGGCCTGCTTCCACTGCATCCGCTTTGCAACTAATTCTGTTTGTATTCACTAATCATACAAGGCTACCGTGCCGATTGATTGATCAGCTTAACCGTACACATTACGGATGCCCGCTTAACATCCGATAGGAATCACTACTTCTATATAACATCAGTCTGAATCCTTTGAACGTGACTTGCTGCAGTGCAGTTCGCGTACACTTTAGTTAAAACGTTTCTAACAGGTGGTAACTACCTATTATGAAATTTTTGTTTCGAAATAATTTAAAATCAAGTTGCTGGATTATTTTGTATTCAGGAAAAATGTATAAAATAAATTAAAATACATTTTAACAAATTAATGAATATACAATAGATTCTCGGAGATCATTAGTTAAGAAACTTGATAAAGCTTAGCAAAATTATAATATTAAATATAGGTACAATATATTATTTTAAATGTCATGTGCAGTATCGGTATAAGTATCTACCTGTTGTTTGTTTGCATATAGATCTACGAAACATTTCGTAGCTAATACGTGCAAGTTGATTCATTACAGCCCACGCGCCTATTTCTGGCTTCACTCTGAAATTAATGTTAGAACGTTACGTTTTGTTCAAATAGGTATGCTACCTACCAACAATACTGTAAAACTTATTTTTAGACCGACTCTGGTTACTTAGTGAACAACGGTTGATTCTTCAAAGACCAACAATTGAAATAAGAAAAGAAGGCCGCTCTCTACATTTGTATTCATTGCAACATTCGCTTTAATTCGCGCTTTGAATGTAGTTATAATAACGACTGATAGGGATCTATTTATTTGACAAATGTTTTGTTTTGAGTAACGTTAGTTAAAGTTTTAGGTACCTGCCTACGTCGCGTCGCGTTGTTGCTATGTAATTTAAAGATAAAGATCACTTTCATTACATTTAGATGTGTATGGGCATTGATTAGGATAATATTTATTAAGCAGAATATATACCACATGAAGTTATTTTTTATATTCACCTACCGCATGTCGTATTACTGTGGCAATAAATCATTTTTCTTTCTTTCTTTGTTTATAATATGCAATTGAATAAAGTAACTATTTTTCATTCTCTTTTGTCAATAAAGTGAGTAGTAATCGCCAATCGATCGAAAGTTCATTTTGTAAATCCAGTAGCACCGCGGCCAATCGGCCGATTATCGGTAGTGCTAGAGCTGTTGACCTATTTATTAGTGCACGATCGCTCGCCGACAGCCGAATTGCTTATGCATGCGTGTCTACGTGACTTCAACTGCAGCCTCACTGAATATCTAATGCAGGAATAATCAACATCTTTGGTATATACCAGTCTTCAATGAACAATATTATTGATCGAAGGTACCAGTACCCACAGCTACAAATTAAGCTATACATTGCCAGTATAAGCTGACCTCGCATTGTATAGGATTTCCGTACCTACCTACAACGAGAATACAGTTTATAGGTACTGGAAATGTATAACTTGATGTGTAGCTGTGCGTACCACTAATACTTTTTTCTAACACTTGACAAACCTTTCCAGTTGGTAAAGTAATTTATTTTAACCGACTTCAAAAAAAGGAGGATGACGTTCTCAATTCGATTGTTTTTTGTTACCTCAGAACTTAGGACTACAAAAATTTAAATTTATAAACAGATTTGGAAAATTATTTTTTTATTTGAAAGGATATACTTCCAGATTGGCCTAATTTTTATCAATAGGCATATATATAGCGATTTTGTTGTTGTTTTCAACAAATCAAGCATTTGCATTCAGAAAGTATCATTTGGTGAAAATCTGATGAAGATCTTCGGAGATAAAGAAGGAAAGGAATGACAGCAAATCATCGGGGATTGCAACAATCGCTTGATCGCTTGTCTTTCTATTGTTAATGCCACTAAACATAGAAAAATAAAATAAACTTTAGAAAAAGTAAAAACCGGAAGTCGGTCAAATTTTTTCTTAAATCAAACCGAATCAAAGGCACCTACTGCCTAAACTGTTTCACACAAATTATTTTATTCTTTTTGAAGTCGGTTTTTAAAATAATATGTCTGTAAATAGCTACTACAGTTTGGCATAAAAGAGTATACAAAATGGCCACGCCACGCCACTAGTCACACATAAAAAATTTTAATATCGCGTTTTTGGCAGAACTTTGACGTTTTTGCCAGACTGTACGTACCTACCTAAAATACCTAAACGACGACGATTTTACTATGGACTTTAGTAAAGTTGTCTTGGTTTTACAAATGCAATAACGGAATAATATATTAAAATTAATTAGTTATATATATAATATATATAATAATTTGCACAAATATATGTTTACTGGCCGGAGAACTACCTACTTTGAAAAAAAACGGCCAAGAGCATGTCGGGCCATGCTCAGTGTTACATATAGGGTTCCTTAAGTAGGTGTAATTACAAACGAATCAAATCGAATATTAATCATGGTTATTTAGGTTTTGCAATAATCGGCAGCATTGGCGACTCAGAGCGTGTTGTTATAAAGCGCCATCTAGCGCTAAATTTAAGAAGTGTGTCATGTCAACATAACACAAAGTTACTTTTTGTGATTTTTTCAAATATAAAGTAACTAATGGAGCATTATTTGCTAAGATAATTTTTCTCAGGTCAATGACCATTGAACTAGGACGTCTTAAGTATTTTTCAGTTTTCCCTCTATAACTCGAAAATTTATAATCACATTATACTCGAAATAATTTTAAAAGAGAGTTTTTACAAAGTTCTATCAATGTGGAAGATTATAAGTTTCTACTTTGTATAGTTTAGAAAAGGCAGGGGGGGGACACATTGCAAGCCACTTTGGCGGGCTATATTTCGCAGATGGTACCTACACCTGTACATTACATTACATGTACATATGTTTATAACTCTACAAGATATTAAGCTGTAAAGGATTAGGACAGACGGACGGACATGACGAAACTATAAGGGTTCCTTGTAGGACTACGGAACCCTAAAAAGCATGTTTTAGGTGAGATAAAGAACCACGGGAGCGAAGCCGCGGGTAAAAGTTAGTTTGATATAAACAAAGCATAAAAACATAATATCTAATAACAACACACCAACAATAAAAAAGTATTAATGAACAATAAGTAGTTAAACCACGGAATAAAATTCCATGAGTTAAACGGACAATTTTACTATTAGTACTACAAATTGTTTCTTTCATGGACATGGTCACATGGCTGAATAGATAAATTCAAAGTAATTTTATCGGTCGTCGTAACTAAGGTACACTATTGTTTGCCCCACCACCACTTAATGAATTCTAAGTGCATTGTCCTGCCACAGTGTACTGTGCCACAGATAACTTACGTGTTCACTCAAAGGTGAACCCACCTTATGAACGATAATTGTTGACTCTCGTGGACGTGGAAATAATTTCTTCATTGTCATCCCATTCCGTCAACGTCAATCGGTGGTTCCCCTGTATCCTGTATGTCATGGTAGACGTCTCAATTAGAGATATCAAATCTGTCGGTACTTAACTAAATATGGGCAGATTACCACTGACCTCTATTAAACTAGTACTTTGGACTAGCTATTGACGACGTCGTAATGAAGACGATTTTATTACCGCCATTTTGACGCTGTTTTTTAGAAAATTACAAAATTATTCAGTTAGCACTAAAAAGATTTATTGTTACTTTCATAGATAATCCCAGCCTCAGAAAATAGTCTTTCACTATAGACAGTATTAGCTAGTCAACACATATTTTGGCACCACGAGCCATTTCTGAGTAGGTATCTCGTATTACCTATTCTTGCGCCACCACTTGAAAAGGTCTTCACTGAAGACTCTGCATTCGTTCCAGAAAACCGGAGATGCCCAAATTCTACTGAATAAAGGATGATCGGCATTGCTGACTAGTCGGCCGACTAATCGGTAATTTTTTAACCGATTAGTCGGTTGTTCGGTAAAACACATAGTCAGCCCATCACTAGTAAGTACCCGTTTTTTAATTGACATGCTCCTCGCCTGTTTCTGTTTAGTAGTTACCTATATACTTATTAATGTTTTTACGTAGGTATTATGCAAATGTCACATTACTTAAATAAATGTCAAATATGTAGAAAAAATGTTGTAGAGGTGTCGCATTGAGCGGCGCGTGCGCGTCATGCATCGTACTCTACAGCCGGCCGCCGCCGTCAGCCATCATTGACTGGTGCTGCAGTCAATCCCACCTGATCGCACAGTGCTCATCACTTTATTTTACGCTTTCGCTGACCAGAACTCAGATGAAATACAAGTACAACACAACAACACGTTCTCGTTGATGATATACAATGAAAGTTTCTAGTACTAATAGCCTAATATCGCACATTGCAATTTTATTATAGATTATACATTATAATGGTACATACCTGCTATATAAAGCAGAAACTTTCGTGAAATTTGATAAACAATATGTCACACTTTAACGAAATTGATTATGATTAGTATAAAATGGACTAGAACGGCACCATCTAGTCCCAAACTAAGCAGAGCTTGTGCTATGGGTACTAGACAATGGATATAATACTTATATACTTTTTTTTTGTAAATACATACTTATAATACATAAGATAAGAAACACCCAGACTAACACAAATACTTACGTTCATCACAGAAATATTTATGTCCTGTGGGAATCGAACCCACGACCTCGTGATCAGCAGTCCGACACTCGAACCACCAGACCACAGACGTCTTTGATGATTGGAAACAGAAAATGTAACGTTTCAAAACAGTAGACTAGTTACGAGCATAGATAATCCATTTTGCGCTACGGCAACATCAATGCGCAGTAGAGCGGACAGTTTTCGCAACCCTAAGACGCCAAGAGTACCAGACCAGACTATCACATCGGGACAAGCAAGCAAGCAACCACTAAACTACAAAGAATAACAAAAATACCACGAGGTTTATTTCACATTTTATAATATAACTAGCTTTTTTGCCCGCGGCTTCGCACGCGTGAAATTCGGAAATCTAGGTACATCATGTTGTTGAAAACACGCAATGCGTTCATTTGACCTTTCAAATGAATGACAACGGATTTCAAAACCAATTTTAGTATTTTTAACATCATAACGCTTACATTAGCCACATTCTTTATGCTTCGTAATGAGTAATGAATGAGTTAACAAACGACAGACAACAATAAAATACCTACCCGTTCCTAATGACCATGAACCTCATTTTCGTATTTTCTAATATGATATTTTCCCATTTCCTCAAATTGTACCTTATAGTGGTAATGAACGTACAATTAATTGTTCATTGCGAATACTACGTTATAGTAGACAAGTTAGTAATTCTGGTCAAGTTATATGTAACTACTTTCTCTTCATTGTGCGCCGCGGATAAGCAAAACTTACAACTAGACCAGCCGCCAATATCTGTGCCATAATGTTGTAACAGTTAGTTCAGGTTAAGGACATGTAGATGAAAAAGAAGAAAACGCAAAGCAAAAAACAGAAGCAGCGAAAAGCAGACTGAAACGGCACAGTAGGTCAGGTAGGAATATTTCGTCGCTGATCGCATCCCCCGCAGGAGTCGGGTCGGCGCAGGCGCCTTTATGGCAGACGGATGCTGCACTAAAAGAGGCTAGCGGTACGCCGTAAGGGTTGGGTCGCGAATGGCATGCATTGCAGTTCTCGAGGCTCATCCACCCATGGAGAGTGTAGGCACGCGGCGGAGTTTTTAGTGGGTGCAAACCCCACAAAACCACACCGCCAAGGCCCCTGGGTGGTTTAACATGCAGCAGGCCTTTTCGCCGCTTAAAAAATACACAATAATGCAATTCAAGAACATACATGTACTAGATGCATTCTTGGCCATTAACAGTAAAGCGCTGGTTATCGTAACGAAGATCGAAGACCAATCCCCAAGATCGAAGATCAATTGATACGTAATCACAGTTCAGCATAAAATAAGTTATCTACACATAAAATATTGTATAAAGCGCAATAAACATGTCTAACTGTACCTATAATGCTCATACCAACGTTATCATGATAAAGCAAAGTAGCTCGGCTACTTTCACTGGCATTTCAAAGCCAACCGTTTCGCCATCGAGAAGCAATTGTGCAATAGTTGTCACTTTTTGCATAACCGCGCTGGCAATTGAATCGCTGATAGACGCATAACAGAATGACGACTGAAGCTGACATTGAATGATCATAACCATATAGGCAGTAACTAATTCTCATGACAAAACGAGTTGGAAAGAAAGGTAAGTAACTCTAAACCTGGTCTTACATTCTCTTCCATTGTAACACTCTCTAGCTCTACAAAAGTGGATTTCTTTCGCGCAGAGCAGACACTGCAAAGCAATAGAATTTTGTTCTTTTGATAGTTAATTCCTAAATTATATTCCTATTCGGAAAAATAGGTATAATTACTGTCAGGCAATCATCAAGATTCTCATTAATGCAACTTTCATTGTACCGGCTCGAGTGAGGGACACGTCAGTTTACGTCTCATGGCTCATAGCACGTCCACACTAGCACAGAATAAAGTAAAAGTGAAAGTATGATGTGATCCAACTTGACGCTCACTGCTAAACTAAATGTACTGATCATATAGGGTTTGCCAGCGAAACGCTATGTTCACTTATATTTTTGATGCAAATTATACCTAAGCGTACGCGCACCTAGTAACTAATAAAGTCATTTTAACAAGAACGACCAACCCTTTAAAATACCCAAATTCCAAAATATTTCTGAATGGGTCATCATTACGAATGAGAGCGAACGAGCCTAAATACTATCAATTAGCATTAGTATTCACACATTTACAGAGCCGTGTTAGCCCGAATTCGCCTCTCGTTAGATGTGCTTGCAAATAAGCTTATCATGTTGCGTTACACCTAATCGCCCGGAAAGCATAGAAAAGATTCAACTTCATAGCCGATGAATACAAACAATCATCATTTTAAATTGGTTCTAAATACAACAACGTTATTCGTACCCGATGTACGTATAGAGAGAAAAAACGTGCCTACTATGTACAGACATTATTTAGAAAAATAACGTGTCAATCACGAAGGTGGTTGCATAAAAGGAAGCCGGGGACAAAAACGTAACCAATGTCAACCAGTTGACAGCTTGCCGCTCGTGGCACATTTATTGACCGAGAGTGTGACCGCGATACAAGCAACTTTACCATTGCGTGATAAGTATACATGCGTCATACAGGCCCTCTTCCTAATACTTGTACTTCCTAATACGTTACAAGTTCTGGTCATATAATATTAACCTTATGATATACAACGTTTTATTGAAATAACTGAAAACCTCTTAAGGGATTAGTCCCATAGTAATAGTTGTTCATACTGATGAGTACAATGACCCCTTAAGAGGTTTTCAGTTATTTCAATAACACGTTGTATTATAATCTAAGTCAAAGCTCGAATGACCGAAAACGCTCACTGAGCGGTAAAAATGACCACAACGCACCACACCACAACGCGTTGTGATTATGTATAAAAGCCGGGACACGTATTTCGCTTTGTGAACTTACAACGCGTTATGGGGCTGTTTAGTACCACAACACAAACACGTAGAAGTTTATAACGCGTATGGACGTTTTTTTTCGCTCAATGAGCTTTTTGGACTTTTCGGTCGCTAGGCCTGACTTAATCTTCTATACCTTATAAAGACAGATGTCCTGACTGACTTATTCATCAACGCTGAGTCAAAACTACTCACGTTAGGAACATGAAATTTGGACAGGTTCCTTTTGTAACGTTAACACCCACTAAGAAAGGATTTTTGGAAATTTTAACCCTAAGGGGGTGAAATGGGGTGTTAGGGTTTGTATGATAAATATTTTCTCCTGGATCGATTTTCTCAAAACATGGGAAAAATAATCTTTAAAGAAATAATAAAATATTTATCTTTTCTTTTTCTAAAATTACTCCTAGAAGCACCCTGCAAAAGGGTTACCTATACATTTTGTATGGGAGAATATTATTCCGTGGCTGGATTGAGTCGAAACTCAATACAAAGCTGTCTAGATTGCGGTCAAGAGCAGATCTATAACTCATAAAAAAAAAAAATATATATCTTCAATGCAATTAAAGAATTACCTACGTTCTTTTTGAATTTTTCGATATTAAACTCAACAGGTGTAAAAAAGAGGTGTTAGAGTTTCAATGAAAAATCTTCCTGGGATCACACTGACACAAATACTCTTCGAATTAAATACTTAGTAATAAAGAAATAAATACGTATTTTTCTTTGCCCAAAACTACGACGGGAAACATAAAGCGCCGCGGGCAAAGCCGCAAGAGTACCTACTGCTAGTAATCGTACGGCTGATAATAAATAAGTTCCAGACGTTAGAGGAAATATTGGAACTCCGTGTCTGCGGACTTCCCCGCTGCACAAATGCACAATTATTATAATTTACGTTATTATCGCAACTTTTCATCATAATGGAAATTCCATAGTAAGTTTTAATAAATAAATTTATTCATCAACTATATACATATAACCTCCACATCGTCGTCGTGACGATATATTTCCTATGCAAGTCGTGTCCGTATTTAGCAAGCCCCAATCTTAACAGGTTGATAGATTTTAGCTTATTGATCGAGAGTCAACTAGGCCGGTCAACACTTTGTCCGTCTGTCTGTCAGAACGTTATAACTATAACTAACTATAATTTCTAATCCGAACAATATTTTTACGTCAAAATCTCACATAATGCGTAAAACTTTAGGCCAAAGCCGAAAATGATATTTAAAATAAAATAAAATGAAATTTGAGGGGTACGTCCATACATTCAGAAGGGGCAAAACATTTTTGTTAGTAGAGCATAAAACTATTTTTTAAATTATTCCAGGTCAAAGATTAACAAATTGTCGGGCATCCAAAGTAGCCGTTTTTAGACCTATTTTGTCCCGGGTCTATCTGAAAAACGGCTCCGCTTCAAAATTAGTTACATATGGATGATTTCAGTAATATCCTGTACTTAAACAAGAAATACCAAAACTTTTGAATTAACAGTAAGAAAAAAAGTTCTAAGCAATAAAAGCAAAAACATTTTCTCACTAGCACTTTGTGGCCAGTCTGAACTGTGCTGTGCATTCAAGGGATAATATTCAACATAAAACTATTTAACAAAAAATTGAACCGACGAAAACAAAAACTGAAAAGCGAAAAATAAAAAGACGCTTTCAGTCTGTTCCTAACCAAACTACTATAAATAACTAATTATGAGTCGGCTTTTACAGAGTGGTCCGATTTCGATGATTCTTGATTTAATGGATAGGGTATATCTCGAAGTTGGTCCCATTTAAATTTCAAAATCACAATCCAGGAAAACAGGGGATGAGTGCTTGTTCACCCACTGAATTCATACCTGTTAATCAATCCTGTTAAAACTTGGCACACATAAATGTAGTTCTAGACACTACAACATAATGGAGACTTGGAGTTAGATTTTAGCCACAAAAAAAAAAACTTTTTAACAAAAAATACACATAACCTAACATCACGCCTGTATTTCCCCGAAGGGGTAGGCAGAGGTGTATAGTACACCCACATTTCGCCAGTTATGTTATAGTCCCATGTAATAGGGGGTGAACCTATTGCCATTGACCGGGCACAAATCCAGACTTCGGGCTGCTACTGAGAATTTCCTAATGAAAAGACCCAATAACACTTTGCGCCCGACCCAGGACCCCACGCTCAGCAGTCGCGCTTGCAACCACTAGACCAACGAGGTAGGCAAAAAATAGAACCGACGAAAACGGAAACTAAAAAGCGAAAAATAAAATGAAGCTTTTAGACTTTTCCTAACTAAAGTAATGTAAATAACTAATTATGAGTCGGCGCCAAACAAACAATCAACAAAGATCATTAAATTACTTTAAATAAATAATAAAAAAAACGTCACATCAAATACAACGTGAAATTTTCAACGATAAACAATAACTTTCCAAAAATGCGTTCTCCGCTCGACCACTTGCAACTTGCACGCACTTTGCTTGTTTGTTTGGCGCCGACTCAATTAGGTAGGTACCTAGTTTAGTTAGGAAAAGACTAAAAACTAGCTTCATTTTATTTTTAGCTTTTTAGTTTCTGTTTTAGTCGGTTCAATTTTTTGTTAAAAAGTTTTATTGTACCTCAACCGTTTTTGATATAAGTAATGACGTTTTCATATTTGTACTATAATGTGTAACCTGTATGAGCCCGCTGGCTGGATGATTATTTAATTATTCTAAAGGACAGCACTTCAGAAGTTGCAGGAATTCTGGATTTATATACTTAGTACAAAACATGTACAAAATATTAGCTCTGTTAGGTGATTTAAAAAGCACAACATTTAAAAAAATCCTTTGGGGGTCTGAGAGGGCTAGACGCTGCATTAAAATGTCATGCTTATGTAATTTTAATGCTGGATGCGGGAAGCGCAGGACCGGTCATTATGGCGATGTTTGGGAGAGGCCTATGTCCAGCAGTGGGCGTATTTCGGCTGTAATGATGATGATGATAATGAATATTATTTAGGAACAAAAAAATATCTTAATGATAAGTTATATCTCGTTGAAAAATCTGATTGGGGCAAGCTAAATACACCTCTACGTTGATAAGATTTTTTCAATACACTGAAGTATTGTTTCTAAAATGTAAAACTCCACTAGTAAACAAAAAGGTAAGTTATGCGGAAAATTACTGCTACTGTACAATTATCTCACAAATATGATAAAAATAAACATTCTTATTACTGACACTAAACAAATGCGCTCTCCAGTTTCCAGTAGCATAGATTCTACACTCAGAATCAGTTAGAACCTGTTTACCTCTATGGACTTATGGAGCAAGTATTTGTGTTGTATGTTTCCTGTTCTAAAGCATAAGCGCGATTAGGTAGTACATATAGGTATTAGGAATTTCCATTAAATACTTATTACTGTGATTTTACGACACGCTACACGGAAAACATTTGTTATAAATCAGTAATTACGTATTCTATAACTACAATGAATTCGTATTAGTAAATTCCCGAGGAAATAAACAACGGCACATAGAATAGGTAGTCCGTGACACGGAGCGTGCATCTCGCTCCATTTCCACCCGGTCATTACGTCACGTCAACTCGTCCACCCGATCACAGCCCATGCGAAGGTCGGCCATATTGATCTTGTATTCGTAAACACTCAACATTGCTATATAAATTTTATATCCATATACAAACCTTGTTTATACGCTAAAAGTATTTAACTTGAGCGGATTTGACCAAGGTCTCGAGAAAAATATGCTACTGTGGAGACAGAAACTGCCAGTTAAGCAGCCTACCCTGCGTTACATGGGCCAGAAAATTTACAATGGAACTAGTTACATATAAATAAGCAGATTTACCTCGTATGTAGGAAGATTTAGGTAAGGTACTTATTGCTGCTATGAGGTAGAATTCATGTTTTTATTGTATTTCAGGTGCGGATTGAACTGAAGAAAAGGCTAGATGAGATAAGACTGTTGGAGTCCCGGAAATCAGCCAGACTGGCAGATGTGGACACGGATTTCGCCAGATTGGCAGATATGGCCGGCGACCGTCGCCGCGTCTCCGCCATCATTGAAGTGCCCTCACATTCACATCACATGCAAGTGTAAGTGTACCATTTCAGCAATTATTTCATAAATTCATAGGCAATAAAAACTTTTCAACAAAAAATAAAACCGACTTCAAAAACCTTAACTAAAAAGAAAAAAATAATCCTTGTATGTATTTCAAAATCTTAACATAAACCAACATTTTGAAGGCGGCGCGTGACTGTCCCTTTTCGTCATGTAAATATAATGTACTGTCGAGCGCTTATCTATAGTAAAAAAACAGTTTATGCGAACATACATGAAAAACACGCGCCGCCTTCAAAATGTTGGTTTATGTTAAGATTTTGAAATACATACAAGGATTATTTTTTTCTTTTTAGTTAAGGTTTTTGAAGTCGGTTTTATTTTTTATTGATAAGTTTTTATTTCATACTTTTTAGTTGATAATTCACAGAAAAACGAAACTATTAGTAGATCATCTAGGTAAGCAAAGCTAAATTAAACTGATTTACTGAAGCTGGTTAAAAAACTACTCGACCTAAGTCAATAAAATTTATATGGGACCACCGCGCGGACTTCCTCTACCAAATAAAAAAACAACCACGCAAATCGGCCCAGAAATCTCGGAGTAATCGGTGTACATACATGAAAAAAAAAAAAAAAAAAAAACCCGCCGAATACATAACCTCCTCCTTTTTTGAAGTCGGTTAAAAAGAAGAAACTCTTGAATAGGCTGCGACTGAAAATCAACAAAACATGAAATTGGATGATGAGTCAAATTAGAGACAAAAAAGTCGCGATTCAATTGATCAATGTCGTAAATCTGGAGAGCAGGGAGCTTAACTCACAAATATCAATGTTATTTCGCCTTGAATTAGCAGCTCACCTCGCCACGAGCGCAGAGGAAGGCCGCTGCGCTGCATTTCTAATGCACGCTCGCCGCCTTGCAAAACCTCTTTATCTGTATTTTGCAAACTGGTTTGCTCTAACAACAGGAAATAGATCATCAGAAAGTATAACACAAGGTAGCATTTAATGCATTCATTTCTTTCTCTCTTCAAAATTAAGCTATCATTTCGAAGAAGCTGTCAAGGGCCCAATGAAATTAAGCAAGAAGCGTACAGCCAACAACGGCACCAAGGCCGCAAGGTACCAGCATGTATTGTGCGTTACCTTGTAGGTAGGTGTAATCGTTCACAAGTGTGCAGTGTGCATCGGCGAAGTGAGGCCGGCCGGGCGCGAGTGAGCGTTGCGAAACGCGCATCGAGCACGTTAGAAACTGGATGGAAGTGCTAGCGCGGAGTACGGGCGTGTCCTTGTCACACTTGCCTACATTCTACGGCCGGAGCCCGCCGCCCGCGCTTGTCGCCCCTCACCGCACCTCTAACAGGGACAGACAATGCAACGTTGTGAGAATGATTGAAAAATCTAATAGATTAAGGCTTGATTTCACCAACGATAATTTTCTGGTTAAACGACCGATTTCCCACAATTCCAGTACATTTTTCGAGTAATCAGCCGTTTAATCAGAGAATTAACGTTGATGAATACCGTTCTAAGTAGTTACGGTCAACCGCACGTCAGTGGTTACTGTTGAATTACGACAACCACCCTTACTGCTTACGAAATAAAGACGCTGTCAAGGTCAAACTGTTACCACTGACCGAGGTCGACTGTACATAATAGCCAATAACGATTGAAAGTGAAAACCAGCGTAAGGCATGTCTATAGGTACCTACCTAACATATAATAATTATCATTGCAACGAAGAGCACTGCTCAAAATGCTTTCACTTTCAACAACTATCTGACTACATAGGTACACACCGACTACGAAAATAATATTTTTAGAGTGAGCCATAGAATGTCATCAATTTGCTGCAATATATTTTGCAAATCAGAGCACTACTTTCATAAAATCGTAAGTAGTAGTCACATTATATTGTGCTGCAGTAGAACCGGAAAAAAACAACATCAAAAATGCTTGGCACGATGTTACGCTCGTCGACACCGCAGTTTCACTTTTCATCGTGATCGTGGTGAGAGGCGAGGCCTCCACCGTGGTCCAAATTTCACAATACTCAACGAAACAGTCTCTCAAAGCAACGATCTGCTTTCGGATCTAAGACGCAAGCCGCATTTACAAATTTAAATCGTTCGTGTTGGTATAATTTTTTATACGCCATACATCCTCCAGTAACAGGTAACGCAGAAATCAACAACATTCATTTCAGTATCAAAAGAAAATCTGAAACGCCAAACAGCTTGTTTAAAAAATAAAATAAATGTTCGGGTACTGTATCATCCAAACATCTGATTGATTTATCGGGGTGAAGGATAACAAGGATAGAATAGAAGGCTAGAACGACGGAAAAAAAAATTAGAAGTCTCTAAGTAGTACCTATTATACAGTATAGCTAAAAGTCAGTGGTTGATATTAACGTAGAGGCAGTGATTTCATAAAAACTGTTTGATCAACTCTATACTAAAGTTATGATGTATTTGCAATCCTTTTACAAAATCGGAAAATAGATACTTTTGATTTAAATAAGCCGATACCTACACAATTCATATTATAAAAGTAATTTAGCAGACCGTGTATGTGATCATGAGAAATTGTGCTTTCTCTCTCATTGTAATGATAGATATTGAATTCGTGAACATTTCGCAATAAGTAAAATTACTGACCGGGCCATGGAGAAGTGAAAGTTTGCCAACATTCGTTTTCTTTTAGTTTGCGACTGAGAAGTAGCCTTACCTTTTAATGACTATAAACACACGCCTTTCGGACGAAGTACCAATAACATTTTCCTACTTTTACACTAAATTCCACTGGCTCGGCGCTTGACAATGAATTGTAACGATTTCGTTTAGTACATGAATCGACTAAATTCAAAGATGGCGTCGCATTCGGCTGGTACTTGGTACGGCCGCCATGTGACACACTGACCCAGTTTCGAAGTGGAACGCCACACACACTAGAATAACACAGTATACAGCGATATCCGCGAATTCTACACAGAGACACACGACACCTAATTGGAGTAACTAAACGACCTAGTCAATTGCTGTAATAAATAAGACTAGTCAAATTGTCTAATCATAAGCGTATCTATAACAGCCAAAATCTCGAAAAAAATTAGGTCTCCAATTTTTCATCTGTATTTTTTATGTATTTTACATGTCTACGCGACTTCAGAAAGCAGTATCCTGAATCAGTACGATTGAATGAATGATGACTGAATCAGTGGTATGCGGCAGTACGGCAATACGATTGGCATTAAAATGTAGTCATTCACATCGTGCTCACATCCTCACATCTACAACACTTCTATTAGCTTTGTTGTTCAGTCATGTTCACCAATGACTGAACGTCAACCTAATGTCATTTTTAATTATCCTAAAAAAATGCAGTTCCATGAAATGGAAGATAGACCTAGAATTTTTTCAACACGCTTTCAATCCCTAAAATGGTAGGTCCTGTCCTAGGTCGTTTCTATTGTTGGTTATGAACTGTTGTATGCTTATAAGACAAAGTATCGTGTTTGAGAAGGATTACGTCACCAGCTTGGCATTCCATATTATATAATTACAACATGAACAAAATCTAAAAAATTCAGGAAAGCTTGTAAAATATCTGTCATCTTTGTTATGTATGTGCCGTGATTTTCGAATTTTTCGTATGTATGTTTTATTTAATATACTCATTGCTCAAAACAAAGTTAGAACACATTAACTTACATTCCGCATGCATTTGCGCAATTTGTAAAGAGAAGGCGGGCACGCAAGCTAACGACTAGTGGTGGGGCGACGACGACGGCACTTTCTCGTTTGGTAGGTACACGTTTGCTTTCGTTGGTGTTGTGGAGGCCCGTTATCTCATTCGGCAGGTGCAGTTATGCCGCCACTAACTTTAGAAAGTGTTACAAAAATTGTATTCAGTAGATATTACGCAACCTATTTTAATTATTTTCACTGTTCTTAATAAAAGCATGTAACAAAGAAACATAAAACGATAAGTATATTCTTTCTTTAAAAACTTCTCAGAATTTCACTGCAACATCGAGATCGAACAAAGGACGTCTATAAAACCCGTATACGTCATACACAAGGAACATGATTACTCATCCGGAATGTTCACCTCCGTGTTGACTTTCCGGCGACCTACCTGCAGGTTATTACACTTCTGGCGGGGACAAAAACAGTTCACGAATACGATTACAATAATTATTCTCTGAAATCCACGAAAAAATTAATCGTGTTATAAAGTAATACAACTAGGCTAGATACATCATAGCATGACATTCACAAATTCTGGTTTAATAATTATCTCAACACAAATTCCTTGAGATAAAAATAAATACCTTATTTAATTTGAAAAAAAAAACACGTTTATAATAAACATTATAAAATTGTTAATCATTTACATTCCAGTATAATAAATAAATCAAATCCTCATCTACCCTTTGTGGCTCATGCTTATTACTTTATAACCTCCATATTCATTGCATATTGACGATATTGGATAGGAACACTATTAGGAAAGTAGGTATCTTTAGCGTACCTACACATAAAAAATGGTAAAGCTATAGACATACATACATATTATCACGCCTGTTTCCCATTGGGGTAGGCAGAGACTATGGATTTCCACCTGCTACGATCCTGACAAACCTCTTTCGCTTAATTTACGTCCATTAATCTCGTCATGCATGCTCGTCGGTTTAGAGTACAGTTATAGAGTTTTTACAAAAACTTTGCCAAGCACAGTAGACAATCAAATCTAGATACGACCTTGGTTATGTAGAGGGAAGGGGCGGCCCGGAGCTGACGCGGTGAGCCGGCCGGCAACATTTGAGATCAAAACGGATCTGTTTTTTGGAGACATAAAAAAGCGCGCGCCCGACCTACATCAACATGGCAAAAAACGCATTAGCCCAGCTTACCTATAATGAAACACTGACGAAATTTACACAATAAATGACCTTCAGCTCAAATCGGCACATCATTATCATACGACATTGACTCAACAAGTAGGAAACCATTTTATTGTTATTATAATACCTATCTCTATTGAATGTTATTTAACAAGTAGGTATGAGCGTTTTATAATAAATAAATAAATATTTTTTATAAATAAATACTTATATTATGATGAATCGATGCACGAAATATTATTGAAATCTGTAGTATCTAGCTAGGCACCTACTAAGGAATAGCTATTTTCATAACTAACACGTACCTATTTAATTTAGCCAGCTCCATAGTTCTATGAATGCGTAATATTTGTGGAGTGCGTAGGCGTCGGCGTCGCCTCCCGTCGCTCGTAAGAAAAAATTTACGCAAACACGACGAAGTGAAATCGGTTCTTAGATTGTAGGCTCTAGCTTGCTAGCTCTTGTTGAAATTATAACACTTCTGTGGCATAGTTGTAAAGATGATAGACTTAACTTTAAAAAAATGCCGATGTTTTCTTTCCTAAAACATAAATTCGTTACTTATTCATCTCACGAAGGCTTTTTTATCACACCTCACCCAGTGTAATAAACAATATTTTCGCTATCAGTGCTTAAGCAGGGACACGGTAGCCGACAACAAGTGGCAAGGTCGTTCTCAATGTTACGTGTGTCGTGTCATCGTGTGTAGGTACTTGTGTAGTACTTGTAGTATGGGCCAGTATGGCCAATACGACATCGCGGGACGCGGAGTGAAGCGAGTGTGTGCACAGCTGCTGAAGCGCGCGGAGCCCGGCTTGTGACCGTGGCAAAATACAACAAAAGACTGCTTTTATTATTGTTACGTGATTCTTGACTGATGAGCTACAAAGCAAAGCCTACAGTTACGACTCTTGACGTCAGTAAACTGTGACACTGCGTGTAGGATCGTATGCATTATAAAAATATTTGATGGGCCGCTGATAACACTAAATTATCAATTCGTCATAAGTTTGTAGCATTTGCAATATGTACACAATTCGATTATGTCACTGCCGGAAATTACGTAACATGGTTTGTGTGACGGTACACAGGCCGGCGAATATCCCCATTGACGCAAACGAAAAGCAAAGTCACCTCGGTAAGTGTCAGTGGTCGTCTCAAGCCGATAACGACCCCGTCGCCCGTCACTTAACCTAGCCGCTCTATAATATATTATAACCACTGTGAAGATTTCACCTTGCAGACTGAAACCTGAAACTATTCATGGAACTATTTTTGTAGACGTGATTAGCCCCAGTTACATTGAACTACGAAATAGTTTTTTACGAATGTTAAAGTGACCTACAAGTACACCCTCACGATTTATAATCTATTCTGAATCGGATAACGAACCTGGTGGAAGGTCGTAGTGGCGCAGGGTTAATACACCTTGTTTCTAGGGTACGTTCGTAGGTCGGACGATACAAGTATTTGTATTTATATTTTCACTTCTAAACATCGTTTCACGATCTCGGTTTTTTACACCAAAAACAATCACAACACTCGTTTTTGTTTTTTGGTAATTGGCCAACATAAAAAATGTTTGACATTCGACCTTAATTTTTTTGGAAACGCATGAATCAACTATTGAATAAATCGCATGAATCAAGTGTTGAATGTGATTTAGTTATAGAAACATGGGAAAGTTGTTTGTACCTATCAAGAATATTATTAAAAAGGTGAGATGCGCGCGCCGGTCGCTGATCTTGAGTGAACGCAGCCGGTCGGGGGCGCCCACCAAGGACGTGGCGACAGCCTCCCGAAATGAACCCGTCCCAAGTTCAACAAGAGACAAATTTACTGTACCATAAAACCTAGTAACATAACATAACATAACATCACGCCTGTATTTCCCCGAAGGGGTAGGCAGAGGTGCATAGTACACCCACATTTCGCCAGTTATGTTATAGTCCCATGTAATAGGGGGCGAGCCTATTGCCATAGCTAGCTCCATACAAAATACGTCAAATTTCTATCTCTAGTAGGGCAAATCGTGGATAGATAGGATATTAATTTTGGCCGTAAGTCTCTACCACCTACATTAAGGATAAAAAAATATAAAAATACGAGTCACATAACGTCATTTTTAACAAATGATATACATATTTGTTATTATTTATTTCCTTAATTTATAGCTAGGCGATGCTTGGGGGAGGCCTATGTCCAGCAGAGGACGTCTTTCGGCTGAAATGATGATGATGATAGCATATCTGTTCTTAAAACACTAATAGGCAATAATTGAGTTGCAAATGTATATTTAAGGCATATAAACATTCAATTTAAAGTCATACTTTTATGTGTTGTTCTATGGTAGAGTTGCAATACTTTCCACGTGTAAAGTGGCTATATAGCCATAAGAAAAGTCATAGACAGTCAGGTTGTCAGGCCCGGGCATTCAGTTCAATCGCTGAACGGAGAGTTGAACGACCGAGCGACGTATGACTTGTGAAGGTGGCGCAGGGTAATCGGTCAAAGCAAAAGCCTTCGTCCTTATGTGACTTGTTCAAATGTCTAGTTTGTGGGTCGCCGCCGGTTGCGCAACGGACGCACCCGCACCCCACGCATCCCCTCAACCTCGAGCCGTTTCATACCGCACAGTCTGTTATTTTGCCTTAGTTGCGGCCATCCTTATTTTTTGAGGCTTTTAGAAAGATAATAACCAAACAAAACTTCTATTAAAACCCCCGTGGTTTTATGTGTCATAGTTTTCAACATATTTCGAAAATCGAGAAAAATCCATAGAAACAATAGAAACGTGTTTTAGGCTCTCATAATGAACATTTTACAATAAATGTTTCATGGCACGCTAGCCATTAACTTAATGCATCATTACATCTATTTTATCTTAAAAAAATGCGTTCTACTAGGCGTCAATTTTATTTTTTCTATGATTTCATAATAATTTTTTTTATGGTCATTCTTAACATGGTCGCATTTTATTTTTGTGTGTCAATGTTTAGTACAATACTAAGTATTACCACAAAAAAAATAAGAAGCAACGAACACAGGAACTCGGAGATATTCAATTTTAAAGTTTTAATTTAGGGTTGTCAACTAATGTAGGCGCCTCTAACAAACGACCAATTTCGCTCGGAATAAATTTGCTTCTTCAATTATTATAATTTCCTATTACTATTTCTGAAGCATTATCCTTGGTCTAATCATGTCTTAACTAACACGCTTTTATTAGATTCACCTGTAACTAACAAATCATGAAACAAATCTTGTTTATTATTCTTTTTTGTTTTGTAAGTGCATGCACTTACATCAAAATGAATCTTCGATGAAGGATATTATGTGGAATTGGGAAGGGGTCCGCCCTCGTTAGATAGAATGTCAAAACCCAATTTCCATACATAATATCTGGAGAAGCGGGGGTGAGGTGTCATGGAGCCGTCAAAGACCCATGGCACTGCTTTGCCTCAGCAGGTACTGACCCGTCCTGCTGGGGGATGTCCTTCTGGGCCCCGACCAGAGGACTTAATGCAAGGGGGGCATGAGGGCGCCAACCCTCATGCTGGTCAGCGAGTGGCAACTCCAACGACTAACAACGAAAGCACGAACACGGATCTGAAGAAATCACTCACGAAATTGGAAATTTATAAAATTTTGGTAGATAAGGCACATTTGCACGGGGTTCATAAAAGACCTTTGGATCTCGATTCAGAGGAACGATGCCTAATCGTATTAAACACTTTATATCCAAATGGAATTCCGAACAATATCGATAGCCAAAACAATGAATTTAAATACAATCTTTCAAAATTTTTAAGTAAATGTGAAACTTTATATCGCAGTAGTAAACGGAATTTCAAACGATTTTGTAATAAAAACAAACACTGGCTTTCCACTATTTTTGATATTGAAATACCAAAAGTGAATATCGAGGAAAGTCCTTTACCACAACAAAGTATTATAGAATTGGATGAGGCACATTTTTTATTACCAAATAATCCTTCAACTTCGAGAAGTAGTAGCTATGCCTTACAAAAAACTTCAAGACACCAAGAACCTGAAGACCCGATACCTGAAACTTCTTTTGGCGCTCATTCCAGTTTCACATCAAATACACATTTATTACAAAATAATCCTTCGACTTCGGGAACTAGTAGCTTTGACTTACAAAAAACTTTAAGACCCCAAGAACTTGAACCTTCAATAGATCCGAAACCTGAAACTTCTTTTGATGCTTCATCCAGTTCCACATCTACATTTTATGAAAATTTAAGTGATCGCCAAAAGCGCCGTGCACGGAAAGATCTTGAGGAATCGCTTGACGGAGAACCTCATTCAAAACTAATTAAAGTTATGTCGAGAATAGTAACAGACGAAACCGGCGAAAAACTAAATAAAAGTTCTGCTCAGGAGTTTGAGTTTATAATAAAGGAATGCTTGAAAAGTCCAACTCGGCCTAAAAAAATCGCGGGAACCATAAAGTCAAAATCGGAACCCAAACCCTATTCTCCTGATGAAGCTCTTTGTTTAATGATTGATATAAAACTATCAGTGGAAGACTATATCTACATGCAACAAGGTGCCAAATCTCGAGGATTTAATATTTACCCTCCCTATTATAAGATACAAAAAGCTAAAAAACATTGTTATCCTGATGTTGAAATTGAAATATCAGAACGAGAAGCCAAAGTACCTTTAAATGATTTACTTATGCACACGTTTCGACGAATCATTGACTCTTGCGACCAAAGGGTTTCGGAATATTGCAATCAAAAACAGTTAGATACACTTCACTGCGTTTTTGAGGGTTCATGGGGTTTTGATGGTAGCACAGGACAGTCAACATATAAGCAAACGTTTTCTGATAAAATTGATGACGAACACTGCCTCTTTGCTACTACCTACATTCCGTTGCGCATAAAAAGTCTTGATGGTTTTGTCTTATGGTCAAACCCAAATCCACAATCTTTTAGATTTTGCCGACCAATAAAAATACAATACAGATCAGAATCAAAAGATCTGATTCTGGAAGAAAGGAACCGGGTAGAAGAAGAAATTAAAAATCTTTCACAAATTTATTCGGAAATTTCTGCTGGATATGTCGTTGTCGGAGATCCAAAATTATACCTCACCATAATTGACGGAAAAGTCTTTAATGTCATCACAAATACCAGCTCACAATTACGGTGTGCGTGTTGTGGAGCTACTTGCACCGAGTTTAATAAACTTGACGAAGTGGCAAAAAAACCATTAAATCAGGAAGCTTTACTTCACGGAATAAGTCCACTGCATGCCTGGATCAGAATATTCGAATTTTTGTTGCATTTAGGCTATAAAAATGATCCAGACGTGCAAAAATGGAGAGTTACAAAAAACTCTCCCGAAGGTCGTATTGTGGAAAGAAGAAAAAAACAAATTCAAACGGACATTAGAAACAAAATGGGTTTGCTGGTAGATGTAGTAAGGCCTAATGCAGGAACAACCAATGATGGCAACACTGCCCGTACTGCATTGTCAGATTCAAACCGGAAAACATTTGCAGATATTCTTGGAATTGAGGAATGGCTTGTTGAGGATTTACACACCATTCTTGTGACATTATCAAGCGAGTTGGAAATCGATTCTCAAAAGTTTCAATATTTTTGTGAAAATCTCGCTGTTAAATACGTGCAAAAGTACAACTGGTGTTATATGTCAGTTACTCTGCACAAGATACTGATGCATGGAGCAAAAATAATAGAATCTATTTCCTTACCCATTGGAATGCTGTCAGAACAAGCCGGTGAATCAAGGAACAAGTTTTGGCGTTACGACCGTGAGCATCATACCCGAAAATTAGATCGCAAAACAACAGTGTTCGACTTGTTTCACCGCGCGCTAGAGTCTTCCGACCCATTCCTATCGCTGATGTCCATTGGCAACCGACATAAAAAGAATAAACGTTCCGTTCTTCCCGGCAAGGTTCTGTCACTCTTAAAACCGACAATGGAGAATATTATTACCCATGATCCACTACCGCAAAGTTTTGCTGATATTCCTAATACTGAATTGGTAACAGACGCTTCTGATGATAATATACTCGTATTATCATCAGAAGAAGTTTTGACAAACTCCGATGATGACTGCTAGGTTAGCGTCACGTATCGTTGTAGTCTTAGAGCATTGAGAACATTATAGTAATTGTTTTCAGACAACAGAAACCCAGAAAGAGACACAGAAAGACACCAGAAAGAGTTTACTCAAAGTTAGTTAAATACTTGGTAAATATCTGGCACTTTTATTTAATTTTTTTATTTATTCAATTGCGACAACCCTATTTCCATAGAAATTTCAAAAATATTTAGAAACTCTCTATCTTCGTATTCCTGCTATTGACGCATGTCATATTTTAGTGTATTATTGACAATAACATTACGCATATATTTAAATGAAAATAAGATGCGACCGTGATAAGAAAACATGAAAAAAAAATGTTTTGTGTTAATCGGTAAAAGTAAAAAATCTCCTAATATATCAAAGGTACGATGCCCCATTTTTTTATCTAAATATATATTATGCTGTTACTTTATTTAAAGGACTAACTAGATATGTATTACAACAATTTTCGAAAATAAAAATTAATTTTGTTTTTCTCACTTTTCAATGAAACCTTAATAACTTTATAATTATACAAAAAAAATACCATAGGTCTTTCTGCCAAACCTTTATCGTTACTATAGCTATCGAATAAAAACATAAAATGGACATGGCCGCAACTAAGGCAAAATAACAGACTGTGTACCGCCATCTCAACACTGCTGAGTTCAATAATCTAGTCTAGACTTGTTGATTGTTCAATAGCGTGAACTTTTTTCGGTAACTTAGAGAAACTTTGGGGTAATTATAACTTCATAAGATATTATTGCCGAGTAGGTCTTTTCAGTTAGGTAATTGAAATAAAATTAACATAATAATAATAACATAATATCACGCCTGTATTTCCCCGAAGGGGTAGGCAGAGGTGTATAGTACACCCACATTTCGCCAGTTATGTTATAGTCCCATGTAATAGGGGGCGAGCCTATTGCCATTGACCGGGCACAAATCCAGACTCCGGGCTGCTACTGAGAATTTCCTAATGAAAAAACCCAATAACACTTTGCCCGACCCGGGAATCGAACCCAGGACCCCACGCTCAGCAGTCGCGCTTGCAACCACTAGACCAACAAGGCAGTCAAATAAAATTAAAAAATATGATAATAAAACACTGGTGTCATTAGTCCATGAAATAGCTGTTTGAGTACAGATCATGTCACTGAAATTATGTGGTGCGGGGAAACAGTCATATACCCCCGTCTTACTTTAACCCATAGAGCATAGACTTTGTCAATGACTCGGACGAAATACGCGAAAATAAAACGGTCCAAGTTTCAAAATTACCTATACTACTGCGCTTCAAAAAGCAAATAAGGAAATACGAAAGAAATAAATAGCGGACGATATAATTGATGTAATTTGGTGTTGTGTATTGTTACAGATCTCGCAAACGCGGGCCAAGCAGCTCCTGCGACCTGGGCTACGGCGAGCGCGACGACCAGATGAACGAATGTAATGCTGCCCTCGTGCTTATGTCGCTCAGCTGCTCTCCCAACTCGCCGCGCCCTAGTAAGTCGGATGACATGTTTACGCCAGACGGCACAACTCGAACACGGTGCACGCACGCCATAACCTATGGTATGAGCCTTCGAAAACGCTGATCTCCAGCATCGCCAGTCCGTCAGTACTTTCTCATATTTATTACGTCATTTTACTGTTACGTCACACTTGTGGTTTTGCTGCGTAGCTGCAGGACTCACACTACACTTATTATAGTGTTGACCGTACGTTTACATAATAGGTAGGTACTGCTTAATGCAACATAAATAATAATAATAAATAAAAGACGAAATATATTGTAAAGGACTGCACACTTCACATAATTATGTCGGGCATGCATGCCACTGTTCCAAAAAAATCTACATTATGTAGGTACATCTTACGTAGGGGTCTCCTGTCAAGTAAAAGAAATACCTGTGCTATGCTAGGAGTAGGGAGAGTAGCAGTAGGAGTAGGAGCTCATCACACTGTATTGCAAATCGCGTTCACCAAACTGAGACATGAATATGGAAAATCTCATGTGTGATTGTCATTCACAACAAGGAGGAAAACAATACGAAAATAGGAGTTTGGTTGTATGAATGTGATGTGGGGTGTGTGAGTGCGGTGTGAGGTGTGAGGTATGATAGAATGGGGATGAGGGTTGGTGTGTGTGTAGACGATGGGGATTGTATGTGGAGTTGTTGACCGAAGGCCATCGGGGTAGTAAAAATGACCGAACCAGTATGTTGGGTCTAGTTATGTATGTGAGAGGTGTTTTGTGTGTATCTTGGATTGTTAAGACCTTTTGTTTAAGGTATGGCTACAGCTCTGGGAACATTTTGCCCATTCTCGTTTACAGGTTTAGAAGGCGCAAGAGATGAATTGTCACGTTTGGTTTTGATTCTCTAATAGTAGCTACATGAAAGAGATGGCAACAATTTTAGTCCTGCTGTCAAATTAGTCGTAATTAAAATTTCCATACAAGTTTAGTCGTGATCTCGGAATGTGCCGACAAAAAATACGAAAAAAAGTAACACGTAAACTAATTTGACAGCACTAAAATTGTTGCCCTCCCTGTCTTATGTCTACTGTCAGTAAAAGAGAGCAATATTTTAAAATAAGTTTAGTTTGTGAACAACGTGCGATACCAATGTCTGATAAAAAATAGTAAACCTAATTCTATTACCACGTTAAATTGGATTGGGTGAACTTGTAAGAATTAGGTATTATTTATTTTAATAATACTTTGACTAATTATTTTATTATTTTAACGCATTTTACGCATGCGAAGCGAATTCTAAAGATATAAATTGTGGAAAGAAAAAATCAAATCGAATCCTGCTCGTGAGCGATTTTTTCTTTCCACAATTTATATCTTTAATACTTTGACTGTTTAGGGAGAGGTTGTATTCTGGATAAAATCTACAAAACGTGGATAGCGTCTAGACTGTTGTCTAGACGCCGTCTAGACAGGTATTTGGTGTAACAACGCTCTCATGATGAGCTTCAAGCAAATGTATTGTTCAACTATATAGCACATTTGAAAGAACGCCTTATTTCAACTATTTATTTATTTATTTAAACTTCATGCAACATGTGTACATAGGCGGACTTAATGCCTTAGGCATTCTCTCCCAGTCAACCTTCGGGTGACACAGAGATGACAGGGCAGGTGCAATATTGATTCACGACACAAAACAAGATGAGAAATAAATTACCACTAAAACAATAGATAAACATACATAGGTAAAATATATATATAACATACAATAAGTACTAAATATACCAGGCCCCTCAGAAAGTATTGCGAAAAAAAGTTTTTATATATGGGAGACTGGCCAGTTATAATGTTTTTCGAAAATATGATTATTTATAAGTAAAAATAAGTAAGTTCCAATTTCAAAATTTCCCTCCACATTTTTTGCGAGTTAATTCAAAGTATTGTGTCTCACTGAAATATGGATCTGCGCCGGGAACATTTTAGAGCTATGATTTTATACGATTTCAAGTGTCGCCTGAAACCGGATGAATCGTACGATAGACTTCAAATGGCATTCATGGATGAAGGCCCTTCCAAGGCAACCGTGTATCGTTGGTATAACGAATTCAAGCGCGGTCGACCAACTTTGGGGGATGACGAAAGAAGCGGTCGCCCTTTGACGGCTGTTACCGAAGAAAACGTGCTAGCAGTGAAAATTTTAATCCAAGACAATAGGCGAATTACATATCAGGAGATTCAACACATATTGAAGATTGGATCGGGAAGCGTTCACGAGATTCTACACAGCCATCTTCGCGTGAGGAGGATAGTATCACGCTGGGTGCCGCACAACCTCACCGATGCTCAGAAGCAGGCCCGGGTGGAATGGTGCCGTGATATGCTTAACAAATTTGAAGCAGGCGTCGTCTCGGCGTGTTTACGACATCGTTACAGGTGATGAGTCCTGGATTTATCAATACGACCCAGAAACCAAGCGCCAGTCGACTGTTTGGGTGTTTCAAAATGAGCCAACGCCTACCAAAGTGAAGCGATCTAGAAGCGGGGGTAAGATTTTGATCGCTAGCTTTTTTAATTTGACTGGCCACTTGGTATCAATTCCCTTACGGGATCAAAGAAGCATTAATGCCGAATGGTATACTACCAAATGTTTGCCAGAAGTTTTCTCTGTTATAAGCAACAAGCGACCAAACACAGGGCTCCGCGGGCTACTGCTCCACCACGACAATGCACCTGCGCACACCGCACTCAAAACGAGGGACTTCCTGGACAGCACGCCAGTCAAACTCCTGGGTCACCCTCCTTACAGCCCTGATCTAGCACCGTGTGACTTCTTTTTATTCCCAAAAATAAAAAATCAGCTCAAAGGGATACAATTTTCGTCGCCGGAAGATGCGCTGGCTGCGTTCGAGCAGGCTGTAAACGAGGTGTCTGCGGCGGACTGGAAAAAGTGTTTTGAAAACTGGTTTAGGCGCATGAATCTTTGTATAGAGGCTGGTGGAAAGTACTTTGAAAAGATTTGATAAAAATATATGTACGTATAGAACAATTTTTTTTAGTTTCGCAAAACTTTCTGAGTGTGCCACGTATATAATAATATATTATTATAGTCATAGATAAAATACTAATGAGATGATTCTGCCAAAATTTTATCTAGAAAGAACTTCCGAACTTTTCTTTTAAAAGAGTCCCGACTGGTGGCCATCCTAAGCTCGAGAGGTAGCTCATTCCAAAGAAAAATTGATTGAATATGAAAGAATGAGTGAACAAAATTAGAGCTATGATAAGGGCAATGTAGAAGACGATTATTAGAAGACCGTAGATTTCTAGTGTGTGTAGAGCATAAATATTGAAAGTGGGGAGTTAAGTTAAACAATTTCAGTTTTATCCTCTTACGGCCAAAATTAATATGCAATCTATCCACGATTTACCCTACTGGAGATAGAAATTTGACATATTTTGTATGGAGCTTATGTCAAATTCCTATCTCTAGTAGGGCAAATCGTGGTGGAATGGATATTAAGTTTGGCCATTACACATCTCAGCGAGATTTATCTCTGTCTCTACAATGGATTTTGCAATACGGATATACTACGTGTAATTGAAATAACTAAAAACCTCTTAAGGGCTCATTATACTCATCATTATGAACAACTTTTATTAAAGGACCAACCCTGAAATCGCGGAAAAATCAGCTGCTTCATATATTTATGTTCCCATACCTCGAAAAAATGTAGCCAACAACTGTTTCGCGATTTCTAGATTTGTTCCATGGTAAAAGTCGTTCATACTAATGAGTACAATGACCCCTTAGAGGTTTTCAATTATTTCAATAATACGTCGTAGGTAGCAAGTAGCAATTGATACTGACTAGATTCTCTTAAGAATTAATTTTGATGAAACATAAAATAACAGAAAAAATCATTTTAGAAATTATAACTTTAACTTAGATTGAACTCAGTTTAGTAACAGTGCAGTAGAATGCCTTTTGAGGCAACTTAAGCAATCTTAAAGCCAAGAAGCAAGACGTTTAACGTTACCCATAAAACTTAATTGCTCAGAGAACAGCACAAGCGACTGTTCTAATGCACCAATGCCTGTGTGCGGCGAGAATATAGCCTTGCTTGTGAGTGAAAGTGGCTGACCAAAGTTCCGTTTCGCAATTTATTATAGTATTTAATTCATTCAAGCAACTTTACGCACCGTATTTTGCTTTAATTCGGCCGAATATATATTTATGACGAATAATTAATATGAAAACATGTACTAAATGAAATATCAGATTCTATCGTATTAAAACACATTTTTTTTCGATAACACAGAACATATTGTATTCACATGTTATGCTTAAGTACTTTTTTTCTTATTGCCAATAATGTGACAGCATAATGTACAACATATTTAAAACCAGGGTGAGGGCCTGGTGATCCGTAACACAGGGTTTCCCCAGTACGGACTCCAGTCTCTCGTAAAGGGGCTTCTACGCACCTACCTATATGTCACGTATCAACAATTAACTCAGCCTATCGCAGTCCACTGCTGGACATAGGCCTCTCCCAAGTTGCGCCAAAACGCTCGGTCCTCTGCCTTCCGCATATGTCACGTAAATGTATTTATTTTAAGCAAACTTTATGAAGAGAGAAATAAAATTTATTATTTATTTATTTTTAAATTAGATAAGTACTAAATTCTAAATATTGTTTTGTGTGACAGGTGCATGGGGCGGCCGGTCGTCGGTGTCACCCGGAGCCAGCAGCAGCTCAGGCTCGTCATGGCGCTCCGGTACGCCTTCACCCCCACCGGCATCCTCCTCCTTCAGCGACGAAGGCATTGCTATGGACTATGAAGAGATCCATCCGCGTAAGAAGAGGGTAAGTCATGCAATCAATAATTTTTATAACTCACAAATATCATAGCAGCTTTAATTTTTCGTTTGACCTGAAAAAAACCCCATTGACTGGCTTTTTTAGGGTACCGTAGTCAACAAGGATTCCTTATAGTTTCGCCATTCCGTCCGTCTAGCTGTCCGCGGCGTAGCTCAGAGACTCGTTATTACTAGAAAACTGTAATTTGGCATGGGTATACATATTAATCACGCCGATAAAGTGGTAAAATTAAATATTAAATATATTTTTTTAGTTTACCTTCCTTAAACGTTAAGTGGGGATGATTTTTTTGTCTTGTTGTCGATGGATAGGTCGTTCAAAAACCATTTTTCGATTCAGGGATCCGTTTGCGAAATATTAAGCTTTAAATTGTACATTTTTGTTAGAGTCAAGCGTCCCCCTGCCAGCTTAGTGGTTATTTTCGGATGTGTGGAAAAAAAACAGTACCGTAGAGTAGGCTTGTCTGGTTTACGAGTAACAGTCGACCAACTTAACCATGTAGTCGAGTCTGTCAAAAATTCATAGAAACTCCGTTTAATGAACTGCAAAATTAACTTTGTATTTTTAAAATACATCGAGATTTACCTCAAATGTCTTGTAAGAATTCTGTAATTTCTGTACTGACTACGAAACCCTACCCCGTGCGTGGTCAGACACGCACTTAGCCAATTTTTTTTTTTAAACTATTTTCTCATTCTAAAGTTTAAATTGGAATGATACTAATGTTAATGGTTTAAAGCCAAAATTATACATATATTATGTCGTGTGGAACGTGCTCAGTCTCCAGTACGACTTCAATTAGACCGTGACACACTTCGCGAACGCTTTCGTATTACAAAGGCATCAGGTTTAAGTGTATGACAATGAATATTTATGAATATTTATTCATCTAGGCAAAAACCGCTTCCTGGTGACGATTGTACCTACTTACATGTATTTGACTTACATGTTAGTTGTTCTGGACTTCATCAAGTCCCGTAAAATTAGTTATCGTAAGGAACCGTTGCGTAGGTTTCGATGTAACGGTGTATTCCTATTTTTTGTTTAGTATTTTGATGTCGTAGAAATCTACTTTTTTAGGGTTCCGTACCCGAAGGGTTCCAAACGGGACCCTATTACTCTCGCTACGCTGTCCGTCCGTCCGTCTGTCTGTCACAGGGCTGTATCTTTTGAACGGTAATAGGTAACCGGTTGAAATTTTCTCAGAATATGTGTTGTTATGAGGTGTATCACGACAAATAAACTTAAAACAAAAAAAAAACTAAAACCAAAGGGGGTCATACAAGAAACCTCAAAAAACATGCATTTTTTTCAACGTTTTTGTTCCTGCTCTATCTTCAAAACGGTAATACATACCAGCGTCAAACTTGGTCAGATTATAGTGCATATTATGTAGTTTCGCAACAAATACTAAAAATAAGACAAACATAGATACATTGAGAGGTACGGAACCCTTACTGCGCGAGTCCGACTCGCACTTGGCCGGTTTTATTTATAGATTCGCAATGAGAATACTTGTATAAAGATAGTTTAATACACGCATTGACATAACACTGACAATTTATAAAACCCTTTGTGAATATTATTGTGGCACATATTCATAGCGCTAAGTCAATCTACACTATGCATTAGTGCAGATGCACTTCAAGGTACTCGCCCTACTCGCTCGTTGACATAGTAATAGATCACACAAAAGTCATGTGAAATCAATTTCCTTTGTATAGGTAATTGCAATTTAGAAAATTTCGTATGATTTCTTGCAGGTAATAAGACCTTACTTACAGCCACTTGAACTTTCACCCACAGTGCCACAGGTGTTTGCTACTAACCAAAGACTTCTACTAACACATCCTAAGTAAAAGGCTTGACGTAACTTCAGCGTTCATACATATACATATTTCAAGTAAAAATATCCGGTTGTTGACCATTGCGTACGATAGATGTAATAATGTGTTTTTCATCCCACCTGCTCTAATAACGACGTTTTGTTCTTGAATAAGTGCGGGCAAAGTTTGTCTTTCTTTTATAAGACTTTTATAGCGGGCAGTAATGAGTTTTGAATTCGGAACATCCTTAGTGTTCTGCAACCAATGAAAATATGGTATGAATAAAGTTACTAGCCGGTACATGGCCTGGAAGACGGACGGTACGCCGACTTTAAAAAAAGAAAACAAATGAAAACAGCATGATTCGCGTGAACTAGGTCCCGGCTCCCGTCCTATACTCTCATCATGTTCACGGATTGTTAACACAGCATTGCAAATAATTAAAAAAAAAGAGTTTATTCATCGACCATAGTTAAAGATAATCGCGTTGAGGCGCGGCGCTGCAATGCAACGCGCCAGCCCTAACACCTGGAAGTGTTAGAACCAAAGACTTTGTATATACTGACGTCAGTATAATAACTTTATGGTTAGAACAGACGCAAGAAATACTTATTACCCACAAATCCCGGGAAAAATATTTAAAAGCGTAGGTACGCAAATTTCATCTTATGGAAAAATGCAAAAGGAAGACTTTAAAAAAAAAATTACATTATTATCAATTATATTTTTTTAAATATTAAAAATTTGGTCAAATCAAAAATAAATTTATTTAGAGTTGTATCTCTAGAAGCGTCTCTTATTCATTTTTCTTACAGAGAGAGATAAAAAGCAAAGTGTAGAACTCGGCCGCAAAATTATTATTTCTTCGGACGACATACAGTCAGAATCTTTCCGGTGAACCACCAGTAAGGCTAATATCGCTTGCTGAGTGCATGTTCGATGGCAGCGGTATAGGTACGTGTACATAACATAACATAATTAGCCCATTACTGTCCCACTGCTGGGCACGGGCCTCTTCTCGGTATGAGAAGGTTAAGGCCTTAGTTCACCACGCTGGCCTAGTGCGGGTTGGTGGACTACACACACCATCGAGAACTGTATGGAGCACTCTCTGGTGTGCAGGTTTCCTCACGATGTTTTCCTACACCGTTAAAGCAAGTGATAATCAAATTCTGATCCACACATGAATCCGAAAAGTCAGAGGTGCGGGCGGGATCGAACTCACACCCTCCTGCATAGAAGGCAAGCGTTCAACCACTAGGCTATCACTGCTCAAGGTAGATACGTGTAATGTAGCAGAATTTGTTCAAGGCATTTTGTCGACAAAATGTACCACCGCGAAGTATCGTGACCGTACTTTGAATCCCTCGTTACCCTCAGGATTCTATTATACATTCTAATCTAGTATCCTTCGCTCCACTCTAGATTCAAAATAGCGCCCTTGCCATGAAAATATTATTTTGCTACTAGCAAAAGTGCTTTAGCACAAGTTTGCCCAACCACAGGCCCGCGGGCACAATGTTGCCCGCGAACGAATCATACATGGCCCGCGTGAGCAAGATTCAAAAATCCCGGCAAGATGGAAAACTGTAAAAAAATAACAAATATAGGAATCGTCAGCGGTCCGTGAACCGCCTGTCATTTTTGAATTGTCAATTTTGCCCAACAGTTAAAAAGCTCGGGCAGCCTTGCTTTAGCACATAGGTAAATCAGTTCTCTTTGTTATTGCAAAAAGGAAACTAATGAAACTATGTGCACATACCTATGCACAATAAATCAATTATTAGTGTAACATTTTAACATTTGTAACTTTATAATTAATATCTGTGTTAATCCTCACTAAAATAACAATCAACTAGGTATTAATTATAACAAAGTCATGCGTTAGATAAGAAGTCACTGGCATGTTATGCACTTTGTTTATATCTAACCAACACATTATGTATATTCGCGACACGTGTAGGGCCACTGTCAGTTATTACTTTATTACCAACCTATTTGTTATTCGTTGTTTGTGCGCACACAATTCACTGAAGTTTATTAATATTACCTATCTACTGAGCAGTGGCCACAAATTCTAAACTATTAACTTGAACATTCTATGAATTAGCTTTTTCTCACCTAGATTTGTTTATAAATATCACAAATATATAAATAATATATAACTTTGTCTAATGATGGCAATGAAAAAGATACACGCAATGTGTACATAGTCCTTTTCCTTTATCATTATTCATGACGTTATATGCAATGTTGTAATATCCATATAGTCATAGGAAGTGCAGTGTTTATTCCAATAAGCTCGATAGTTAGCAAGTAGCATTTACAAACTCTAAGCCTTTTTTGTGGATTTCTCAACCAAATCCTTAATTTATTTTAAACGAATAATCATTTGTTCGATCATCACAATAGCGCATTCTCGTTTATTAGTTAGATTCAAGAGACTGCACCTAACATGTTATGTGCATATAATATAATTTACGATCCACGTGCGAGGTTCACTGTGTGGTACAATGTCAAGGCGCAGCGCAGCGCTCTGCGGCCGCAGTTATGCAACACCATTGTAAAATTGACATAAATGTTTATGACCGCGTGAGCGACTACGACCGCAGCCAATACTACTTCATTGCAGGTAGTTATGACGATTCTCATTACTGCCTATAAGAGTCTGTTTGTATGTATCGATTTTAGGATACCATTCTTCTTCTTCTTCGTGTCGACATGAGCTACATAATAATAATAGCTCATGTCGTGGGGAAAAGATTAGCCAGTCAGCAGGTTAAAAAACACCAGGATACCATTTAAAAGACAAAAATAAAATTATTAAAAATAATATACAAAAAACCCGACTACAATTGTCTCCAAATTAACTATGTATCTTTACTCGCCAATGAGGAGTGCCTTTAATTTGTTTAAGCATCGGATAATGTACCTATAATACCTATTAGATTATGTTAATGACAATAATGACTGATGTTTATAACTGTTGTGTATTAACAATAATAAATAAATAATGTTTATAATTGTTGGTGTAAGTATTAATAACATCGACTATACAGTATACACCCCATAGACGCTTTATAACAGGCGACAAATGTCTGTCAACAAATCAGTGAAATTTCACTGATGCAGGTTGTCACTATTCGCCACTTAAAAATTCAGTTCGTCGTTCATCAGTTTCGACCACTTAAGTGAGCCGTCTAAACTTTCGCGTTAGTGATTAGCCAATACCGTCATTGGTAGGGCCAATCGAATTGCAGTACCCCGCCTCATCTTGTTGACAGAATTTATTGTACGCATTATATATTTAACATTAGGCGTCTATGTGGCTGTATGGTTGATTATCCTACTTAATATAATAAATGTGAAAGTTTGTAAAGATGTTTGTTACACAATCACGCGTTAACCGTTTAACGGATTTGGATGAAATATGGCACACAGATAGGCCATAACAGGGATTAACTAACATATAGGCTTCTTATCCTGGAAAAATAAACAGTTCCCGAGGGATGCACGATAACATATTCATGTGATAAGCCAATAGCCCGGGCATAGGCTAGTTAATAATAAGAAATAAATTGAACTAAAACTACAATTATATCTGCGAGTGTGTAAAGAGTTGCTCCTGATTTTATTCAACACGGTAGACAATATTAGTTAATAATCATTTGATAAACTTACAAAATGTTCAATTTAGGTAACTTTTTTAACATTAGCAGGTTTAATTGTAGAATAATAATAGTATCTTGTTTCTGTCTTTTTACCCGACAACGGCAAAGCCTAAAGGAAGGGTTATGTTTTTAATTATCTAGAGAGCATCGCAGTTTTTGTATAATTTTTTGTATCAATGTATGGACTCGCTATGATTCTTCGGTCAATCTTATTCTATGTAAAGGTATAATTTAGAATGTACAGGTACACTCAATCAGTTCGGATTACGTCGTAGAAAAAACGTTAATTTAAGTCCTCACCTAGGTACTACGTAGCGCTTATAGTGACAAAGAAAACAATTAAAACCTCGGTTACAATCACTGCAAGTTAATCTCTGATACTACTACAGTAAGTAACACTTACGGCCGAATTGAATAACAATTTGTAATTAGGTTTGATCTTGTAAATGTCATCTGTTTTTGTTTGAAGCAGGCTAATAACCATCCGCAGGTTGAGATTTCATGAAAAGATTGCATTGAAAACCGAATAGGAAAAAATCGGTGTCTTTATCTTGTGAACCGCCTACGATTTAATCATCATTCATCATTTCAGCCGAAAGACGTCCACTACTGGACATAGGCCCCCCCCCAATTAAGGGGGGATATGCCATAATCGCCACGATACGCTACGATTTAATAATTATGCCCTATTATCATCATCATCATTTCAGCCGAAAGATGTCCACTGCTGGACAGAGGCCTCCCACAAGCATCGCCACAACGACCGGTCCTGCGCCTTCCGCATCCAGCGGATTCCCGCGATCTTCTACCGGTCGTCGGTCCACCTTGTGGGGGGCCTACCCACGCTGCGCCTTCCAGTACTCGGTCGCCACTCCAGAACTTTACTGCCCCATCGGCCATCCGTTCTGCGAGCAATGCAATTATGCCCTATATCTTCACATAATATAGCAAACTACTTACAACAGGAGTCGGGCATTGTATAAGCTTGTATTATAGGCCCACGCTCCGTTTATAACCTTGTCTATGTATTGTTGGTGTTGGTCACGAACGAATAAAAAAAGGCGGACGGAATCTCGCTAAAAATAAATTGAAGCACTTGGCGGCCAAATCACAGTGGGCGGACCAGGGACCAGACTCGTCACTCTCGTTCTAGGTACTATTACATATCTTCTTTTAAATTACGTAACGGCTATTTACACAAAGTGACCACTTTCATATACTCATTAATAATTTAATTGTTATTTAATTTTGATCGAACGATTCCATAAATTTACACAAAATACAATGATCCTATATGGTTTCTGTTGTTTTCATTTAAATTAAGGAACCGTACATGATGATTTATTGAAGTGGGACAGTATTAATACAGTCGACCGCACGTCAATGGTAACAGTTTGATCTTGGCAGCGTCTTTATTTCATAAGAAGGGCGGCTTACGTAATTCAAGTGATAGGTACCACTGAAGTGAGGTTGACTGTACTAGCAAATCCTAAACCTGAAGAGATACATGAAAACTTTATTTGAAGACATTTGCTCTTTTTTATAAAAATTAACATAGACTGCCTTGTTTTATAAAAATTAACATGGACTCACAACATAACTGGCGAAATGTGGGTGTACTATACACCTCTGCCTACCCCTTCGGGGAAATACAGGCGTGATGTTATAGTCCCACGTAATAGGGGGCGAGCCTATTGGCATTGACCGGGCACAAATCCAGACTCCGGGCTGCTACTGAGAATTTCCTAATGAAAAAACCCAATAACATTTTGCCCGACCCGGGCATCGAACCCAGGTCCCCATGCTCAGCAGTCTCGCTTGCAACCACTAGACCAACGAGGCAGACTAAGGCCCGTATTACAAGACGATACTCAAGCATTGATCTCTGTTTAAAACAAGTTTTGAGTTGAACTTTGATTTTAGAACGTTCCTCAAGCAGAGATTTATTGATCACAGTTCAGCTGAGTTTAGCTTTATTTTATACTGTCACCTGTTTCGGTATTTGAGCAGAGTTTTGATCTGTAATCACTCTAGTGTGGTCCAGACTACACTTGAGTTGAGATTTCTATTCAATTTCAGGTTAAATTCGTGTGTCATGTTGTTGAATTATAGTTTATAATTACCGTTCTGGAATAAGACCGATACTCAAGTAACGATGTAGTGATCAGGTCATTGGAGTTTAAACTGTACTTGAGGAAGCTTCTGTAATACGGGCCTAAGACTTTACTTATTTCACACTTGCGAAACCTATCAAATATTGCACTTTGTGATAATTTATTCCCATTAAAAAACGATAACTTTCAACCTACATACATTTAGATGTATACATAGTAAAATATGCATTTAAAAATAAAAATAACCTCAACATACGATATTATGTATTGTACAATGTGCAATGTTAAAATATTTCATTCCATGCCTATGCTTTTATTTCTTCTTTCGAAGTTTCAACAGTACTAAGAACACATTTCTAAATTATTATCGAAACATGCAGGCGCCTACGCAAACGCCCGTCCCTAACATGCTATTATTGGTGCAGCACAACAATGGCATGCCCCAGACGTTGGGTCGCCGAACTGAATTACGACATCTTCTTCGTTGCCAACTATCCTATAATTATTTATTACTTTGCGACGCTTTGTCGATGACGGATCCTTATAAATTATTTTTCAATTTTTAAATAGATGCCGTCAATATCCAAGTCTTCTTGAAAAGTACATGTAGTAACGAAACCAGGTTCATTAAATCAAAACAACATTCACAAATTCACAATGCTCAAATAAAGTTAGTGAATGGACATGATTGTTTTTTTTTCTTACGGCCCAAATATGAAAGGGGCGGGTGGCGGCAGTTGCGGAGCGGCACCGGCGGGTGTCTCGTATCGTCCCAGGGGTCGCCGACCTGCCCACATGTGATCCGTGCGGAACCTGTTCCTCCTGCGCACCACTTACGCCTGCCGGACTGCTGCCCACTGTGCGCCATCACCTCTACCTGAAAAATACAATCTATACACACCGGCACAATTAGCGGAACAGAAAAAAAAGTGAGACTATGAGATAATAACGCATATATTTGACGAAAATGTAATTAGACACAAAATAACAAATTGATTAACATCTTTTAACAACGACTTTGAAAAGTCTTCGTTATTTTTTATTGAAAAATAAAGAAATTTGAAATAAGTGAAATTTTTTGATGATTATGAACCATCACAAAAAATAAAAAAAAGTAAGCATTAAATGATTTAACAATAAAATTAAAGCAAAATTAATAACGAGTGTTTCCCCCTCTTGCTCTGATTACGGTTTCCATTCGACTGGGCATGCTACAGATTATGTTATCGATGATTTCTTGAGGCAACCGCTCCCACTCCTCAAGTAATGCGTTTCCAAGTTCATTCAGATTGTTGGGGGGTGGCATTCTGGATTTAACCCTTCTTTTTAGCAAGTCCCAGACATGCTCTATCGGATTCATATCGGGGGAATTTGCTGGCCACTGCATCACCGGTATACCTACGTGGCTCAGATATGCCTGTACCGATTGTGCACTATGAGCACGAGCATTATCTTGCATTAGAATAATGTCGTCACCAATAAATGGGGCAAATGGTACAACATGTTCTTCTAAAATGTCTCTGATGTATCGATCTGCTGTCATGGTCCCTCCTGTGACTATCACTAACTCCGTGCGAGCTCCCAAACATATCCCTCCCCAAACCATAATCGAGCCGCCACCATAAGCCACTGTGTGTTCAAAATTAGACTGTATGTAGCGTTCTCCTTTGCGTCTCCATATTCGCTGTCTCCCATCGATCTGTTTTAAAAGAACTCTGCACTCATCAGTAAAGAGAACCTGCTGCCATTCGTTCAAATCCCAATGACGATGTTCTCGCGCATAGCTTAATCGGTTTACGCGGTGACGTCTCTCAAGTTTTGGGCCTTTGGCAGGTATATACGACCCTAAACCAACTACTTCAAATCTCCTGCGAACTGTACGCTCACTTACTCGTACTCCTCGAACGTCTTCCAGTTCATTTCGAGCTTGTACAGCCGTTAATCGCGTATTCCTACGAACTCCAAGTTGTAAAAAACTGTCATCTCGCCTCGATGTACATCTTTTTCTACCTTGACCCCTCCTCCTCACAAGAGAATTAGACGATCTGTACCGCTGGATGCTGCGATGAATCGTTGATACTGGTCGACGAAGCCTTGAGGCAATCGATCTGTAGGTATGGCCATTTCTTCTCATTTCATCAGCCCTAATGATTTCCAGTGATGTTAAGTCAGGCATAATAAAGAGCTTTTAATAAACAAAATTGCCTATAGAATAACAAATTTATAAAAAACCATAAGTGCAATTTTTCAAAAAAATTACAATTACGTAGCACTGTGTTTTAAGATCCCAAAAAAAGCGACATCCCTTTTTTATTCCCGATTCCTATAGTATGAATAAATACGAATGCGAGAGTAGAACTCTGGTGTGCCAGGAATGCATGGTTTTTGAAAAATATTTTTTTGAAAACTAGCTTATTTTTTATCCGGATTTTCAAAAAAAAAACATAATTAAAAATAAACGATAACTGTCATCAGATCGAGTTATTGGTTCGATAAAACGACCAAAGCCACACATTTTAAAGTAATAAAAAACCAAATAGCATCACACATACCGAAATTATTTGAGATTTCCTGTTTTTCGTTTTTATTTTTTTACTCGAATAATCCGCAGAGGTATTAAAAGATTTTAACACCAGCCATTGCTATGGATGAGTTCTACATGCTGTAAAAATATCACGAAATAATTCCATGGATTATTCTGTTAATAACGATTTTTACTTTTCAGTCAGGGTTGTCACTTACAATATCCGGAAACGATTATATCTTGAATAATTGTTTTGGCCTATTCAATTTTTAAGCGAAGTTTTTTGAAATACGCAAGTTCGTTTATACATTCAAGAGAAATAAAAAATGAAATAATAATGTTTCATAAACATTAGGGGGAAAAAGTCGTGGCAAAAAGGCTTCTTTCGTCACTACCTTTATCTGAAAAAGTTTGTTTATACAATGATTGTCCAGAATCCCCATGCCCCTTCAAATTCACATTCTAAATTGTTTAAATTTTCTTTTACGCAAAATTGTTGGAAGACATCGTCTTGCATTTCAACAATACGTTGAAATGTGTTTTTGAGAAGACACCGCATAGGTACTGATGCATTTCTTTCTGAAACCATCACCGAATCGAGATAACGTCTTTGTTTTGCTTCAAGCACTTTATAATAAGGCGGAAACTTCCTGCGTTTCCACCTTATTATAAAGTGCTTGAAGCCTCTTTGTTGTAGATCCACGTGTAAAAAGTTGTAAACATCAACAGACATTTCTTGTCTATAATCATTGCCAGGGATTCTTCAACACTGTATGGCTGTGGAGTTGCGCGGATTTTATCGCATATAACTTTGGGGGCTTCCTTCGATTCCAAACAAGATGTGATAGTAAATTCAATTTGTTTTGGAACTTTGCTTGATATTTTTTCATGCGCCGTATCAGTAATATGTAATGTATTCACAAAGGCTTTGATTTTTTTTGTGTGTGGTTCACTCTCTAAAACGGTTTCCAAGCGTTCACGAGTCCGTGTTTGGTGACGTAGACTTAAATTAGTAAATGTATCATTTTTAGATAGTGTACAGTGACTGAAATCATCACCAGTTTTTGCCAAATGACCGCTAATAAAAATTTTGCTGAGCCAATCTCTGTGTTTCTGAGTAAAACGTGTCATATTATTATGACAACTCTTGTGTTAGATGCACCAGCTTCGTTTACCGTCTCTCTTGATGTATTTGCGGACACACTCAGAGGGTGAAGTGTGCCGGTTGTGGCGTTATCCACAACTTCACTTGCCCTCGTTGACCAGCATGAGGGTTGGCGCCCTCATCCTCTCCTTGCATTAAGTCCCCGGTCGGAGCCCGAAGGGACATCCCCCAGCAGGTTGGGTGAGTTCCTGCTGAGGCAAAGAGGCATCATAGGTCTGGAACGGCTCCATGATGCCTCACCCCCGTTCCTCCAGATTACTTGTATTAACTTGGGGTTTTAGTACAAACCTGACGAGAGTGGACCTCTTCCCAAGTCACACGTAACCTTTCATAGGATAGCCAGAAATATTTGTATTTAACAAAAATGTTCCTCGGCCGATTAAGTAAAACTCCAAAATTAATAATCAAAACTGATATCTCAAGAAAAAAGAATTGTCATTAAAATTGAAAAATAACATAACGATAACTAATAAAATTTCTAAACTCGTGGAAACATAAAAATAATATAAACTTCATTAACCAATCATACAACTTGATTTTTGTGTTTGTTGTGGCTTTTTACTCTCACCATAAAAATAATAATATTATAAGTAAATATAAGTTATTTTAGTAATTATTATTAATTACGTAATGAATTTTAAGTAGAATTAGTCTTATTATCTCATACACGCTATGATATCTACGCTTTATCAATGGCACGTTTAACAGTTCACTCCCAGTGATCCCCAAATCAACCAAACATTATCTAAATTCAATAGAGCCTTGCAAGAAGTACTAATTAACTGCTTAACATCAGGTGAGGTGGCGGTCAAACGCAACCGTTAAGAACAAAATTAAAAATTAATAATTTACATACATACATACATATTATCACGCCTGTTTCCCATTGGGGTAGGCAGAGACTATGGATTTCCACCGGCTACAATCCTGACATACCTCTTTCGCTTCATCTACGTCCATTAACCTCGTCATGCATGCTCGTCGGTTTAGAGAACTCTTAACCTGGCATTTTTTGAGAACATCCGCGATTTGATCGCGATACGTTAGCCGAGGTCGTCCCCTTCCAACTCTTCCATCCACACTCGCTTCGTATACTTGTTTCGTCAATCTCCTCTCTTCCATCCTCTCTATATGTCTAAACCATCTTAACATACCTTTCTCAATCTTTGTCACTACATCTTCTTTCACTCCACAACGCTCCCTTATCATGTTATTCCTTACTTTATCTCTCAAAGTTACACCACACATACTTCTCAAAGCTCTCATTTCTACTGCATTTATTCTGCTTTCATGTTTCTTCTGCCATACCCAACTTTCACTACCATACATAAGTGTAGGCACTAACACTCCCCCATGAACAGCCAGCCGTGCCTTTTCCGACACTTTGCGGCTGTTCATGAAGGTGTGTAGTGCCCCATTCACCTGATTACCAGCACTCACTCTCCTTTCAATGTCCTTCACATGCTTGCCATCTCTCGTAAACATGGAACCCAGGTATACAAAATCTTTCACTTGTTCCACCTTTTCGTCACCTATCAAAATATTGCACTCTGTCATAACTTCTTCCTTTTCAAAAACCAAAACTTTTGTCTTACTAACATTAACTTTCATACCTTTACTCTTCAAAGCACCATCCATAATTGTTACCATCTTCTGTAACTCCCCCTCCGACGATGCAAGGATAACTTGATCATCGGCATAGAGGAGACATTTGACGAGTAACCCATTCATTTCTAAACCATTTTCACTCTCTTTCAAATCTTTCAAACAACTGTCCATGAATAGATTGAATAATTTAATTAATAATTTGAAAATGAAATACACAAACTCTAGGAGTGAGTTGGTGTATTTCTTTCACTTATCACTAGCAATATTTTTATAATTACATTTAAAAATATAAAAATATTCATTATGACAAGTAGCAACCCTAGCGCCGGAAAATCCGGATGTTTATAAAATAGTCGATAATTACAATAATCCATGGAATTATTTCGTGATATTTTTACGGAGTATCGAACACATTCATAGCAACCGCTGGTGTTAAACTCTTTTAATACCTCTATGGATTATTCGAGTAAAAAAATAAAAACGAAAAACAGGAAATCTCAAATAATTTCGTTACGTGTGGTCCTATTTCGTTTTTCATTGCTTTAAAATATGTGGCTTCAGTAGTTTCATCGAACAAATAAGTCAATCTGATGATAGATGTCATGTATTTTAAATTATGATTTTATGTTTGTAAACTCGGGTACAAAAAAGGTCATTTTCAAGAATTTATTTTTCAAAAACCATAGATTCCTGGCAAACCAGAGTTCTACTCTCGCATTTGTATTTATTCATACTACAGGAATCGGGAATAAAAAAGGGATGTCGCTTTTTTTGGGATCTTAAAACACAGTGCGTAGTTATTACTCGAACAAGTTGACAAAACGTATTGTTCGGGAAAATAAAACAAATGAATGAAAAAAGTGTATGTCATCTAATTTTCTATTTTCAAATTTGACAATAAATTAAAAAAATATCATAACTGGCCAGTTCCTCAAGTAAAAGATTTTAAAATCCTGCTTTTTTTGTGTTCCGCTAATTGTGCCGGTGTGTATATAAAGATAGTCAATGAATCATACTCGTTACACAGTAAAAAAGGAACATACCTTCCATCGAACAGATGCATTGTCTTATGTTTGCGTTCGTTAGCAACTGACGTGCATAGTATAAATAATATATATAAGTGGATGCAAAATCTCTTAACCGAACGTAGGAACCTGACGTCATCTGGCAGACCTCGGCGGAGGACACAGCTATTAGAGCGGAGCAAGGCCTTGCCAGTATTCTGCATGCAAATGCAAATATTTTCTATGTATTTTGTCAGTATAATGTGCACTTAAATAATGACAATTGCTCACATTTTCGCAAATTATAAAAATATAGAGCCAAATTGTTGTATATGTAGTAGTACTATGTGCCATATGAAAATCAAGGGAGGAAGCCTTTGCAAGCAGTGGAATGTTACAGGCTAACAGTACAGTACTATGTAGTATAAACAAAACTTCATGAAGCGATTTTCTTAAATTCATTGTGCATAAATAGGTATACAATGGTATTCTTAGTATATCCAAAAATCAGTAAGCAGCAGATCTAATGAAAGATATCGTGCAGGGGCAACCTGATGTACGGAAACTCTTCGGACCTATTCGCATTCGGCTGATGGTTTTTTTTATATATTATACTTTATTGTACACACATATACACATTTTTTTTCCTAGTGATTCTGAAAAAACTACTTGCAGATTTGCTCTTAACTTAAATTAACGTGTATAATGAAACAAAAAGGCATATTTTACAGTATAACACTAAGTAACTGTTCCCATGATGCACTTTGTTAAGCTAAAGACGCGTAGAAATAGCACCCATCTCAATAGTCGCTTACTGCTACAGCCTTTGTTCATTTACCTACACATTTATAAGAACGAATTACGTACCGGCGGCAGGACTATTAGAGTTATTATTAGACACTATTGGTGTTGCAAAAGATGCCGACAAAATATAGCGACAATTGTGCCGTGCCATCAAGAAATCACAAGTGGACCCGGCGTCAGTAGATAGCACGAAATTATCAACATTCGTCACATGATAATTTCTGTTGGTGTGTGTGCGCACATATCGCAACACACGAGAGCTGGTCCACCTACTGATGAGCTGACGTAGTCGCCACCTCTGTGCGTAATAACAATAAGCGCGTTGCATCATAGCACACGCGCAGTTTAAGTGTGAACACTTACCTAATCGATATAACAACTACCCATTTGTACGATTTCCCTAAATAAATATGACTATCATATGACTCTCACAAAAAATACGATCAAAGGCATAATGGAAGTGTTACTTTCCAATTGTAAAATACGATACGAGTGAATGCGGATTTTATAAAATCTGAACCTTGCAGTTGCAACTGAGCTTAACCTTGGAAATATCAATACACAGCCAGTGCTGTGTACGTCACTACCTACTGCCCAGCACGGCAACTCATGTCGTCTAAAAATGACTATCGAGTCACACTAGCGATAAGGAAAATCGAGAGATTGGAGTGCATGTGTATGCAACACTTAAACTTGCACGAGTTTCATTACTAGCCGACACACGTGTGACCTCGGACGCGCAATAAATTGCCATAGCGGCACGTGTTGTTCAATAGTCAGTAAACAAACACTTTTCAGCTCATAATTATGGTTAATTCCTGTGCTTTATCCAATACATTTAACGATCATGTTCTAAGCGTTCGGTAGAATAAATATTATTATTCGTCTAAAATGTTTCTCGAGTTTTTTCACAATCTATTTGAGTGGTCATTACTTGTCATAATTAAGAAATCTTTTTAACAATAGTATTATCGATATAATTTATAAACAAGAAGATTGTTTGAACATGGAACAACTGAACAACAGAACGAATACTCCTCGTAGTTTATTATCATATCATAATTTTATTTATGCCTTTTAACACTACTGAGCTCACTGTGCTAATTGATATATGATTAATTAAATTTAAGGTTCTAATGTTCCATTACTTATCGAATTATTTAAAATTGTATGTAAAACTAAACTAACAATGAGTCTAAAAACGCGTTCTATGTAAAAACCGTTGCATTAGATATCGATTATTATCTTTTCATGGTAATAGAGCAAACACTAGTTTGAAGTAAAATTCATAGACAAAAAAAACGAGTTAGTTTAAAGTAGCAACAGCATTAAACAGGCTCGTAAACACCTACTCCTACCGTAGAATCGTGCTTGAGCTTGCTTGTGTGAAGGTCGCTTTATCGCGTACCGCTGCCGCTGATAAAATACGCCAATCGTTATCTGCAAAGTCGTCGAGGTGACTTCCGCGTGTCGCTCACGGTCACTTTTCAGTCACAGTGTACATGGTTACTTATTAGATGGAACGTTCGACACTGTGTAGGTACCTACATCAAGGGAATATTTTATTTATTTATTTATTTATTAAATTTATGCACACACAGAGAAATAATAATAAAATATATAGAAATGAATAGTACAAAGGCACTGCTTATTTCTATAAGAAATTTCTTCCAGCAGGCATTTTACTACGTCACAAAACTCTAAATAACAAGGAAAGAAACTTACCTAGGTACTTATTTTGTTGGTTGTTACCCTCGAAATTCTATTCTATTATAATTTTGATTCTCTATTTCACGTTGTATATTAATAGGAATATGTTTGGCGATAATAGTCACAATTCACAATAAATATTAGCCTAGCTTTATAAGCTGTGGCTTCCCCCCCCCCCCCCGTACTAAAATAAGATATAGCCTATGTTACTTCTGGATAAAGTAGCTTACTAATGGTGAAAGAATGATTAAAATCAGTTCAGTAACTTCAGAGTTTATTAATTACAAGCAAACAAACAAATATTTTCTCATATTGAAATAAATTTAAGGGACTTGTCGCGCACAATGAAATCAAAACTTATCAAACATTTTGACTAACCTCGACTTTTGAGTCTGCTCCTGACCACGGCCAATGTAACTTGGCCGAAACGTCGAGGTTAGTCAAAATGTTTGCTATGTTTTGATTTCATTGTGCGCGACAAGGCCCTTAAATATAGTTCAATATGAGTGAAATTTGCGAAAGTTTAAATTAAAAATCTTTTCTCTTTACAATATTATTATTAGTATAGATATTTGCGTAATCATATTCAAGAATCATCATCATCATCATTCCACTGCTGGACATTGGCCTCCCCCGATTGGGGGGATATGCCATAATCGCCACGCTTGGCAGGCGGGTTGGCGATCCCAGTTGGTTGGTTAAATACTCAGAGAACGCTGCTGCCCATCATCTGGTGAATCCCTTAGTCGCCTTTCACGACACCCGTGAGAAGATATAGGGTGGTGCAATACTTTACGTGAGGCACCACACGGAATACATATTCAAGAATAGTATTAAATTAATATTATTACTCAATTTTAGCTTATAGAGCTAGGTAAATGTGTCGTATGGGTATTATTTAGTAGATCTACTGTGATAGCTATCGCCAAATATATTCCGATTAATATACAACGTTAAATAGGGCTACAAATAGCAAAAAAAAACGAAAGACACTTTAATTTTTCGGGCTAGTGCGTCGCAATCACCTTAAATTAAGACGCTGACAACAGCCAAATACCCCAAATAGGCTTCTTTTAAAAACATTTTTAGCTGTATCTAAGTATAGGATGGCGAAACGAGCTAAAGGCCCACCTGATGTTAAGCGGTTACATTTGCCCATAACAACTTCAATACCACCTAGGCTGTTGCCTAAATGGTACCGCAAGTCGGTTCGCCAAACTGAGACATGAAGATGGAAAGTCTCATGTGATTGTAATTTCACCGGCACCCGTACCCTTCAGACCGAAACACAGCAATGCAAGCATCACTATTTGGCGGAGAAGTAGGCACGGTGGTAGTACTTCCCCGGACGAGCTCTTTCACAAAGGAGCTCTACTACTACTAAGTTTGTGGCAGTGAAAACAAAATATGTTAATCTTGATCGTATTTTCTGAAACTGTGCCCAAAACACGTTTTCTTGAAGTATTCTCGATAGAAAAGAATTGTAATTAAAGCAAACAATCTCTATTATTTACTAAATATTATAAATAAAATTAAGAAAACATTTGAGAAAGACAATAATCTAAACATTTGTTGTTTCTGTTTTTCAAATAAGCTTTTAGTTTTTTATTAAGACGCTGACAACAGCCAAATACCCCAAATAGGCTTCTTTTAAAAACATCTTTAGCTGTATCTATTCAGTTTGTGGCAGTGAAAAAAATATATGTTTATCTTGATCGTATTTTCTGAAACTGTATTGTGCCCAAAACACGTTTTCTTGAAGTTTTCTCGATAGAAAATAATTGTAAACTAACCTCTTAAAACATGCTTTAAAGCAAACAATCACTATTATTTACTAAATATTATAAATAAAATTAAGAAAACATTTGAGAAAGACAATAATCTAATCATTTGTTGTTTCTGTTTTTCAAATAAGCTTTTAGTTTTTTATTAAAAAAATATATTGTTGATTTTCATTCAAGTTGAGCGGCGTATCCGACTTCCCTCGGCTCTTTGCCTCTCTTTCAGTTCTGTACGAAACGACAGTGACCGCAGAGGTCTGATTTTTTAGGTGTTGTCAGCCTCTTAAACAAAAATATTGTTAATTTTCATTCAAGTTGAGCGGCGTATCCGACGTCCCTCGGCTCGTTGACTCTCTTTCAGTTCTGTACGAAACGACAGTGACCGCAGAGGTCTGATTTTTTAGGTGTTGTCAGCCTCTTAATTTAATCCGTAACGGATATCAACTACCATATATATAATTATGTATAACTTACCAGCTAAATATTTACAAAAATATCTTGTTATTAAAATTGATAAAGCACAATAGGTACCTACTTGTAACAACAGTTTTAGAAGCGTGCACTATCTACGTGTAATAATATCTAAAAGCGATAAGGGTGCTGATAAAACGACAGATAGTTTACTGGTTGCGATCGCACAGGGCTGTTGAAACTCACGTGTGTGGAAAAACATGGCGCGTGCGCAACGTGACTCTTGCCTCATCAACACCATAATAAATTGTTTGTTTAGCGTTGTAAGACCTTGAGTGTCTTATTACTCCGCTTAGCCATACCATATGTGCAAAATTTGTTCACAAGTTCACGTTGTGCTCCGTTAGATTTATGCCCAAAAAAGAAATAACAGACGTGCGTGCTATATCAAGGTTTATATTGCGTTAAAACAATCTGCTGTATTTCCAACGTGAATAATGTTCCGACCTTCGGGTTCTATATTTAAAACGCGGAAGACATTGCGGTACTAGAAGCACGCAGATCACTCCTCGCTCGGTAAACAGTTACATTAGGTGTGTAAATGGCAAGTGCGGAACTGGTTGAGCTACAACTGGTATAAACTATAGCGACGCATGCTTTTGCTGCCCCTTATATTACATTATTTGCATTTATTCAAAATTAAATCTACATTCTATGTTTGTTTAAGAAATCGATTTCTTAGATTCAATGAGTATTATTCAATTAAGTGATAGGCCGACTATGGGTTTTAGTTTTTATTTCATGCTCGCTAGGACTCTTGCCACAGCATACATAATAGTACAGTCTAACAAAGAGACAAGAATCCGGGGTCGCCAGATATAAATTAAGTCTTCTCAGGAGATTTTTTTTTTCGAGTGGAATAGTATTTCAGTAACGGACAAAGTTAAACTGTATTTATACAAAATCCTATTCGAACCGTTCTATCATAATTTCTAGAGAAATCTTCATCTATATCTGGCAACCCTGGATATTATCTCTTAGTTAGACTGTACTTACATACTATTGCAGCATCTTCAGTGAACAGTGAACACCCTTTCTAGTATTGGCAACAGAATAATACGAGATACCCAGTCATAGCTCGTATTGCCTAAATATGTATAGGTATATTATTATCTGAGTTGTCCTATTAGCACTGTCTTTGGTAAAAGACTATTTTCCGAGGCTGAGAATATCAATAAAAATAACAATACATTTGGCTATGCTATTTGAATAATTTTCATTATTTTTAGTACCTACAGAAAATCAATGCCAAATATACGGCTATTTTTGCCAACTAGTCGTCGAATAGTCGCAGACTAGAAAACATACCAAATACATTAATAAATAATGGCACGAGTGTAGAAGGGAAACTCGCGCTCCAGACACATTGAAATCCACGATAAAAGCCTACGGTCTAGCGCACCCTTTAAGGGTACGTTCAGTCAGGGCTTGCATCGTCGCCTCACGCATGCACGCTCGTTTGCGCGTTTTAAACAAAAAGTTTCAAACATATATCCGTAAAGTCATAACATTTTGTAAAGGTTTAATATGTGATATATTTAGTCTTATGCCAAATAGTAGGTTTTCGCGGCTAATCGGTGTGTAGTGGGCCCATTTCTACTATTTATAATATTTTCCAATAAGTATGGGTTTTGGACACCATCGGTGGCCAAACTAGCCAGCAACCCAACGCACACGCATTACCGTGCAACAACTCCCGTCGTGCGTGTCGCTTTGTCAACCAATTACGCGTTAATTCAGAACACATTAGGTAACAGCACTGTGATATTTTATAACAGTCGATAACAGAAAATTCACGCTCCAGGCGGTGCTAACACTATTAGGGTTTATATCACAGGGTACTTTTGTATATTATGAGTTTATTAGCCCACAACGCGCCTCTTAGATAGGTCGCTATTATGTCACAACATCACATTCAAACACGTGAATTGCGTAGTTTAGCTAAACTGATATTCAGCATATTTCAGAGGTTAAAGGTAACGAGGACGTATTCGGTGAAATACAATTGTTTTTAGTAGTTATCTAACAGTAAATAAAGTATAAATATAGAGCGCGTTGAATACGATTACAGTATCAATGTATGTCATGAATGTGAGGCGAGCGGGTGCCGAAAATAAATTCACTAGCTACTAAAATACTTTTTTTTTTAATTTGTGTGTAAGTTACATATTTCATGAGGTTTTTATATTTTGGGTGGTTCTCGCTGTATTTAATGTATAAAAAATGCGAGTAGTGATTCTAAAAAACGACTTGTCTAAAACCAACAAGCAGCCAACGTTATGGGTCAATTTTACAAATAGTAGCGAGGTACATACGTTATGTACATACATATTACGCACAAAGTAGAGACAGTTCAGGGAACATGTTCGATTAATTTATTGATCAAATGAATAACTAGGACAGTTGCTATAATAGCGAGCCTGTTCAACAACATACACATACTCTGTAAGATAGAGTTGTGCAAAGCAAAAATAGATTATAATAGGTAACCATCCACGAGCGACCTACTTGTAACGATTTCTAGTAACTTTAAGGTACAAAGTTATAATAAAAACATTGTAAACATATTTTTAAGTTACTACGCGCTAGAAAGTCTTGAGGTTTATCTTTTTTTTATTAATAAAGTTTACGTAAAGTGTGATTTATAAAATAAACTCGAATTAAGCAGCTCGTGAGGTCGTTGTCTGTTTGTTATCTTGCACATGACGCTCATACTTATTAAACAGGATGGAATTTAAAGACGGTCACTTAAAGGAAAGTACCTGCCTCATCCAGAAACCGAAGCTTTAAGAATAGACAAAAATATCAAATCAAATCATTTTATTTGCAAATATGTGTACATAACTACATAATAGATGTTGTTATATAAAAAGTACTTGTTTCATATTTTGCCATGCAAGGCGTGCAAATTTTAGTCATCTTTGAATGACAATTATTTTCAAATAATGTAATAGTAGTTATAAAATATTAAAATGTCACATGTACGTACTAGTAATATATTCTTGGATAGATTACAATTATTAATTAATAGCAAAACTGTTAATAATAAATTCATGCAAAATAATAATAATAGTATGATCGAAAATATAGTCAGTATTAAGTTGAGAGGTAAATCGGATGTATCAAATTTTAGTCTACTTTTGTTTGTCATCAATAAAATCCACAGCAGAGTAATAACATTTATTGACTAAGAATTTATGCAGGCATTTCTTAAAAATGTCAATACATTTCTGACTCCTGATAGTTTTTGGTACATTATTGTATATCCTTGAGGCCATACCCAAGATACTCTTGCAAACTAATGCCGTAACTGTGAGGCTTGCACCAAATGTGTGTCGTCTAGAAGTTAGAATTTGATATAGATCAAAATTTAATTTAACAAACGCTGCCATTTCATATATATACAACGATGGCAGAGTACATTTAATTATCTGAAGAATGGTTGCAACTATAGGTTGGTGGGAGTTTACAAACTGCCCGTAAACATCTTTTTGGGCTTTAAAATATCTTTGTCAGTTGAATTTACCCAATAGATGATATCATACCTTAGACTACTTGTCACAACGGCTTGTTATTTTGGGTAGCCTACCTTTATAGGGCATAAGCAGATTTATTTAGTTTTTTACATAATGTGTCTATATGCTGTTTCGATGACAAATGGCTATCATTACATATCATGCTTTATATTTATGCCAACAATCGATAGAGTCGATAATAAGGATCAAATAACTCCAACAAACATTGTGTCCTAGATTGAAGGAAGACCATAAAATCTAACATAACATAGGTATATTTTATAACAAACTTTAACTAAGGCAGTTAAGTTTTACTCAACAAATACCTTATTTAATTTTGTTGTTTGGCCATATTTCATGGACTTCCTTTAATTTAAGACACTGTTTGTTGGGCAGATTTGATCCTTAATTTTGACCCTATCTAGATCTATCAACATTAGTCATAAAATACCTACACTACTACTACTACTTTTACTTACTTTTATTTTACTGTTGTTTTGGTACTTTTTAATGTTGGTGTTAGGTGTTAGACTACCAGTTCGGACAAGCATAAGTTAAAAAAATCTTTTAACGCAGGTACCTATTATTATTCTTCTTTTTAACTACAAAAGGAATGTTTTCTTTGAGTATAAAACTTTTAACAAAAAATTGAACCGACGAAAACAGAAACGTAAAACGAAAAATAAAATGAAGCTTTTAGTCTTTTCCTAACTTAACTAATTTATATAACAATTATGAGTAGGTGCCAAACAAACAAGCAAAGTGCTTGCAAGTTACAAGTGTTAGAGCGGAGAACGCATTTTTGGAAAGTTATTGTTTATCGTTGAAAATTTCACGTTGTATTTGATGTTATGTTGTTTTATTATTTATTTGAAGTAATTTAATGATCTTCGTTGATTGTTTGTTTGGCGTCGACTCATAATTCTTATTTAGATTAGTTAAGTTAGGAAAAGACTAAAAGCTTCATTTTATTTTTCGCTTTTCAGTTTCTATTTTCGTCGGTTCAATTTTCTGTTAAAAAGTTTTATTTTATAATTTTTTTGTGGCTAAAATCTAACTCTGGGTCTCCATTATATTGTAGTGTCTAGAACTACATTTATGTGTGCCGGAATTAATTGGGTGAACAAGCACTCATCCCCTGTTTTCCTACCCTTAGGGGTGAATTTTGATTTTGAAATGTGATTGAAATTTAAATGGGACCAACTTCGAGACATACCCTATCCATTAAAAAAAGAATCATCAAAATCGGACTACTCTGTAAAAAGTAATGCGTGTCCATATATATATATAAAAAAAGATACGCGTCGAATTGAGAACCTCCTCCTTTTTTTTCGTCGGTTAAAAAATCGTTACTATCAATATTTAAGATACTTTCCTTCCAGTAATCGCATTTAAATTCCAGCCTGTATATAATATTCTCGGTTTACTGAAATTAAAACAATGTTTTAAACGCCGTAGGTATCTACACCGGCGCGGCGTCCACTGCACGAACTTCAGTGTTGTTGTCGTTCTGTCTCGCTCTGTGGGTCATCGCCCTAACACCACACAACTCCCTCGTTCTAATAACCCTGCGCATATCACTAGGTTATTTTATCGTTTGCGCGAAATTTCGTTACAAGGGCTCATAGACTCATCGGTTTACAAGTGTGTCGGCGCACACAGTAAAAGTTCTGAGTTTAGTACAACGACGCTATAAAGTTCACGTACCCCTATCCTGGCGACCTTGGCGCGGTCAAAAACACCGTCCGACAAGACATTGACCAGTATCCGTCGAGTACACCAACACCAGCTGCGGTTACGGTCATTATGGGTGTGTAATCACATTGGGCAATTATTTCTACCATCTTGCACAATTTAAACGAACAAAGGAAGTGCTACAGTTTCCATTTTGCGTGCTACACGACATTCAGTGGGTGGTATCTAATTATCTATTAATTGAAGGTTTTTAAATCTTTGTTCATGATGATTAGGATCACAAATTGCATCACTTGGTTTTTTAAATGAAATATCTATAAGATAATCGACCGGTCCCAAAATTAACGATACTAGTATGACTATTGCTTTAAGTAATTAATGTATTAAAAATGTACGTACCTATTATTTATTGGCAGTGAATTTTCTTGATACAAACACACGTCACGCGGCAGCGTCGCGTCGTTGGATAGATAGATAGAGGCAATGCGGTTTTTTTTTACCGGCGTTGGCAGGGCAATGACACTGCGATCGGTTCACTGCCCGTTCTTGACAGTTCAAATGTTTACACTTGGGCTTTAAATCTAGAAGGATCACTTGCTTTTCACTTCACGTCGTTCCGTATCAGGGATCGAGTTTATATAAACGTAGGTGCAATCAACAAACTTACATTTGATTACCGTTGTAATCGGCGTGTCGCAGTATGATCGTAGGTATGTATAGCGATCGCAGTGTGTTAGGTGTCGTGTAACTAAGTATTCAATTAACATGTTTAAGAACTTACAATAAAACGAAGACGCGTTTATTGTTTTAATTTTCGATCGTGCATTGTGTTCCCCTTAGACAGAATATTATACTAGCTTAGATCCGCGCGAATTGGTGCCGGTTCGAGCAATGCTAAAATAGTTAATGAACGATTATTATAATAATTATTTATAAAAGTAATACTATATTTTTTGATTTATTAAAACCTGTACATTTTTAACAAAGGCACGCACGAACAACTTCATATTAAAAATTTAAGTAAAATAATTATTTTCATACAATTATTTATTTTAATGGTTTCGTTTAACAATTTATTTATTTTTATTAAGCTATCATCATCATTTCAGCCGAAAGATGTCCGTTGCTGGACATAGGCCATTAAGCTATGCCACGTCTTTAAATTCCAAGTAGGTACCTAGTCGATATATCGTTCTGTAATAAATGTATAGGATGAAGACACAAAAGTACTGGTACACATGGAGCGAATTTTTTTGGGGCATTGTATTCATTAAAAGACGCAGTTTATTCATCAGATTAAAGTTTTATAATATCTTTTAAATTCACGAAATAATCGACTGGACATGGTCACCCTGTATATTATGAAGCGTAGAGCATCACCGGCAGGAACAATGGCATGATGAGTTCATCAGACGCGATAATGAGCAGGTTCAACAAACTCCTGATTTTACAAAATAATGTATATTGTTAGGTCAGATTCCTTGAGCGTTCCAATCTTTTAATACCCTTTGTATTGTGTCGTTTGCAAACGTTGAGCGGTTGCCAAATATCATGTGGACGTCGGTACATTTTTAGTTTATCTAAGTTAGTTGTTATTTTACTATAACGTCATAAAGTGAAATTCTCCCTTAAAATATACTGAGTTTAAATAAAATGTCAAAGTCACAAACGTTCAAAACAATGACTGGATGCCAAGCTATGTAGAGGAATCGTGTCATTCCTTAAAACCAAACGATTCACTCAAGGATACTATTATTTGCTATTAAACTGTTAATATAGAACTTTTTTCGAGCAAAATAAAAATCATTTTTTGTATGTATAAAATTATTGACAGAGAAAAGCGTCTCCGAGTTAACCAGACCGTCAAAACCTTATAACTTCCGATCCAAATAATAGAATAACTTCAAAATCTCACATAAAAAAAAAAAGAACTAAAAATCCAAAGCCGAAAATTATACTTGAAAAAAATTGACGTGGCGACTGATGTAGGTAACATGCAAATAGGGTTTTTTTTTCCTTTTGCTATTAATGCATTAGGCATAACGTTGAAAATAACTCTTTCAACAGAGTATTTAACTATTTTTAGAGAAATTCTAGGTCATAGATTAACAATTTGGACCCAAAGTCGCTGTTTTAGACCTATTTGGCCCGGGGTCTGAAAAACGGCTCGACGTCAAAAGTTGTTACTTATGGATAATTTTAGTAATTTACTATGCTTAGCAACAAATACTAAAACTTATCAATTACCAGTAAGAAAAAGTAGCAATAAAACCAAAATATACATATATATATATATTTATATATCTTTGGGACATTTTTACACAGCACCATCTAGTCCTTTCTCACTAGCACTTTCTGGACAGTCTGAACTCTACTGGATGTACATTCAACAAAATAATAAATAAATTTGGAAAAAATACGCACAACACCAATTTCACAGTCTCCCAAATGTATAATTTAAATGTCTGTATGTAAAAAAATGTTAAAAGCCACAAGAAGGGCTATGTGGGCAAAGTTGAAGCATCTTGAAATCCAGACATTTTGTATTAAAATTGCGTGATTTTATTTCCAATTTTAAATTCTCCATGTTTGGAGAATACTCTCCGTTGAAAAGAATATTGCTGAATATTCTCGGTCGGAAATCTCTGAACTCGGGTCTCTCGAACCATCACTAATCGTGAGTTATCTACTTGGCGTGAACCACTAGTTACTATTTACTACCACCTACCACTTACTACTGTCATATATGTAATATGGTACATGAGCACAAAATAATCATAAGCATCCACAAAGTAAGCCTAGTAGTCCGGTCCTGTTACACAGAAATAAAAAGTGAAATGGTAACAAGTTAGAACCTGTAGGGGTCGCTGACCGAAGAAGCGGCGGCGGCGCCGCGGCTCTACAGTTCTACACGCACCGATTGGCGACTGCCCCACGCATCTAATTCGTCACCTTTTCACCAACGTCCGAGAGAGCTTTGTGGTATGTGACTGACTCTCAGAAAAATATAAGTTTTATTATGAAACTATTACAACAAGATAAGGAATCTAATCATACATCTCACGCGTAAATAAATTAACAGTGCCATAAACGCACTCCATCGACCTACTTCCCTATCATAACATAGTTGAGGATGACGCACATTTCCACGCAGCCGGCACACACACCAAAATGACGTTCGTCACCTTTGACCATCATAAACTGGTCACGAAAAAACGTGCATTGCATCCTCAGACGAATTACCTATTGCATTCGTCTTTGCCAGATTGTTATTTTTTTGTGTCGCGAATGTAACTCAGACTCCCGATTCTCGTTTTATTTCTTAGTCAATCCAAACACCGCCAAGTTTTTATCCATCTCGAAAAAATAACACACATAACGTAACATAACATAACATCACGCCTGTATTTCCCCGAAGGGGTAGGCAGAGGTGTATAGTACACCCACATTTCGCCAGTTATGTTATAGTCCCATGCATTAGGGGGCGAGCCTATTGCCTTCAACCGGGCACAAATCCAGACTCCGGGCTGCTACTGAGAATTTCCTAAAGAAAAAACCCAATAACACTGCCCGACCCGGGAATCGAACCCAGGACCCCACGATCAGCAGTCGCGCTTGCGACCATTAGACCAACGAGGCAGATTTAAAAAAAAAATTATCAATAAAATTAAACAAGCAAATTATACTTTAATCACATTATGATGACATCGATAAAAAAACATTGATTTTTAACCAAAACATCGGTATATTATATGGAAAAGTTTTTTTTTTGGAAACTATTGCGCAAAATGGTTTCACAACACAATTTTTATCAATATTAATATTTTAATACTATGTATGTAGTTAAACGATGATGATGATGTGGTAAAATTAGCTATAATGAACAGATATAAGCAATCTTTAGAAATACCAACGACATCTGATAATCCGACTAGGTTAGGTATAGTACCAATGGCAGCAAACAAAAGTGAACGCAGCTCGCTTCTCACAATGAGATGAGGCGAACGAACGCTGCGTAGTTTCTTGCCACTTATTCGACAAAGCCCTTTAAATAAAGAGAAAAAAAGACTTTTTTCTTGTGTTCCGTCCAAATTTTGGGATGTGTGTGTGTGGTAGGTAGGTTGAGTGAAAAACATGAAGTTATGAGGGTGTATAGCCCGCGCCTGCCGCGCTTGCTGGCGGGGGTGCCGGCCGGCCGGGGGGAATGTTTTTAGATCAGAGTTCAATGCATCCGCGACGCCACCTGTAGCTCATTATCTTTGCAACTTTATCGTATAAGTAAGTTTTTTTCGCAATATATATTTTTTTCAGTGTACTTATTTAGATAATTTTTTATTCGTTGTTTAAAGAACAAAAAAAAAAAAAATTGCGAAAAACTTACTTAAAAAACATTTTGGATTGCTCTATTTCAAAACTGAACAAATAAATAAGTATACATACTTACATTAAATATGTTCAGAAGTTCATCTGAAAATATCTAATGAGTTCCATAAATTAGGCTCACTAGGGGGTCAAATAACATGACGTTCTTAGTTTCGTCGAACCGTAGGGGTAAAACCATCAACGGTTCAGTGACCTGTCACGCTCCTTGTTGTCCCTTGGCTTCATGGGGTGCACCGGGTGCACGCCGCACCGCGTACGCATTCTCTCTTGTGCATCGACATCTGCCATCTCATCTTATTTCTTTGTGCAACGAGCTATCTATGGACTAGCTAGTTATACAACGGAGGTTTCCAGTAATAGATTTAAAGGCTTACAATAACAACAGTGGCGTGCATTGCATATAGGCAATTAGGCAATACCTACTGCCTTCCTCATTCAAATTCAAAAGTGGTGTAAGTTATTATCTTTTTTTCAGAGTACGATGATTACTTATCTTAAAATAGACCTATTAATGCTAAATTAATCTTCCTACATCAAAAAATCAATAACATACACCACAATTAAATTCAAGTGAAGTAAGCCGATGCACGCCACTGAATAACAACCTACCTTATGCAGCTATAAAATCTATGTCCGCAAAATGCCCTAAATATGTATTAGCCATCAAATAAGCATTGTTTTATTATAATACTTTTCTCCCACTTGCTCGGAAATTCGTTCATTATTCAAATAAAAAAAAAACCTCAGTCGGCTCTTTTCCGTACGCAACGAAATAACAAGCCGGTAATATCCAACACGACAACAATAATGGAAATTGCTGAACAGTTTTTATTTTTTAAATTATGCTACCGAGGTTTTTAAGTGTTTTTAGGTATAAAATATTAACATTATAAAGGCTGAATGCGCATTATTTTTTTCAAAACTTTAAAATAGAACAAGAACCGCGCGCGGACGAATTGGCGCGGATGAAAATTAGTTGGTGTATTGTTTCCTCGCAAATGAGAGAAAAGTACTATACAAGTCTCGGCCGAAATAGCAATTAACGGCCTCGTTTAGTCACTCTTTTAAAATAACTTCGGAAGTACGAGGTGAAGCCGAGTATGTCAATGCCAATGTTACTAGGCCGTAAATTGCTACATTTCAGGCCTCGACAGTAATGTACCTACTATTAATTCTTCAGGACACCAAACAAAAAGACACAATGTAATTTTTGCTGTCGTGTTATTGTTTATCACAGAAAAAAGTTTACGCGCATCCCTCGGGTAGGTACTGGGTATATTCCCGGGATAAAAAGTAGGTGACCCGTAATGATGACCCAATTTTTAGTAATAAAACTTTAAGGGCAGTAAATACATTTAATTTTATCGATAAAAAAGTCCCCAATAAAAATATTTCTTTGCAGAATTTGTTCCTTATCAGCAAATTTATCAATAAAATTCATGCAATAATATAGGGTAGTATTTTTTGCAAAAAAATAATGGGTTTGATTCCTGAATCAGCAGCTTTTTCAGAAATCTAAAAATGCCGGTTTTTTTTTCTCCAAAATTTTGACGGCTTTTCTCTATACCGTATAGTTTCTGATTTCGCTCTGTAAGGCCCGTATTACAGAAGCTTCCTCAAGTACAGTTTAAACTCCAATCACCTGATCACCACTTAAGGATAGAATCGTTACTTGAGTATCGGTCTTATTCCAGAACGGTAATTATAAACTTTAATTCAACAACATAACACACGAATTTGACCTGAAATAGAATAGAAATCTCTACTCAAGCGTAATCTGGACCACACTAGAGTGATAACAGATCAAATCTCAGCTGAAATTCCGAAACAGGTGACAGTATAAAATAAAACTAAACTCAGCTGAACTGTGATCAATAAATCACTGCTTGAGGAATGTTCTAAAATCAAAGCTCAACTCAAAACTAGTTTTAAACAGAGATCAACGCTTGAGTACCGTTCTGGAATCTGGGCCTAACACTATTTTCAAAACTTGCCCTGTTTACATGTCATAATGTAAATCATAATCATTTATTGCTACAATAATAACTGAATCTGGTATGTTTAGAAAATGCTTTTTGTAAAATATTGGCCAAATAAGTAAATAGCAATAAAAGTTGTGAGCCTACAATTTACGGAAATGGCTTACGGATACGGTTTTTGTAATTTACTTTTTAAACAACTTCATGATTCAGAAAGACTTATTTGCAAACAAGCAACTAGTGGACAAAGCATGTTTTGAAACACGGCCACAAAGCCTAGCCACTTGAGGATTCCCTTCCCGCCTTTCCTCGGTGCCTCCCACACACTAAATTAAAAACACATTATAATAATGTTATTCAGACACGATTTTAATATTCGAAGGAAACCATATTATTCTCAATCTTCTTATGATAATTCGTAAATGTGTGTGTAACTATCGTATAGGTTACAGTTTATTATGTATATTTTAATCAAAATTATCACAATGTGTCCCTGTTGCCCGTCTGTACTGGCCTACATTATCATAATTATTGTATCCACGTACGTAACCGCCGCCGCTCGCCGGTTGAGCCGCAGCGGACGCACCACTCACAAACTCCGCATAAAAGTACCGGCCGGCAACACGCAGCCAGTAACGCAACGTATCTCGTTATGGCGACTTCCTGATTCGTTTCGTTTCTAGAGCTAGAAGGAGATGACGCGAAAACAACTTATCTGGCACTGTTGAGAATAAGCGTGTGTTTGTGTGTGTGTAAATAAGGAAGGTCAAACTGGCGAAACGGATGTATTTTATGTGCTCATGAGCAAGAGAGACGCATTGAAAACAAATCAATATTATCATCTCGCGGCGTTTCGCTATAGAAAGAGACAGCGCAATAACAAACCGGCATTTTGTGCCGGCATGTTTTATATTAAGCAGGAACTTCAGCTCTATTCCCGTGGTATAAAATATATTTTTAATCAACTTAAGAGCTGTTTACAGGTTTTCCTACAACAAGAACGCAGTTAGTTAATATTTTCTTGGCTGGTTGGTTGTAGGCTTGTATAAATTGTACAGGTAGATTAATTTAGCTAACGGCACACCTGTATTTTGACACACTATAAGTAATATATCTACCAAAAAAAATTAAACAAAGACCTTTAGGCATTAAAGAAATGTTAACTGCTTATTTATTACGATTATAGGTACATATTAGTAACAATAGATCTAGATTCTGTATACGTTCATATTTAATTTACTAATTCATTGTTATTGGCAATCTGATCCTGTCTCATGCTCATGCCTATCCTATGCGCGGCGCACTTTCGTAAGCGACTGCCCCAGATGTTTTCCGGACGCATAATGTGTGTATTCTTTGTAACTTAGATATTGTGATAAATTAGACGCAAGCATACCCTCGTGTGCTAAAAAACCACCTTCTAAAGGTCGACGTCCATTGTTTAACTATTGTGTTTTTTTACCTGGCAGTTGAGTTCATAAACATCTTAACGGGGAATCCGAACCTCCTTTTCCCTGAGTTCCTCGGGACTCAGGAAGGAGTATTACCGAGTTTAGTTCGAGAAGAAAAGCTTTTTAACAAAAATTGTATATTATCATGTGAAATTTTGCAAAGATGTTGGAATGATTGTTGATCAATCACGCTCTTCTTCTTCTTCGTGTCAGTCGTACGACCCGTACGACTGATATTTTGTCAGACTTGGCAAGCCCAAAACTTTGCAACCTCTACGGCAATCAATCACGCTGAAACGGCTGAAAGGATTTGGATGACATTTGGCACACAGATAAATCATAACCCGGAGAGCAGAGCCGCGAGCTTCAGCTCGTTCAATATGTTTATCTTATAATCTCATTATTAACCAGCTAATTACCTAAAAAGTATAAGTTAGTGAATAGAAAGTGTACAAGTGACAAAACGTATAGTTCAGAATGATTTCCTGATGTTCTCAATGCACAGATATACAGAACTACACTGGCATCGACTACTGCATTGCACACATAGATATCAATCGGCACGTGTAAGCGTACCGACGACACACAATGATAGAAGCAGGATTATTCTGAAAACATATTAATAGTTTTTTTTCAAGTAGTTTTATCTATGGCCTACTTGCAAGGACCATTTATTTTTATACCAATAAAACAAAACCATGTCTGACTGACAGACAACGCACAGCCTAAGCCGGTGGATCTAGAGATTTGAAATTTGAGGAAATATTACTTAAGTACCCTAGAGGTGCACTAAGGAGGGCTTTTAAGTTTGTATGGACAATCATTAATTATTTTTTCAAGGTACGCTTTTGCAACTTTTTTTGTATACTAGGTAGGTACTCAAACTAAGGCCGGTGTTTATCAACGTTAATTTTCTGATTAAACGGCTAATTACTCGAAAATTAAACTGTAACTGACTGCCTCATTGGTCTAGTGGTTGCAAGCGCGACTTCTGAGCGTGGGGTCCTGGGTTCGATTCCCGGGTCGGGCAAAGTGTTGTTGGGTTTTTCATTAGGAAATTCTCAGTAGCAGCCCGGAGTTTGAATTTGTGCCCGGTTAATGGCAATAGGCTCGCCCCCTATTACATGGGACTATAACATAACTGGCGAAATGTGGGTGTACTATTACACCTCTGCCTACCCCTTTAGGGAAATACAGGCGTGATGTTATGTTATGTGTTGTTAAACTGTAACTGTTTGTAAACGGTCGTTTAACCAGAGAATTATCATTGGTTAAATTAAGCCTAAGTAATACAAAAACACGTTTTGACTGATTTAAGGCTTATCGACGTAGCACGACAGCAAAGCCGCAGGCGTCAGCTAGTTAAATATTTAATATTCTTATTCCCAATATTTTAGAATCTTATTTTTAACTATACCTTAAAGTCATAACTTAATAAACAGAAAGTGTAGATAAAACGGGTATTATAGTATAATAAGTTTATGGGTAGTTCAGAACAATTTCCTGATGTTCACTGTTACGTAAGCAAATGCACCGACTACTGCATTGCACACATAGATTTGAATCGGCACGTGTAAGCGTACCGACGACACACAAAGATAGAAGCAGGTTTATTCTGAAAACATATTTATGAGTTTTACATTCCAAAGTTAACTCTAACTTGCATTAAGGCATTTTAATCCACAAGAACTGTATTATACATACTTAAAGACATAATGATAATAATATTCATTATTGCGTAAACAAGAGACAACCATACAAGAGTTACTTAATTTATACAAATCTTCGATAACCATGATAGATTATATGCAAGAATTGGTGACAGTTATTTTACATTAGCAATATTAGCATCTATCAAAGTCGACAATTGTATGAAATTGGTTGTAACTTGTAGGCAATAGATGGATTCGACCTATTCACTAGTAAAAAACTTTATCACGAGCGGATAGTCTTTCTCATACTCCGAACAACAAATTCTCACAAGTTAATTCATATCATGTAAACAATTTGATGAAATTGAATTTTAATGATTGAAATAACTAAAGTAACTACAACACTGCTACAACTAACATAACAATTTTAATTTTTATCTAAATATAAAATTTGATTTACAAAAATCTGCAAAGTTACAAATGTTATACGTAAACGTTTTGTGAATTTAAGTATACATATTATAAGTATAAGTATGATATTTGGCTTTTCTAATGAAACATTAATTTTGTATACAAACATATTTAGAATAAAAGATATGTCAAGATTCTTTACCATAATTACCATTGTTGTTTATCATTTTGAGTATAGACTCAATACTAAATTATATTTTATTTAAAAAATTAAGTCAACGTGATTTTCTTTGCAAAAAGATTGCAGAATAAATAAATACAACGATCGCGTGTTTTCTTGTCTCAATACTTGTATAAAAAACGGTCAAGAACGAGTCGGGCTCGCGCTATCAGGGTTCCGTACCAGAATTTTATAATCGCGATTACATGATTGTGGGGACTTGACAGAAGTACTGATAAACTAAAATGCGTGAACAGACAAACTGCAGATATATCACAAATGTTTTGTTTTACTTCATCATCAAATGTTTTACTTTTAGTCGGTTACATGCATAACTATCTTAACATTTCCAGTAGAAGTTGACCTGCAATAAAAGGTAAACTTGGTAGGACCCCCTTTGTACATATACCAAGTTTACCTTTTAGTACTTAGAACATAACCCGGATTAACATATAGGCTACCTTTTTATCCCGAAATGATTAATAGTTCTCGAGGGATGCGCGATAAACGACATCCACGCGGGCGATAACGCGGGTATAGGCTAGTATTTAATATTAATTTCAGTTCGATACCTTCAGCCGTTCTTGATAAAAACGGGAATTAATAGTCGGACGGACGAACAACAAAGTGATCTTATAAGGATTCCGTTTTTTTCCTTCTGAGGTACGGAACCCTAAAAAGGAAAATATTTTTCTGAACTATAATTATTAGTTCTAGTGTTGTTTTGACGTTATATTTTCTTAATTAAGGAAGTCGACTTTTAACAACTTAACGCGATTTTTGCCGATGAGCTGTTTTTAGGGTTCCGTAGTCCTACAAGGAACCCTTATAGTTTCGTCATGTCCGTCCGTCTGTCCGTCTGTCCTAATCCTTTACAGCTTAATAACTTCTACAGTTATAAACATAAGTAAATGAAATTTTGTTATAAATGGTTTAGATATAGATCTCAATTTTAAAAGAATAAAAAAGTCTTAATAACTTATTTTAGGGATGGATACATGTGAAATGGAGATGAAAACGTTTTTTTCACTGCACCCCCTCGTGTGGGGTATGGGTATGGGGTATCATTAGAAAGGTCGACTAAAATGAAGGTAATGTTTAATACATAACTTTTTATCAGGTATACCATCTGCGAAATACAGTTCGCCAAAGTGGCTTGCAATGTGTCCCCCCCTGCCATTTCTAAACTATGCAACGTAGAAACTTATAGTCTTCCACATTGATAGACCTTTATAAAAACTATCTTTTAAAATTATTTAGAGTATAATGTGATTATAAATTTTTGAGTTATAGTGAGAAAACTGAAAAATACTTAAGACGTCCTAGTTCATAAGTCATTGACCTTAAAGAAAAATAATCTTAGCAAATAATGCTCCTTTAGTTACTACCTATTTAAAAAAATCATAAAAAGAAACTTTGTGTTATATTGATATGACACACTTCTTAAATTTAGCGCTAGGTGGCGCTGTTTGCAAAAACTAAAATAGCAATGATTAATATTCGATTTGATTCGTTTGTAATTAGACCTACTTAAGGAACCCCATAATACTGAGCATGGCCCCGACATGCTTTTGGCCGGTTTTATTAATGTGCCGGTGTTGCTAACGTAATGTACAAAAACTCTTCAAGTACCTACCATAAAAAATCTAGGAATTCCATTCCATTCCATTATAAAGGTACGATCTGCGTGTTCAGGCTTGCCGACGAATGCTGACCGAAATCAATATAAAATGACTAAATGAGAGTCCGCAGGTACGTTGCGAGACTACGAACTATAGATGCAATAAATCCCGTTTTTCAATCGCCGCAAAACAGTACAACGAACAAAGATCATCGAGTATCACACCCTATAGACCTCCTGACACACAGGACATCCTAGTTCGGGAGTCGGGGCACCACATGAATGTACTGTACTGAACATGCTAAATAAATGATTATGATTATAGAGTTGAATTACGAGCTGTCCAATTACAAAACTGTTATATTGATTTGCACAGATAAATAGGAAATAAACTAATAAATGCCTATTGGCTCTCGCAATGCCACGCCCGTTTGTTGCATTGCCCAAGCCATAGGAGCGTAATATGTTTTGTTGAAAATTTAAGCAATTTATTAAAAAAAAAAAAATGTGGTTACGTCTCTATAGTGTTTATCGATCGATGACAAAGGTAGACTGAAACCCAATAACCTCTCTTGACTGAATTCGTCAAAAAACATTATTATTCCGATTTTTCCGCACTGTATTGCAGTTATGTACTTCTTTCCCTTTGACAAAATCTATCAACAAAACGGTAATACTAAAGCGTTATTGAAAGTTGAAAGTAGGTTAGTGGTGCAGCGAAGGAAAGGCAGGCTCCCCTCCTGAAGTGAAACACGCGCACCGACATTCGATCCAAACTCCCTTCAGGTGATGATGATGCATTATTAAAATAAACCATTTGCGCTGCTGCCAACATAAAAATCTGTCAGATCAGATTCCAGTCAATATTCATTATTATATAATCTGTGCTCAGGTAAGTTTTACAAATTTTTATGTAGGTAACTGACCTTAACTGAAGGCAGTTTTAACTCATCACTTCAATGTAGTCTACGATCAATCTTGTGTGTAACTAAACTAATAATTTGAATACAGTATGTAACAAAAACCCCGTTGTTCCTGTGAGCTACGTTATCAGAATCGATATTCATACGTAAGGACACAACACATTTGAAACTCTTCAATAAAAATATTCAAATTAATTATTAATTCTAATTATTTATTGTTGTGTTTTATTAAAATCAATAAAGATTGAATTCATTTAATATCTAATTTGATTATTTTTATTGATATAATCACTATTAATCACTGAGTAAGTGAGTTTTGAGTGTTATAATAACTTTCAATTTACAATTAATAATGATTTAATATTTAATTTGATTATTTTTATTGAAGATTTTTTTCCAAATGTGTTTTGTACTTATGTATGAATATCGATTCTGATAACGTAGCTCACAGGAACGACAGGGTTTTTGTTACATACTGTATATGCATATTTTCATCTGTACGGCTTAAAATGGTTGTTTATTTATTTATTTATTTATTTAATTCTTTATGCACAACAGGGTACAAAGGCGGTCTTAACGCCATGGGCGTTCTCTACCAGACAACCTTAGGGTAATAACCTTAATAACCTTAGGTTGTTTCATTTGTCATCGAAATTATAAAACCCAAATTACATTGAATTACAGTCAGAAAACGTTGCTCGTTGCTATAATTATTTAATGATATAATTATGTTATGAAAGGTCTTTTTGTGGCATTAACGAGAACGACTTTTGCATCTTTGGAAATAATATTCGAATTAGACAAAGAAGCGCAACCTTCATATACCACCCTTGGCCCTGGTGCTTCGACCCAGTTAGCGGTCTCCTCCCTCCCCACACTACCCGTATTAAGGCGCCCCGCTACCTCGTTCCCCTGTGACCTAACCTACTTTCGAGTGCACTTAATATAGTCTCCCTGCCAGATCTGGTGCAGCAGAGGCAGGTCCAGACAATTTAATTCGGTACTCATTAATAGTTCTATCAGGTTTAATCCATTTTTTTGAGAATTGATAAAAGATACCGGAAATGATTTGATGTGTCTTAATTTAAAGCTATTAAAGGCAATTTAACTATAAGTAAGCTTCCTTATGAATTGCTTTGTTGGAATCTAAGGTATTATGAATGGAAGCCTACGACCACCTGTGAAATGATGGAAGATGGATGTAGTAAAACTAAGGAGATTTTTTATTTCTGTCAAAACTTTTCGGACTATATACACCTGGGATAACAGTGGCAGTCTATATTTAGCAAAATGCAGCTTAGTAACCAACTGGACGGTAAACTACGGGTATGTTGCAATGTACAAGTATTTATGTAGCTCAGCTCGGCCGAAATAATGTGGCATTGAATAGAAGGTCGATGCAGAAACTTTGGCAAGCCACGCCAACAGGGGCCACGCGTTTATACCTCGTCATGGCTCACTAATACCACCTCCACCAGGGTTGCCAACTCATAATTTTGCTACAGTAAGGTTCAGCAAGAGCAAACAAAAGTGGTATGAGTAAAAAAGTAACATTATGAATATTTTAAGAATTGTACCAGTTAAAATGCGAACATGATAGGTAAAACGAAATGCAGCCACATAAGAGCCTACATAGAAAGGAGAGCAAATACTTTAAACAATACGTGATGTGGTCACGGTTTGAATGAAGCGTAACACTTATTGACTACGTTTGCTGAATGCTGGAGGGCAGGACGCCGCGGCGAGCGGGCAGCGTCTACAAGGCCACGACCTAGAGTCGCTTCCGTCCCCGCTACATAATCGCTTAATTTACTCTTGAAATCGCAGTGGTTTAAAATATATTAATTAACGTGGACTATCCACAATTTTACTACTTTCATACCTACATACAAATTCTACAACATGTACTTTCAGTCAACATATTATTAATTTATTACATCTAGCGTAAACCAGATGCGGCTGTATATCAGTATTTTACACGAAGCGACTGCCATCGATTAATTAATTTACTTATTTATTTATAATTGCTTTATTGTACACCATAAAATACATTACATTGAATATGCATATAAACTATTGTACAAATGGCGGCCTTACCGCATTCAGCGATTTCTTCCAGGCAACCTTAGGATGGACAAGAATGAACTGGACAGAAAATGGGGTTGTCAGAGGTGCAAATTACTTACATATTTTAATAACAAAATCAAAATACTATACTAATACTATAATATAAAAACAAAAATATATTCTTGAAATCCTAATACATAAATACTATATCTATATAAACATATACATAATAAGCAACGGTAAAGTAATTAAAAACGACCACATACAGGAGAAGAAATATGATTATAGCGACAAATAATGCTCCTTCACAAGCCTCTTAAACACTGGCAGCGATTAATACCGACATCCCAATGATAGATTAGTTGGCAAACTGCCGGGGCTTTTGACTATCCGTAACTATCGTTCCGTCCGAGTTGTGTGTATGAAAACCAGGACCGATGGTTAAATGTTTTGGCATGAACTGCTCGAGTCTCGCATGTGTAAAAACCGGCTAACGACCAAAATTAATATCCAATCTATCCACGATTTACTCTACTAGGGATAGAAATTTGACATATTTTGTATGGAGCTTATGTCAAAATCCTATCTCTAGTAGAGCAAATCGTGGATAGATTGGATATTAATTTTGGCCGTAAGAGCATGTCGGGCCGTGCTCAGTATTATAGGGTTCCTTAAGTAGGTGTAATTACAAACGAATCAAATCGAATATTAATCATGGCTATTTTAGTTTTTGCAATAGACGGCAGCATTGGTTACTGAGAGCGTGTTGAGCGCAGAGCGCTAGATGGCGCTATATAGTGCCTAGCGCCATCTTGACGACGTCTGTGGTCTAGTGGTTCGAGGGTCGGACTACTGATCACGAGGTCGTGGGTTTGATTCCCACAGGATACAAATATTTGTGTGATGAACATAAGTGTTTGTGTTGGTCTGGATATTTCTTATATATTATAAGTAAGTACATATTTACAACAAAAAAAACTATATAAGTATTATATCCATTGTCTAGTACCCATAGTACAAGCTCTGTTTAGTTTGGGACTAGATGGTGCTGTGTAAAAATGTCCCAAAAATATTTTATTTATTTTATTTATTTATTTATTCTTTGCTAAGATAATTTTTCTCCAAGGTTTGAACCTTTGAATTAGGACGTCTTAAGTATTTTGCAGTTTTCTCACTATAACTCGAAATTTTATAATCACATTATACTCGAAATAATTTTAAAAGAGAGTTTTTATAAAGGTCTATCAACATAGAAGGTTATAAGTTTCTACGTTGCATAGTTTAGAAATGGCAGGGGGGGACACATTGCAAGATAGATAGATAGCATAGATAGAATATACTTTATTGTACACCATGAAAATAGTAGTAAACAGGAACAACGTATAAATTATGGGTACATGGGCGGTCTTATCGCTAAAAGCGATATCTTCCAGACAACCTTTGGATGGACAAAGAAGACTTAAGATCTAGATAACGGGGGCAGTCCGTGGCGTACCGTTTATGAACTAAAATAAATAAATAGCACGAAATATATTATACATATAGGTATCATAAATATTTATAATATATGTAAATAATCTTACAATTTCGAATAGAGAAAGACACTTATTTCGCAGATGGAACACCTGATAAAAAAGTTATGTATGAAAAATTACCTTCATTTTAATAGACCTATTCAATTAAACCCACACGAGGCGGTGCAGAGAAAAAAAAACATCTCCATTTCACATGTATCACGATAAAATACGTAATCACGATTTTTTATACTTTTAAAATTGAGATCTACCTATATAGACTATTTTTTAACAAAATTTTATTAACTTTTTTATATCTGTAGAAGTTATTAAGCTGTAAAGGATTAGGACAGACGAACAGACGGACGGACATGACAAAACTATAAGGGTTCCTTGTAGGAACTATGGAACCCTAAAAATGGACTTCTAAACATAAACTTATGGCGGCAAGCGCCCCTCCGTATGCTTGATATTTCACCATAAATCCCTGAGTCAGTACTATTAGAACATGCCTTTATTTTTTATTTTTTTTGTTACAGATGAACAGTGTTGTCTTTGTGTGCACCTGGCGAGGTTGTACATACAACACAAATACTTGCTCAGCAATTGAGGCACACATCAGGAACACACATTTGGGGTAGGTATCTCTAATATAATCCAATAATACACCCATAGAGGCAGATCAACGAGGTATTCTTTTACAGTGAATATTCAAGTTTCTAATTACTTAATAAGGTATTTCAGACATAACTTTGAATAAGTATAAAATTAATAACGTGATGTAATATTTTAATCTAGCAGTAGAATGCAACTGCTAGATAAACGCACAAATAACATAATGCATTAGACACGTGTAAAGGTCACGTGCGGCAGCTAATGCACGTGCTAGGTGCAATAATAATTGCGCAACGCCAACAAGCCAGCTGGCAAGGTTACAGCCTAAGTGCGCCGCTAGCAAACATCTTGCTTCCTGTATCAATAAAGAAAGCATTGTCGTATATGTAACTTCGCCATTTAGTAGAAACATATATATATGTATGATAATTATAAGGGTATGACATGTAGCGTTGGTCTAGTTGTCGCAAACGCGACTGCTGATCGTGGGGTCCTGGGTTCGATTCCCGGGTCGGGCAAAGTGTTATTGGGTTTTTTCTTTAGGAAATTCTCAGTAGCAGCCCGCAGTTTGGATTTGTGCCCGGTTAATGGCAATAGGCTCGCCCCCCTATTACATGGGACTATAACATAACTGGCGAAATGTGGGTGTACTATACACCTCTGCCTACCCCTTCGGGGAAATACAGGCGTGATGTTATGTTGTTGTTGACATGTAGCAAAATCATTGTATAATGTTGTAAATTTAAATAAACAATCACATTTAAATATCGCAAAGTAAGCAGGGGTTCTACTTACGGTTGACGAACGATATGTCCAAAATTTCTATCCAAATGATTGATACGTGCACGATAAATATAGGCACACAAAAAAGGCACAATAAAGATAGACTCTAGATAATTCGCTTGGCAAAAATTGGAATCCAGATTAAGAAATACGTATCAAAATACAAATCGCTAGAAGTTCATTCATGAAAACTTGAAAATTTTCATTCATGAATATGAAAATTATTTATAAACAAAGAAACAAACTTAAAACTCAGATAGCTAATTGCTATATGTTATCGATATTCCTGTTAGGCGTCGATGGGTGGAAAATCACCCAAAAACAGAGGCAAAAGTGTGTTTGAGTTGCATTCTTATAAATTCTGTTTTTTTTTCTCTTTTGTCTTATTTAGTAAACAATCTTGTTAGTTATTCAAATAACTACTGAAAAATATATTTGCTAGTTCTGCACATGTAATTAGGTAAAAAAAAAAAATTTGTGTGTGAAATTGTTAACATAATGTGTTTTAATTTGGTTTTAATAATTATCATTGACATTGATTGCCGAATTACATTAAAAAGACATGCCAAGATTGTTTATAGATATCATAAAGGGATAGAATAACTAATATTGAAGTTTTAAGAAGAATGAAGAAAAACCTTGAATTATTAAAAACAGTTAAGGCCCTACTAGCAGCCAAGTGGCACCCCCATCAGTAAAAAATTATACCTCGCTGAGTACATAATTTATCGAAAGTTCGGTTTAACCAATTCAAGTAAGGGCACTGTAGTTTTATCAGAAACTATTAACTCTGTAAAATATGGAATATGTTATATGGTGTAGTTGTAGATTTAAAAAAAAAACCACTTTTGGCACTTTTTCGACACGACATCCTATGAGGATATGGCACAAAAAAAAAGGAAAAGTTGGTTATAATCGTATCCGATTGAAAGTAGAACCTATAAAGAGACAATCGTCAAAACACGATCATCGCAAGCGATATCAAATACGGTAGCAAGTTGTGTGATAAATTCAAAGTAATAAAAACAACTTGATTCTTCTTGTTGTACGATTAATCGAATATCGTCAAACGCGAGTTACATTATGCAAATTAAGATTTTATTATTCGTTTACTTAAAAATGTATTACAAAATAATAGTAATTTACCTACTTACTTACTTACTTTACTTACCTATTTTTCCGTATTTTACTGTAAGATTACAAAAGATAAGCGTAGTATAAAAAGTCTTAAATGAATACTGTGTGAGTTTGTAAATATGTTGACTTCGACCTTGATATCTACAAAAGTATAGTTAGCATAAAGTACTTAAAGAACACTGAAAGGCCAGCCCTTGGTGACCCGGAAGCAGCGAGGCTTCGCGACAAGGTTGCTAGCAACAGTCCCGCCCGCGCCAGCGCGCAAGGTCGCCTGCCACCGCCCGCAGCCCGCTACTTACGTAACCCTGCCCTACTGTGTTCTTATGATGATACACATACTTTACAAAACATTTATTTATACGAACAGCTACCGAAAAAGATAGTTAAATCTGATTTTAATCAGTAGAACATGATGCTACTATCTAAACTTATTAAGAGAGCTTCTGACTGACTGGTTAATCACAGAGCCGAAACAACTCGTGTTAGAAACATGAAGTTTAACGCAAGCACCCACTAGAAAGGTAATTTTTTTTTGGAAATTTGTACCCTAAGTGGATGAAATAGGGTGTTAGTTTGTATGAAAAATCTTTTCTCCTAGATCGATTCACTCAAAGCTTGTGAAAAATCTCTAAAGTAAATACCCATCTTTTCTTTATCCAAAATTACTCCAAAAAGAGGGTGAAAGAAAAAAAGAAAGATAAATGAATAGGGATATTGATATGGTGCAATAGGGTTATACATTTTGTATGGGAAAATAATATTGCGTGGCTGGATTGAGTCGAAACTCGGTGTAAATAACGGAGAATTTAAAAAAAATTAAGCGGGCAAAGCCGCAAGAGCACTGCTAGTCCTACTTATATTATAAATGTGAAAGTTTGTAAAGATGTTTGGATGTTTGTAACTCAATCACGCTGAAACGGCTAAATGGATTTCGATGAAATTTGGCATACAGATAGACCATAACCTGGATTAAAATATAGGCTACTTTTTATTCCGAGAAAATTAACAGTTCCCGTGGGATGCGTGATAGGTCTTTCTGTGATATGCTGAAATATAGGCGGAAGGAGCCGCGGACAAATTCTAGTTTTGAATAATCCAGACCTAACAATTTGAAGTAAATATTTCCTACTCTTTGATTATATTATCGATCGATCACGTTGCAGGCCAAAGAAGGAGGGTGACAGTGACCATGAAGAGGAGTTCTACTACACAGAGCGAGAGGTGGCAGCCCCGGCGCCGCCACCCACACTCTCCCACCGAGACATGTGCCGCCCTCCGCACGAGGATCCTGAATACCAACGACAGCTAGTAGGCTCTTTCAGGTAGGAATCATCACCGCCCTTATCCCAATTTATTTGGGGTCGGCGTAGCATTTCTTTTTCTTCCATACATTTCTATCAGCCGTCATCTCAGTTTTCACTTTATTTTCATCCATAAATCAACTTTCACACAATCAATTCATCCTTTCATTGGACTTCCTCTTATAGCCACATTCATAGTCAAAACTTTTCTCGTGACATGCTTCTCATTTCTCCGCACCACATGTCATTCAGGTAGGAATAATAATATAATTATTTTGAAATAGTCTTTAAAATATCTTGATAGTTAGCTAATACAGTTCTCATATTTTCAGGCAGGGACTGCTCTCTACCATGCAAAATGGGTCGGCGCGACCAATAAGCATTCCCGTTACGCATCACTGGTCCAACTCACATTCACCGGTAAGTGTAATTTTGTTTAGAATTTTTTATACCTCCTCAAGTGAGGTGGAGTCAAACGCAAGTACATTAAGAACAATTTTTTTATATAAATAACAAAATAATTTTCAAAAACATAAATAACAAAATAATTTACAGAAACATATGCGGCTATCAGCAGCGAGTGGTTCCCCGGGCAGTCCTGGAAGGAGGCCGCGTTCAGATAACAAGAAGTGTCGTAAAGTGTATGGCATGGACCAACGCGATCTCTGGTGTACTCAGTGCAAGTGGAAAAAAGCGTGCACGCGTTTCAGCGATTAGCGATCGCGACGCTCGCACGCGTATGCGCGGGCAGTGCAACTCAAATGAATGCAGAATTGTATTATTATTACAATTAATTTATCCAAACTAAAATGAAACATTTTACAAATCATTCGCAGAATGCGAGAACTATTCCGTGTGGAAGTCGTGATTTAATTAGTTTTAAGAAAATGTATAATATGAAAGTTTTTATTTAATATAAGCAGAGACGGATTAAATTTACATATATCGGATAAAAAATTAAAGGAGACATATTTTTGCTCTTTATGTGTGGCTCGTATTTTGATTGCATAATGGACATTGCCCACGTATTTTTGTAGCGCAGTAGATTCGCCTTAACTGTGACGTACAGTCGATCGCACATCAGTGGTAACACTTGAATTACGAAAACCGCCCTTACTGCTCACGAAATAAAGACAAGGTCAAACTGTTACCATTGTCGTGCGGTGGACTGTATATGTGGAATGCAAAATCGTGTGTCGCTCTCGAGCGCAGACTGTGAATATTAGCATTAAGTAGCTGTAAGATTAGACTGAGATAAACAGTGTGAAAACATTTTTCCTTGAAGTGTTGACAATTAAAAAAAATACAAATAAATAGTAGGTATCATTGACTCAATATCATGATTTATTGCCACTGAATGAACATTTTTGAAATCTTGTTCACAAAATAAGTTTAAATTTGTTCTGTAAGTACATTTTATCTGGTAAATAAAATTTCAACGAAAATAATAATAATTGTGAAAGGTCAGTCAATTCCGTCCACATTTTCGAATGTGCCACATCTCTTGTTCGTCAATCCACTTCCAGAACAATGTTTTCGCACTGTTTCTATTTTATATCAAGTTTGCGATTGTACGCTGATAATATAATTCGACTGTATAGGTACCTACAGTTATTCCAGTCGAAAATACTTTTCAGTGATATTAATCACTAAATATAATAATATATGTATATTGACTGACTTATTAGATAATAATGAAATATAAATTATAATATATGAATTAGCTTCGTAAGTTATCTCAGATTCGACGAAAAGACTACAAACATGTTTAGACTTAAATTTTTATGAACATATCTGTGTTGTATACAAAGATGGTCCTACTAGAACAAGGAGACAATACTCAAGAAATGCTCGCGCAGAATCCGGTGCTCGTAAGAGCTTGCCATTGTGGTGTATTCATACGGCGGCGTAGGAGCTGCATGAATACTACACTATAGAGTGAGCGCACACGTAAAGCTATGACTTCTAGGAAAAGTAAAGATATTGACGGTAACATCACACTGTACATACTGTTGAAAAATAATGCACACAACCTGCAAAAACATGGAATTCAAAAGAACGCGTTGTTCATACGCCAGTAGAAGGCCTAATGTTAACGTCGTCGGTTCAACTTGAAAATTTCATGCATATAATATATAAATACTTAAAAGTTCAGTTAGATTAAAAATATTCCACGATAAATCACGCGTACAGGAGTCGAAACCCATAGAAACCAATGTGGCTTTGAAAAAAAACATTGACAGTTCGACACGTACGTACAGAACTACAGATAAAGAGAAACATGAGTAACGAGTGTTGAGCGAAAGGAGATTAATGATAAATGCGATTACGAGCTGCAATATTACTTTTAGGTATTACTGATTAAATTGTAAATAATGATTATAACAATATATTAAATAATAGAGAATTATTTAAAATATATTATTCTGTACCTATTCTTTGGTCTGAGGTACAGTCGACAGCATGACAGTGATAACATATCAATTCGAAAACCACCCTTACTGCTTACGAAATAAAGATGCTGTTAATGTCAAAGTGTTACCACCGACGTGCGGTTGACCGTACTTAACTATTTAAAAATTTAAAGCAATGTTTGGATATGTACATAAATAAAAGTATAATTATAAAAATATTATTATTGTTACTTAATGTGATTGTTTAAATCGAAAACTTTTGTATGGCTTCCTAATAACGAGTTCATTAATGTAAATTAATTACATGAAACGCGTTAAGTTTTGTTTTTCCTTGCTTACATCACGGCGCGATGGATTTTCTGATTTGATTGTTACCAAGGCTAGTTTTCAGTATAAATATTGTTATAAGTATTATCAAATCACAAAATATATTTTTATTAGAAAGATGAAGTTACGAGTCGTCAATACTCCTGGTTTATAGAATCATAGGTCCTATGCAGAGGTGGACTAACAGTCGCAGCCGCCCTAAGCCATTTAGCCGCGCCTTTCTGTTGAATTTGTTTTGGAGCGAAAAAATGTCCGAGGAACGCAGGTTGGCCGCCCCTAATATCTGCCCACCCTAGGCCTGGGCCTAGACGACCTTATGGAAAGTTCGCCTCTGGTCCTATATAATTCAAAATGTGCCAATCGTAAATTATTACTTACTGTGAAATCAATTATTAGACTAATAATACACGTAATGTGAACATGTATTCAATAGCGTGCCGTACGCCGTACACTATGAGGTAACTCGTCTATCTAATTATTTCGGTGCTGATATAAATAACGCACATTTAAGATAACTGTGACTGTGTACTGGGTACCATGCCTGATCAATTTTATACAAGCTAGAAGAAAAAGAACAAAATTTAATACATCAAAATAATTGTTGTTACACGTATGTAAGACAAGTGAATACAATCTTTTTATCTCATCGATTCAAAATTATGTTAGATCTGATCATACAAGCAGTTTAAGAGACATATTCATTTTAATATCATAAAATTCTCCTAATTGCCCTAATTATTAATTACCTAAAATAGTACGTATTGAGTACTTTTAAAACGCTAAGAAGAGATTTTTCAAGGTTTTGCAATTCTTCCGTATTGTTCAATGTCCGAGTCGCGCAATTTAGATAAATTGTTTCAAAAGGAAAATATTTTATATGTTGGTTCCTGCAGATTTGCATGCTTCAGTAATGATTATTTAATTTATAAACATGGAAGCAAATGTACCTTACTGCATTGTTTAATTTACATTACTTTCGAGTATTCTAAACACATGTCACACCACATCTTGCCAAATTTCTTTTTACAAATATCATGGTCAATAGGTGCTTAATTTCAATATTACTCATATTTGGATATCGTGCTTTCATAATATTATTTTACGTGATGTACCTGCAAATCTTACCAAATATAAATTTCATTGCAGTATTGGTTGTGATAAAGCATCATGAAGTTGTCATAAATAGCAAGATAACAACGCTCGACGCAATGAAACTCCGCGCTTTCCAAACCAAAAGATCACTGTAGTCGTAAGCAACAACTCAGCTAGCGATTTGACAACTGCCATATTGTAAGAATCTAGAATATATTGCAGCTTAGATTTATACGTAGATCTTAGTTGTATTTTAAGTTGAAGTCATAATAATAGTATTTAATAACGTTAGGTACAATAAAACGTATTACGTATATTTAGTTAACATTCGTTATTTCACAGCAGTGAATCTTTGTAAATAATTTCAGCTATTTTCTATTATATTTCTTAACTGTTGATAGATTACATCTATATTAAATATTCATCATACGTTCTGTTTTATTGTTATTATCTCCTTTGTATAAATGGATTCAGGCTTAAAATATAACTCGTTTAAGCTGTTAAAGACAATCAATTCTCAATAATTTTTCACGGGCCGAGCTTTTTGACCACTTAACTCGTTTTCGATAATTATTATAAGATCATAAATGTTTTTTTATTATTTTATAAATTGAAGCTTTCAATTATATTTAGGGAAGTGCTTACCAGAGTTAAGTTGTGATTTAATTAAACATATGCGATATACCCGTAGATATCTAAAGTAAAGAGATATGTTGTTGAGCTACCGTTTCTTCGGAAACTGATCTCGCCACCTACTCGCAATCACGTAGTAACGTAACTACTCGCACAATGACAAAACAACAATAACAATCTTCAATCTTGTGAAGACGCGCAAACAAAAAACATTAACGTGTGATTAATCATACAATTAATACAATTGTGACACAGTCCGTACGAATTTACGTGCACACATGGTATAATAAGATGTTTCATATACCATGCGTGCACACAAGTCCATGAATCCGTGCATTTGACAGTTCGCGGAAAAACATGCGACCGCACATCGCGTAAAAACTATCACTTCTCACAATGTTATGTATCGCAAACTTACTTAACACTATTGGGTTTTTTCATTAGGAAATTCTTAGTAGCAGCCTGGAGTCTGGATTTGTGCCCGGTTAATGGCAATAGGCTCGCCCCCTATTACATGGGACTATAACATAACTGGCGAAATGTGGGTGTACTATTACACCTCTGCCTACCCCTTCGGGGAAATACAGGCGTGATGTTATGTTGTAAAAAAACTCATATTCACTTCCAGTGGAGGCGAAGAACTGGAGGACAATAGAAATAATCCATTAAGTGTATTTCTACATAATAATAACATGTCAGGAAACTTTAGTTACTTTCAGCCCCAAAAATTAACGTTAGTTTGTTGACAAAAATAAATAATTTGATAAAATTAAATGTTTATCTAACATATTTTAATAACATAACATAACATCACGCCTGTATTTCCCCGAAGGGGTAGGCTGAGGTGTATAGTACACCCACATTTCGCCAGTTATGTTATAGTCCCATGTAACAGGGGGCGAGCCTATTGCCAACAACCGGGCACAAATCCATACTCCGGACTGCTACTGAGAATTTCCTAATGAAAAAACCCAATAACACTGCCCGACCCGGGAATCGAACCCAGGACCCCACGATCAGCAGTCGCGCTTGCGACCATTAGACCAACGATGATGATTAAAAAAAAAAAAATATATATATCAATGAAATTAAACAAGCAATATAATAAATATTTGTAAAGACGCTTGTCATCTTAGTCTACCTGCGGCCACGAAATGCTGCAAAGCTTTCGAAACGTCAGGGAAACCAATTTAAATAATATACGCGATTTAATCCGGTTAAACTTTGTTTTATTATAATGTGTAGTGATCGCGAAAACCTAAGAAGTTAAACAAGCAAATTATACTTTAATCACATTATGATGACATCGATAAAAAAACATTGATTTTTAACCAAAACATCGTATACTATATGGAAAAGTTTTTTTTTTGGAAACTATTGCGCAAAATGGTTTCACAACACAATTTTTATCAATATTAATATTTTAATACTATATATGTAGTTAAACGATGATGATGATGTGGTAAAATTAGCTACCCGACCCGTGAATCGAACCCAGGACCCAACGCTCAGCAGTCGCGCTTGCGACCACTAGACCAACGAGGCAGTCAATATAATAGACATATTTTAATAATACAGTTAATTTATTCACAAAAATGTTTCATTTTGTATAGACATTAAAACTCTTCGCTGCGTTTTAAAAATGAACTGTGAAGTAAAAAGCACTAGTGCGATAATATAAAGTAAAAAACCGGCCAAGAGCATGTCGGGCCATGCTCAGTATTATAGGGTTCCTTAAGTAGGTCTAATTACAAACGAATCAAATCGAATATTAATCATTGCTATTTTAGTTTTTGCAAAAAACGCCACCTAGCGCTAAATTTAAGAAGTGTGTCATATATTGATGTGACACACTTCTTAAATTTAGCGCTAGGTGGCGCTGTAACTTTTTGATATCAATATAACACAAAGTTTATTTTTGTTTTATTTTTAAATAGAAAGTAACTAAAGAAGCATTATTTGCTAAGATCATTTTTATCTAAGGTCAATGACCTATGAACTAGGACGTCTTAAGTATTTTTCAGTTTTCTCACTATAACTCAAAAATATATAATCACATTATACTCGAAATAATTTTAAAAGAGAGTTTTTATAAAAGTCTATCAACGTGGAAGATTACAAGTTTCTACATTGATAGTTTGGAAATGGCAGGGGGACACACATTGTAAGGCACTTTGGTGCGCTATATTTCGCAGATGGTACACCTGATAAAATAGTGATGTATGAAACATTACCTTCATTTTAGTAGACCTATTCAATGATACCCCATAGGATGGGGTGCAGCGAAAAAAAATTTTTCATCCCCATTTCACATGTATGGGCGCCACCCCTAAAATACGTTATCAAGATTTATTTATTCTTTTAAAATTGAGATCTATATCTAAACCATTTTTTAACAAAATTTCATTTACTTGTTTATAACTGTAGAAGTTATTAAGCTGTAAAGGATTAGGACAGACGGACGGACATGACGAAACTATAAGGGTTCCTTGTAGGACTACGGAACCCTAAAAAGCACGCGTGCGTTATAAGCTACATTATGAACCTAAAAGCGGTACAATAAGAGCCACTTTACGAGCAAGTTTGTTGAAAAATAGATGTATATCTATGACAACACAATTGGTGTATCTAATTCACGGTTTCACTATGATTTATCACTGCACTAGTCGGCATTTTGCTCATTTTACTGCAAAGGAGACTGCGATGCGAATGACTACAAAAATGAAAGTTTTGATCGTCCGATCTGGAAAAAGCGCCAGCGTTTCTCGCCCACATGTCATATCTCTTTACTTCAGATATCTATGGATGTAGCCAAGACAAGAGTGATCTAGAACTTATGAAATCTACTGAACGCCACAATGGCATGTTTGCATAGTTTATTCATGCATAAATACGAAGCCGATCTCAACTTATTTTTGAAGCTACTAGAAATGTTTAAGAACATATTTCATAGATTTCTTATTTTATATAAATTATTATAGTAGGTAGAATTTTTATTATTTTAAATAAAGACACTTTATTTTTTAAACTCTTAAGTGGTCTGTAGAATATATTTACGTAATGTACCTTCTAATTTATTTAGCCAAAATTTTTGCTCAATTTTATATGCACTCAACACCAAAGTCATAATACTAAACAAGAAACTACATATCAGTACAAAAAAGCATAATTGAAACAGTTTTGAGTTTTTTGGTACTTACTAATATTGGAAATATGGTTCGTCAACAAATTATTTAAGTAGAGGCTAGCGTCAATTTAGCTATAGCCTGATTTTGAATCATAATTAAACACAATAACATATTGGTACGTACGCATAGATTGTTACTCAAAATGTCATTCTTAAGTATATAGCACCTACAAGAGTTAATCGAGTTTTTTTTTTCCATTATAATTACAATAAATATGCGATTAAGTAATTACATAAATACGTCTGTATCACCGATTAAGGATGTTGGAAATTAGCACTAAGCACGTGGCCGAAAAAAATATTTGATTAAACTAGTTCCACATTATAATCCAAGAATTTAGGTACCTATCCAATCCAATCAAATTTAATTATATCCAAGAATTACAATAGTGCTGCACAATTTTTTTTTCTTCTGAAATATGATAAAACCATTTATTTAAATTCACAAATTAGTACGGTCTATTAAATACCTACTTGATAATAGGTGGCAAAAGCGTCTTGTGCTACCGGTACTTTTAATTCTACCAATCTGGCGGAATATTTAACATTAAGAGGCTGACAACACCCAAAAAATCAGACCTCTGCGGTCACTATCGTTTCGTACAGAAATGAAAGAGAGGCAACGAGCCGAGGGACGTCGGATACGCCGCTCAACTTGAATGAAAATTAACAAAAACATTTTTAAATAAAAAACTAAAAGCTTATTTGAAAAACGGAAACAACAAATGTTTAGATTATTGTCTTTCTCAATTGTTTTCTTAATTTTATTTATAATATTTAGTAAATAATAGAGACTGTTTGCTTTAAAGCATTTTTTAAGAGGTTAGTTTACACTTCTTTTCTATCGAGAAAACTTCAAGAAAACGTGTTTTGGGCACAATACAGTTTCAGAAAATACGATCAAGATTAACATATATTTTTTTCACTGCCACAAACTGAATAGATACAGCTAAAAATGTTTTTAAAAGAAGCCTATTTGGGGCATTTGGCTGTTGTCAGCGTCTTAACAGCATTACAATACCCAAGTTGTACCTTATAGTTGAGTAACATATTTACTTAGATATGTATAAACTTTATTCTTAATACTATATTCGTGAATTTAGATCACTAAACTTTTTTATATGTTTAGTACCTATGTTGTAAAATAGTTTCAGTTAAAGTTAATAGGTACCTTTCTAGCATGTATTTTCTCTACACCTATTATCACATGAATAGTAACAATAGATTTACGGCACTATTATTTTATATATTATTATACATTATGATATAATTGTTTACTCCTAATTTTGTATTACTTTAAGGAAGTGTCTAAACAGCCACTGGTGGCCGTTTAATAAAAAAAATATCATGCCACTAGTGGTAAACTAAGAAATAATACTATTTTGCCGCAAGTTGTTAGCTTTTAAAATTTGTTCCTTAACACAAACTGTTGAGGTAAAAATTTTAATATACGTATGGTATAATGCCTTTAACGGCAGACTAACAAAAAAAGGCTATTCTGCCACAGTTAGATAGAAGTTGTAGGTGTTACTTATTGCTTTGAGCTTAAAGAACACATTTCATTAATGTAGGAAAGTTATGGGCAAATCGTTTATGGCCGCTGCCGCGGCACTGCTCGCTTGGCTCGTGCGTGGTGTGGTCACTGTGCTCACATAACCTAACCTACATAGCAACTATCTGCCGTCAGTTGTTTCTTATTACGGGGGACTTCGCCTCCGAAACCCCTGGGGGGATGCGCCCAAGACCCCCTTTACGGAGGCTTTAAGAGTGGCTCCCAGACCTCCCATTGCGAGCGGTCTCGCTCATCGATTCTTCTAGCGAGTGAATTCACCCCCAAATCCCCCAGCCGGGGGCTTCGACTCCGTTTCTACATTTTCACGAGACGACTTAATTCGGCAGAATATATCATCCTTTATTGTTACCAATAACGGTAAAAAAGCATTATTTCTTAGCTTGTCACTAATGACAGAATATTCTTTTTTATTAATCGGCCACTGATGGCTAACTAGACACTTCCTTACTTTAATTTTTCTACAACATGATTTGATTTGAATGTATAATACCAATTATGTATTTTGCTATTCCAATGAATTTGTTTTGATTTATAAGTGGGCAATTGTAGTTTATGAAAATATGTCTCCTGTTTAAAAGTAGGTACCGAATTAAGTATCAAATAATTATATTTTACTGACGTATCCGACATTAGCTACCGTGCAATGAGCCTTTTTTACAATATTCTGTACATAGGTACAAATTATTTTCATGGATCATGTGATTAATTGTAATTTAAAACTGCAATGATTTGAAAGTAAGCTTCATCGAGAAACACTGAACTGTGTGTGAGCATCGCCTACACGAAAGTCTATCATAGGTTGTGTATATCTAAAATACTACGTAAAAGAAAATTATATCGGCGCAAGCGGCGCATTTGTTGATAGTGATTTAAAGCAAAACTTTTAAGATAGGTAAAGTATGGGTAAAGTCGACCGCATGACAGTGGTAACACTTGAATTTGAAAACCGCTCTTACTGCTTACGAAATAAAAGCGCTGTCAATGTCAAATTTTTACCACTGACGTGCGGTCGACCGTACCTACGGGTATCAGACATCTGACAAACTACTGGAAGAATGTTAAGATTCGCTGTCACTGTCTAACATACGGGACTAATTAGGCACTGAAACGAAGTAAACCGTCGTAGGAAAAAACTAATTGTCAGTGTAAGACTGTCTCTATCACTACTTCTCCTGTGAAGTGGTGTGTTTGCCCTTGTGTGACTAAATTGTAGGACCTACCGATAAAGAACTAGGTAGGTAACAAAATGTCAAAAAAGTAAGTACATATGCAGGCTCAAAGCATTGAATAAAACTCGTAATTGGCCAGAACGAGTAAACCTAGTTTTAATCCTGGTATAGGTACTTAGAATTATCCAAACTCTTTGAGTAAAGACCGAAATATCTTTAAATTCTAATTCGGCTTTTATCCGGACACCTAGCTCTACCCAACACTTACTGGGTAATGTTACAGTAATTAAGTACTGAAATAAAAAAAAACTTTCAAGGATTGCCAGCAATAAGCTTTTACTTCGACAGGATGAAACTTCGACACGACTCTATAGGTACCTAACATAGTGTCGACGGAGACCCGCTTCGGGGCTCCTATTTTTTCTAGCAAGATCACAAGTAACCAAACACGTAGGGTACCTACGAAGGATATCGCAGAACCTAACCTGACCGTGACCGTGTTATCAAAACTCAACCCACATGCTGGAGAATTACAGGCAACAAACAAAAAATGTATTTTTATAATTTTTCGGACTTTACTCAAAACGCTTGGATAATTCTAAGTTTTCCTGGATAAAACTAGGTTTACTCTTCCTTCTAACAATACCCGTGATATAAATAATACATAAGATTCAGAAAAAGATGTCGGAAAGTATCTAGTTTCTTGTTAACAGCCGGTGGATGCATAGATGCGTCGTTATTAATGGTTACCAGTAGTTTTAAGGTTGCAACATAATCAAATGTGTTGATTATATCTCGATATAGATATATTTTCAGATTTAGTTGTCAATATCACAGCAGTTTTTACCGATACTGTCAGCTCCAGATTAACATAATTCTACTTTTTACCTTCCTCTGACTGCCTTGGTTTCTATGATTTCTGTACAATCATTGACAATTTACGGTAGAAACTAGCTGGCAGTTATTCTACTGTGATATTAATAATTTTATTTATTATTTTCTAAATTATTATTTATAACTATAATGTTGAATGTAAGCAGAGCATGTAATATTTTACTGAGATCGACGTAGATTAGACACTGTTATTTTATATTGTATCTATTGTGAAGGTCCAGAATGTGTTTCAAATTGATTTATGATGGTAGTTATTACAATTTTATTATGAAAGGTTTTGTTAATATGTTGAAAATTACTTTGAAATATAAATTAAGAAATGGAAACAGGAAGAATTATGTACATCACAAAACTTAACAGCCTTATTATAACGCACTTTGAGCTCTCTATCTATAATGTATAATGATGCATTTCATAGCGAACTATACATATTTGACTGTGAAGTATTGTACCTATATATCTATCTACTCAATAAAATGAAAGTTACACAGTTTAATGAAATATATAAAAAAATGTTATTATTTTATTATGTGCTACTTCAAGTAGACTTTTTGCCTGAATATTATACCTCAATAAGTTTAGTATGAATTTTGTGTGTCTTGAAAAAATATATTTCAATTATTAGAATCAATGTGGCATTATTTTTCTAATCTCATCCAATTCCTTTTAAATATTATTAACTTAAATATCACGATTGCTATAGGCTGACTCGATGAAATATCACGATCATTGCTAGAGGCATAAGAAAAGACTAGTATTATTACCTATTCTATGCTAGAGGTTCGAGGGCCTTGAAGAAACAAACAAATGAGCCGTTGTGTTTAAGGATGATGTAAGGTACTTGGGAGTACAAATTGACCGCACGCTAAGTTGGCACAAGCACATAGATATGACTATAATTCGGGTACGTAAACTAATGTATCCTATAAAAAAATTAAGGAACGTGGTTGATATGTCACTTCTATAAACGATATACCTTGCATTAGTGCAATCATTGTTGACATACTGTATTACGGTATAGGGCGGCACTTTTAAAACTTCTATGCTTCGACTCGAGAAAGCGCAGAGGGCTGTCTTGAAGGTCTTACTGAATAAACCATATCGTTACGCTACCACGCAAATATATAAAGATACTTCAGTTCTGACTGTCAGGCAGCTCTATGTGCTCCATATCCTTCGAAAACACTCCTCGCTAGCATACGATCCTCGGTTACTAGCAAACAAACGCCGTAAATACGACGTATGCCCCACAACAAAATTCAATACTTCCTTAGCTGGCAGACACTTTCAACGCTTGAGTGGTCGCCTTTATAACGAATTGAGCAAAATCCGTAACAGGTATATTCCTCTTCCTAAACGTAAATGCAAAAAGTACTAAAAGAAATACTCCAAGCTCAAACATACGATGAGACGGAAAGCCTTTTCGTCAATGAACTCTAAGTTACTATAATATATATACCCAAATACGATGATTCAGTAAGACGCGCACATACACTCACCTCCACGCAAACATACATCGACACACAACCAACCACACTCACAAATAATACACCAACCCCACACACCCCAACAAAGACAAACACAGCCCACCACAACTAATACACACACACCCACTTTTACTCTTTACAGCATGCCTTTTTAATTAATTATTATATTTTAATCTTCTACAATAGAATACAAATCTTTATAATTGTACTTACCACTCTCTAACTGATACGCAAATCTAAATTTGTATCTAACTGCTAAAATTGATTGCTCTTGTTCACGAACTAAACTTATTTTAAACTATCGCTCTCTTTTACTAATAGTAGATACAAGAAAGGGATGGCAACCATTTAAGAGCTGTCAAATTAGACAAAATTAAAATATCCATACAAGTTTAGACGTGATCTCGGAACGTGCCCACTAAAATACAAAGAAATGTAACACGTAAACTAATTTGACAGTTCTAAAATGGTTGCCATCCCTTTCTTGTATGTACTGTTAGTAAAAGAGAGCGATAGTTTAAAATAAGTTTAGTTCGTGAACAAGAGAATCGACACCAAGCTGTAGGGGAAAGCTCCGGTGTCTGTCACACAGTTATTTTACTAGCACGGGCACCGGCGCCGGCGTTAACTCTATCTTATATACCTATGTGCAAACAAAACAATAGTGTTATAATATCTTAGTAAGATAGATAAGTTGAACCAAACTCTGAATAATAAAGAATTTTAATTAATTTTAATTTTAACATGTGTAAAAAACCACTTGTAATACGAGAGGAATCATAAAAAAATAAAAATAAAATGTTCAGAGGCCCTAATTAGCTAAGACCCTAATTATTACAGTGAGCAACCTTTAATCCTTACAAGCCAAGCTTCTGTTTTCTCTTTTTTCTTCCTGCGGCAGGTATTATGCTATTTTTATACATACAAATATATTATTATAATAAAACAAGTTTAACCAGTTTACATCAGCTTACCAGTATATTATTTAAATTGGTTTTTCTGACGTTTCGAAAGCTTTGCAGTGTTCGTGGTCGCAGGAAGACTAACGGCCAAAATTAATATCCAATCTATCTACGATTTGCCCTACTAGAGATAGGAATTTGACATAAGCTCCATACAAAATACGTCAAATTTCTATCTCTAGTAGGGTAAATCGTGGATAGATTGGATATTAATTTTGGCCGTAAGACAGCAAGCATCTTTACAGATATAAAAAACTACTATAACCTTGTACCTATATAATTTTTCATTAATTAAAATAGTTTCGATGCACACAATAGTCACTCACAGTATCATTAGGTTTTACAGTGTAGCATGCTGTTTTGGACTTGATTATTTCTAGAACTGGGTTCCAAACAGATGGTAGCTGCCAACCATCTTCTCTATTTATCACCAGTGGTACCGAAGGGGAATAATTTTAAAGGTGAGTGAGACAGTGAGAATTATTTTTAAAACCGGCCAAGAACATATCGGACCATGCTTAGTACTATAGGGTTCCGCAGGTAGGTATGATTACAAACGAATCAAATTGAATACAAATCATGGCTATTTTAGTTTTTCCGTTTTTGCAATAGACGGCAGCAATGGCTGTTCAGAGTGTGTTGTTATACAGCGCCATCTAGCGAGCCAAATTTAAGAGGTGTGTCATGTCAACATAACAAAAAGGTACTTTTTGTGATTTATTCAAATAGAAGGAACTAAAGGAACATTGTTCACTAAGATCATTATCTCTAAGGTCAATGATCTTTGAACAAGGACGTCTAAGTATTTTGCAGTTTTCTCTCTATAACTCGAAAATTTATTATCACATTATACCTACTTAAAATAATTTTAAAACAGAGTTTATACTAAGATATATCAACGTGGAAGATTATAAGTTTCTACGTTGCATAGTTTAGAAATGGCAGGTTGGAGACACATTGCAAGCCACTTTTGCGGGCTGTATTTCGCAGATGGTACATCTGATAAAAAATTGATGTATGAAACATTACCTTCATTTCAGTAGACCTATTCAATGATACCCCACACGAAAGGGTGAAGCGAAAAAAATATCTTCATCCCCATTTCACTTGTATGGGCTTTGGGTACCACCCCTAAAATACATGATTACGATTATTTTGTCTTTTGAAATTGAGATCTATACCAAAACAATGTTTAAGCAAAATTACATGTGCTTACGTTTATAACTGTTAGTAAGCTGTAAAGGATTAGGACAGACGGACGGACATGACGAAACTATAAGGGTTCCTTGTAGGGACTACGGAACCCTAAAACTCGTACCACTGTCCACCAGCGCGGGACAAGTATATGGTGGGTTCCCAACGAGTCACACCAAATCGAGTAACAGTGTGACTCGATGGGATTTTTTTTCCCAACGTGTCACACTGACTCGTTGCAAACATTTTTCCGGGACGATTCTCAACGAGTCCCACCTAGTGTAACAGTGTGACACGTTGGGAAAAAATATCCCAACGAGTCACACTGTTGCATACTATTATTACGATTCAATAAAATTCAATAAAAATCATACGAAGCTTAGCTAGGTAAATCTATCCATCGTTATAAAAAAGGGTTTTTCCACGCATTTTTGATATCAACCATATCACTATGAAAAACTTATACCGAAATTTTATAAATTGAAGATATTTGTTTAAAAAAAAATCAAATTAAAATTAACTTTGTTTGCTTTTTTTAACCGACGAAAAAAAGGAGGAGGTTCTCAATTCGACGCGTATATTTTTTTTTTTTTTTTTTTTTTTTTTTTTTTTTTTTTTTTTTATGTATGACCACGCATAACTTTTTACAGAGTGGTCCGATTTTGATGATTCTTTTTTTATTGGATAGGGTATATCTTGAAGTTGGTCCCATTTGAATTTCAAAATCAAAATCCACCCCTAAGGGTAGTAAAACAGGGGATGAGTGTTTGTTCACCCACTGAATTCTTACCTGTTAACCGATTCTGTTGAAACTTGACATACATAAATATAGTTCTAGACACTACGACATAATGGAGACCTGGATTTAGAGTTTAACCACAAAAAAATGAAAAATAAAACTTTTTAACAAAAAATTGAACCGACGAAAACAGAAACTGAAAAGCGAAAAATAACTAATTATGAGTCGGCGCCAAACAACCAATCAACGAAGATCATTAAATTACTTTAAATAAATAATAAAAACAACGTCACATCAAATACAACGTGAGATTTTCAACGATAAACAATAACTTTCCAAAAATGCGTTCTCCGCTCGGCCACTTCCAACTTACACGCACTATGCTTGTTAAAAGTTCGTTTGGCGCCGACTCATAATTAGTTATTTTTCGCTTTTCAGTTTCTGTTTTCGTCGGTTCAATTTTTTGTTAAAAAGTTTTATTTTTTATATACTAATTATCGGATATTTTCGCGGCGATGTCAATATTGTTGGATGATGTTTTCTCGGCGCTGGCAATACACTGCTGTGTACCTACAGTCAGTTAGTGTGCGTCAGCCTCAGTGCATTATTGAAGTGAAACTTCTATATAGACGGGGGGTATTAGGAATTTTTAGTCACGAACAACAGGTTTTCAAATTGAACAAGTACATTAACAATCCGCCCGTAAAACTTCAAGTTAAAATTTTGCTGCGATTCGTTTTTCCACTTGTCATTTGCCATTCGTTTTTCCACTTGTCCGTTGCGATTCGTTTTTCCACTTGTCCGTTGAAGTTTCACTTCTACTATGTGTCCCAGCACACATTTCGTTTTTTTATTATTACATGGGACTATAACATAACTGGCGAAATGTGGGTATACTATTACACCTCTGCCTACTAGGGCATGCATTCCGAAATTCCAGAATCTCGAAACTCCGGAATCTCGGACAGATTTTTACTATTTTTCAGTTCCGGAATTGAGCAACTCAATATCGTAATTCCGATATTCTTAATTACTTAACAAAGTAACTTTTCGGCTATGTGTTTGTAGCACATATCCATTAAAGGGCATGCAGTTTCATATATTTTCAATTTCGAAATTAGCTTATGTAGTTTCAATATTATATGAAATCTTTAAATCAAATTAGTCTATAGAAATCTTCTGCTGGACAAAGACATTTCCCCAAGTTGCGCGACGAGACTGAAACCTTCCTCCTTCCGCATCCAGTATAACTCGGCTACTTTCTTTAGGTTGTTTGTTCATTTATCTAGATGGTCATACGCTGCCTTTTTCACGACCTCGTCTAAAGGATTCGCCTGCTTCAACGGCCATCGGTTCTTCAACAGCCATGAGTCCATGACCCAGCCCACTACCACTATAGCTTGCTGATTTTGCGAGCTATGTCAGTCACTGTGGCTATTTTCCGGAAAATCTCATTGCGGATCTTTTTATTTAAAGAATATCCAAGCATAGTTCTTGAGACTTGTGGACTAGTCCAACTGATAGTGTCCACGGTTTAGCATTGTAGGACACGACAGATAGGATGTACTGGTTGAAGACTTGTTTTCAGACTTTGCGGTAAAGGCGACGAGAAGATTCGACGAAGGTTGCTAAATGCAGTCGGCTCCTTTCTGGATATTGTGTCTATGTCTACCATGCTGAATAATCTGACCTTAGTGTCCTGACATATTCCTGCATATTAGCGCTTTCTCTTCGACAAGAACTGACCTCAGCGCAAGACCTTCTTGTCCAGATTCATCCCAAGAACTACATGCCAAGAGAGATTTATTCTATACAGCAGTTTGATTAGTTTTTCCAGAGACTGCCGTTGCAACGATCTCATCGGCAAGTGGAGTTGTGACATGTTCTCGCCGTTTACGTTGATTGATACCCTTTCCAGTCTAGTCCAGTGTTTTGTAGACGGGCTGCAAAACTTCAGTGTAGTTTCGGTGATATTACATACCCCTGTCTCAAAAGGATCAACTACTACTGCTCTTCAGTGTGGCATCGTTTAAGAGCATTCAGAACTGCCCTTCTTTCAAAAATGCCATATAAAGCGGCTTATAAAAATTTAGCTTTAGTTTCATAAAAATTTGCGTCTTCTGTACTCTGCGGTAGAGAATGGTTGTGGTTTACAGTGCTGTAACTTTTTAGACACCTGGCTTGCTTCTATGGAATTTGTCGAGTCGTCTGACGAGAAAATTTGTGACGAGCTTCGAGAACAGGTTATATACATGACTCAGGAGTGAAATGCATCTGTTTTTCTTCAGCAAGGTTATTTAACCTTTCTTAAAGAACAGAACCACCGAACTATCGCTCCATGCCTTCGGTGTAGTGCCTTGTTGAATGGCAGAATAAAACAAACTAGCTCTAACAAAACCAGAAGCCACGATTGCACCCCTAAAATGAGTTCAGTGTTAATACCGTTATCATCATGACCCGAAGGTTTTTTGTTCTTTATCTGCCCAAGGGCCGCACTAATAATAATAACGCACTGGTCAACCTTTCAGTGATTTTTGAAATGGCGCGTGAATGTTGCTAGAAACCGCAGGTCTTGCTGTTCTCACGGGAAACTTTCAACTTCATCAAGCATCTTAATCTTAGAAGGACCGATATTTTTATCCGTGGCTAATTTTGATTAGATGGGTACTTTTTCACTTGTGTAAATCTTATAGATACAAAAATACGATACTTACGATATCAAGTTTGATAAAAATCTCGTTTATGTTTTGGGGTTTTATTTCTTGTTGAAAATGGGTTGATGGGATCGTTAGATTTTCAGTATGCTGCTGCTGAGAGACAGATTCTCAGTCAGTTGCGAATGTAGCCTGCCGCTGAGAAAACTCTTTCTAGAGCTGATTAGGATTCGGTGATTTAACATGACACGGACGTGTTTCTTTAAATAAAGTTGAATCGAAAATTTGAACGTTCTAAAACTATAAAGTTTCGAAATAAAGTAATTGAAAAAAAAATACCAATTCCGGAACTAGTTCCGGAATTCCGGAGTTCAGTACCCAATATCGGAAATCAGTTCCGGAGTTGGAAACCTTCCGATATTGCATGCCCTACTGCCTACCCCTTCGGGGAAATACAGGCGTGATGTTATGTTATGTTTATATGTAAACCACACTAGCAGCTCAGTAAGCTGATGCGTGTGTGTCTTGCAATTTGGAGATTTTGTCAAGCTGTTTTTGAAGCATGGATTGGTCCGCTAGCCAAAATGGCGGACGCCGAGCCAAGCGGCAGTTCAGTACAAAATAATAAATTTGTTTATATACAAAGAAACAGTGAGACTGTCCTTCTTCGTGGAGGACACCAATATTACGTCCGAAGAAGACACGAGAGTGGATTGGTAGTATGGACGTGCACAAAACGAAAGTTTTGTAAGGGGCTTCTGAGAATAAAAGTAAGTAATCTACCATTTTACTTTATCAAACCGCGGTTATTATACTTATCGAATATATACCTAAATAAATACCTACAACCTGATCACAATATCTCTGCACCTCGCTAGAAATGCGATGCCTCACTCATCTTTTACTCCTTCACCTCCCCGCGTTCGCCAGTCGCGTCAGAATTAGGCTTATATTCAGGGAGGAATCTAAGGTTTATATTCAGAGACATGAACTTAAGACAGTCAAAGACTACTCTTAGCCGAGGGTCGGCTAAGCAGATCATCATATTTCGTATTCAGAAACAAAGTTTGTGTCAAACTTACGTCGGTCTCACCTAAGAGTAGACTCTGTTGTCTATGGCAGATTTTAATTGGTCTATTATTGCCGTTTGCTAATCGTTAAATAAATGTAACTGTTTGATTATTGCAAAATCTTTTATTTTCTAACCCTTATAATCTATTTATTGAGCACCTAGTCTTTAACGTTTCAAAAGTGGCTTTATTATTTGGTTTATTCGATAAAAACTTTTTTAATCTATTTAACTCAAGTATTTATAAAATACCTGGGTACTATTTTTCATTTTACAGATAAGTATGACTCGATGGGATTTTTATTCCCATCGCGTCATACTGTGACTCATTGCAACCTTTTTATCCAGAAGGGTTCCCAACGAGTCCCACCCAGTGTAACAGTGTGACACGTTGGGAAAAAAATTCCCATCGAGTCACACTGTTACTCGATTTGGTGTGACTCGTTGGGAACCCACCAAGTATATGGGGGACAGCGGGAATGATCGCAAATATAGTACTTTATTTGATAACTAGCTTTTGCCCGCGACTTCGTCCGCGTAGAAGTCGAAAATGGTTCTAATAGGATTTTTAATTGTTTTTTACGTTATTAATTTTTATTATAACATATAAAATATTATGTTCAAATGTTTGAATACTTATAAAATATAAAAAATCTTTATTATAGTGTAGGGATTTAAAGGTTAAGTAAACATGAAAATATAATAAAATTTTGTTATATTTTGTGAACACGAAGCTCGGCCTTTGATCTGGTGAAAGTTCAGCTTTCCCTCAAGTCTATTCCCGCTACCTTAAAGTTTGACCTTGAGCTTTGTTTATAGTTATTGCGAAGCAGACTGATGGGAAACTGCACTCTCTTGAATTCGAAGGGGTAATTCAAAGGGGTAATTCGATGGTGTTAGGGGAATCTCTAGGAATAAAATTGCGAAAAATAATACACACTAAATTGAACTTCTAAGACAAACTAAAAGAAAACTACAAGTATTATTATACACGACAAATCAAACACAGATAGATTTATTTATTTATTTTATTTTATTTCCACAAAAAAAAATACATACATTTGACAGATACAGTGTAGAACATAAACCAGTTTAGGTTTTTCTGTACACCGCTTGGTCCGTCGACATTCATTACAACAAGATGTGGGTGGGTGAACACGACGCATCGCGCTCGCTCGCCCCATGCAAAAATTCTCAAATACCCTCAACTAATTTATATTACTTCTCAATAGCAAATTGCTTACAAAAATACAGCATGTTTTTTTTTCTACTTAATGTTATAACATTATAAGTCAATATTAGGTTTTAATTCCTCTAAAAGGTGTTTTTTTAAGTTAAGATTTTATGTTGTTTCGTGTTATGTAATTTTTAGGGTTCCTTGCCCGAAGGGTGACAAACGGGAATTTATGGTGTCTTTATTTCACCTCGGAATCATTTCACCTAGGTGATTTCACCTTTATTTTTTTTGTCTTTCTATTCTATTCTACATTATTGGTGTCATTTTTTCACCTTGGAACTAAATCACCCAGGTGAACAGGGGCAACTATTTTTATTATTCTTGTGGACTTTAATCACCCACATAAAATATGCTAAAACAACTATCTAACTAAGTGGAATAAACCATCAAGCCAAGTCAAATTCTGTCTTCAGAAGTACCTTGTGATTGAAGCACAGTTTGGCATAAAAGTGAACAACGTGAAATACGTTTTTCGCATAATTAAACATAGATTGACAAAAAACTGACAAAGATAGAAAATTTGTTCCGATTTTAGACATTCTGTTATTAGTTTTATTGTGCGTTAAATACCTAGTATTAGTAGTTTGGTGTGTTGATTGGTGAATTTGAATTTATCCCGGCTTGTAACAAAATAAATAGGTATCAAATCCATTGAATTATTTCAATGTAGTTATTGAATTGAGAATTGGTCCTGTCTGGTGCGGGGAATTCAATTATTAAATTGTATGCTTTTTAGTGATATTATTATACATTGTATATTTTTCATACAACAATAGCAAAGAGAACAACAAGTGCACACTTGATTTCCTCTTTTCTGCCTACTATGTCACATCTGCATTTTATAATTTATACCTGGACCTCATGCATTCTTATAAAATGTTTTCTGTCTTTAAATAGAAATACCTACACCTATAATGCAAATAATTTTGCATACTTACATTTGGTAGGTATGTGATCCCTTTTTAGGGTTCCGTAGTCCTACATATAGTTCCGTCATGTCCGTCCGTCTGTCCGTCTGTCCTAATCCTTTACAGCTTAATAACTTCTACAGTTATAAACATAAGAAAATGAAATTTTGTAAAAAAAAATGGTTTAGATATAGATCTCAATTTTAAAAAAATATAAAAATCTTGATAACGTATTTTAGGGGTGGCGCCCATACATGTGAAATGGGGATACTTTATATACAAAGTTTTTGCATAGAAAGAAAGAAACCTTTTGTAAGTGAAAATATTTAAACTGGACCTACTTTATTCCGTGTGGTGCCGGACGTAAAGAATTGCACCACCCTATAATAAGTCACTAATCTTCTCATGGGTTTCGTAAAAGGCGACTAAGGGATTCATTCACCAGAATCCAGAGAACTATTTAACCAACCAACTGCGAACGCCAACCCGGCCTGCCAAGCATGGCGATTATGGCATATTCACCCAAACTGCTTGGAGAAGCATATGTCATATAGCAAATTTTCATCCCCTATTTTTTCGCTGCACCCCGTCTTGTGGCGTATCATTGAATAGGTCTACTAAAATGAAGGTAATGTTTCATACATAACCTTTTTATCAGGTATACCATCTGCGATATACATTTCGCCAAAGTGGCTTGCAATGTGGCCCCCCCCCTGCCATTTCTAAACTATGCAAGGTAGAAACTAATAGTCTTCCACATTGATAGACCTTTATAAAAACTCTCTTTTAAAATTATTTTGAGTATAATGTGATTATAATTTTTTGAGTTTTAGTGAAAAAACTGAAAAATACTTAAGACGTCCTAGTTCATAGGTCATTGACCTTAGAGAAAAATGATCTTAGCAAATAATGCTCCTTTAGCTACTTTCTATTTAAAAAAATCACAAAAAGAAACTTTGTGTTATATTGATGAAGTGTGTCATACTTCTTAAATTTAGCGCTAGGTAGCGATGTTTGCAAAAACTAAAATAGCAATGATTAATATTCGATTTAATTCGCTTGTAATTAGACCTACTTAAGGAACCCTATAATACTGAGCATGGCCCGACATGCTCTTGGCCGGTTTTGATTGTTTACTTTCACATAAAAATTTTGTTTTTTTGTCACCGGTCACGCTCGGCACCTTGCTTGACGCGGATTAATAGCAAAACTTTCCAAATAGGATGTTTTTGAGTCTTCAGATAGTAGCGCTAGTATGTACCAGGGTTGTTGCTGATCCAGAATTTTATCACATCAGCGGATGCTTATGCTGATTTTTGACATTGGAAATGTGTACTGATCCTTATGAATTTATATAAAAATGTAATTTGAATTTATTTATGTAATATATCTTTTTATAAAAATCCGATATTGGTTAAAGGCTAAAAGAAGTGCCTTTTTAAAAGTTTTACGGTGATTAATCAAATGTTAAAATTAAGGGAAAAATAATATAACAAAAGAAACTTTTTCATGTTTTCATAGAGCCCTAGGAAAAAAAATCGCGACCCTACATTTTTATTTACGAATTATTAACTAAAATCTGGTAAATTATGAAAAACAACATGAACATTGAAAATTTACACGAGACAAACCTGTAAAGAAACCTGCACATTAACGCGAGCGAAGCGAGCGTAAATTTTTTTTAGGATTATCGAAAACTTTACTCCATTTTAGGCGCATTTTAAAAGGAGTTTTAAGGCTTTTCTTTTTTAACCGACGAAAAAAAAGGAGGAGGTTCTCAATTCAACGCGTATCTTTCTTTTTTATTATGTATGACCACGCGTAACTTTTTACAGAGTGGTCCGATTTTGATAATTATTTTTTTAATGGATAGGGGATATCTCGAAGTTGGTCCCATTAAAATTTCAAAATCAGAATCCACCCCTAAGGGTAAGAAAACAGGGGATGAGTGCTTGTTCACCCACTGAATTCTTACCTGTTAACCGATTCTGTTGAAACTTGGCACACATAAATGTAGTTCTAAACACTTCAACATAATGGAGACCTGGAGTTAGATTTTAGCCACAAATAAATTTAAAATAAAACTTTTTAACAAAAATTGAACCGACGAAAACAGAAACTAAAAAGCGAAAAATAACAAATTATGAGTCAGCGCCAAACAAACAATCAACGAAGATCATTAAATTACTTTAAATAAATAATAAAAACGACGTAACATCAAATACAACGTGAAATTTTCAACGATAAACAATAACTTTCCAAAAATGCGTTCTCCGCTCGGCCACTTGCAACTTGCACGCACTTTGCTTGTTAAAAGTTTGTTTGGCGCCGACTCATAATTAGTTATTTTTCGCTTTTTAGGGTTCCGAAGTCCTACAAGGAACCCTTATAGTTTCGTCATGTCCGTCCGTCTGTCCGTCTGTCCGTCTATCCGTCTGTCCGTCTGTCCGTCTGTCCGTCTGTCCTAATCCTTTACAGCTTAATAACTTCTACAGTTATCATCATCATCATCATCATTACAGCCGAAAGACGTCCACTACTGGACATAGGCCTCCCCCAATTAAGGGGGGGATATGCCATAATCGCCACGCTTGGCAGGCGGGTTGGCGATCGCAGTTGGTTGGTTAAATACTCAGAGAACGCTGCTGCCCATCCTCTGGTGAATCCCTTAGTCGCCTTTTACGACACCCATGAGAAGAGATAAGGGTGGTGCTATTCTTTAAGTCCGGCACCACACGGACCAGTTATAAACATAAGTAAATGAAATTTTGTTAAAAAATAGTCTGCATATAGATCTCAATTTTAAAATAATAAAAAAATAGTTTTTACGTTCTTTAGGGGTGGCACCCATACATGTGAAATGGGGAAAAAAAAATTTTTTTCTCTGCACCCCCTCGTGTTTGGTATCATTGAATAGGTCTACTAAAATGAAGGTAATGTTTCATACACCACTTTTTTATCATGTGTACCAACTGCGAAATATAGCCCGCCAAAGTGGCTTGCAATGTGTCCCCCCCCCTGCCATTTCTAAACTATGCAACGTAGAAACTTATAATCTTCCACATTGATAGACCTTTGTGAAAACTCTCTTTTAAAATTATTTCGAGTATAATGTGATTATAATTTTTTGAGTTATAGACAGAACACTGAAAAATACTTAAAACGTCCTAGTTCAAAGGTCATTGACCTTAGAGAAAAAGGTCATAGCAAATAATGCTCCTTTAGCTACTTTCTATTTGAAAAAATCACAAAAAGTAACTTTGTGTTATGTTGACGACACACTTCTTAAATTTGGCGCCATCTAGCGGCGTCGTACTACACTCTCTGGGTCGCCAATGCTGGCGTCAAGTGCCGTGTATTACATTTGGCACTGTATAGCGCCATCTAGCGGCTACTGACATCACTCTCTGAGTCGCCAATGCTGCCGTCTATTACAAAAACTAAAATAGCCGTGATTAATATTCGATTTGATTTGTTTGTAACACCTACTTAAGGAACCCTATAATACTGAGCATGGCCCGACATGCTCTTGGCCGGTTTTAGTTTCTGTTTTCGTCGGTTAAATTTTTTGTTAAAAAGTTTTTATATAAAAGCATTTGAGCTTTCTTTCACTATGCTTAAACAAACGAGGGATAAATATACAAAGTTTTTGCATATAAAGAAAGAAACGTTTTGTATGTGAAAATATTTAAACTGGACCTACTTTATTCCGTGTGGTGCCGGACGTAAAGAATTGCACCACCCTATAATAAGTCACTAATCTTCTCATGGGTTTCGTAAAAGGCGACTAAGGGATTCATTCACCAGAATCCAGAGAACTATTTAACCAACCAACTGCGAACGCCAACCCGGCCTGCCAAGCATGGCGATTATGGCATATTCACCCAAACTGCTTGGAGAAGCATATGTCCAGCAGTGGACGACTTTCGGCTGACATGATGATGATGAATGATGGACCTACTTTGAGCGCACAAAACAGCAGCGCGAACTCAAACGCCAATATTTCTTTATTTTAAAAATGTAGATTTCCCCTTATTATCTTAATGCTTCTGTTATGATTTGCATTTGTTAATGAAGAGCTTGGTTATTTTTATCCAGCAAAGGCAATCCATCATAAATTATTTTCATCCTTGGCTTTTTATTAGCTGACTATAATAGCTCCACACTGTCCTTTTTGATAGAACGCCTCTTTCAACTGTACTGTCTGCTGTTGATATTTGTCGTAATAGACAAGTTTGTTTTGGTTTTACTAAAAATCACCGAAGTGCAATAATCTGTGCTATGATTGGTCAAAACCATAAACTTATCATACTAGCCTCAGATAACTATACTAGCGGTCAAAACTCACAAGCGCACACACTCCTACTCAATACACCCTATACTCTTTTACACATCTAACACAAACACACACTCATACCTTTACACATCTAGTCCCAAATACATGACAAATTAAATGTAGTTCCTATATTATTATTTTCTAAAAGGCATAATTACTTGTTATAAAAATTAATAAATTGTAAAATTGTATCCTTAAATTTTTGGGAGGAAGGCGCCGGTGTCTGTCACACAGTTTATACTAGCACAGACACCGCCGTTAACTCTATCTTGGTAAGATTTAAACATTTAACTGTGTATTGTTAGTAAAGATAGAAAAATTGTACCTGTTTCTGAAATAAATAATATTTGATTTGAAATTTTATTTGAAGCGAAACAAAAAAATGTGCCATAAACCCCTCCCCCTTCGGTCACGTTACAACATGAATATCAGCATAAATATCAGCAAAATTTAATGCGGATGCTGATGCTGATGTTGAAAATGATGCTGATGATCAGCGGTTGCCTTTTGCTGATGCTGATATTCGCAACAACCCAGGTATGTACCCACTTGAAAAAATCATTGGAACAAACTTACTGATAATAAACTTGGGAATACTTTACCCACCTACTTGATTAGTAATGCCAAGGCACAGTTTAACAATATAATAGTAAAACTGTGGCCAAGGCTTACATAAATGTGGTAGGTATGGTAAGTAAGTCTACTTGCTCTGATAACTTTGTGAAAATCAGACTAACCAACACCACATTCAAAAAAACAAACTACCTACCTACCTAGTTTTACTAATGTATAACGTTTGTTTTCCCAAAAAAATAAAATAAACTTGTTTAGTTTAGATGAAAAAAGGGGCCGGGCAAATAAAACTCACGCTCCAGTCACAGCATGCAAACATTTGGCATCATTATTAGTTAGCAATTTTATTAAAATTTAAAATAATAAGTAGCTCTGTGTCGTAAAATAAATAAAGCAAGTATCATGCAAAGACAAAGATCAATGTAAAGTATAAAGCTTCAGAAAATGGAATTATTTAACTTATCTGGTCTTGAATTCAGCAAATCAGCATGCATGACAACAGTTCACAATAATGTATTCTAACATAATCTACTTAATATAATCTTAGACAGTTTTAAAATTAAACACTTGTTGAAAAGTTGAAACTTTTGAACTGACAAGAGACAACAGAATTCGCGGTTTCGTTCGCATCTATTTTTGATACTGGCAATTATGGTTCTGTAAATCGACTAATTATTATTGATATCTGAAAGAATCGATTAAAACATTTCAAAACATGTAAAGATGATCCGAGGCAAGTGTGACAAAAAATCAGCTTGTTGAAGTTTCTTGTTTATTTGTATTTTTTCTATTTACTATTTACCAAGAACATTATATATGTATGTATTACATACATTCCTGGACAAAGTACTACATATTTTTATCAATACAAAACTATACCTTAAGTCAATGTTTTAAGGTTTATTTTCATGTAATAGTGATGTAAGCAGAAAACCAAAAGAAAGGGAGAGCCGAGAAGCGACTTGTGTGTCCTTGTCTAAAAAATTGCCAATGTAAAATAAAAATTTCTATAGTAGTTTTTAAATCAAAATTATAGTTTTCTAAAATTCGTTATTACCGCACTTCTATAATACGATGATGTGAAATTCGTAATAGTGATGTAAGGCATTAATAAAAGTAGATCGTACTATTTTGTTACGTATTCTTATTGAATTTATAAAATAATATTGGTGTAAACTTTAACCTTTAAATGTCAACACTGATTTGTCATATTGACAACAATTATGGCGGTTTATTGTAATTTTTCATGTTTTTGAATTTTTAGTATATTTTATTATAAAATGGTGAATTTTTGTAGCGTACGTGGTTGTAAAAAAGAATCATATCCAGGGGGTCTACTCCCGTTCGACGATATTCGATAAATCGTACGATTCATCGAACAATTTGCTACTCCGGTCAACCATCGTTCCCTTATCGCATGCGATGATTGTGTTTTGACGTTTGTTTTTCTCATCTCCGGTAAATTGTATACGACTATGAACCGTAGTCTATCTTAATTGTGCCTTTTTTATGTGCCTATCTGTAATATTAGTGCTAATATTAGTAGCTAGCTAATGTCATGTCTCTTCGAAGTACCGTGTACCGAAAAAGTATGCAATGGCCGCGTTCAGTTATACGCTCCGAGCGTCGTCGGACGATAATATAGAACGCACCGAATGTTTTGAGATTTGAAATTGACAGTGACCAGGGTTACCAAAAGCGTCGAAGTGAATTAGCGTACTGATTGTTTTTGGTGTCTAGACAACATTTTTCCAAAATAAAATTTACCGTGCACTTTTGCGGCACAGACTCCATGGGGCCCAGGTGTCACGCGTACGGCGTGCGTCACGTGCTCGCCTTCGCCACGCCTCATAAAAAAAATATTTTTGTTTTTTTACGAAATTTTTAGCTGGCCACAATTTTAAATTTCGTGTAATCGAATTAGAACCTTAAATATATTATAAGTTAGAGTTTATTTTCGCCTGGGGACGGCGGACACCGGAGGGTACGCCGGTGCTCCAAGGAGGTCGCATTTATGGATACCACTTGGGTACGCGGGAAATCAAGCGGTAAATAATTTTGTTCGATGAGTAATGTAAAATATTTGATCACCCTTGACCCTTGACTAATGTAAAATATTTGTGCAGTATTAGTATGTCTTTCTGTAACTGGAAGTATTTTTTTAAATATTTAATTCATAAAATGTGTTTTTTTTCTCATAGATTAGAGTATTTTGACTAACCGGAGATTATCCGGAGAACCTCCGGTGATTCAATAAAATCTCCGCATAATCTCCAGAGGCTGAAATTGCCTCCGGTTCACACCACTAGTCTAAATGTTCTGTTGTTTATAATTTACTCAACACACATTGCCAACTTGAAATACTGCAAAAAAAATTCAAAGTTAACTTTTCTTGAAACCCCTCAAGCGTTTGATAAAAAAAAAATTAAATGGCGTTCGCGTCCTTGAACTTGACTTGGCCCCTTTTGTATCTACTTGCAGTTCTTATAAGAGTTTTCAATATTCTAATAAGAAACCCATACAAAAATGTTATTGTTTCGTAATCTCGATAATATTTCCTACCTATTTTTAAAATTTTCATGTAATTTGCATGAAAATAAACAAATTACAAAGAGGGTGGAAAAATATTTGTGCAAATGGCGGCAAATTTGAATTTCGTCAACTTTAAAATCTAATTTAGACGTGAAAATTGTATGAAGACTAGGAGGAATAAAGACAGGAGTAGGTATCCAAAGAAATCTCGAACATATTTGTTCGCCACTATTAGGGGGAGGAGAGGGTTACACACAGATGCATATAATCACACTAAAGCAAACATTATCTTCGTCACTACAGTAGCACACATACGTAAAACTACACACAGAATCAAAATTCATGCACACATTCTAAAAATCGCGTGATAACATTGTAACCATACACAAAAATATCTTAGTGTGAGAAGTAAAGGGACAAAGAAACATTCCCAAAAATATCGATATCGATAAAATTCGAATACGAAGAATAGTTGCGCTCTTGATAATCTAAATAAATGACAATGCAACCGGAATTATTTTAGATTTATTGTACAACACTACACTTTTTTGTAGTTTAGCCTTATCTGAGCAACATGATGCTCCGAAACTGGAGCATTTTGTTAATGTGTTGGTGTGACAAGAACAACCTTGTCGTTAATAAAATTAAATGTTTGTTGTTCAATTTATTATAATCGAACCTGCCACCCGAGAAACATGAAAAGCTGATATCTCGGGAATGGGTAGAGATAATTGAATTCTGACCACATTTTTGGCCCCCTTTGCCAACCCCTGATCCTTAAACTTATAGGTCACCCATATATAAAAAATCCCCCACCTCATTCCTCAGGAGGGCTCAAATCCATAGCGCCGTCTAGTTCCACCCGCGGGAAACACGTTCCCCCCTCTCTTGCAACTCTTACCCTTATCCTCGCTCATCCCCTCAATAACGGTGCCCTCCTCAAGTCCCCCTCTCGCCCCTTGACTTTGTCCATTCACTTAGACAGGCTTAAATTATTATTTCTGCTTATTGGCTCCACACTATGGAATAGGCCTTAGTAAACACGCTAATGCAACGCGACTTACCCGCGCCGCTCATTCACAAATCCACTGCTCTTTGTGTAAAACTACCTACTTCTGTTTTGTTTTGGTAGGCCAAAAGTATTGATAAGTATCAATGTTATGTTTTCAAGCAGAGTCATCGCAATGCATACCTACATAATTTTTGAGCTACGCTTAATGGCATATCGTTTACTTTTATTTTAAGTTAGTTTTCTCTGTAAGTGAATTTGTAATTCTTTTGAGAAAATAAAGATCTTTAACCGTAAATTTAAAAATTACTTGAATAAACCCACCGAACTGGCATAAGAATGCCAAAATTCAGCTCAATAAGTTAGCGAGAAGTAGTTAGTTTAAAATTCAGTTGCAAAATTTGACCCAAACATATTAACTAACAAGTGAAGTTAAAGGCTTCTAAAAACAAACAAACCCATTTTTTTTTTGAATATATAATATTAATCGTAAGAATTACTATGGTCAATTTAAAATACTAAGATGTATACAACAAAATACTAAAATGTATACTTTAAATGACTAAAATGTATACTCGACGAAATTGGTATTAAAACGGTTATCGACTATCGATATCAAAGTAGCATTCAATTACTTTCTCCGAACTATCATGACGTATCCGTCATTCACATTTATGACGTAAAATCGTACACGGACTTCTCACGAGACTAGTTCATTCATAATTGTAAATTTATGAATGAGTAGTCTCGTGGGGAGTGCCGATACGTCATAGAAATAGGGCGGGTCTATTTCTATGACGGATCAGCTCTCCTCACGAGACTAGCGCGCCAAATTTAAATTTGTTGTTTTGAAAATCTTAGATTATGCACAAACCGAAATAGATATTTGCAAAATTATACTCACAGATGAAAGGTAATGCCATCTTTTATCAAATTTGAAGTTTTGGACTTAATTATGCAGGTAAATACCGCACAATTTAGGCATTTTCGTTAGCTCTGTTCGCACTGACGTTTCTATAATTTATGAGTCAAGATGGCGTTCAACTGGTTTTTAACCGACTTCAAAAAAAGGAGGAGGTTATGTATTCGGCGGGTTTTTTTTTTTTTCATGTATGTACACCGATTACTCCGAGATTTATGGGCCGATTTGCGTGGTTGTTTTTTTATTTGGTAGAGGAAGTCCGCGCGGTGGTCCCATATAAATTTTATTGACTTAGGTCGAGTAGTTTTTGAACCAGCTTCAATAAATCAGTTTAATTTAGCTTCGCTTACCTAGATGATCTACTAATAGTTTCGTTTTTCTGTGAATTCTCAACTAAAAAGTATGAAATAAAAACTTTTTAACAAAAAATAAAACCGACTTCAAAAACCTTAACTAAAAAGTAAAAAATAATCCTTGTATGTATTTCAAAATCTTAACATAAACCAAAATTTTGAAGGCGGCGCGTGTTTTTCATGTATGTTCGCATAAACTGTTTTTTACTATAGATAAGCGCTCGACAGTACATTATATTTACATGACGCAAAGGGACAGTCACGCGCCACCTTCAAAATTTTGGTTTATGTTAAGATTTTGAAATACATACAAGGATTATTTTTTACTTTTTAGTTAAGGTTTTTGAAGTCGGTTTTTTTTTTGTTAAAAAGTTTTTATTATAAACTTTAATGCTCTTTTCTCCTGAAACATTGGCGAAAGGGGTAAGCCTGCTAAGTCGACTCCTGTCTTTATTCCTCCTAGTATGAAGATGTCAGAAACTCGAGATTCCTCGGCCCACATTTTCACGTTCGTCCATCTATACTATTCTCCTATTTCTGTGGTCTATACTTCTGTTGCCGGCCACGGCAGTAATATATATGGGCGCGCTAGTGGTGCCATCAATTTGTTTAAACTTTTTTGACAGAACTTAATATATTAATCTTTATTACTGGTCAGTATTGAATGTTTCTTCCTGGCGTTGGTTGAACATTGCGCCCTCTAGTGTAATTTGAGAGTAATATAGCTTTCCATAGCTTATAACATTAAAATATTAATAAAATTATTTAATTATTTATATTAATATTAATATTATTATTAATATATTATACTCGGACTCAGACCAATTAATGTCTATGCTATATCGAATATCGATGCTTACAACGCAATCTATTGCCATTTTGAGGTAACTAGTTTATACAATTATGAAATCTTTTGAAATAAATATCCTTTATTTCTAGAATTTGCTATGTAGTTTGCTGTTGTATTTGTTGTACTTTGCAAAGATCATCAAAGTTGTATTTGTTGTACTTTGCAAAGATCATCAAAGATCAAAGAAGATACCTTTTTGTTTAGCAAAGTTTAATATTTGATGATCCGTATTAATTAAATTAATGTTGTAAATAATGTTAATATTATGATAATTATAATTCGAATATTCTAATTAGATTAATGAAATGATTAATTTAAATGTTGTTAATTTAATTTTGTGGTTCTGATAATTCCGCTTTATATTGTTTCATATTTTAATATCTGGCATGATTTGTTGGTTTATATAATGTTTAGAGATTATCTAAATTAATATTAGTTTTATCACGATGACTGGTTAATTATTTTAGTGTTCATTTATAAATTAAAAAGTATTTAGTGACTCCGTTGGGTCTATTTGATTGTAGTAATATAAAGATGGAGACACTGTGCTTTGCGCGGGCTGTCATTCTTGTTGTAAAACTTCTTCTTCTGGTCAATTCATGTAATAATCGGAAAATACATAATTTAGAGTTATGTGAAATTTATTTCGTGATGAATCCTGATGAAACCTTGAGCTACGCGCGGACATATACAACGTGAGATAGAGCTACAACTTGCAAAAAACGCAAGAAATTTTGATTTTCGAGGGCTAGTACGTCGCAATTACCAATATTGCCTTCAATTAAAGGCAGAAAAGTGTGAAAATTATTCACCGTAAATCTGCCGTATTTTTTAAAACTGATATACCGTTATTTTATTATTTTTAACGCATTTTACGCATGCGAAGATCATGCAATGAATGAAGAGATGCATGTGAGTCAGGAGTCGCAGGTTCGAATCCTGCTCGTGAGCGATTTTTATCTTTCCACAATTTAATTTTTTTTCTGATATACCGTATTTCTGGTAATTCTGACCAACTGTGCACCGTATTTTCTCAACGAGCTGGCAACACTGCCACTGATGGTGTTTTGCAAGAAACAGCTATATAATGTACTCTGTGCAAGAAACCGTGAATAAAATAACCACAGACTAAGAAGTGTACTACGTACAGACGACCCACTCCCATACAAAAAAATGGCCCGTAGTAGTTGGAAAAATTGAACATGACAGTTCGTTTTTTTTTTAATTCTTTTGTTGAATTTTGGGCAAAGGCTCACACTGTATGCCTTATTTAAGCTGTTGTATATTGTTATTTCAACTTTAGTTCGTAAAATATAGCTAGAGTCCTGTAACAGATGTCAAATACGTAAAAATACATTTAAAATTTACGTATTTGACTTCTGTCACAGGACTGAAGCTACATTTTACCAACTATACATTTTCGACACAGACTAAGAAGTGTACTACGTACAGACGACCCACTCCCATACAAAAAAATGGCCCGTAGTAGTTGGAAAAATTGAACATGACAGTTCGTTTTTTTTTAAATTCTTTTGTTGAATTTTGGGCAAAGGCTCACACTGTATGCCTTATTTAAGCTGTTGTATATTGTTATTTCAACTTTAGTTCGTAAAATATAGCTAGAGTCCTGTAACAGATGTCAAATACGTAAAAATCACGTAAAAATACATTTAAAATTTACGTATTTGACTTCTGTCACAGGACTGAAGCTATATTTTACCAACTATACATTTTCGAAACGAGAACTGAGAATATGTAAATGAAACAACATATTTTGTTCAGATTTTTATTGATTAAATTATAGTTTTTAATACAATATGTCTTATTTTGCATTCTCGGAAGAGATTTTCTAATCAGCCTAGATAAATCTGTGCCTTTCAATATTTTATATGAACACCAGTTGAAAATTAAAAAAATTACCATGCCAAGGAAGAGCACTTCAGTTTTTTACCCGACTGCGCCAGAAGGAGGGTTATGTTTTTCGTGTGTTTCACAAGAAAGGAAGTCAAATGAGTAGGTACTTAGACAAAGTTTGGCTTGGTATGGTGAACCCGATGTACAGGCTACGTGAAAGTTTCGCTCTTGATGTCTTACTATTCAAGCTAGCACAATTCTCCAAGTTGAAAAGATTGTCAAAAAAGATACTGTTTCAGCAGTATTTTTTAGGATGAAACTATCTTCTTTTCCATCAGCATATTGAGCTAGAACAAATGACACTTGAATCAAACTTGGTACAAATGGTAAATTAAAGTTCGAGATTTAGAAAAATATAATTATATTATATTTTTATATTAACATTCATGATGATGAGACTGGTTTAAATAAATTAAAACACTAATGTTTACTTTTATTTCGTAATAGTAATTAGCAGGTACTGTCTCTTCTCATGGGTGTTGTAAAAGGCGACTAAGGGATTCACCAGAGAATGCCCATCATTCTCTGAGTTTTCAAGCAATCAACGGCGATCGCCAACCCGCCTGCCAAGCGTGGCGATTATGGCATATCCCCTTTTTGGGGAGGCCTATGTCCAGCAGTGGACGTCTTTCGGCTGAAATCATGATGATGAATCAGCAGGTACCATATAAATAGAGATTTAAAATAGTTAATTAATCTTACCAATTTATAATGGCAGATGGGTAGATATGGTCATCATGTTTCCTTTTACAAGAATAATTATTATCACGATTCTGACATACATCTGAAAAAATAAATACTTTAGTATTCTATAAACTATTCTATTCTTTATTGTACACCAGAAAAATAGAAAAATGCAGTACCTATTAAATTATAAATAGAAATTAGGTACATGTATGTACGAGCGGGCGAGCTTAACTCAAAAATTAGTTTTCTACCAGCAAACCTTTGAGTGATAGAGATAGATTTTAAACTATCTTGTAACACTCATTTTACATCAATATGGGATGATGGATCAGTGATCAATACCGTTTGGCATTAACTTTGCAGGTCTCAGTCAGTCTACTGCGTCAACAGCATATATTTCACTACAGTAAGTTTGCCAATAGTACATGATACCTGGTCTAGTGACACAGCCTGTTAGAAATTCCAATAAAAAGCAATAGGTACTCGCTACCAAACTTGAGCGGGTTGGAGTGGATATGAGTATACTCATTTTTTTACTACATTAGCTGTACACCTAACATTTTATAAGTAGATTACTGATTACGTACGAACCTTCATAAACTTTTGTATTCCTGTAGTTATTTCATCGGCCAAAAACAATGTAGGATAAGCACCAACTTTAAGCCGATACTTCTCATTGATGAACCTTTTTTCAATGCTTCTGACACAAACATAGTTTGTGAAGATCTTGCATGCTAAACTGCGCAAATAAGCCACTTTAAGTCCTATCTCACTAACGGGAAGCGAATACATCTTAGCGTCCTTTCGTTTGCTATCACAATGTTCGATACAACAATACAACACTTGTTGTACATCTTACTTGTACTATCACTGCAAAATATCACAGTTAAGAAATCATTAAGAGGATAAGTACAGAAATTAATCAACGCAAACTTTAATCAACAACATTATATGGAAAAATCGAAATCTTACAAAAACAACCAAAATTAACGTAAAAAATTAACAATGACCTCAGACTACATAGAGATACTACGTATGACGGTCGAAAATTATCTATGGTCTTGGCAAAGGGCCTAAACGGGGTGAAGACTGTCACAAGGGGGCGAGGGTCTCCTGTCATGTATGAAATTTCTAACCATAGAGTACATCTGTATACGTTTGAAATTATTTGTTCCAAGTTTATCACCCGTGATTTTCGAAACGAGAACTGAGAATATGTAAATGAAACAACATATTTTGTTCAGATTTTTATTTATTAAATTATAGTTTTTAATACAATATGTCTTATTTTGCATTCTCGGAAGAGATTTTCTAATCAGCCTAGATAAATCTGTGCCTTTCAATATTTTATATGAACACCAGTTGAAAATTAAAAAAATTACCATGCCAAGGAAGAGCACTTCAGTTTTTTACCCGACTGCGCCAGAAGGAGGGTTATGTTTTTCGTGTGTTTCACAAGAAAGGAAGTCAAATGAGTAGGTACTTAGACAAAGTTTGGCTTGGTATGGTGAACCCGATGTACAGGCTACGTGAAAGTTTCGCTCTTGATGTCTTACTATTCAAGCTAGCACAATTCTCCAAGTTGAAAAGATTGTCAAAAAAGATACTGTTTAAGCAGTATTTTTTAGGATGAAACTATCTTCTTTTCCATGAGCATATTGAGCTAGAACAAATGACACTTGAATTAAACTTGGTACAAATGGTAAATTAAAGTTCGAGATTTAGAAAAATATAATTATATTATATTTTTATATTAACATTCATGATGATGAGACTGGTTTAAATAAATTAAAACACTAATGTTTACTTTTATTTCGTAATAGTAATTAGCAGGTACTGTCTCTTCTCATGGGTGTTGTAAAAGGCGACTAAGGGATTCACCAGAGAATGCCCGTCATTCTCTGAGTTTTCAAGCAATCAACTGCGATCGCCAACCCGCCTGCCAAGCGTGGCGATTATGGCATAACACAGCAAACCTTTGAGTGATAAAGATAGATTTTAAACTATCTTGTAACACTCATTTTACATCAATATGGGATGATGGATCAGTGATCAATACCGTTTGGCATTAACTTTGCAGGTCTCAGTCAGTCTACTGCGTCAACAGCATATATTTCACTACAGTAAGTTTACCAATAGTACATGATACCTGGACTAGTGACACGGCCTGTTAGAAATTCCAATAAAAAGCAATCGGTACTCGCTACCAAACTTGAGCGGGTTGGAGTGGATATGAGTATACTAATTTTTTTACTACATTAGCTGTACACCTAACATTTTATAAGTAGATTACTGATTACGTACGAACCTTCATAAACTTTTGTATTCCTGTAGTTATTTCATCGGCCAAAAACAATGTAGGATAAGCACCAACTTTAAGCCGATACTTCTCATTGATGAACCATTTTTCAATGCTTCTGACACAAACATAGTTTGTGAAGATCTTGCACGCTAAACTGCGCAAATAAGCCACTTTAAGTCCTATCTCACTAACGGGAAGCGAATACATCTTAGCGTCCTTTCGTTTGATATCACAATGTTCGATACAACAATACAACACTTGTTGTTCATCTTACTTGTACTATCACTGCAAAATATCACAGTTAAGAAATCATTAAGAGGATAAGTACAGAAATTAATCAACGCAAACTTTAATCAACAACATTATATGGAAAAATCGAAATCTTACAAAAACAACCAAAATTTACGTAAAAAATTAACAATGACCTCAGACTACATAGAGATACTACGTATGACGGTCGAAAATTATCTATGGTCTTGGCAAAGGGCCTAAACGGGGTGAAGACTGTTACAAGGGGGCGAGGGTCTCCTGTCATGTATGAAATTTCTAACCATAGAGTACATCTGTATACGGTTGAAATTATTTGTTCCAAGTTTATCACAAAAATAAAAATAAAATAAAAGAAAATAACTTTGCCGAGAATGACGTTACAGTTCTATTAATCATTTCAAGAAACTATTGATTTTATCATAATCGATAATAAAGTGACTATAAAACGTGAAATTGTGGAAAAACGTAATAGAAATACTATTATTACTTCTGAAAGTGCTCAAAGATGGGTGCAGTGTTAGGTCTTTGTTCAGCAGCTCAGGTGATTGTTGTTTTTATTAATTCACTCATCAGAGGAGCCTATATGAATTTCTATAATTCAATACTAAATACAATCTCGAAAATATTTCACACAAATGCTATTTTCATCGAATTTCGAGGTGATATCACGCATTATATCTATACTTCTTTTCTTCTTCATATTATCTATATTGTGAAGTCTCTAAAGTGCATAAATTGAGAGAGAATTTAGTTATGCATCGAATACGAATATTCGTATTCGCCGAAAGGCGACACTGACCGATCCGTACCACAAACCAATTTCCTGTGTGTTAACCGTGTTTTATCAACATGTGTACTAAAATTGAGCAGTAATTATGTGCAGCTATGGTAGAATCATTTATTCGTATTCGGCGAATAGTAAAAGTAGTTAGTATTTGTTGCATCACTAACGGCCAAAATTAATATCCAATCAGTTAGATCGGATATTAATTTTGGCCGTAAGAGAGATTCCAAAACCTATTAGTACACTCCTCAAACCAATTAATTCATAAATTACTATAAACCTAGAAAAAGTGCACTTGCTAATTTATAGTAATAAGAATATTAATACATTGAGTTATTAAACTAGTGTCAATTTAACTAGTGTATAAAATAAAATAATTATTTAATAGTGAATAATAATTAATGTAATAGTGTATTAAAGGACATTGCCCATTCTCTTAGGAGCTTTAGGCCCCTCAAGAACAATTGCTATGTCACGGCGGTTTTAGTCTTATTTTGTAGACCAAGAATTATCTTTTATTATTCTGCAAACGATTTTAATTTATTCACCCTGGTTTAAGAGAAATCTAATTTTTTCTAACTCCTTAACTGATAGATAAGTATGTTCCGTTCATCGTTGGGCGATATAACTGAATGCACCCATAAGGACATCCAGAGACACCATGAAGCAAGATATAATTATTTTGTTAATCGATTTTTGAAATCGATTGTAGTATTTTTTAAATAATAACATTGCAAGCTTTTAAGTTTTTGGGTGTATTAATTAATATCGATTTTATAAGTAATATTACAGTTAATTTAAAATTATTATCCTAGACCTTACAAAACTAAGAAATACCTTGTGACTGAATGTTCTCTTATTCAACTATGTAAGGACAGTCGGTGACACAAGTGTTCATTATTTTTTGAATGCCTTATACCTTTTAAATTTTAACTTTAATATATTACATTGTATGCTACAACAACATTGTATGTTACTATACTACTTGCATCACACAACAATACACACACGTAAACTCAATTCATACAAAAATATTAATTCTCTAAACAATACTATATCCACTAATATACACTATTACATTTTCACTACAAAACTACCCAACAAATCATGGCGTCACTGCGGCTGCAGTTGGTTACTCACGGTTGAACTTAAAATGCGTAAGTTTCACAATTATAGTATTACTTTGGATTATTGTTTCTTCTTTCAAAAATTGATAATTTTACTTGAGAAAAATACATCTCATTTTAAAAGAGCTTGGTAATTTGGATGAACTCTCAGAAGACATTGATGATGTATCAGTTTCGAAGTTATTAGTAGCCGAAGTTGAAGACTGTCACAAATTAATAGCCCCCACTTCTGAGCATTTTGTATTACTAACACAAAACATACGCAGCATAAATTGTAATATGACCAATCTAGAAATATTACTTACACGACTTAACATAGAAAGTGATATAATTATACTCACAGAATGTTGGCTTTCGTGCAATCCTAATATCCCTAACCTAAAAGGATATCGTTCTCACGCGACTAACAATAATATCATACAAAACGATGGTGTGGTCATATATTACAGAGAAAACATTAACTTGCAACTAGAAGAGCCTAACTTTAAAGAAGCAAACTGTTTGGTTGCAGTACATGAAAATCATACTGCAATAATTGCTGTATATCGATCGCCATCGTTTCGTAATTTAGATCCATTTCTTACATCATTAAATGAGGTTCTTACTAAATATTCTTCTTTCAAAAATGTTGTAATCATGGGAGATATTAACATACCAATCAACCACGACAAAATTGATCTCAAAGGAGAACACTATTTGACCCTTGCCGCTACCCATGGCCTTTTACCAACTCATACATTAGTAACACGAAGAGAAAGCGGAACATGTATTGACCATGCTTTACTCAAAACTAACAGCCCTTCCATCACTATCGTTCCCGACACATCTCTAACTGATCATAACTGCGTCCTATTAAGTATACACCTTAAAAAAATCCACATCTTTTCAAAGACTACCACCACAAAGGTTGACAGTAAAAATTTAGAAAAAGACATATTAAAAATTGACCTCAAACCGGTATATGAGCTACTTAATCCAAATGCTTCTCTGGATTACCTCACTCAATCTCTCCAAACTGCCATCTCAAACAATACCAAAGTAATAATCTTACCGAGAAGAAAAAGAATCATAAAACCGTGGATAACACAAGGCTTGCTACGATGCATGAGAAACAGGGATAATTTACATTTAAAAGCAAAACTTTCCCCTGAGAACACAGTCCTGAAATTGACATATACACGCTACAGGAATTTCTGCAATGCCTTATTAAAAAAAATTAAAACAGCCTATGACAAAAACCAAATAGAGAGCGCTCAAAAAGATACTAAAAAAATTTGGAAAGTTATAAAAAATATAACAAACACCAACAAAACACAAAACACATCCAATGAATTATTATTACTCGAAACATCTCCCCAACTGTCCCTCAACAAAGTTAACAATCACTTTGTAAACGTGGGAAAGTCACTAGCAGACAATATAAAACATCGTAGAAATCGTGGAACAATGGACACCTCCGATCATTATGATTCTGAAAACAGTAGTCAACTCAGCTCTTTTGTTCTTGAGGACACAACTGAAGAGGAAGTAAAGCGTCTTATAATCGGCTTAAAGGCTGACTGCTCACCTGGCAACGATAATATCACTAGCAATCTTCTGAAAGATTTTAAAAATATTTTAGCTCCGCCTCTTGTCTTTATATTTAATTCTTGTCTTCAAAGAGGTATTTTCCCTAATTCTCTAAAAAAGTCAATAGTTTGTCCAATCTATAAGAGTGGTGATAGAGATCGTATCGCTAATTATAGACCAATTTCTATACTCACATCATTATCTAAAATCTTGGAAAGAATTATCAACTCAAGGCTAGTCATGTATCTAAAATGCAAAAATCTCTTATCAGCAAATCAATATGGTTTCCGTGCCGGTAAATCGACGGAACAAGCTGTAAATAACCTCATAAACTACGCCACAAACAACCTAGATAAGGGAAAAAAAGTCCTTACTATTTTCCTTGACTTAGCCAAGGCTTTTGATACGATTTCTATCACCATCCTATTAACTAAGCTTGAAAGACTGGGAATTAGAGGTACACAACTGATACTACTCGAAGACTACCTTACCGGACGGTTCCAGTGTGTTAGGGTCGGAGCATATACTAGCAATAATCTGTTAGTGACCCATGGTGTTCCCCAGGGCAGTATATTGGGACCAACCTTATTTCTCGTTTACATTAACGACCTTACTAACCTCAAACTTACCCACGGCGAAATAATCTCTTTTGCAGACGATACTGCTCTCATTTTTGCCACTGACACATGGGAAGAGGCCTTCAGTACTGCCCAATCCGGTTTCAATGTCGTTAGAAGGTGGCTTAGTGACAATATTCTAACTCTAAATGTCGACAAGACCAAATACATATGTTTTAATCTCCGCGCCGAATTAAACCTTGACAATCTTAATACTATTATTGCACACGAATGTGTCAATGACGAATATTGCTCTTGTGTAGAACTAGAACGGGTTAAAACCATAAAATATTTGGGCATTACAATTGATAGCAAATTAAACTTCAAAGAACACATTAGGGTCCTATGTGGTAGAGTTAGAAAACTAATTTATGTTTTTAAACAACTTCGACATGCTGCCGACCCTATCCTTCTCAAGCGGATATATCTCGCTCTTTGCCAGTCTCTCATAGCGTATTGTATAACTGTTTGGGGAGGAGCTCCAAAAACCACTCTACAGCCTATTGAGATAGCCCAACGAGCAATTCTTAAGGTTTGCACTTTTAAACCCATATTATTCTCTACTAAAATGCTTTATCAATTTTGTGAAGTACTGACTGTGAGACAATTATTTTTATTAAAAACTATATTACTACAGCATAGTAAATTAAAATATAATCCTCAAATTTTAAACAAACGCAGACATGATATGGTCTGCCCACAACCCCTTTCATTTAAAACTACATTTAGCACAAGATTCGTGAGCTTTATTGGACCCTACATTTACAATAAACTCAATAAAATACTGAACATATATCCCTTGACCAAAGATCAATGCAAGAAAAAGGTATCAGATTATATACAGAAACTTTCGTATGAGGAGACGGAAGAGCTGCTTGTTGTACCGAGATAAAAGGCTAGTATTTACAAGCAATATCCATCATACAATCACGAAATGCACGTATGCTCTCTTACACACCCCACTCAGACAACACAAACACTACTAACACACACATATACATTACACATCCCACACACAATCTAAACATCTTTTTTAATTTTTATCGTAGTTTTTATTTTCTTTTATTGTTATTAAAAAATGAAACTGATAGTCAAGTAAATTTAAATAATTTTAATATGCTAAAACTTAAGTAAATTAAATTGTAATTGACATCCGAGGGGAAGCACTGAATGCTGAAATACAGGCTATGCCTAGTTTGGCTTCAGAAGCTCATATCTGTAGTGCATGTACCTACAATTTTATAGGATAGCATTTAAACTGTAAAATACTGTACTATTTCTTTTTGGCAAATAAATTTATTTATTATTATTATTTATTTATTTATTATTTATTATTATAACAATGTTTACAATAAATGCATAAGTATTTTAAAGCAAAGAATCATCTTATTTTTCTGTACTAAAACATTTCAAAAATATTTTTTGCAATGTCTTTTGATTTGACGTCATATGAGTGATTTTTTATAATTTTTAACGGATTTACGCATGCGAACCGAAATCTAAAGATGTAAATTGTGGAAAGAAAAAATAAGAAATCAATCAATCAAGATAAGTCTAGTATAATAGCATCTGAAACACAGTAAAAGTGAATTCATAGAAGTATCGCTATTTAGAATCGATTCCGATTATTTGTTGAAATAGTCTGATAACTGGCAACATTTTCGTTCGGTTTGAATGGAGGATATACTAACGATTCAGTTTAATACATATTTATTATGTTTTTTAATGCTCGGGTGAAAGAAATGTTGATAAAGAACAAATAAACATGAAAAAATAAGACTTAATTTTTGAATAACATACAGTTTTGACATGGCGCCAAAAATGGGCCCATCCGGGGCATTGTCCTTTAACTATTGTAAATTTCAATAGTGATTGATGTCATTGTGGTGATAGAAGCGGGGTTTAACTGTGACTAAATGAATGATGTTACTCATTAAGAGCTGAATAGTCCTTTTACAGCTTAATGCATACCATCTCTACAAACATTGGTAAATTTATGATAAGCAACATTTGAAACTAAGAACTTATCACTGTGTCTTTTCCTACCTTGACATTGGCAAAATCATCGAATAACGATGGAGCCATAACTTAAAAAAATTGAATTGAATTGAATAGGTTGAATCGGATTCAAGTATTGTTTTTGTTATCAGAAATATTTATTGTAGATAATATATAATAATCATTGGTATGCTGGAGTGTCATTCAATGCTCTAAAATTAGTTAATATTGTCTGCTGAAAGCATACTTCTGATTGTAACAATTTTGAAGTGTTAATCTATGTTCTGACATACAAAAGGTTAATAAATTGTGAGAGTCTAACTAAAGGAAAGCAGAGTTTGAAACTAAGAACTGATCACTGTGTCTTTTCCTACTAGTGGTGTGAACCGGAGGCAATCTCAGCCTCCGGAGATTATGCAGAGATTTTATTGAATCACCGGAGGTTCTCTAGATAATCTCTGGTTAGTCAAAATACTGTAATCTATGAGAAAAAAAAAACACATTTTATGAATTGAATATTTAAAAAAAATACTTCCAGTTACAGAAAGACATACTAATACTAATGAGCACAAATATTTTACATTAGTCAAGGGTGATCGAATATTTTACATTACTCATCGAACAAAATTATTTATTTAAACAAGAAATTTTGGCACATTTAGGTGTGTTCTGCAACAAATCAAATAACCGGTAGTTAATTAAAAACACCGATTAGTCTCCGGTACTAGCTCTAACCGGTGATTATCCGGTTTTTCGAGAACCGGTTCACACCACTATTTCCTACCTTGAAATTGGCAAAATCATAGAATAATGATTGAGCCATAACGTAAAAAATTTAATTAAATTGAAAAGAATCAATAAATAGGTTATAATTGTCATAAAACAGGTAGGTGGATAGAGCAAAGGTGATTTTATGAGAAATGAAAAATTTACTAAATTGAAAACTTATTGCAGCTGGCATGCTGCTGTGGAAGCGCAGCATGCTCCCTGTGCTGCTCAGCATGTCCATCATGTGCCAACTCCACGTCCACTCGTCTCATGTACACTCTCATGCTGCTGCTTGTGGCCGTGGCCGCTTGTGTCACCCTAGCTCCTGGACTACATGATGAAATGAAAAAGGTATTCCTATGACAAACTCAAAGAATAAATATCAGGAACATAAGTACAAAGATATGTGCAATTACAGGGTGGTAGGTGCTCGCAGGGAAATTGGAGATCTCTAATTACGATAGTGAAAATAGTATAAATCAGCTGTTTGTTGTTTTGTAACAACAAACAGTGGAGTGCCTGGGGTTTTTAATATCTGGCATGTTCTCTTTTAGTTAAATGATGATTACATTGGTGTTGATTCTCTTTTTCATGAACTAAACTTATCTTTAACTATCACTCTCTTTTACTAATAGTACATACGAGAAAGGGATGGCAACAATTTTAGTCTAATTAGTCGGAATTTAGATTTCCATACAAATTTAGTTGTGATCTCTGAAGGTGCCCACTAAAATACAAAGAAATGTAACACATAAACTAATTCGACAGTTTAAAAATTGTTGCCATCCCTTTCTTGTATCTATTATTAGTAAAAGACAGGGTTGATAAAAATCATGATTTTTTTGTTTATGACTAAGGATGTTCGTTATATTAGGTAGCAGATAACTTAACCTATTATATACAAAAAGCAGGCGCATACTATTATTTACTTAACACTAGTACCTGCTATCTGCTATAAATTTTTTCGTCGTCTTGTTTACGAGATTGAGTCGAGATGTAGTTTTTTTGTTGCTAGGTTGTGCCATAGGATCAAGTATAGAATATAAATCCACTGTAGTAAGGTCTATTTTCTAACGCACGTTGCAATTCGAGACTCGGCGGCGTAACTTTTGCTGACTTGATATTCATTATCATTTCAATAACAGGCGGCTTATATTAAATTATTTACATTACACTAACGCAGCCTGCTATATAGCAAGTCAAGGAGCTACATCGCTGACTGTGGTTCATGCGCTCGTGCTCGCACTCGCACATTGCTGATAATGAATATAATAACACGCACATACTCGTAGCGTTTCGAGCGACGCGGCGCCGCCGCGCCGAACCCCGAAAGCGGACTGAGATTTCTAACGAGTGCTGTATGCTATATTATAGCATAAAAAATATTATGCGCTATACATATAGCATGTCGTTATAACGCGTCTTTGATATGTAGCCGTTGTGAACACCTTTATTTATGACAGACAGATTTATTTGATTTAAAAAAAAAAAAAAAATAACATGATTTATTTGATTTTTTACACTTTTTATTTGACTTTGAAATATTTAAACTTGATTTTTATTATTAACATACTCATAACTGATAATATTCCAAATATTGTCTAAAAATCCCAATGGTTCTGAAAAAACAACTAAATAAGTAAAGTAAAAAAACTTTTTTTTTTTCTCCATAACTAGTTATAATTTTTAAATGGTTTTCATAAATGTTAATCTACTGAGATAGAATCTTCCATATTTATGAAAATTTACTATGTCAACATAAAAAACTTGAAGAAGACCTACCTACTTACTACTCCTTATTTACTTAAAACTCTTACTTATTCACTTATCATGAATAATTTTACTAAAAATTTTACTAGTATGCAACTTTGTAAGAATAAATAAAACCATAAGTAAATCTTAGTATGACAGTAGTAATTAAGTACAGAAATGTAGGAAACAGTTCATTCAAACTTCTAAGACTTTTTACTGGTCTAAAATCAGTTCCGAAAAGTAAATTCAACATCTAATTGAAGCATCTCCTTACTCAATTTTCTTGAAAATTTGTAGTTTGCTATTGCCCTTTTATTCAATATTCAGTAAAAAATAACAACTGTATAATTTTTATCATATGAATATTTCTTTTCTAGTCCCATTACATTATGATTTAAACACAGACCAGTAAGCCTCTAGACATCGATTAGTCGGGCACCCCCGGTCGCCACGCATATGCAGTAGCACTGCATATCATACGCCCCGCCGCCAATCAGGACGTCAGTTCATTAGTGAACGGCACCAATCATACGACTGCCTCGTTGGCCTAGTGGTTGCAAGCACGACTGCTGAGCGTGGGGTCCTGGGTTCGATTCTCGGGTCGGGCAAAGTGTTATCGGGTTTTTTCATTAGGAAATTCTCAGTAGCAGCCCGGAGTCTGGATTTGTGCCCGGTCAATGGCAATAGGCTCGCCCCCTTTTACATGGGACTATAACATAACTGGCGAAATGTGGGTGTACTATTACACCTCTGCCTATCCCTTCGGGTAAATACAGGCGTGACGTTATGTTATGTTGTTACCAATCATACGGAATCATTCCACCGAACTTTTGAGCCGACCAATCATAACGCGCCGTTGCGCCCCCCGGACCCCGCCAATATTTTACGACTGTATTCTCATGCAAAATTTTGTTTAATTGGCGTCTTGAGGCTTACTGGTCTGTGGATTTAAATAGATCAATGAAATTTTATGGATAAAAATCAAGTTTGATTTAAATAATTAGTTTATAAAAAAAATAAAAACAAATGATTTAAATCAATCAACCCTGGTAAAAGAGAGCAATAGTTTAAAATAAGTTTAGTTCGTGAACAAGAAAATCAACACCATTATCAATTTGAGAAAATGTTTATTAATAATGAAAAAATTTAAGGATGTAATGGAAAAAAAAACAGAAATACTAAAAAACATAATTCAGAAGGTTTTACATCAATTCATACTAAGTAATTGGGTCCCGAAGTTTTTATATTTCAGGTGCTTAAGGTACTCCACTAACAGTGAAAGTATTACTTTTCAATTTTATAATATAGTTGGTTTTCCTATTTATAAAAAAATATACTAGTTTTGTGTCAATGTCAAAAGTTTTTATTTCATAGTAGCTTCTGCCTGCTGCTTCGCATGCTTGTAATTCAGTTTATCACAGAAGGACGTTAGCGCATCCCTCGGGAACTTGGTGGACTTCTGGATTTCGTCGTTGGTGCTTAATATCTTGTACCCCTGCTAGTTATACCCTAACAAATAAAATATTAATGCTTTGGGCAATGTTGTTTGCTTTTTTATGTTTTTGATCATAGGCAGATAAGTGATAGTTAAGTAAACATAACATCAATTTATGGTTAAAAGAACTTACCTGTAAGTGAAGTTCAACCATAATTATACGAGATATTACATCCGAGATATTTCTTAACAAAGGTAGTCCATCCATGCATATCGCATCGGTTCACACAGTTTAAAGCTTGCTAAAACAAACAAAAATTAAATTAAAAGAATCGATGGCCTAATCGATTCCGTGCATACATACACCCCTATTTCACCCGGTACAACTCTAATAACGTCATTCAGTTTGGAGTCGTCTAATGTACATTCTGCAAAAAGAAGTTGGGATGGCAGGGCGCGACCCTTGGCTGCGCTCTGTCTTAATGGGTGGGTGGGTGATAAATATCTCGGATGTAATATCTCGTATAATTATGGTTGAACTTCACTTACAGGTAAGTTCTTTTAACCATAAATTATACTTCTATATTACATCCGAGATATTTCTTAACAAAGGTAGATGTTTAGCGACTTTTGCGGAATGTAAGGTCAAGTTTACATCAAAATAATGGTTTTTCTTGTTAATTTATCAACAACCAAAAAACCTAATTTTTATAATATTCATAATCAGTACATTCTGTAGTATGTGTATTTGCAATCACTAATAAGATACATTGAACACAGCCCCGGTGAAGGATATGTCTTCTTCGAGGTTGGTAAGAAGTTGATTATAAAACACAAAGAACTACCTGTCCACCAGCTATTTTCTTAATTAATCGAAAAAACAGGCCATTACTATTGGCCGAGGATGAGAAGTCGTGACATGTGCCGTGTGCTGTGAACACATTCATGTCGACGCCGCGCCGCACCGCGCCGTTGTCATTTAGCATCTGCTTAGTCCAGCGGCTCTGTAAAGTTGCACTATAGACAGGCTTTTTATGATTAGGAAAATATTACCAGTGTTGAGTAAATGGTACCAAGCCGTTTTATCTCCATAAAATACGGAGTTTTTGTGGGGCAAATGGCCTTGCGTTCTCGAACTGATGAAACAATCAGTTTTGGGTTGCGACTAGTACGCGCTGAATCTTTAATAATATGTATTATGGATTTGAAATTGCAATGCAAGATAAGAATCTTGCGCAAATAGCATTAAAGTTAATAAACAATGAGGTCTGCATTTGTTGTCCTGTTGACAGTTCAAAATTAGTTACTCACAGAAGGTATACAATGGCAAGTTATCATCGAAGTAAATTTATAAAAAAAGAAATTAAATTAAATTTATTTATAAAATAAATTTGATCCAGTCACTGCAAGGCATCTTGGGAAACTAGGTTTTATTTTAATGCAATCATCTTGAACTTCAACTTGCAATACAATCATCATCATTGTCATTGTTACAGACGTTACAGTACATCTTTACCATTATTACCTAGTCTGCAATTAAGTAGATTAGAAATTAATATAAGGGGGTAACCCATATAACTTACTGTACTGTACTTAATCATATTGATTTTTAAAATAAGTGTAAGGCAAGTACTAAATTAGTTTTGTATTGTTCATTAAGCATAAAGTTTAAAGTAAATAAAGTATTTATTTATTTATATAATATGGTAGTTCATAGAATTGAGATGAAGTGGCTGTGTATGTGCATTTATGAAATGAATTAATTTTATTTCAATAATGACATTATAAAATTTTATTGATAAAATATAAATAAACAAGTGTTTTGTTGAAAAACATCATATTGCTTTAGGGTATTTTTAGATAAGGCGTTAAACATTATGTTTATCGTATCTTTAGGAATAACCATTCCTTTCAAGCTAGATAAAGATTTGAAAAGGAGATTTATCTGAATCAACCATTGTCAAATAAGGGAACCATGGCTGTTTTGGCCGGTATGGTACATGAAAAATTTTGACATAATTATAACTAACCTAATGTTGGTATTTTAAAACGAGAGCAATTAGGGAAAGACATAAAATAAATGATATCTCATGAATAGTAAAAGCGACAATGTCATGTGCTTTTCAATCTCTTTTCCAAAAGAAATATAATATAGACTACATTTCTCATTAATCAGAGACGCAATCAATCTAAGTTTAGTTCTCTAATTTTATTCAGTGCCTCTTGGAAATGCCCACATTGAAGTCCCATTAAGTGTTACCACTGATGTGTCTAGAGCGCTGTGCGACGTCAGGATTGACATGTGATTTAATGAAGCGAATAAAAAGATATACCGCTGCTCACCCCACTGCCATATTTGTCTAAACATTTAAGATGGGGATATTATATTCCCTTTCTCTATTAATGTATGAGATGGCAGTTTTGCTGTGGATTCTAAGCAGCATTTCTACGTTTCTGCAAAATTCCAAGAATGTGGTTAATAGTTTTAAGTAAGTTATGTGAAGTTCCCTCTCTTTGATCAGTGGCCTCTAGCAGTCACTTCATTGTCACAATAATTCATATTAGAAAATGAAAATTATTTTCATTAATTTTATTCCTAGCTTTGTAGCTAATATAAGTTTATGATGCAAGTAACTTCAGCTAAATAAATTTTTAGGGACATCTCAGTTATATGTATTTACCATTATGTCATAGCAAAGCTAAGCACTTTCCCATTCAAGTACCTACATTATGTGTATATCCATCTCACTACCATAAGAGCTATTATAAATATCACCCATAAGTAACAGCAGGGCATGTAGCAATAAGTAAATGTAACATAAACTTGAAATTACTGTTAATTCCCTACTTATAAATTTGCAAACTTTTTAATATTATTTCAAAAGGTTATACTACAATAATTATAAACACATAAATTTGTGTTCAGTTGAAGGCCAAGGTTACATTTAACTTAATATTATATATTTAGTTATTAATAAAATAAACCCCTGGTTTTCCATAAAAAGTTTTAGTGTTCTCATATAGTATAATCATATGCATATAGTATGCTAGTATGGCAATAGGCTCGCCCCCTTTACATGGGACCATAACATAACTTGCGAAATGTGGGTGTACTGTACACCTCTGCCTGCCCCTTCGGGGAAATACAGGCGTGATGTAATGTTATATAGTATGCTACCACTATATTCCCCTTGTTTCAGAGGTATAAAACTAGAGGTTTTTAGTTTCATGAGAACAAATAATCATATGAAGCAGAACCAAGGAAATAAATATTGAGGTAGGTACCTAAGCGGTTAAATTCAACCAAAATAATGATATAAAAACTTTTTTAAAGGCTTGTGTAGAAAAGTGAAACCCGAGAAGTTTTCAGATATTAACTTTGCATAAATATCATCCATTTTAAAATGATGGGTGTTTACCTACATATTCATACAGCATTATGGGTGTAGCTATTTACAAGTATGAAACATATAATTTGTAAATTTAGTAGGTGTTATAAGATTGCCCGTTGTACATAATATATCTTTTCTGTATGTAGCTTATTGTTGTGTACAATAAGAAGTATTTAGTCTGAAACCCATAGTTAATTTATGGGTTAAATACAGAACAAACAACTAACTAGGTTCATCATTATATTTAGACATTACATCTGAAAATAGTAGTTCTGCAATGTTATTATTCATTTCTACTTTTGAAAATGGAGAGCTAATATTTTAGCAGTGTTTTTTGCAATATGATGAAGAAATGGACTTTGTATCCTTTACATAAGGCAAGAAAACAGGGTCACCTGTTTTAAGCACCCAATAAATTAGGTATGCACAAGGTAAATTGTATGCATTCAGCATGTGGTACCTCTATTAGTATTGCCTCTGGTAGCTGTGGTGGGTATGCAGCACGGCTGTCACTCGGTTGCAGATGTATGTCTGTTTTATGTTGATCTTCTTCATCCCAGCACATTGTAGTAGTGGCAGGCTGCTGACATCATTTTGTGTTCTGCTGATTAGAAGGAAACCACTTGCTTCCCAATAAGGAATTCTTCTTGGAGTTTTATTAATGTGTTTTCACCAGTATAAAAGAAAATTTATTTCAATTCTTTAAATAGTATTATACGATTTGTTATCCAACAAAAGTACCACAGTTTCTCTTCATTGTTTCTTTCTGGTAATAATCCGGTAAGAATATAACTTATAAGAAACCAATTAAGTATGTCAAGTGTAGTTTTATTTTTGCTTTGGTTTATTGTCATCAGATCCATCTATCTCAAAATCTTCTTGAATCCATTTTAAGGACCCATTACACTGGATTGAAGCCACCTCCGGGATCAGTAATAGTGTTCATACTAATAACAAAAATGTATTACCAATATTTCTCCTATGAGGGCCTCCTTCTTTCTTCAACCCCTCCAACAGGATTCAACCCCAACGTTCAGATGTCTCATCAGGTATTTATCCTCCAAGTTCAATTTTCTTGGCCTTGCCAAGTACATAATACTATTTGGGTACTTCAGTTGTAACCATTGTAGGCGGAAAGATTTTGATTAGATCTGATGGTATTTTACCTGTGATGGAGATGGCTTCCTTCAACATAACATCTTCATGATTATGTAGGTATGTTTCCCAATTTGGTGGTAGTTGGAGACAAACAGGCCGAGGACGTTCCAATGGAACAAGCCCACTCTGGGTCAGAGTGTCACCTTAGCTCTGCTCTGCATGTAAATATTTATTACTTTCAGGATAGCATCACGTACCATCACGTTAAGAAAGCACAATTAATATGTTCCGGGATAATATCACGTATTACCACTTTAGGGAACAAAAGACATTTACCATCAGGATAACATCTCGTGTTATCACGTCAAGATGGTAAGAAATTCATGTAATTATCATGATTTTTCGGAAACTACACTTTCACTTTCACAAAATGGTGGAATGTAAAATTCGTCTTCACGATTATCTACGAAGTAGTTTTAAAACGAACTTCCTTATGTATTTCTTTAAGAATATGTGTTGTAAATTAGATTAAATTCATAACTTCAATGAAATCCATGAAAAAAAACCTAAAATATAAAATATTCGTGTGACCGACGCAACACACAAAAAATGAATGACGTTATTAGAGTTGTACCGGGTGAAATAGGGGTGTATGTATGCACGGAATCGATTAGGCCATCGATTCTTTTAATTTAATTTTTGTTTGTTTTAGCAAGCTTTAAACTGTGTGAACCGATGCGATATGCATGGATGGACTACCTTTGTTAAGAAATATCTCGGATGTAATATAGAAGTATAATAACGCCATTTATTTCATAAACAAAGTTAACAAACACAAACTTTCATTAGTAGTTATTTAAAAGTATAATAACATGTTGAATGTAACTCGTAACGTTTTCAATTATTGTGTTACAATAATAACGAAAATCAAAAATACCTAATATTTTAAAATTCAAAAGTTAGCTGGGCAGCAGGGGAATTAGATCTTAAAATTATCTATAAAGTCTACCCTTCAGGCCACCAGGCAATGGAATAAAGTACGAAACATGTTAAAACAGTTCATAATTCCAAAATATTGTCGCATTGCAACTTCTATATTTTACTCAATAACAATTTTGACATTTATTCCTTCATGACTTCTGATTTCTTTTAGAGTGTTTAATTGCATCGCAGGACCAAATTAAATCAATAATTGAGATATATATCCTGTATGTAGCTTCAGACTATGGGCATTTATCATATAAAGTTTCATTGAAATCTGTTCAGTAGATTTTGCGTGATTGGGGAACAAACATGTTTAACTAATAGATACAGTTTTGACATTTCTACTGTTTTTTATAAGTATAGAATATAGATAGACCATAAATGGATTTTGAGTATGTACCAAAAGAAAATATACATATTGAAGTTACATACTACTTTATACAATATAAATACACATCTTATAATTAACTACTACCTATCTACATTAATATGTATGATATTTTCAGGTACCATTTTGTAAAAACTCTACACACTATATACCAGGTGACTTTAAGGTGGACTGTGATCAGGCAGTGGGCTACTTAGCTGTTTACAGGTGATTTTATATTTATTGATTCTATAATATACCTGCTTACATTTTATGATCGTCTTAATTTTCTTTTCTCTTGGAAATGTTTTTCTACCTTATTTTTTATGGTTACTACCTAAGTATACTAATTGTAAACTAAGTTTATGAGAATGTGTTCGAACATAATACAAGATACACAGGAATATCAAGAACTATTAAAAGTTTTTATTTTTTTCAGGATATGTTTTGCAGCATGTCTCTTCTTTGTTTTGATGGCTCTTATAACAATTGGTGTCAAGTCATCCAAAGATCCACGCGCTGGCATTCAAAATGGGTATGTTATTTAGTTTTCATTTGTTTTTAACATTTATAGCTTTATCAGCCTGTCTGCTTTTATATGATAGTTAATATTGTTTACCTTTGTGATGTGTGATAACTAGTGATAAGTGTGATAATGATAACACATGTCCTCTGAAAAAAATCATAATACAAATAATAGGTTTTCAAAATGGTAGCATAAAAAAAAGAGAACACAAGTATTGTGGCAAACATTTTCAGAGGATGTGCAATAAGTGTTAAAAAATATGTTTTTCTTTTAGTTTCTGGGGCATCAAGTATCTGCTTGTAATTGGTGGTATAATTGGTGCTTTCTTCATTCCTGAGGGACAATTTGCTTCAACTTGGATGGTGTTTGGCATGATAGGAGGCTTCTGTTTCATAGTTATACAACTCATTTTGATAGTTGATTTTGCCCACTCTTGGGCTGAAAGATGGGTTTGTAAGTATCATATATTACGTCTTACTATAATTTACCAACGGCCAAAAGTAATATCCAATCTATACACGATTTACCCTACTGGAGATAGAATTTTGACATATTTTGTATGGAGCTTATGACCGGAGTGACCGACATAGCTTGTAGGATCAGTAAGCTGAAGTGGCAGTGGGCTGGCCATGTCTGTCGAAGGACCGATGGCCCTTGGAGCAGACGAGTCCTGTGTGGAGACCGCGAATCGGCAAACGCAGCGTAGGGCGCCCCCCTGCCAGGTGGACCGACGACCTAAAGAACGTGGCTGGGGGGGACTGGATGCGGAAGGCAGAGGACCGAGTGTTGTGGCGCAACTTGGGAGAGGCCTATGTCCAGCAGTGGACTGCGATAGGCTGAGTTGATTGAGCTTATCTCAAATTCCTATCTCTAGTAGGGCAAATCGTGGATAGATCGGATATTAATTTTGGCCGTAAGTAGGTAGCTATGATCTAGAGTTTACATAATGTTAGGAGTTCTCAAAGTAGTGATGGAAAAACCCAGGCGCATAACATCTAAATGAATAATAAATGAGTCACAAGGTAGTGTTGATAAAAATTAATTAATAATTAATGCCTGTGCTCGTCGCGGCTTCGCCCGCATGAATGTCGTTTATCGCGCATCCCTCGGGAACTGTTCATCTTCCCGGGATAAAACGTAGCCTATATTGAGCCGGGTTATGTTCTATCTGTATCATCCAAATCCGTTCAGCCCTTACAGCGTGATTGAGTAACAAACATCTTCACAGACGTACATAAATTAGGTGTTTTAGGTACACGATATTTTATCATTATAAAGGCTGAATGCTTATTTTTTTTTCAAAACTTTGAAACTAAACAAGAACAGCGCGCGGACTAATTGGTGCAAATGAAAAATAGATAGTGTTGAATTAATTTGTGTATTCTTTCCTCGGAAATGACACAGAACTCCTATACAAGTCTCGGCCAAAATAGCAATTAACGGCCTCGTTTAGTTAAAAAGGACTCGGCTAACGACTCGTCCTTTTAAAATCATTTCGGAATCAAATACTACTCGGCCGTCAATTGCTTCATTTCAGGCCTCGACTGTAATGTACTATTACTGTAGTAAACAAAATCAGCTACACTCTGTTTTTTCTTACATGTCTTATTTGGTAAAAAATCTTTGCATGTATTTTTAATACAATTTGTCATTAATATAATTGTTAAAAGACATTATATTAATAATTTTTCACACTAAAATATAATTGTTTTAACCTAATTACATGTACAGAACTAGCAATTATATTTTATCAATAAGAGTTCATAAAACCCAAAAAAATATAGCCTCAATTTTACTTGAAAAAAGAAAAAACCGGCCAAGAGCATGTCGGGCCATGCTCAGTATTATAGGGTTCCTTAAGTAGGTGTAATTACAAACGAATTAAATCGAATATTAATCATGGCTATTTTAGTTTTTGCAATAATCGGCAGCATTCGCGACTCAGAGCTTGTTGTTAGTAGCGCCATCTAGCGATAAATTCAAGAAGCCAAATTTAAGAAGTGTGTCATTTCAAAGTTACTTTTTGTGATTTTTTCAAATAGAAAGTAGCTCTTTAGCTACTTTACAAATAATGCTCCTTTGAGCATTATTTGTTATGATAATTTTTCTCTAAGGTCAATGACCTTTGAACTAGGACGTTTTAAGTATTTTTCAGTTTTCTCTCTATAACTCAAAAAATTATAATCACATTATACTCGAAATAATTTTAAAAGAGAGTTTTCACAAAGGTCTATCAATGTGGAAGATTATAAGTTTCTACATTGCATAGTTTAGAAATGGCAGGGGGGGGACACATTGCAAGCCACTTTGGCGGGCTATATTTCGCAGATGGTACACCTGATAAAAAAGTGGTGTATCAAACATTACCTTCATTTTAGTAGACCTATTCAATGATATCCCACATGAGGGGGTGCAGCGAAAAAAATATTTTTTTCCTCATTTCACATGTATGGACGCCACCCCTAAAATACGGAAAAACGATTTTTTTATTCTTTTAAAATTGAGATCTATATGTAGACTATTTTTTAACAAAATTTCATTTACTTATGTTTATAACTGTAGAAGTTATTAAGCTGTAAAGGATTAGGACAGACGGACGGACATGACGAAACTATAAGGGTTCCTTGTAGGACTTCGGAACCCTAAAAATTAGCTTTTCAAGTTATTCATAATAGTATATTATTTTGTAACTAGCGCTTCGCCCGCGTACTGAAATAAAATATAGCCTATGTTACTTTTGGATAAAGTAGCTTTCTAATGGTGAAAGCATTATTTAAATTGGTTCAGTAGTTTCAGAGTTTATGGATTACAAAAAACATTTCCTCTTTATAATATTAGTATAGACAAATACTCATGTGCTAGATCTTCGGAGTAACCATAGTGGCATAATTAATTTATTACATATGATATATTTTTATAAAATTTAAAAAACCCCTGACACAAACCATTCACTTCATACAAAAATTTACGACTTACACCGACCGGCCCGCGGCGGAGCGTGGTGTAGCGCGTTGTAGCACTTGTAGCGGATACGCGCGCACGCGGTTGCAACCGACTGCTACTCGTACTTAATTCGCCACAACTGGTACTACATCATATACAATTTCATATCGATTAAACGAGTGAAAGTAGCTTAGAATCACTCACCAATTTATCCTCATTTCTCTTTCCTGCTCCATTATCAGACACTGATCACCATCTATCTATGACTTATTCATTGAAACCTTTCCAATGAACCCAAACACGATACCTCTGCTGTAAGTTGGTGAGGAGTTGGATATCCTGGAGATACCAGGTGATGGTGGAGCATCAAGTCGAGGTTACCATGCTCTTGCAATATCATTGAAGTAACAGATATCAAATGTTGAATCGATCAAACCTGTGGAAGTTGCTCACATCCCTTCATCAACCAGAAAAGAGCTGATCATCTTCAAACGGCTCTACAGATTTTCTTGAATCATAGCTAAGAACACTAAATAAAAAAAACTAAATCAAAATCGGTCCATCCATCTGAGCGCTACGATACCACAGAAGACACACCTCAAAAACATAACGCCCCTCTTTTTTGTTGGGGGTTAAAAATAAACTAAACTGAAATTCATATTTATATATTTATATTTTCATATTTATTTATTTCATAAAATGTGGTACAGTCTGTTACAAAAATATAGTATAAGCTAGGGATCGATCTTAGGTAGTAACAAATACAAAAGTACTGGCGTCCTAGCTAGGTTACAAAGTAGCCTGTGTTAAGGTCCGCCAGCCCTTGATTCCCTTAAATGAAGAACAAAAATAATGGAGACTGCTATGGACAGTGAGGTGCAATCTAAGTTCTAACTAAGCTATCTTATACTAAGTGTGTGCAGTATATGTGTAAGTAGATATGGTGTGTGTGTAGAGAAGAGTGTATTGTATGTATGTGCATGAAAGTGGGTGTGATGTGTCGGGGGGATGTAAGTAAGTGTGTGAACGGAGGAAAAAGAGGGGTGAGTTTAAGTGTGGAGCGTTATTTAGGAAAGTCACTACGATAGTGTTGTGAGCAGATCTTCAGAGTCATCATAATTTTTATTGGACAGAAAAAGTGTTACCTGTTTTTTACAAATTTCGTAAGAAGATTGATTCACTGGAGTGGTAATGTTGATTCTATTATATAGAAATGGTCCTAGGTAGTAAAAAAAACGTTTAGTGAAAGTAAAGTGTGGGAATGGTACATTACATGGATCGAGTTTTCTTCGAAGTGAAGATTGAGTTTGTATAAAAGGAGTTTTTGTGTGCTGTTGTAATATAGTGTTGAGTATGAATGTTTGGCGGACCGTAAGAACATTGCATTTTTGGTATAGGTCAAAGGTAGGGTAGAGCCTTGGACGGAAAGTGGCAACCTTAAGTATGGCCCTCTGAGCCACCTCAAGTGGCTTGAGTATGGTTTTTGCAGCTCCACCCCAGCTAGTAATACAGTAAGAGACTACTGTCTGACACATGGCAAAATGGACGGAGCGTATTACAAAAGTGTTGGCAACGTGTCTGAGTGTTTTGAATAAATAAATAAGTTTACGAACTCTACCAGTTTATTTAATTTAGCTTTTTTTAGCTTATTATGAGGAGTCCGAGTCACGCGGCTGGTACGCCGCGCTTCTACTTGCGATGCTTATCGCCTACGCTCTCGCGCTTGTCGGCGTAGTCCTCCTTTACGTATATTACACCAAAGTAAGTACAAATCTACTGCTCTTATGGGCTTTCACAGTGCCGCTCTCCCAGTCCCATCCCACCTCGCCATAAATCAGAACACTGAGAAGTGTTCGTTAAGTTTTCCCGATAGAGTAGTATTTTATTTGAATACATTGAATCTTTGTAGTGTACTTGTGTAAACAACAACTTAACAAAAACAACACAAAGTTTGTGAAACTTAAAGCCCATTTTTCAATGATCAATTTTTTAGTTGAGGTGGTGTAATTAGTTTTAGCGGTACAAGTCTCAGATAGTACAATCTCTGTAACCGTTTCAGTACATGCATTTTCTTCTTACTCGTTCATTCCAATCACGCACGTACCTAAATCTTCCCGTTTTCTTTATTTCTCAGCATCTAACTCAGCTTATTCTTATTTACAGTCAAGTGGATGTGATCTGTCGAAGTTCTTCATATCGTTCAACCTGATCCTTGTGGTGATCGCTAGCGGCATCTCGATCCTGCCGTCGGTGCAGGAGCACCAGCCTCGCTCCGGACTCCTGCAGTCAGCCGTCGTGTCACTGTACGTCATGTACCTCACTTGGTCCGCGCTCTCCAACGCATCCAAGGAATGTAACGGCATCACCGGGGGATCTAATGAGGTTGGTAAATTATTACGAGAAGTTGGGAACAGGGGGTCTACTCTCAAAATCGACAACGGCATAATCGAAACGACACGATAGTGCTCCGAATATATCAGACGTACCCTACTGTAATAAATTTTCGTTTGCTTTGTAAGCTAAAATTCAAATTAAAACAAAATAATTATTAAATAAAATAAAATCATTATTAATTAATTATTATGAAATTAATCAACTAAATTGTTACTTAAAATTCTATAGAATTTTACACATATAATGTGATTCTTGAACGAAATACTATTATTCCGTACAAGAATCACAATATATGTGTGTGTAATTCTATAATTAGTCCAAAACAAGGTGTATGTCTAAAAACCGGCCAAGAGCATGTCGGGCCATGCTCAGTATTATAGGGTTCCTTAAGTAGGTGTAATTACAAACGAATCAAATCGAATATTAATCATGGCTATTTTAGTTTTTGCAAAAATCGGCAGCATTCGCGACTCAGAGCGTGTTGTTAGTAGCGCCATCTAGCGATAAATTCAAGAAGCCAAATTTAAGAAGTGTGTCATGTCAAATATACTTTTTGTGATTTTTTCAAATAGAAAGTAGCTAAAGGAGCATTATTTGCTATGATAATTTTTCTCTAAGGTCAATGACCTTTGAACTAGGACGTTTTAAGTATTTTTCAGTTTTCTCTCTATAACTCAAAAAATTATAATCACATTATACTCGAAATAATTTTAAAAGAGAGTTTTCACAAAGGTCTATCAATGTGAAAGATTATAAGTTTCTACGTTGCATAGTTTAGAAATGGCAGGGGGGGACACATTGCAAGCCACTTTGGCGGGCTATATTTCGCACATGGTACACCTGATAAAAAAGTGTTGTATGAAACATTACCTTCATTTTAGTAGACCTATTCAATGATACCCCACACGAGGGTGTGCAGCGAGAAAAAAAAAATCATCCCCATTTCACATGTATGGATGGCCACCCCTAAAATACGTAAAAACGATTTTTTTTATTCTTGAGAAAATTGAGATCTATATGCAGACTATTTTTTAACAAAATTTCATTTACTTATGTTTATAACTGTAGAAGTTATTAAGCTGTAAAGGATTAGGACAGACGGACGGACATGACGAAACTATAAGGGTTCCTTGTAGGACTACGGAACCCTAAAAAAGAGACAATGTCAACGTCATTTACGAGTAAGACCAGGTTTAAAGTCCGTTGTTATAACTTTTCATATTTAGTAAACAATCTTGGTAGGTCTCTTTAGCGTTGATTATTATTTAAATAACTACTGAGTAAATTTAATTACTAGTTTCTCTAATGTAATTAGGAATTGTATGTAAAATTGTTAATATGTTATTATCTTTTAATAATTATTAATTACGATTTGTAAAAAAGACATGCCAATATTGTTTACCAAATATGAAAATTCTAAAGAATTGGACTGTACGTGTGACAATTCCCGTAGTTTTTGCGTGACGCTCGAATAAATAAACAAACAGACATTTACAGTTTTGTAATATTTACAGGAAAACATCTTATTATTAACAGGATCCGTCACGGAGGGATAACAGAATCTAACGCGAGCGGAGCCGCGGGTAAAAGCTAGTTTGTCAATAAAATTAGTATCGCTCGTTGCTTCGTTTATACGGTAGTGCTATAGACGTTATAGAGTAGGTTCCGACCGGACAAATATCCAATATTCCACGTTAAAACATTTATCTCTAAAACAGCTCTCCATAATAATGTATTACAAAAATCCGTGCGCCATTTTTCACAAATTTTATATTTGTTTAAACTATGTTTATAATTTCCTTGCAAGTGTGTTGAAAAACGTCGTATGGAACGCGTGAGCAATGTTCATTTTACTCTCGGCTTTATTACGCCCTCGCCTTCGGCTCTGGCTGCAATCCAGCCTCGAGTATAATGAACATCTAAGCTCACTTTTATCATAATGTACTATTACAGATTAATTATATATAGTAATAAAAGTCCGTGTGGTGCCGGACTAGTCCGTGTGGTGCCGGACCAGTCCGTGTGGTGCCGGACTTAAAGAATAGCACCACCCTTATCTCTTCTCATGGGTGTCGTAAAAGGCGACTAAGGGATTCACCAGAGGATGGGCAGCAGCGTTCTCTGAGTATTTAACCAACCAACTGCGATCGCCAACCCGCCTGCCAAGCGTGGCGATTATGGCATATCCCCCCTTAACTGGGGGAGGCCTATGTCCAGTAGTGGACGTCTTTCGGCTGAAATGATGATGATGATGACAGATTAATTAAACAATACTAAACTAATAGAGTGCAAATTTAGTTTTATGTTGTATTTCATACCAGGGTTGATAAAAATCATGTTTTTTTTGTTTATGACGGATTTTTTTGATTTTTTTAAAAATCACTCACTCAAATCACTGATTTTTATAAAAAATCACTTGATTTAAATCAATCAACCCTGTTTCATACGATTATAATGGTATACCTTAATAATATGTATGTAAATTATAAATTATAATACGTATTTATTTTGCATATGCGTAACCAGGAATCAAAGGAAGATATATATTGGGTATGTATAATGTGAGCGGTTATTTATATCACAAAAAATGTATATACACATTTTAATACAACGTGTTATTGGAGTCTGGATTTGTGCCCGGTTAATGGCAATAGGCTCGCCCCTTATTACATGGTACTTATAACATAACTGGCGAAATGTGGGTGTACTATACACCTCTGCCTACCCCTTCGGGGAAATACAGGCGTGATGTTATGTTATGTGTTATTGAATTAAAACTAAAATTACTCTCGATTCTGAAAAAACTAGTTTGTTCAGAATCGAGAGTAATTTTAACATATATTAATTTTTACCAAAAAAATATTTTTATACCATACAGAGTCTAAAAGTTTCATACGACGACGCGGCGCTAAGTCCAAAGGCGAGTGAGACCCATTTTTTCATTTTTTTCGAATGGACTTTCGCAGTTCGGTATCCAAAATAGGTGCTCTAACTGCTTAACCGGGCGGGTGGCGGAGAATCCCTTTATTTAGGGACTCCATCCGCCGAAAAATTTCCCTAAACCTAACTTATAAACTAAAATAGCGGTTGCAAAACCGCATAAGGGCGTCCCGCAAGGGGAGGGCTCGGACCTCGGCTTACTGGGGCATTGCGGGGGGACCCCGCCGCTATATCCCCCTGGCAGCCGTTGCTGGTGCCGCATCGGGAATGGGCGAGTGAGACCCAGTAAATAGAACACGTCATATTATTACTTTATTAGTGTCCATTGGGACAACCCGCGGGGGCACGGGCGGGGCGAGAGGCGCATACGCCTTGCCGGCCCTCAGTCTGCCTGACAGCGCTGGCACCTCGTTACGTCACAGCCAGGTGTTTCTTTGTTTGTTTACGAGAGCGCAAGCGCTGCGACATGGCTTTTCGGTACACAGCGCTTACGTAATTTCGGGCTTAGGTCTTCGTGGACGGGGAAGGTGACCGAAATGATACGAAAATAAAATAAAAAAATTAATTAACAAAAACAAAAAACCCGACTGCGTCTAAAAATAACAGAAAAGATATAAAAAAGACTTATCAACACGCAGTCGGAGGCTACCGAGGCTACGTATGTTTTTGGTCATGAATTATGTACATAATAGTTCATAGTCCGTGTAGTGCCGGACTTAAAGAATAGCACCACCCTTATCTCTTCTCATGGGTGTCGTAAAAGGCGACTAAGGGATTCACCAGAGGATGGGCAGCAGCGTTCTCTGAGTATTTAACCAACCAACTGCGATCGCCAACCCGCCTGCCAAGCGTGGCGATTATGGCATATCCCCCCCCTTAATTGGGGGAGGCCTATGTCCAGTAGTGGACGTCTTTCGGCTGTAATGATGATGATGATGATGAATAGTTCATAGGTAGCCTCCGCCTGCTTGTTGATAAGTCTTGTTTATATCTTTTCTGTTATTTTTAGACGCAGTCGGGTTTTTTGTTTTTGTTAATTAATTTTTTTATTTGAAATTTTTTAGTTTTGTCATGTTTTATAATATTAATGTTTTTTATGAAAAATCAAATTCATTTTTAACGTTGAATATTTTGTTGTTTTTTAGCATTTCTCATTCCAAATTACATTTAAACATATAAGTTGTATATATTTTCGTAAACCATTTATAAAACCCTTTATTTTGATACCCCACACGATAGGTATTGAACAAAAAAAAAATTTTTAAGTCACATAAAATGGCTCAAAAAAGCGGCCATTTTGATTTTTATAATTTTTATATACCCAGTGTCACTCTCACAATTAAGACGAATCCAACGACACCTCTCAAGCTAAGATCCATTAAGCCGTTTAGGCTACAGAGCGTGCCAAAGAAATATACATACATACATACACTCGAAAAACATAACCCTCCTTCTGGCGCAGTCGGGTAATAAGATCAGAATTTGAAACCGTGAAAAGTGACACTGAAGTAAGTGCTTAATTCACTCAAATCAACGTGATCGAGATCGTGTCGTGATCTCAGAGATCACGACTAAACTTGTATGGAAATTTTAACTCCGACAAATTTTACAGCACTAAAATTGTTGCCATCCCTTTCTTGTATCTCAATCAACTCAGCCTATCGCAGTCCACTGCTGGACATAGGCCTCTCCCAAGTTGCGCTACTCTCTTGTATCTACTATTAGTAAAAAGAGCTATAGTTAAAATAAGTTTAGTTCGTGAACAAGAGAATCGACACCATTATGTGTAACCTATACTCTGTTTTTTCTTACTTGTCTTATTTAACAATCTTGTCATGTCTTTTTAATGCAAGTCGTCAATAATAATTATTAAAAGACATACGAGTATGTTAACAATTTCACACAGTATTTTTTTTTTACCTAATTACATGTGCAGAACTAGTAATTATATTTTATCAGTAGTTATTTGAATAAAGAGACGTGCCAAGATTGTTTACTAAATACGACAAAAGAGAAAAAAATAGAATATATACTTATCTATGTAAACTAAACTTGAAAATGAATCTGTTCATAATGACACTTTAACGATTCTACAGTCATCCTTCGACAAGCAGTCGGTCATCGGGCTGATCATTTGGGTGTGCAGCGTGCTGTACTCGAGCATCAGAACTGCCTCCTCCTCGTCCAAGATCACCATGTCAGATCATATCCTCGCCAAGGAAGGCAGTGGAGGTGAATATGACCTTCTTTGTCCTACCTAAGACTTACTAACAATATTGTTTCAAGTATTAACAATACTAATTACAAAGGAAATATATATCTTTAGGGTAAGAATGAGAACATTTTCTGTTTAAATGCATTTTGTTTTCTCCGGCCAAATGTGTTTTTAAATACCAACGTCGTTATCAGTGTGTCCTCTAGCTTATTTGTGAGTGTGCTGATGAATTTACTGTTTCCTTATTCGCTACAGTTCTTTTATATTATTCTTTACTAAAATCACGGTATTGCATGATTAACTTTCAACTTGTCATGCTAATAATTTGTACCTACTATACTTTATTTATTATAGCATTAGAAGAAACATAACCTAAAAGGCAAGGAAAAGTGTAAAATAAAGTAGATTACTACTTCTAGCTGAGGTTGGAGACATTTAAATGAGTCTATGAACCTAGTAGCCCAATTTCAATAAGCTAAAACTCTGCATGGAGGATCAAAAGATGTTCATATTGTTAGTTTTAAATCATTTGACGACGTCTGTTGTGTAGTGGTTCGAGGGTCGGACTGCTGATCACGAGGTCGTGGGTTCGATTCCCACAGGACAAATATTTATGTGATGAACATAAGTGTTTGTGTTGGTACGGGTGTTTCATATCTATTATAAGTATGTATTTACAAAAAGAAAAAGTATATATGTATTATATCCATTGTCTAGTACCCATAGCACAAGCTCTGCTTAGTTTGGTAATAGATGGTGATGTGTAAAAATGTCCCAAAAATGTTTATTATTTATAAATCAAGGTATCGATTATCTTCATTCTCCCAGCTTTAAAAAATAGACTGATGCCAACCAATAATACATTAGAAATGTACTACATTTTGGTGACAGTCTCATCTGGATACTATTTCATGTTTTTTCATAGTCCAAAATGGCCATTGTTCTTTGGCACACAGATAGACACAGTACATATACACACATAACCCGGATTAACAAAAAGGCTACTTTTATCCTGGGAAAATAAACAGTTTCCGAGGGATGAGTGATATATAAGTCTTTCTGTGATAAGCCGAATTATAAGCGAATCCGCGGAAATAATGTAGTGCTATAATAATTAAAGTATAAACACTATTGACTGGTGGATTTTGCTTCTCAATTTTTTTTTCCTTGTTGCCGCCATAAGATAACACTTATTAAATCCTAATTAATTATATGATTTTATGCACCGAGTGCAACTCCATCGAGTGTCATTTACACAGAACATGAACAATTCTGTCACTTTTTTTTTTACTTTTTTATGTAACATTAACGCATACTGTGCATTCCTTGCGGACAAAACGCGCGGCGGCGGCGCGGTGTAAGGGCAAGGAGGGCTCATTGCTAACGAAGGTAACGCCACAATGTGCACTTGGCCTTAAATCACAGAGTAACTCACATGCCAGACACTAATCACAATAACATGTATCCAATTCATTAGCTGCTAACATATTTTTGCTTTTTTAATTATATTATTTAAGACGGTATTAGCCTGTTTTACATTTTTCTTATTTTTCTTTATGCTTGACTTCGGTACAGCTACCAAAGACCAATCCACGCCTAGTCCTATTTCGGAGATGCCAGGTTAAATGGTTTTACAATAAATATTAATGTAGGTTACGCCAGTTTTGTTTGTTCTTTCATCCTGCATATGAATATGAAATACGTATTTCTTAAAATATCACAGACGTATCCAAACTTACCAAAAAAAATGTAATTTCATGTTATTAAATATTGATCGAGTATTTAGCTTTTTCCTTATCCTTATTTTGCTGTTCCACCCAAACTTTGCTAGTTACGGTACACATAGATTTGTTAGTTTCAATTTTATTCTTCTAGTGACTTGCGCTGTATACCAAGTATTTAACGCTGTAATGTTCCACGTATATGCTTCAATTGCACGTTGACATGGTATTGTGATCAACATCGTTAACATTGCATGTGGTATGCTCACTGAGCGCAGGGTATAATTCCATAGAGGGCGCTGACGGCGGCGAGGCGGGCCGCGAGGAGGCCAAGGTGTTTGACAACGAGGACGACAGCGTGGCGTACTCGTGGACGTTCTTCCACATCGTGTTTGCGCTCGCTACGCTTTACATCATGATGACACTCACAAATTGGTACAAGTGAGTATCTTCAATCATTAATATTTTTTCTTTAGCTTTTTTAGCTTGACTTGCTGAAGGAAAACATCGTGAGGATACCTGCACATCTGAGAGTGCTCTATAAAGTTCTCGATGGTGTGTCTAGTTGCAAACCCGCAGTATGCCAGCGTGGTGGCCTGAATCCTTCTCATTCTGAGAAGTGGCCCGTACCCAGCAGTGGGACAGTAATGGACTGGTTATGTTTTAGGGACTTGTTATGCGGTCTTAGGCTGTACTACGTACAGAACGATCCTCAAGCGTTGATCACTGTTTAAAACTAGTTTTGAGTTGGGATTTAATTTTAGAACATTCCTCAAGCAGATTTATTGATCACAGTTCAGCTGAGTTTAGCTTTATTTTATACTATCACATGTTTCGGTATTTGAGGAGAGACTTGTTCTGTGATCGCTCCAGTGTGGTCGAGACCACGCTTGAGTAGATTTCTATCCTATTTCAGGTTGTATTCGTGTGCTACGTTGTTGAATTAAAGAGCTATGTTCAAGTAACGATTCTATCCTTAAGTAGTGATCAGGTGATAGATGTTTAAACTGTACTTGAGGAACGTTCTGTAATACAGACCTAAGACAAGACCTTTTTTTTTTTTTACGTGGGGAAATCCTCATGGACTCACTCCGCCCGGGGAAGGCGAAGCCAGTGTAGGACTCTTACCGACTAAAACCACCACGGTGTTCCTCTTCCAACCATTGGCCGGGGGCGTGGGAAACTTATAGTCGTCCAACCATCCCCGGCAGGTCCCGGCTCGCCACTAGTAGGCGAGCCCCTTCTCCCCGTGCGGCATCATCGGCCGCACCCTTTTCTTGACTGGCGCGCGTGGAACACGACGCGCCACCATCAGGGGCCTTGACTGATCGGGCGGCGGGCTACCCCGAGTCCACCGCCCGCGGGCCCACTCCTAGGGTGGCTGGAGGTCAGCGTACGCCCTCCTGCGTCGCCCGGTCCGTCTCCTGAGGGTGGGGAGAGAGGTCGTTGCCCTTCGAACCATCTCCGCCGCCTCCTTTGCGAGCATCACCTCCTCGCAAAAGGAGACGACGCCCTCCCAAGCGTTCTCGCTCCCGACCATAGCCAAAACAACGGCCGGAAGCGAGAGATCGCTGCCGCCTACTGCAGTTATAAGGTCACGGCGCTGCGTGCCCCAAGCTGGGCATTCCGCCATTGTGTGCTGCGCCGTGTCCTCAAGGCAGCTCTCGGGAGTCGGCTCCCGGTCTATGCGACACAGATACTTCCCGAAGCAACCGTGCCCCGAGAGTATCTGCGTCAGCCGATAGGTGAGTGAGGGCGCCATAGCCCCTCTCCAGCCACTCCTCCATGACGGGCCTTACCGCCGCTATTGCGGCATGCCCTAAGACAAGCCCTTAACCAGGCCCCTCTTTTCCCCTCGCCACTCTGGGCAAGTGCCCAGGGCCCCGCGATCAGTGTTGACACCAGTCGATTACTTTTTTAATCAATTAGTTAATTTAATTAACTTTAATTAGGTTAAATTAATCGTAATCATGATTCATGGCGTTAATTATCAATCACTAATCATCACAGACAAGTAAGCCTAAAAGACGCCTCATGTACAAAGTTTTGTTCACGAACGCAATCGTAAAATGTTGGCGGGGGACAGGTGCGGACGGCGCGTTATAATTGGTCAACTCAAAAGTCATAAATCAAGTTCAGTCAAACTAGTGACGGGACATCGAAAGTTTTTTATCGACAAGATTTCTATAAGGTTAAATCAAATTACCTGGCGAAACTTCACAGACGTGATGGGTATCGATATCTAATGATAATAAAACAAGAAAATATGATTTTCTAAACTCATTTCATTCAAGGCAGCTAATCACGGGATTAACAGTCACGGGACGCGTGACCTTGTAGATTTACATAGTATTTTTTAAGAAATTCACATACCGTAACACCAGGATTGTCTTTCAATACGTAAGAATTACTTTTTTTATTCACACGTAACGCGGCCGTTGACCCCGTGATCAACTGGCTGTAGTTAAAATTATTAGTTCAGAAAATCATATTTTTTCTCGTAATATTATTGACTTATACAGGGTTAGTTTTTAAAGACCAGCCAAATTTTAAAATTAAGATTATGAGGTCAAGCCGATAGTGTATATATCAACTCAGCCTATCGCATTCCACTGCTGGACATAGGCCTCTCCCAAATTGCGCCACAACACTCGGTCCTCTGCCTTCCGCTTTTGTCGAAAGTGAGCTTTTTAAAAATTATAGTCAAATGAAAAAAATATATAATAAAACATTAATTTGAAAATGTCCGAAATTTTTCTTAAATTATAAACACGCCATAAGGACGATGACTTCGCTCGCTTGAGTAAGTACCCAGTGTGCGCAGGTAATGTCTATCTAGTAATAATTAATAACAAAATATAATACCTAGGTAGTCGTGATATCTATGACATTTCATTATTAATTATTTCGTAAAAAACCGGCCAATAGCATGTCGGGTCATGCTCAGTATTATAGGGTTCCTTAAGTAGGTGTAATTATAAACAAATCAAAACGAATATTAATCATGGCTATTTTAGTTTTTGCAATAGACGGCAGCGTTGGCGACTCAGAGAGTGTTGTTAGTAGTCGCTAGATGGCGCTGTATAGTGCCAAATTTAAGAAGTGTGTCATGTCAACATACCACAATGATACTTTTTGTGATTTTTTTCAAATATAAAGGAGCATTATTTGCTATGATAATTTTTCTCTAAGGTCAATGACCTTTGAACTAGGACGTTTAAAGTATTTTTCAGTTTTCTCTTTATAACTCGAAAATTTATAATTACATTATACTCAAAATAATTTTAAAAGAGAGTTTTTATAAAGGTCTATCAACGTGGAAGATTACAAGTTTCTACGTTGCATAGTTTAGAAATGGGGACACATTGAGGCCACTTTGGTGGGCTATATTTCGCAGATCGTAGACCTGATAAAAAAGTGATGTAATAAACATCACCTTCATTTTAGTAGACCTATTCAATGATATCCCACACGAGGGGGTGCAGCCAAAAAAAATTTTTCATCCCAATTTCACATGTATGGGCGCCACCCCTAAAATACGTAATCAAGATTTTTTTATTATTTTAAAATTGAGATCTATATCTAAACCATTTTTAACAAAATTTCATTTACTTATGTTTATAACTGTAGAAGTTATTAAGCTGTAAAAGATTAGGACAGACGGACGGACATGACGAAACTATAAGGATTCCTTGTAGGACTACGGAACCGTAAAAAATGAAAATGAATGAATGACTGAAATGTAGAACGAAAATATTGTCGATTCTGAACCGTCTCTGAAAATTTGGCCGGCTATTGAAAATTAACCCTGTATAGATATTGTTACCTCGGCGAACTAATTTGATTTAAAGTTGTATTTAATGATAACAATAAAACAAAATCGTAATTCATTTTCATTATGTATTATTAATATAGCATGTAAAGGCAGGCCTTATGCAGTATGCGTTTAGGCACGTTTGAATACGGCACCGCTGGGCCGGCTAAGGGGTTTAATTTATTGGCCCTTAAAACAAATGAATTTGGTGTAAACCCTCGTTACAGATTTTAAATTTGATTTCATTGTTAAAAAGGCAAGCCGAACATTGACATATTAATATTTGTCTATACCGTTTTTTATTAAATCAACTAAATGATTTACGTAATTATTTAAAATCAAATTCATGTTGCAGTAATTCTGGAAATAACTGTTTGTTCGATAATTAATTTAGAATATTCGTTATTATGTAGTTTGCACGGTGATCTGATGTAGGTATTTATTATTAAAAAGATTGGAATCATTTACAACATTCGCATTTTATCGATAAATTATATTTGTGTTAGTACCCCAACTCTAGCACACATGATTATGATAGAGCGAGATAGCGGTATGTGAAGTACCGTGAAACAGAAAAAGATTGCCTAAAAAAGACTTCAACGGCGACCACGTTTTGTGCTTCGCTATACACTATTTTAAATTAACAAAATTATTCTTAAATGGAAAATATGGACATATCTGTGAAATGTACTGCCGTCTTTATTAAAACTGAATGTTGTACTAAATATTCCGCACCATTTCACTGCACAATAGGGATTTTTTTACAGAAAAAAAACGTGTTTATTAGAGCTCTTTACTCAGTTGCGCTCGCTGACGGAGTGACGAACCGAATGGGGGCGGGGCGGCTGATATGCAGTGGTACTGCATATGTTGTGTGACCGCGGGTGTCCGTCTAATAGGCGTCTTTTAGGCTTATTGGTCTGTGCTAATCATTCATTGATTAAATTATACATTTAATTGTAATTTATGAATACTGTTTAAGGTGAATGCGGAAATCGATAATTTGATCGTAAATTAATATTATCGAGCTAATAGAGCTAGGTTAATATTTTTTCCGAGTATTATTCAGTAGATATATTGTTATTATTTCCGCCAATGATATTGTGACCGATATGCAACGCGAAATAAAGCTACAATTTGCAAAAAAACACCAAAAAAATTGAATTTCGCGGGGTACCCTGTAGTATTCACCTTAATACCAAATCGCTGTGTAAGCGATACCTAGCCATCTATATACCCACTCAAAAAATATGAAAAAACATTGTCTAATCAAGCCTTTGGGACCCCGTGAGATTTGGGAGTATTAGGGAGGGGGGGGGGGACACCATGTAATGGAACGGACTGGAATGTAATGGATTAAAATGCACCGGATTGGAATGGACTTGACTAGAATGGGCTGGATTGGACTGGAATGAACTGTACTAGAATGGGCTGGATTGGACTAGAATGGTCTGTACTAGAATGGACTGGACTAATACCAGTGTATAGACTGGAATGGTCTGAAATGAAATGGACCATGAATGAACTGACCAGAATAGACTGGTATGAACTGTATGGAATGGAATAGAGTTGACTGGAATGGACTGGACTGAACTGGTCTGGAATGAACCGATATGGATTGGACTGGAATGTATAGTTCATATCAGTTCATTCCAGTCCTTGCCAACCCACTCCAGTCCATGCCGACCCATTCCAGTCCATGCCAATCCATTCCTGTATACTTCAGTTAAGTCCATTCTACTCCGACCGGCATTATATGCCAGCGCATTCCAGACCATTCTAGTGCATTCCAGTCAAGTCTGTTGTAGACCAGTCTAAGTCCGCCACGCTTTCCCAACCACTGCAACTCCTTAAAGCTAGGATCTACAATGGCAACCAATCACACGCCGAAATTATAAAGTTCGGGTCGTTCCGGGGAAATGATCCATGGGCCCAGTCCATTTCAGTCATGGACCCTTCCATTGCAGCTGTTATAGTCCAGCTCATTCCAGTTAATTTCTTTCCATGGTGTTGCCCTCACTCTTCAACTTCCACATCGAATCGGGTCCCGAAGGTTCGATTAGGCGATGTTTTTTCGCCAAAAATCCTTGCACGGGTTTTGCTACACGCCAAACGCCAACATACCGGGTATTTAGTGTCAAAATAAAAAAGCACTATTTTTATTCAAGCCAATCAGATTCAAATTAATGATTAATAATTAATCATTTTAAAAGTTCTTTTTTTTTTTTTTAAATTAAGATTAGTTTAATCGTAATCACTTTTATTGATTATGATTATTAATCATTAATCAGATTAACTTTTGGTCAACACTGCTCGCGATCCATTGGGGCCCCTAATTCCTGCCAGATCAAAGGGCGCTTGTTATAACTTCAGCCTTAGTCATTGGGAAGAATGTTTTATTGATTGAGCTTTCACGTATCAAACTTTCAGAAAAAATATATGAATACATTTCCTTCCAGCCCGAGTTCGCAGCTTTCGAAGGAGAATGTCGCATCAATGTGGATCAAGATCACGTCCTCTTGGCTGTGCGTGGGTCTCTACGTTTGGACCCTTGTCGCACCAGCCTTATTCCCTCACAGAGAATTCAACTAGATATTTAACTTGATTGTTAAAGGCTAATTTATGCTATACCCGAACAGAGTCCGAGTTCACCAAATTTGTTTCATTGTTCATGAAAATAAATCCCAAATAAGTGTTAAACAAGAATTTGTTTTGGCTTTTTGTAGCATGAATTAGCTCTTAACTGATTGTAACATATTTTTAATTCGATCTTTGTTTAAAATTTTATTATACCGTCAATTGTGATTAGATACTTGTAGACCAACTGGTCTGATCAATTGATTGTTACTATAGTAAGTCATGTAATGTAAATCCTTAATTATTAAGATCTCATAAGATTATTTTCTGTTTTTCAATTCTTCTAAGTGTCTTCAACTGTATTTATTATTAGCTTTAAAATACTTCTGTTACCTATGTATCTTATATTTATATATAATAGCTTGATACTTTGACTAAACATAATTTAATTTTTCGCTGACTTAAATCGTTATCGTTACATTTATTACTGCTTTAAATGTCTTTATATTCTACAATATATTTTACTCAATAAATTTAATCTACCCCCAATGGATTCTGTTTCATTTGTTATATTTTAATATTAAATGATTGGTGACCAACTGAAGTTTCTGTTTAGGCCGAAAAATTACCGCGATTCATAGAATATGGTCCTCTGTTCGAGCCGTTCAGAGGACCGAGCGTTGTGGCGCAACTTGGGAGAGGCCTATGTCCAGCAGTGGACTGCGATAGGCAGAGTTGATAGAATATGAGTTTTGTTCTAAGGTTTTTTTAGTTGGAACCTTGTTATTCCAAACGGTCGAATGTTCGAGCGATATTCGCACCGGGTAGGTAATAGATCTGTGGCACCGTGTGACTTTCACACTGAGTACGTAATAAGTGAACGTAGCCCACCCATTTCATCAATCGCGTCTCTAGTAATAGTCACGGAGAAAATAATCACTATCGCTCTTTAGGTGGAATTTAAAATTTGTGAGTTTACAGATATCTCATTGGAGGTGGTATCAGTGTATGGAATCTTAGTACAAAATGCTTCAAATAACATCAATCGTTATCCGACCAAATTGACGAGTACTGAAAATGCTCAAACGTCGTTTGACCACTACGTATTTTGAATTTATCAGTATTATATTCGACTATATGCCAACGGGTAAAAACAGATGTCGCTAGGCTAATGAACTGCGTAACAAGGTACAACTCATGCGCTGTTGCCTAAAAAAGTGTAATAGATGGCGTAAATTAAAAATTCGAACTTACAGTCAATTATTTACCGAATTGCGTTTTCCAGTTTATTTACTTTTGTTATCTGTATGTTTAATTTGCCTATTTAATAAGAAAATTTTACAAATATTTTTCTACAATATTATGAAAGTATAATTATGTTTGAAAACGTTATTTAGTTTATAACATCAACATTCAAACTTATCAATCGTTTTTTTCTAACTAGGTATATTATTATTTTCAACACATTTACGCATTTGAAGCGACATCTAAAGACAAATTTTATTATGAAAAGAAAAGTTTTGACGTCAGAAAGACGTAACTGAAAGCGAAATTCACCATGTATCGTAGAGGTCACAGTAGCCATATACCTTCAGCGTTAGATTTGTGAGACAGTAGTTGTTGGTTCGAATCCTGTTAACTAAAAAAAATAAAAAAAATATCTTCGGGACATTTTTACACAGCACCATCTAGTCCCAAACTAAGCAGAGCTTGTGATATGGGTACTAGACAATGGATATAATACTTATATACTTTTTTTTTTTTTTGTAAATACATACTTATAATACATAAGAAACACCCAGACCAACACAAACACTTATGTTCATTACACAAATATTTGTGTCCTGACTAACTAACAACAACTAACTATTTGACTTTTTGTCTTTATTTTTCTATTTTATAAAAGGACTAGCTTTTACCCGCGGCTCCGCTCGCGTTAAATTCTGCTAACCCACGTCAGTCCAGTCCCGCTGCCCCACTGCCCCACAGCCCCGCTGCCCCACTACCCCGCTGCCCCGCTACCCCATTGCCCCGCCGCCCCACTGCCCCACTATCCCACAGCCCAGCTGCACCACGATCCCACTGCCCCGGTACCCCACTGCCCAGCTGCACCGCTACCCCACTGTCCTACTATCCCATTACCCCACTGCCCCGCCGCCCCGCTACCCCACTATCCCACTGCCCCGCTATCCCACTGCCCCGTTACCCCACTGCCCCGCTGCCCCGCTACCCCACGGGCCCGCGTCCACGCTGCCCCGCCGCCCCGCTACCCCACTGCCCCGCTACCCCACTGCCCCGCTATCCCGCTGCCCCGGTACCCCACTATCTCACTGCCCGGCTGCCCCACTGTCCCACTGCCCCTCTGTCCCACTATCCCACTATATCACTATCGTCCCATGTCCCATATCCTGTCCCACAGCCCAGCTGCACCACGATCCCACTGCCCCGGTACCCCACTGCCCAGCTGCACCGCTACCCCACTGTCCTACTATCCCATTACCCCACTGCCCCGCCGCCCCGCTACCCCACTATCCCACTGCCCCGCTATCCCACTGCCCCGTTACCCCACTGCCCCGCTGCCCCGCTACCCCACGGGCCCGCGTCCACGCTGCCCCGCCGCCCCGCTACCCCACTGCCCCGCTACCCCACTGCCCCGCTATCCCGCTGCCCCGGTACCCCACTATCTCACTGCCCGGCTGCCCCACTGTCCCACTGCCCCTCTGTCCCACTATCCCACTATATCACTATCGTCCCATGTCCCATATCCTGTCCCACTGTCTCACTATATCACTATCGTCCCGTCCCATGTCCCATCCTATGTCCAGTCCCATGTGCCGTCCCACTGTCCTGTCCCATGTCCCGTCTCATTTCCCGTCCCATGTTCCGTCCCCTGTCCACTCCACTCCACTCCATCGTACATTACTATCCGCTCGTGCAAATGCATAGAAGCTTCGATCTGTCGGGTGAGTACGCAACCCACGAATTATTTTTTTTCTTTTTTTCTTTCTTTCTCAAATCCCATACCAGTTTTTAAGTCAGATCATCAGCTTTCAAACAAAAAAAAAACATCAAAATCGGTCCAGTAGTTTTAGCGTGATGCTGGAACAAACAAACGGACAATTGACATTTAACAATTTTATAATAGTAGTAGATGAATAGGGAGCCATCTAGTGATCCCGAAGTGAAATGAAGTTGTAGGTCCATACTTTAAAACCAGAGGCGCCACTTGGTCTATACCTCTATTGGGGTCGAGTTTCCTCTCTATTTCAGTATATTAAAAAGTACTCTGTGGGTGGTATGCATGAAGTTACAATAAATAACTTCATGGTGGTATGTCGTCCTCGTTCCCAAAGAGAATATAACCACTACGTTTACTCGTTCCAGCAGCAAGTGGCAGCATGCCTTTGACTATGGACATGCTTGAAACATCCCCTGAAGCACAGATAATATAATATATAATACTATAACCACAGATAATATAATACTATGGTAAAGAAATAAACATTACATGGTAATGCTCTAGTTTATACTCGCCTTTAAAAACTTTGTTTTCGATTTTATCCTGCTAAATTAAAAAATAAATTCGTTAAAAACTTAAAAACATATCCTTTAAGCGGGCTACATACGTGCAGTTATAACTGACGCCCCTTTTGTCTCCACACGATGAGTTTCATCGTTAGTTTCTTCAGTTGTAATATTTTTGCGATCGGAGCTCAGAGCAACATGTCTATGGAATCATGGCATCCACTATTGCGCGTTTAAAAAAAAAATAAAAGACGAGGGCGAAAAGTGTATTAGATACTGTGCCCATCTTTAAAGTGTGCTGTAAACATGGTGGTCACGAACTAGATTATGAAAACTTTGAACGCAATGGAAATTGATAAAAAAAAAACAAATAACCTGGCTACTGAATGCCTGTAAAAATAACTAAAAAGATCAGGTTGTGTTATTCTTAAACGGAGCTTATAGCTGTATCATTGTATCATGGTCCATAAAACGTCATGTTAATTTTAAGAGATGTTTTCCACAGCCGCCATTTTGATATTATAAAAAAAAACCTAGACCTAAACCTATAACCATCGCTCGGCTTGAATGATGAGTTGATAGACAACTTATTCATTAAAATCCATCAAGCCGTTGAGATGCTTCTCTTAAGAGTATAGTGTATTATCTATGGATGCTTCGAGGGTATTACAATTAATTGAGCGTTTTCAAAATAAAGTGTATCGTGTCCGAATTTATTGTCAGATTTTAAATGTGATATTTTCGATGGTTTTTTGGTTACAATATAAGTTAGATGTATTGCAATTTATGAAATTATATTTATTTCCTTCAATAGTAAGCTATTTTACGAGAAATCATAAAATTAAACTGGCTCTGCTGAAAAAAATGTCAGTTTTGCGATTATCTTAAAAGCTAAATATCTTACAACTTTGAAGAAACACACAAATTATTTTAATTGTATTTTGAAGATAATCATATTTAAAAAAAAAACTACGACATTATAGGGAAAATATCAATAACATGTGAATTATATGCTAATTTTAAGTTCGGTTTTGTCACAACTGATGTTAGTAACCGTTACTTTTTGATATTATGTAATGGTTAAGTAGTTTCACCGGGAAACTACATTATTGCTTTTGAAACATATGTTACTATTTTCAATGTTGAAATTAAATAATTTGTACCCTTTCATATCAAAAAATGACAAAAACTAAGAATTCCCTCGTCGCAAAACACAGGACAATCGCAAAACCGACAGTCCATTTTTTATAAAGCTGGGCTTACATGAATATATTTTTGAGAGGGATCGCGATAGAATAAAATAAAACCGAAATATATTTTAAATGTTTAATATTATAGGCGAAAGTATAGGCTAATAAAAAAAATATTATACTTATTTCACAAATCAGCCATAAAGTATCATAAATTTCAAGTATCAAAATAATCAACCTAAGCAAATAAACTATACTTGATTTAAAAAATAACCCACTATTCAAACAGACCGAAAGACAATACAAAAAAGTAAATAAAAAAAGAACTGTAAATCCTAATGTAAACCTTGCTTTATGGTGTCGGTTTTGCGACTTAGCTGGTCAGCCTGGTAGGTCACGGGATAAAATGTCGCAAAACTGACGTGACGCTCTCTTCCCTTATAATATTCTGAACTGTATTCTAACGAAAACATTTACACTAGATTTGTTATTAACTATATTACGATTACATTATAAAATTGTTAATCTTTTAAATATCATGAAATGATGTAAACTTACCGGAATCAGCAGTTATTGTGTCTCAAATCCGACACACGAAATCTTGACGTTCGTGGCACAACAAAATACACGTATTGTTTACTCGGTTTCGTATCACAATTAGTCTTTTTTTATTTCGAACGGTGGACTGTACGGTTAATGTTGCCAGTTCAGAACTTAAAGAATCCTTATTTATTATTTAAATAGCAGTTTTAGCCGTGACAAACCTGTCATGTCCGGTCGGTACCACTTTTTACATGTTTGTTGGAAATTGAATTGTGTTTCTGTGTGTTTTAGGTTTAAATTAAAAAGTATCGGAGACGATAGATGAGTCAGAGTGCTTTCAAACAGTACCAAAAAGTCAATGTATCGCGTACAAAAATTTTTCAGAATAGCTTTTAACATCGAGAAATTCGAGTGGGGGACACGTCAAAAACTGACTTCTTGCTTATTAAATTGGTCATTATTTTAATTGCTCTCAATTTTTTTCATATTTGTGGCATTTCATTTAGTAGTTTAAAATGTGTTTAATGCTTACAGTCATTAAAATATTTACCATCATATCATATTACTTGTTAGTAATACTTCAAACACAAGGGACAACCGAAAAGTTGGGGGTACACTTTTTTGTGAAAACGCTCAATTACAAAGAATCCCACATACATACATAAATACGCGTGAAAAACAAAACCCTATCCTTGAAGTCGCGTTGTTGAGTACAATTACGTGTTTTTTCACTACGAACCAAAGAGAATATAATACTACGTATAATGCTACGTTATGGCAAAACTGACAACTACTCAGTTTCTGCTACAGACACAGACAGATGTTCAGTGTTAACTGTACGGTTTCAACTATTCAGTTTTATCTTATTTAATTAGTTATCAGTTCAACTGTACAGTTATCACTTTTCTCTACATTTAACTGAATAGTTCAACTGAACTGTTAAAACTACACGTGTGTAACACGCTTTATAGGATACGCCGTACGCGACAAACCCCTCAAGCGTTTGTTAAAAAAAAATCTAAATGGAGTTCGCGTCCTTGAACTTGACTTGGCCCCGCCCATTTTGTACCGACTTGCATTTCTTATAAGATATTTCAATATTTTAATAAGAAACCCATACAAAAAAATTATTGTTTCGTAATCTCGATAATATTCATTTCCTACCTATTTTTACAATTTTCATGTAATTTGCATGAAAATAAAAAAATTACAAAGAAGGTAGAAAAATATTTTTGCAAATGGCGGCAATTTTGAATTTCGTCAACTTTAAACCCTAATTTAGACGTGAAAATTGTATGAAGATGTCAAAAACTGTACAAAAATAGAATAATAATTTATTCTACTTGCATAATGATGGTTATCCAAAAAAATAATTGTTATTCATATACAAAAAATAAACCTTTTCTTATCACACACGTTGAAGTACTTTCGATAACAAAATCCCGGCATAAAAAAGCACATTAAGTAGTTTTTTTATTTATTTAAAGTTTTGGTTGCCTTGTGCGTTTAAATGGTAGCCCTGTTATTCCTGAACAACATAACATATAAATAAAATTGATAGATGGCTTTATCTCGTAGCAAAAGACGATAAGATAAGACTTGCCGCCAGGCGGCAGCTATCGCTTTTGCGATATTAGTTCCTTTACCGTCCGCTGCCAGCAAACGCTTTAGTGGCTACCAAGTGTAGGCGATTTTAGGCTAGTTTACAGAAAAAAATGTTAGGCAAAGGACATCATTCTAATTGGGCCTTTTATGAAAGTGCCGGCCAGAAAAAAATAATGCTATAAATCGTTAGAACTGGTCATTTGGAGCAATAGTTATTATGGCACCAAAGCTATGGAGTGATTCTGTAACCAGCTACAAGGGTTCGAAAAACAGATAATTTCATATGAGAGCTTGTAATTTTGAGCAACAATAGGTCATTTCGAGCGATTGTTATTATGGCACAAAAGCTGTGGAGTCATTCTGTAACCTGTTATAAGGATTTGAGAAATCGTAATTTTTTACAAAAGCTCCTCATTTAGAGCAGGACGCAAATAACGCATATACGCAAGCTCAGGTGGCTCAGGAAACCTGTGGACGACACTGGTTTCTCTGCTAACTCCACCCCGAGTGAGAGTGAGCGAGACAAACACATTCAAAAAGCTGTGTGGTGATTTTCTGTTCTGTTTTAAGGTTTGAAAATATAGCTCATCGTTTTGAGCAACAATTGGTCATTTGGAGCAATTTTTATGATGGCACAAAAGCTGTGGGTCATTCTGTGACATTTTCATACAAGACCTTGTCATTTTGACCAATTGTTCTACAGTATGGAATCCCGAAGAATTGCCAAACTTAAGTGGCAGTGGGCGGGGCACATTGCTCGCAGAACGGATGGCCGAGGCAGTAATGTTCTGGAGTGGCGACCGCGTACTGGAAGGTGCAGCGTGGGTAGGCCCCCCACAAGGTGGACCGACGACCTGGTGAAGGTCTTGGGAATCCGCTGGATGCGGAAGGCGCAGGACCGGTCATTGTGGCGATGCTTGGGGGAGGCCTATGTCCAGCAGTGGACGTCTTTCGGCTGAAATGATTATGATAATGATTGAATACGCGCACGGCGTATTTTACACACGCTGGCCGTACGATCGTAGCGGCTGGCTCCTACACGCCAGGCGTGTATTGGCCGCACTGTAGTTTTGTTTGCTACAACTATGCGGCTACTCAGGTGCGTAGGAAGACGCATTAAAGATCAACGGGGTCAAATGTTTGCCGGCAGCCAACGTGTTAAGGCACAAACAACGCATAAACACAAGCTCAAGTTCACAATAAGCTACCAATGGACTATATCTGCCGGTTTCTCTGCTCGTTCCAACCCATTGTGAGAGTGAGCGAGACAGAGACATTAAAAAACGGAAGTTTACCTATTTAGTATTATCTGTCCAAGTCCGATAGTAGAATTGGGCAGATCATGATGTGCCCATTTGTTTTTGTGTTTAAGAAACGAAGCTATGTGATGAATTAACCAGCTAATACACACCATAAGGTAAAATGCAAAACGTTTGACGATTTGCTCAGCCATGTTTGGGTATATCGATCCTGTAAGGGTAGGGTATTATTTATGGTAGGTGAAACGAACTATAGGCCAACCTGATGAGCAACCTTTGCCCGTAATAACTACAATACCACCTCGACTGTTGCCTAAACGGTATTACAAGTCACGTTCGGCAAACTAAGACATGAAGATGGAAAGTGGAAATGTGATTGTAATAATGTATCCAAAGTACATAAAATAAAAGGGAATGACGGGGTCTAGAGAGCGAGCGTAGCGATTGGAATCTAACCTATCCGAGTTAGGGTGCCACAATTTTCGACTTCTCTTCGCTCACTAGCATCCTAGATTCCCTCAGTTTTTCTTTATTAATACTTTGGTTACCCTACAAGATCGATATAGCTGATACCCAAACATGGCAGGACAAATCTCCAAACGTTTTTCATTTTAAGTTATACATACAGTTAGTTAGTTGTAGGTATACTTAATTATTGTAGTCTCTGCTATAACATTTATATTCAATGTCATGCATGCCTATAATTTGTGTAATCACTATGTAAGTTATACTTTTTAGTGTCTGTCTATATGCATTGCTGTGATTATGCTGTTGGTGTGCTAAATAAATAAAAATAAAATAAATATATACATACATATTAACACGCCTGTTTCCTATTGGGGTAGGCAGAGACTATGAATTTCCACCTGCTGCGATCCTGACACACCTCTTTCGCTTCATCTACGTTCATTAAACTCGTCATGTATGCTCGTCGGTTTAGAGTACTCTTAACCTGGCATTTTTTGAGAACGTCCTTGATTTTAAGTAATATTGGGTATTAGTTTGTCAATTCATGAAAAATCCCAGTTTAATGAAATGATCGCATACAGGTAGCCGTCCGATGAAACTAAACTCGCATGGATAACTAATAAAATAAATCTAAACTCACTGATATTTTTGAATGTCTCTGTTCTGCTCACTCTCACACTGAGGTGGAGCAATCGGAGAAACCGATATATAGTCCTCAGGTAGCTTATTGTGCACTTGAGCTTGCGTTTATGCGTTGTTTCTGTCTTAATACCAATTGCTCTATATGACAAGCTCTTGTAGAACATGGTACAGAATGACCCACAGCTTTTATGCCATAATAACAATTGCTCAAAATGACCAATCGTTGCTCAAAATGACCAATCGTTGCTCAAAATGACCAATCGTTGCTCAAAATGACCAATCGTTGCTCAAAATGACGAAATCTCGTAAGAAAATATCTATTTTTCGAACCGGTATAGCAGGTCACAGAATGACCCTACTGCTTTGGTGCCATAATAACAACTGCTCAAAATGACTAGTTCTAACAATTTATAACATTATTTTTTTCTGGCCGGCACTATGAAAAAAGGCCCAAAAATGTATGAACGCTGAATGTTCTCCTTTGGGCTACTTGGTGCCAAATTGGCGACTTGGATCGGGCTAGCTAGCTACTAATATAGTAATCTGTGGGCTGGACTTGGCAACACTGATCAGCATTTAGCAGTGTTGCCAACCCGTACGATAATTATGGGGGCGTACGATAATTTAGTTATTGGTACGATGTACGATAGCGAAGATCTAAATTACGTTAAACGTACGATAATTTTGAGCATTGGATAAATAAAATATCAATGCGCGAAATACGCTAGCAAAACGCATTTTTCGTAAGGAAAAATTAAACGCAAACAACACCAACAGGCAAGTTTCTCTCTACCTCACTCATATTATACGTTTGTGGCTAGCTCACTACTACACTTTTTTATACGGCCTGATTGCTAGGACCAGCTACGTCTTTAGTAAAACACCCCTTAATAAAATGATGGTAAACTAGAAGTTTCTGAGGGATTGATCGTTGCCTCGTATGACTATCCAATGTTCTGCCAGAAAAGTGATTTTTAAAGTTAATATTTTATAATGTATGACTACTAGTGGCGCCCTTACACTGTAAAATGAATAAAAAGTAAGGCTTTGATAGTGTCCTGGACTGCCTGTGTGACTGACTCAAGTTTATGATGATAGACCGTCATTTATTTTTTTATACAGTACCATAGATATAGCCCCTGGAACTGGCCTAAGTACCAGCCTTGAACCCTACCTGCTATGAACTGCGATCATACACTCAGCTGGATAATTATGTGCAAAGCCTAAATACTGTTATATTTATTAAATTGAAGATAGTAAATTTGACGTAAACAAGTGGTCAGAGAACATCCAAAGAGTATGAATAAGCTGAAAAAGACGTTCTGCCAAAAACGGCAGTTAGGAACTATTGAAGTCAGCTTTTATTTTTATCAGATTGCTTTAGAATATACTTAAAATACATCTTATTGTATTAAGAAGTATTTGCTCTCGCGCTGCTCTCTTGTAGCGCACGTGCGATATAGGTACATAGGTCCAGCCCAACCAGTTTCAAAACAATTTGGGCGTACCTTAAACTCCTTTTAAAATGGTATGATGTTTTTAAAAACTCCAAAAAAAACTACAGACACTTCGCTCTCGCTACTGTGCTTTTGTCAATTTTACCTTAATAAAAAACGCAATTAATTTAGGTGCCGTCCAAGGACCCTCAAATGACAAGCATATGAAAAGACAAAGCCTAAAACTCCTTTTTTTTTAGTAAAAAGCTACTAACTACTTTAAAAGCTCTGACGTTTTCAGAAAATCCCAAAAAAAATCGCGCTCGCTCCGCTCTATGAAATTCTTATTCTTCCTTCCCTAGGCCAAAAGCTAGATACAATACGTATTTTAAAATACAGAAAATTTTAAATATTAATATTCAAAACATTACAATAGTCGAAGCTTTTAAAGTTGTAAGTCGTAGTTTTTTTAGTTTTTATAGTTCAATATTACAATAATCGTCGAAATACCACCAAAAAGTCAAACGACATTTCAAAAGTGGTCAAAATATCATTTTTTTTCCTGACAGTATAGATATTACAGATTGTAATAATTTTGTCGAAAAACGATAATTTTGACGCGAAAATGCGATAATTTGAACTTTTGGAGTTGGCACTTGGCAACACTGGTAGTCAGTCATTTTCTTTTGTTTACTTTGAAAGTTTCGGAGAATTACAGTGTCGATTATCTTTTGTTAGAGTTAAAAATAATAATGAACAGTCTTCTTTTTACCTTATTCAGTACTATTGTTTTAGTTACTAGTTCTACAAATCAAGAGTTTTGTAGCAAAGATGAAGAATCTTGTTCTGAAAACCACAACAAATACAGCAGAGGTTTTTAAACTTGATTTATATTAAATTAATTATGATGAAGTTGTTTTAATATTGCAAACGAAGTGTTTTAACAAGTTTCATTTAATAATCTATCAGGAAAAAAAAAATTGTCTCACAATCAGAAATTGTAAACCTGTTGATTGGTTCATGCAAATTCATATAGTTAATACTCACAACACTCGTACCGGGAGGGTGCAGGGTATGAAGCTGCGGTCGGGCGTGGCGCATATCCGCCCACTTCCCCAGCCCCCGATTCCTCGGAGCTACTCCCCCTTTGTGAAACTTAATCTTTTTTTTTCTAGAAACTAATGACTGGTCCATAAAAGTCAAAGAAGAGATTAACTTGGCTGTAGATCAATATGTTCCTTGTAAAAGTGAGAACTGTGGCTGTTATGAGTCAGTTATTGACCAGGATCTGGCACCATTTAAAAATGGTATAACAAAAGAACTATTTGATGTAGCAAGAGGTAAAGGAACTAAGTATCAGGTAATTTAAAATTAATTTAATATTTTTAAGAATAATTGCAATACCGAATAGTGGCTGGTAACTCCTTTTTTGAGCTGTTGATATTTTTTCTATTAAGTCTAATGTTTATTTTCATTTTCAGATAATAGATGGCCAATTATACAGAGAAAATGAATGCCATTTTCCAGCAAGATGTGCAGGAGTAGAACACTACCTGACTGCCCTGGCACCAAAGATGCCTAATTTAGAACTAGCAGTGAATACCAGAGACTGGCCACAAATCAACAAAGCATGGGGCCATCCTAAGGCTCCAGTCTTATCTTTCAGTAAGGTCCTGAGATAAAAAAAAAAAAAAAAGCTATCAAATATTACTCTGATATTTATTACATATTATTTAATTAATGCCTTGTTGGCCTAGTGGTTGCAAGCGCGTCTGCTGAGCGTGAGGTCCTGGGTTCGATTCCCGGGTCGGGCAGTGTTATTGGGTCTTTCATTAGGAAATTCTCAGTAGCAGCCCGGAGTCTGGATTTGTGCCCGGTTAATAGCAATAGGCTCGCCCCCTATTACATGGGACTTACAACATAACTGGCGAAATGTGGGTGTACTATACACCTCTGCCTACCCCTTCGGGGAAATACAAGCGTTATGTTATGTTATTATTTGATTAGAGACTCTGCTAGGATATGTAAATCCTGTTCATATTTCTTAATAATACTTTATGTTTTGCATAATATGGACAATAATAAAGGTTTCATAGTAGTAATTACTTTAGCTACATTTAAATAATAGCTTATTAATCTTTTTTGTTTTCAGGTGAAAGATTATTTTGATATAATGTATCCTGCCTGGAGTTTCTGGGAAGGAGGTCCAGCAATATCATTATACCCCACTGGCATAGGCAGATGGGACAAACATAGAATCTCAATATCAGAATCTGCAGAAAAGTGTGTACTTATTTGTATTGTAAAACCTTAGTTTTAACAGTAGTAAGGGTCAAATCAATCAACTTTTTATTGCTCTTATCTTCAGATGGCCATGGGAAAGAAAAGAAAACAAAGCATTCTTCAGAGGGTCCAGAACAAGTGAAGAAAGAGATTCTTTGATATTACTCTCTAGATCTGAACCTGATCTTGTTGATGCTCAATACACTAAAAATCAAGCTTGGAAGTCAGATATGGTATATACATTGAAAATGTAATCATAATTTTCATGCAGTAAGTAAGGTCATGTATTAATCAATTTTATTTAATTATTATTTCAGGATACACTTCATTCACCACCAGCTTCAGAAGTACCATTTGAAAATCATTGCAAATATAAATATCTCTTCAACTATAGAGGAGTGGCCGCCAGTTTTAGGTTCAAGCATTTATTCTTATGCAAGTCTTTAGTTTTCCATGTTGGTGATCAATGGCTTGAGTTCTTTTACCCATCACTAAAACCATGGGTGCATTATGTACCCATAAGCGCAAAAGCTACGCAAGAAGAGATAAAGAAATTAATTAATTTCTTCAAAGATAATGATGAACTAGCAAATGAAATAGCGAATAGAGGCTTCCAACATGTTTGGGATCATTTAACTGATAAGGATGTTAAATGTTATTGGCGAAAACTTTTAAAGAAATATGCAGAACTTGTGAAATATAATGTTGAACAAGATTTAGATCTGAGATTAATATCATAGGAAAATGAAATTTTGCAAATAAATATGTTTTCTTAATAAATTCTTTCAATAATTATTATGATTGTGTTGTTAAGCAACCATACTCAAGATTTCGATACACGAAGGGTTAGCTCCAAATATTTAGCTACATAATTAAAGGTACTCAATCTTGTCAATCTTATTATCAAAATGAGTTAAAATAATATATAAATGTTTTATTATAAAATACAAACATTGTTTAAAATTCACTAATGGTTTACATATAGTTATTTTATTTTAAATGCATTTTTAGATAGACATGTCAAGATTGTTTACCTTTAGATAATTACCTAAACATTTCGAGTATAGAGATATATCTACCTGCAGGTGTAGTCTGAACTGAACTCAATCATTTACCCTGTTTACAACAAACTAACATATTGCAATTATTTTCAATGCCGGAATTCAAACCTAGAAAGTTAAATTCTCCTGCTGCCTCAAAAAATAACACATGAAATTAAATGATTGGATTTATTTATAAAACACATATTGATTTCTGTTATAATTTCATTTTGAGCTATTACATATCATTTTTTATTACATCTCGCGTAAATCGCATGCTGTTACAAAAATATTTATATACATATAGCTTATCTTATAAAATATTTAATATATTCCTACTAAATTATATACTGGGATTGTTTATAAAAACGAAATAGAGATAAAAACGCTACCCCTTCATTCATTACATCAACTCATTGGCGGCGGAAGTATAGATGGCCCTAGCCAGAAGCGAGTATCACAATTTCAAATGAACTAAATTTAGGATGTCCTAAAACTAGGCCGCAGCCGCCAATCCAACGTCACCATTTGAGTTAATAGCTCTTCAGTTTCATGTAACATAAGTATTTAGATTTCAATACTCGGTCCCAAATATGGCCTTTTATCAGTCTCAATATTTTTCATACCATTGTATCTTTTCATTTAGATATCAATCCGGTCAATCCTAACTTTTAATAGGCACTATTCTTTCAGACCTAAAGAGTTCGTCACATCGTGCGCCTTTTCCGTTTGATGCATTTTTTTTGATATTATAAACGCATAAAAGTTCCATTAGGATAGTGACGAAGCTGTGCACTTAAAAACGAAATTACTTCGGAAAATACAAAAAGCATATCCTTCGAAATAATCAGTAATACTTCATCATGTTTGTATAAAATGTCTAAATTTGTTTTGTAAAACGACTCGACACCAGCACGATGGTGATCATAACTCTGGAGAAAACTAGTTATTCAAATTTAAGCACCAAAGATCAGGCACACAAACTCAGTTTCTTTCTCTCGTTTCATTCTAAACCTAATAATCTATGGAATTGACTATTTTAATTAGTTACATACTTAATACATTTTATATGTATAAAAAACACTTTCCGACATTTTGCTAGTTTGGACACACTTGTACATTATCTGAAAAATAAACCATTTGATTACTTAAAAATATCTAAAAACCAATTTTATATGTTTTGATGTACTATTTACCAGTGGATCAGTGATAAAAGACAATGGGAGTGACAAAAATAGTCACAGTTCAATGTCATTATTCACTGAATGAAGTGTTCTAAATACAAGTTTATTTGGATGTTAATTTACGCTCGAGTTGATCGGCGATGGCTAGGAGGAAGTCCTCGGTGTGAAGGTACATGCCCTCCTTGGTGCCCTGCAGTCCGTGGATACAGATCACCAAGTCCTTAGTCATTTTACCGCTATCGATGCACTCGACACAGGCCTGCAAAAATAATGTCAAAACAGAGTCATACACACATATTCAGTCAATAAACGTTTTTGCAGGGCAACGGATATCGTACGGTCGACCGCACGTCAGTGGTAACAGTTTGACATTGACAGCGCATTTATTTCGTAAGCAGTAAGGGCGATTTTCTAATTCAAGTGTTACCACTGTCATGCAGTCAAGTCTAGTACTAGAGGTCACCCGCGTGATGTTCATATCTCTAATTCCGCAGGAAACAATTAGTTTTTCGGAAAAAAAATACCTGTCCTCCAGGTCCCAGACTACCTTTTTTCGAAATAGCATTACGATCGGTTCAGTGGTTTAGTCGTGATAATGTAACAAACAGACAGACAGAGCTATATAATTAATACAAGTACGTACAAACAGGGTCATCATCACGTAGGTAATAAATAATAATTATCTCTATTATTAACAATTGCGCTATGAGAATGTCAAGGGTCCTTCAATAAAGACGATGAACTACTCCAGATTAATGAAGTAGTCTGTTATTTTATTTTATCATCATATTGACAACTTTTAATTTTAACATACACCTACATTAAAATGTGATGAAACTGGTTAGCATTAGGGAATATAAATAGCTTTGAATAGTTTTGGAAAAAATGTGAGGACTCGGAAAGCCGAAGACGTTTTATATAATTCTTTGTTATTTGTCTTCTGTAGACTTAAATTTATATTAAAATAGATTCGTACAGTCGACCGCACATCAGTGGTAACAGTTTGACCTTGATAACGTTTTCATTTCCTGGGCGGTTTTCATGATTCAAGTGTTACTACTGACTTGCGGTTGACCTTACATTATCACTACGATAATGTAAATAAGAGCCGACTTTTCAATAGAATAAAACATAGTTCTTAATGAAATACAAGACCCAATATTTTTGTAGCTGATTATGCCAAGAGATATATTGACTTATGCTGTAAAATAAAATGCAGGTGGCATATCGCCAATGTCATCGACCCTCTTTTAAACAAGATCTACTTGTTTTGCGAGTTTTACCGCGGGCGGGGCGGGACCGATCGGCATTCAGTTTTTCGGAAACTTTTTAATACTTGTAATAAATACAATCAATACTTTACTAACGGCCAAAATTAATATCCAATCTATTTACGATTTACCCTACTAGAGATAGGAATTTGACAGAAGCTCCATACAAAATATGTCAAATTTCTATCTCCAGTAGGGTAAATCGTGGATAGATTGGATATTAATTTTGGCCTTAAATCAATAAACTGCCAGCTTATCTAAATTAGGCTTTCCCAGTCGTTATGATTACCTACTTTGATAATACAAATTAGTTCATTTATCAAGTGTAAAATTGCAAATGATTGATATACAAAACGGGGGAGTCGTAGAATTGAGTTGCTTTACTGCATTCTTAGTGATAAGAAAGTTTTTTTTAGATCTTAGATAACTTCTTTAAATACAAATATTATCTTCCAAAATGGAAGTGTATATTATATTCCTTCAGAAAAATATTTGGTAACAGCATTAAACACACGAACGTAATATAATATTAACTTTTTTCGGGGCTTAACGCAATTAAACATAAATAAATACCGAAATAATGAATATTTAGAATGTTTTCCGTAACCTCACATGTCATCTTTTTTTTGTTATTGTACGTCTATCGATACATACATACATATTATCACGCCTGTTTCCCATTAGGGTAGGCAGAGACTATGGATTTCCACCTGCTACGATCCTGACACACCTCTTTCGCTTCATCTACGTCCATTAACCTCGTCATGCATGCTCGTCGGTTTAGAGAACTCTTAACCTGGCATTTTTGAGAACGTCGGCGTTTTGATCGCGATACGTTCGCCGTGGTCGTCCCCTTCCAACTCTTCTATCCACACTCGCTTCGTATACTTGTTTCGTCAGTCTCCTCTCGTTCATCCTCTATATATGTCCAAACCATCTTAACATACCTTTCTCAATCTTTGTCACTACAACTTCATTCACTCCACAACGCTCCCTTATCACGTTATTCCTTATTTTATCTCTCAAAGTTACACCACACATACTTCTCAAAGCTCTCATTTCTACTGCATTTATTCTGCTTTCATGTTTCTTCTGCCATACCCTACTTTCACTACCATACATAAGTTTAGGCACTAACACTCCCCCATGAACAGCCAGCCGTGCCTTTTCCGACACTTTGCGGCTGTTATTATATTACTGATATTTTACGACATTACAACTATGTCTTCTAAAACACCACTTAAGGTAATGGTTTCACTGGACTTGGGATTATAGGCGTTAGTAATGGAACATGATGAGCTAGCTTACACATTTCCTATTCGACGTAAGGATTTAAAAAACCGGCCAAGTGCGAGTCGGACTCGCGCAGTAAGGGTTCCGTTCCTCTCAACGACCTGATACCCCATAAAAACTGATTTAATTTACGAGAGTTTATCAAAAGGGATCAACGCTCAGTGCGCGAAATATGAATTTTTGCATGTCTTTCTTACGCAGGTACCACCACATATGTCTATGTTTGTCTTATTTTTAGTATTTGTTGCTAAACTTCATAATATGCATTATAATATGACCAAGTTTGACGCTGGTATATATTACCGTTTGGAAGATAGAGCAGGAACAAAAACGTTGAAAAAAATGCACGTTTTTTGAGGTTTCTTGTATGGGGACACCCTTTGGTTGTAGACTTTTTTTTGTTTTTAGTATTTGTCGTGATACACCCCATAGCAACACAATTTCTGAGAAAATTTCATACGGTTACCTATTACCGTTCAAAAGATACAGCCCTGTGACAGAGAGACAGACAGACGGACGGACAGCGTAGCGAGAGTATTAGGGTCCCGTTTGGAACCCTTCGGGTACGGAAACCTAAAAATGAAACGGTAGGCACTATTCCAGGACCGGACAAATGCAAGGCAGACCCTCATTTTTTACTTAACCATTAACGACCAAAATTAATATACAATATATCCACGATTTTCCCTAATAGAGATAGGAATTTGACATATTTTGTACGGAACTTATGTCTAATTTCAATCTCCAGTAGGGCAAATCATGGATAGATTGGATATTAATTTTGGCCGTAAGTCACAGTCAGAAGTCAAAAACACGGATATAATCAAAATAATTAAAAGGATATAATTAAAAGTACAGATATGTTACAAGCGTGCGCAATCTGAAGTCTCGAAAACGTCCTAATTGGTACGTTTTGATATTAGTCCGCGTCAAGCAAGGCGCCGAGCGTGACCGGTAACTAACAAAAATACCATCGTGTGTGTACAGAAAGTGTACCAATCATGATGCGAAAGTAACTAATTTACTTACTTTGTACTAGTTTATGAGAATATGTGCTGCCGCTGCGCACGGAACATTTTTTTAGTTTGATGTGTTTTTTTAGGGTATAACATATCTATACTTTTTAATATAATTGGATATCATATAATAGTAAAACCATGGTTTAATAAGATGTTTTACCAGGTACTCTCTTCCCGTGACAGCTAGGTCACGTGATTACCTCCGTACTACGTCATCGGCTGTGGAGCCAATAGCGAGCTGTGAGCGTGACACTGGTCAGTTTAATGTGCTGTCACTTTACTACTAATTACCCGAGCAAAATGCATTTTTTTATTTACTTCTATAAAGAAGCACTTTTGAACTAGTAATTTTATACAGTTTCCTCAAACAAAATCTCCTTAAATATATTGAATATATCACGTGACGTAGCTTGGAGGCATTGCGGTAGCTGAAGAGAATACCTGGTGAAACATCTTATTAAACCATGAGTAAAACAACTTACATCTTCAAGAGCGAGTGCGAACTGCCCGAGTTCGGGCGTGTTATCCAGCTTGGCGCGGTGCAGCAGGCCGCGGGTCCACGCGTAGATGGAGGCCACGGGGTTGGTGGAGGTGGGCTTGCCCTGCTGGTGCATGCGGTAGTGCCGCGTCACCGTGCCGTGCGCCGCCTCCGACTCCACCGTGCGCCCGTCGGGACACATCAGTACTGATGTCATCATGCCTAACGAGCCGTAACCCTGGGTGGTTATGGTATTAGTTAGACGGTACACGTTCCTTTTTTAAACACGCATAAATTAGCTTCACTTATAACTAACTAGTGATCGTTCAAAATGTATATCCAACGATACGGATACTGACCACAAGTTTAGTAGTATTTCGTACTCTGTCGGCGTGCGTGACCTTGGACCGACAGTTGACGCTTTGGAGACGTTATAATGGGATTTTAAGAAATAAATAGTAATTTGATTTGAAGTTAGTAGTATTTCATTGCTAACTTTATTTACAATTACATATACCTACGTAATGAAATTTATTGATGTAAAAGATCCGTTCAAGATCCGTCAAAAATACGCCGGATACGGATACTGATCTCAATTTTACCTCGGATATCCGCGGATACGGATACGGATATTCGGCATATCACTATAACTAACTAACTTTGTTAACAAATCTTGGAAGTCGATTATAACCTACTTCTTATTCTCGTATCGATTCGAAACTTTGCAAGTATATAATATAATCCGGATGACAATACAATAATTTGGTACCATCGAGCTGATCTGATGATGGACTACAGCACGCCTAGTACGAGTTTGACACTTACGAATACTTTCATAGTTTTCGTCAATGTTCATTCATAATTCAATAGCGCTTCTGACGGATACGAGGAGGAACTACTGATTTATGAATAAAAATCTACAAAAACTATGAAAGTATTCGTAAGTGTCAAACTCGTACTAGGCCCCCAGTATCTCTAAATGCATGTTTTTTGTTTTTTAAATTATTAATATGTCATTTTTAGCATAGGATGGCGAAACGAACTTAAGGCCTTCGATCACGGATAAAGGTGATACAGCTAGTTAGTCCGATTCGCGTCACCGCGCAATTCAAGTAGTCCGCGCATCGCCCGCTTACATCGACTAACATTTACCTGTGTGCGTGGAGCGTACAGGCAAGCGATACGGGATTAATGCGCGCGGAAAAGGGATGAATGATGTCACAATATCACTAATGATCTCTTGATGACGGACGGTTGTGTACACACGGCTACACATCAAGCTGTACATTTCCAGTATAAGCTGATCTCGCATTGTATAGGTTTTCCTTACAACGCGAGGTCAGCCTTTACTGGTTTTGTACAGCTTGATGTGTAGCCGTGTGTACCACACGATACACACTACCATTGTCGCGGCATCGCATTTTATGAATAGTTAAAGTATGAAGTGCTGTATCTATGGTTTTTTTCCGTGATCGAAGCTAAAGCTCCACCTGATGTTAAGGGGTTACCTTTGGCTATAATAACTGCAATACCACCTAGGTTGTTGCCTAAATGTTATTTATTGTAATCGAGTTCGCCAAACTGACCTAAAGATGGAAAGTCTCATGTGACTATAATTCCACCGGAATCTGTACCCTTCGCACCGGAACACAGTAATGCAAGCATCTCTGTTTTGCCGCAAAAATAGGTACGGTGTTTTACTTCCCCAGATGAGCTCTTTCACAAGGAGTTCTACTATTACCAAAATTTATTCACTTGCTATAACGGTCAACGAAACTTCGCGAGGGAAACTGTACACATTAAGCCGTGTTTCCTGCGACCAAAGTCTAACAAAACATGTTAATATTTTCCTTAGGCCAATCAAATGTAGCCAAACAGCTAGGCCACGCCCCCATTTTGTTAGAAAAGCATGTTACATGTTAGAAATAACTAAAATATGGTCGCAGGAGACGCGGCTTAAGAGTGCTCCATAAAGTTCTCGTAGTTCACCGGTGTAGGAAATCGTGGTGGATACACAGACATAGTAAAAAATATAGAGGAAGTACTGCGAACAATCATACTGAAACCGAAAAACCGCGCTCCTTCGTGTACAACAGCGCTCACGTACACATACTATATAGTGATCTGTGGTACACACATGCACCATGCACCACAAACCGTGCTCACCCTTCACGCTACACATGTAGGGGCATCGTCCAGTAAGCATCGCGAAAGCAAATATCTTTCAGATGCATGGTGTGTGCTTGAGCGCTGGTTGTACACGAAGGTGCACGGCTTTTTTGGCTTCACTATGATTGTTTGCAGCAGTACGTCTATATTTTTTACTGTCTGTGCGTGGATACCCTGATGACTCTTGCCATCCTGAGAAGAGGCCAGCAGTGGGACAATAATGGGCTGATTATGGTCAGTATTATTATTTGAAAAGAGTATATCCATGGAGTTTCTTGCCGGCTCTTCTCCATAAGAGCAACTTTGTGGAACCGCGCAACTAGATTCATAATTAACGTTTTGAAAGTGCATGTAAATGCTTATTCGAAATAAAAACTTTTGACTTTGACTTTGTTTTATGAGAATGGTCTGGACTTTGTTTGAGAGACACTTTGACCCCCGAGTCTGTTTTCCAAGTGTTTAAAATCAAAATAAGTATTTGTATTTTCCAATTTCTTAGTGGTGTCTTAATACGACGGCGACGCCGCTATCACCTAATGTTTAGATATAGATTATTAAATTTTTATGTTTTATATTATTGTATATGGTTTTATGTATTTTTTTATGGGCCTAGATGCCTGAAATAAATGAATTATTATTCTTATTATTAATACACGTTATCACATCATAATGTGAAAACAGGGGCCTTACTCCCGACTGGTTTGATTTCTGAACCACATCGAGCTAATGTCAATTCCTTAGAGGTTTTACTGTCAGTTCCTCTAGGAATTGACACTAGCTCGATTTGGTTCAGAACTCAAACCAGTCGGGAGTAAGGCCCCTGGTTTCTACAAAATTTGCAAGATGGGAATCGATCAGTAGCTTCGCCGTTACAAAAGGTCGGTGCTTGCCCAGCGTTAGCTACGACTAGCAATTATCGCCCTTTTTGGCAAAGGTTTTACGACTAGCAGAAACTAATCCTGTCTTATCGGTATAAATTTCCTGAAAGCCAGGCAAACACCGGAAAATCTTTGTTTATCGGCTTACATGTCAACACGTACAACAGATATGTTTTTAAACTAATTGACACATTTTTGTAGCGTACTGAGATAAAATAAAACTTTAATAGGGTTCTTTTGATAAGGTAGTTTTATCGTAACGCCGAATTCCGGCCATGTCTGGTATATGTACTATACTTAATCCAAAATTTTCATTGGTAAAGATACTACATAGTATTTTCATAAGTCCATTACTTGTTTGCTTGCAGGGTCTAGAAGCATATAATTTTGTGACATACATCCAATCCTGGCCAAAGGCCCAGAAAGGATAATGATTACTTAGGTAAGAAGTACAAACCTGAGCTACTATGTCCGACTGTACGTCACCGTCATAGTTCTTGCAGGCCCACACGAACCCGCCCGAGCCCTTGATAGCCTGCGCCACCATATCGTCAATCAGACGGTGCTCATACCATATCTTAGCATCTTCGAACTGCTTCTTGTAATCACTAGTAATCAACGATAAGATTTTAATGCATTGGATTCATCAAACGAAGATAAAAATCACTGATTTGTTAATACCACATGTCCCAAGCAGTTTTAAATCTTTAAATCACTAGCTGATTACGTTTTTAATACCTCTGATAAATTTCCTCGAAAATGTCTTTGAATCGGCCGTCGTACTTCTTCAAAATAGTATTCTTAGTCGACAGATACAGAGGCCATTTCTTTTGCAACGCCACCTGATTAAAGACAATACATATTTTGTTACGTACGATGCATATTTATAGTTGCAAATAGTATTGTACAGTCTAAACAAGTTGTTTGATAAGTACGTAATAAGATTCATTGAAGCAAGGTCGCTGTGACCGAGTAATTGAACTCTCTGATAGTTTTGTCTCCAGTGCATCACATTGATATTTTATCAATCTCCATTGTTAGTTTTATAAACAAGTTGTAAAAAAATAAAAAGTATTACATATTTCTTGATAAAGCATGTTACAAGTCCGGGTGACACAGTTCAAAGTAAAAAAATACATAACTTATGATCGACATAAAATAAATTACTACAAACCTGGAAGCTAGAATGAGCGAAGGCTCGGATGGATTCGTCAGTGTTGTACATCGCCATGGCCACACCTGGTCCTTTGAAGTCATATAGTAGCCGCTTATCTACTGTCCCATCTTCTGCTGTATAGATTAACTCAACCTAATTGAACCATCAAAATATAAATTATAAATTTCATTTACCTATGTAATGTTTTGAACAACAAGTGAAGGAAACAGTGGCAATCGGGTTACCTTCGAATCTTGATACTTCAAGAGTTTAAAAACAAGACAGAGGACAGAGAGCTGAGCTCCACTCTCCGATGTGAGCTAAGAACGTGCCAAAATGAAGAAAAAAGAGAAAATGTTGAATAGAACAATTTTAGTGTCTATGTTATTTTACCTTGCCTGGTTTTGGTATAACTAAATCTTGAGCCTTATACTGGTCTCCATGTGCGTGACGTCCAATGACCATGGCTTTTGTCCAGCCGGGCACTACTCGCGGAATGCTCTTGCATAGGATTGGCTCACGGAAAACGGTGCCACCCAAAATGTTACGAATAGTACCGTTTGGGCTTAGCCACATTTTTTTCAACTTGAATTCTAAAAGAAAAACATTAATGGTTCACTTATTTATCGCACTTACGACTCTGTACGATTGATTGCATTTACAAATCGCAGACACTATAAGCATTTAATCCTGGAACAAGTTTCTTTAGGCTATTCACACTGATATCATAAATGCAAAATTGAGTTTTACTGTCGGGCCAGTTTCCAAGGCTACACTACCAGGCGGATTTTTTATGGTTTTTGGGACAGAGCAAAGATAATATAATAGGAAACTCTTCATCATGGTCAATTGCTTGCAATTAATTAATTATTAATTAATCCTTGGATTACAAGCCCATAAATAAAAAAAAAATACGCGTAAATTCTTTGGAGTTAAAGCCAGAGGGCAGACACTGCCACTGCGGTGTAGTATAAGGTCATCATAATTAATTATTCACAGATATAGGTACCAACATTGTAATGCTAAAATGATAAGTGATGATAATATTATACACATAGACTCGATTAATATTCATAATTTTATCATCCGGATGCAAAACCTAGGCATGGAAGAGTGTTTGAAGTCATTACAGTGACAAGACATGCGTGAAATTTTACAATTGAGAGCAGTAACAATTTCTGATCAGGTCATCACATGTAACTGCATGCTAGGCAGTAGAATGGAAAAGCTGAATTCCTATTGGCTATATGTAGATCACAGACCAGTAAGCCTCTAGACGCCAATTAGCCGGACACCCCAGTCACCAAGCATATGCATAGCAGCACTACATATCATACGCCCCGCCGCCAATCAGGACGTCACTCCGTCAGCGAGCGACACCAATCACACCACCGAACTTTTGAGCTGACCAATCATAACGCGCCTTCCGCCCCCGGTCCTCCACCAACATTTTACGACTGTGTTCTCATACAAAACTTTGTTTATGCGGCGACTTGAGGCTTACTGGTCTGTGATGTAGATATGTCTAAATGGCTAGAACAATGTCAGATATAATTAATGAATTACTATGCAAATGCAAGAAGTATACCTTCAACTCGTTGTTCATCAGGAGTAATGGTGGCGCACTTGATGCCCACATTGTGCTTGAGAATTGCGTGCGCCGCATCAATAGTGACTTGATCATCAGTGGCATCGCGGTGAGGCAAGCCCAGGTCGTAGTACAAGCAATCCAACTGTAAACGTATTTATTAATTGTAATTTCATAATTTTTAAGGTTCCATGGGCAAAGAGTGCTAACGGGACCCTATTACTATGCTTATGCCGTGTGTCTGTCACAGGCTTACCATAATAGGCATTAGGCCTCTATCATAGGTCACCGAAAAGGGATACCATCTCATCCATACTAGGAACTTAAAAAAAAGGCAATATTTTCAACTTTTTTTGTTTTTGCTCTATCTTGGGAACTGTAATAAACACGAGCGTCATACTTTGGTCTGATTGCAGTACATACTCTATATAATAAAAAGAAGGTAAATTAAGACATGTATGCTGGAAGAACCCCTATTGCTCGAGTCGGACTCGCCACTTAGACGATTCACAAACACCCTATGAGGCCATGCAAATATTTGTCTAGAATCTAGATGCTGGGAAACAAAACCGCGACCCGCCCGCCTCTGCGCCTGGCGCGGCGTTGGCAATCATTTTCTATTCAAGGTTGCACCATTGCGCCATGAAGGCCAACATCATTGCCTTGATAAAATTACATGTATGAATTCAGCTACATTAGTACAGTCAACGACAAAAGTTGATATTTTAAATTTCATAATAAATGTTCTCAAGAACTGATAATAATTATAGTTTGTCTAAGTTAATTGTTAAACAATAGTTTTATTATTACTTTATACCCGCCCACAGACATAGCAAAAAATATTTTTACAGACATCGTTTAAAATATTTTTACTATGTCCACCCACCATGAACTTCTGAGAAGATCCATTTATTTTCGCTCTTCGACTTTCGACTTCGCCCGCGTGAATGTCGTTTATCGCGCATACCTCGGGATCTGTTCATCTTCCCGGGATAAAAAGTAGCCTATATGTTAATCCGGGTTATGGTCTATCTGTATGCCAAATTTCATTAAAATCCATACAGTAGTTTTTGCGTGAAAAAGTAACAAACATCCACACATCTATACATCCTCACAAACTTTCACGTTTATGACATTAGGTAGCAGGATTTGTTGATCCACTTCAGCCATTGACACATTGTACACAATTTTGTTTACAAATATTTTCTAACAAGTTGATTGTAAACTATCAACATACAAGAGATAAGGCTATAAGGCCTATGACATATCAGTGTGCAAGACTGTTAGTAATGATAACTGGGGTAGTAAATGGTAACATTGGCACAATAAAACTGATAAGAAAAGTTAACAACACTAAAGCCGGAATTACATTATTGTGTCGTGGTGTGTCATGACGCGCCAGAAGCCTATCGGTTTCATACAATTAGTATGGTTAGAGACACATTATTATGGAATGCGTCACGACACTATAGTGCAGCTATACTCAACCTGCGGCCAGCTGGGCCTTTGTTATTGGCCCATCTTAAAATACAAATTTCTGAAGAAACAACGACTATCTCAGAGTTGGCTTCCGTTTTAAATTGTAATTACTCAGAGATTTTTGATGAGTTCATCGATTCTAAAAACGATACCAATCTAGAAGTTCTGTTTAAAGAAAAAAGGGAAAACAGATAATATGTGGAATTTTGGAGTATTGTTCCCAAAAAAAATATTTGCTTGCGGCTCTCGACACCATGACTGAAACGTGTTTGTGGACCCTATAAAAAAAAGGTTGAGTATGGCGGCTATAGTGTGTCTCTAACCATACCATACTAAATGTATGAAACCGATATCCTTCTGGTGCATTACGACACGCCACATGATATCCTGCATGGAATAGTTATATTTGTACATTAATACTTGTTACTGTGAACCTTTCTTTCATTTGTAGGTATAATAAAAGGTAGGCAGAAGAAAAGTGCTACCAGCACATTTGGCGTAGTAGCTGAGCAATTGGCTGCTGCGCTTGGGTCGTGGATTCAATTCCCGCACGTCACACTTATTTGTATGGCCTACATAGTTGTCCTGGTGACGAGTGATGACGAGTCTGGGCGTATGTACACGTGAAATTTGAGTGGAGCAACATCTAAAAAAGTGTAGAAGTTCAAGCTTTTTGCTAACTGTACATCCATATGTACGTTGATGTTGATGAGCAAGTATCATCAAACAGCGTAAATCTTGCCATTACAACATTTCGATTCGATGTCGAGCAATAAGAGAGAGAGAGAGAGAGAGAGAGAGAGAACAGCGCGAGAACTCCCGAATGCAGTTTCGGTTTCGGTCGTAGTTTCGGCAGCTGTTCCTCGTTTTTTTTTGTACTCCAAAACCGGAACTCGACTGAAACCAAACTTTTGGACAGACACTAATTGACCTAATTCAGATCTTTGTAATAACAATATTTCGCCAGGTTTTTCATACTTTTTCCCATAGTGCACCGCACCCCCTCATAGGTCACTCTACACCCACAAGTGGGATACATCCCACTGGTTGGGAACTCATGGAATAGAGTGATGTTGGCACTACTTTAGTCTCTGAATATTAAAAATACATCATGCAAAACATACCCAATGTTTTAATTTTTTATATTTGTTTTCATTCAATTTGCTTAGAAATAAATGTGGGTCTATCTAACATGTTTTAAAATGTCAGCTTGCTGCAAGAACTCAGTAACTGCAGAATTTTTTCAAGAACTTAATTAACAAAACCCTCCTTATGGCGCAGTCAGGTAAAAATAAGGCAGATGTAAGATGAATATATTGTCAAGGAAAACTTTATTCTTTACCTTAACATAAGGAAATATAAGCTTCTCTTTAATCATAGACCAAATGATGCGCGTCATCTCATCACCATCCATCTCAACCACAGGGTTCTTAGCCACAACCCTCTTGGCTGTTACATCTAAAAAAAAAAAAAAAAAATTTTAAAAATGACATGCAGTCATTTATGTCTATAAATAATTTATAGTCGTAGAGACGGGGAGCGCGAGCGGCGCGCACGTGTGAACACCACATTTGACAGACGAGCCTCTAAGGAGTCTTATCGTAATTGTATTTTGCTAACTATTTTTAATTAATAATATATTTTTAATAAAATACTCTGTTCATTAAATTTTTCAAGCACAGTGTTAGCTGTGTTGAATAATTAATTGACAGTAAAAATTGAAGGATAGTGGGTTTCACTGTAGCAATAAACTGAAAATGCAGTCATTAAGGCAAACACAACAATATTTGATTACCTATGTTAAATTGAATATCCTTCAACAAAATATGTTAATATCCAAAAAGTAGTTCATGTTTTTTTTTCATTTGTTCCAATTCATGTAAATGTAGTATGTCCACTAAAAAATATTTTTTTGTTTTAGGTGGGTTTTTTATTAGTCAAATGCCACTAATTAACAAAGCAGTAACTAATGTATGTATATCCCCCCAATATATGCTTGGGGGAGGCCTGTGTCCAGCAGTGGACGTCTTACGGCTGAAATGATGAACTAATATGTTCCTACTTTCTGTATTAGTAGAACAGACAAGCACATTACTACTAAATGTAGAACGAAAACCGATTAGAATAGCTTCAGTTAATTAAAACTGAATTCTTTGACCTGTACTTTGCTTGGGCCAAAATTCTCATTTTATTAATAAAAAATTGACTGGTACAATTAATACAATTAGTAGGTAGCTCAATGAAGTCTATTGCAATGTATGCATACTATTGTATACATAATTTTTATTGAATATATTTTAAGTTTCATTGATGAATTTACTAGTCAATGAATACAATAAGTAGTTACCTAACCAATATAATATACATTATCATCACCAACCAGCCACTGCCCGCACTGTCCCACTGCTGGGCACGGGCCTCTTCTCAGAATGAGAAGATTACAAACCAAGGTTGCAGATATGAATAAAACCACTACTTACAATTTCTGGTCTTTAGCACGTTTAGTTCGGTAACATATTTCAATAACTTTCTGGTATTGTTACTGGCCATTTTCGAATAAATACGTGGCGCTATAGCGTCGGAAAACTTATCACAGACAGACGGTTTCACACAATCAGACAACTTCTCTTTCTCTAAAGCGTAGTGATTATAATTATTATCTTTGTCTTTCTAATTTCATTGAAAAGTTCTTTGGCTTGGCCCAGGGTTGCCAGACGCGTCGAAGTGAATTATCGTACTGACATTCTAAAATTATCGTACCAGACGAAAAATTATCGTACAAGTAAGAAATACTTCGTTTTTATTTATTTATTTATTATATTCTTTATTGTACTTTACACCAAACGAAATCAAAGACAAGTTGAGTTTAGTTTTTAGTTTACAGAAAGATTTAATAAGTACAATAGGCGGTCTTATCGCACAAGGCAATCTTTTCCAGACAACCTTTGGATGGACTAGAAGAATGGGAACCGATCATAGGTAGGTACGGTGTAAAAGTAGGTACGTTTCGTACATAATATACCTACCTAAATATAATAATATAAAGTACATGGAATAGTAATAGTAGAATAGTAGTTTTTCAGGGTTGTCAGATGAGTAGGTACAGTCAACCGCACGTTAGTGGTAACATTTGAATTTCAAAAGTCGCTCTTTCTGCTGACGAAATAAAGACGCTGTCAATGTTAAACTGTTACGGTTGACTGTACAAGTCAAATATCATATTGAATTTTTTAAATTATGGAATAATAGCCCATGCTTGCAACTTCGCCCGCGTATATTTTGGTTTATCACAGAAAATTGTTATCATTCTGCCTTCAGTAACTGTTTATCTTCCCGGAATTATAAGTAACCTCTCCACTAATCTGGGTTACGGGCTTACGGTCTATCCGTATGTCGAATTTCATCCCAATCCATCTACCAGTTTCAACGTGATCAAAGGATAAACAAACAAACATCCATACTTTTTCATTTATAATATTAGCAGGATTATGGCATTCTGTGAATGATTATCGTACACAGTTTTGAGCCAATGTGATGATTCGGATCAATCGGATTTTTCCTTAATTTTTTTGGTTTACCCTAGCAGTAACTAGTATTTCTAGTGTCTATAAAGTATAATTTTTAGTATTTCTACGAAAACGAGCAATGATTTCCAGACGTCAAAATTATCGTACTTTTGCGTATGATACTACATTTTGTATTTTGTACTTTGTACGAGAGGCGAAATTATCGTACATGTACGATAATCACAGAGTACTAGGGGATACAATAATTATCGTACGTCTGGCATCGCTGGCTTGGCCAAGTCCACGTTCAAAAAATATCGTATTTTTATCGCATACGTGAAGAATGCCTTTCTTCTACAAAGTTGTAATTATATTGACATTTAAAGGTCCAAAGTTTCTATTAATTAGTGTATTTTATTTAACACTAGCTATAACCGGCATGAGTTCCTATCAACATTGTTTTTGACAAAAACCTTCGCGTGCTCCGCACTCACAAAGTACAAAACAACTCACCTAAGTTTCATCGCAATAGGATGAATGGTACCTATAGGAACGCTGGACAAAAAAGAAGAAAAATGTTTTTATTTGTAGAGAAATAAAATCAGAAAATAATTAGAAAAAGAAAATAAAAATTGTTTAATGTCTCGGTTAGCAAAAACGTAACAATGCAAAGCAAAAAAAAAAACAGGTATTATACAGATAACTAATCCAATAGCAGTCAGTTTGATACACAGACCAAGTAGAGATGCTACGCATGATAGTCTGACTCTATTATTATTTAAGGAAAGAGGTAGGGGTCTTGAACGCCCCTAAGCCACTGCGACCTGATAAGATCTATTGTGACGCCTCTTGCAGCATTACAGCACTTCCCCAAGCTGCAAGTCAATCATGAAGTCGACTATGACCTTGGGGGAGGAGGATTTGATCTCCTGCGTTGAGATGACGTGGCCTCCAATATGCTGGCTTCTGATGTGGTGCACTGCATCACATTCGCATAGGATATGGATGGGCGTCTCATCCTTATCGCGACAAAACCTGCAAACTGTGGTATCACTGAGGCCCATCCTGTGAAGGTGTTTATTCAGCTTACAGTGCCCAGTAAGGGTTCTTGTCAGGATTCTTATCTGATTCTTGTTCAACGAAAGCGCTTCTTTCGTAAACCTTTTTTTGAAGCCCACAAGTAGCGCTTTCGAGTGTTCTTGGCCTGGGGATTTTTCCCAAAGGCTAATACTTTGGTCAGTTCCCCAGTTTTTAAGGTAGGCTGTAGTGGTGCATTTAGGAATGCCACAGATTGGCTCCGGGCCCACAGTGGGGCTTTCAGCACCAGCTCTAGCCAGTTCATCGGCGGCTTCGTTGCCCCCAATGCCACAGTGTCCAGGCACCCAACCTAGTGCCACTGAGTTTGCCGCTCCTAGTGAGTTCAATAGCTGGACACACTCCTTTACAAGTTTGGAGTCAATTTCTTCTGAATCCAAGGCTTTTAATGCAGCCTGGCTGTCAGAGAAGATGAAGATTCGCCTATTAATATAGGTCCTCTGCAGACTTAAACGGACACATCCAATAATGGCAAATAATTCCGCTTGAAACACGGTGGTGTACTGGCCTAGGTTGGCGAATCTTTTCACCTTTGGCCGCCCACCGTGGAATCCAGCTCCTGCTAGACCCTCTTTTTTGATCCGTCGGTGAACCAAACAACATCAGTGGACTGAGGCTGGCCTGGCGTGTCGTCCTTCCACTCAGTCCTCTGAGGTATGAATACCATAAACAGTCTGTTAAAGCTGTATTCTTTTAACATTGCATCAGTGGGCATGGCAATGATGTCTTTCTTCATAAGGTGCTCCTGCAGTTCCCTCATGGCAGTCGACTTCCATCTTGTCCTTCCCGCTATTCTGGCCCTTATCATTGCTGCCCTAGCGTCCATTTGCACCTGCACATGCAAAGGAACGAGATTAAGCAGAGCCTCAAGTGCAGCGGTCGGAGTCGATGCAATTGCTCCTGTTGTTATGAGACACGCGAGTCTCTGGAGGCTTGAGAGAGCATCCTTGCAGGTAGTCTGATGGGTTTTTCTATGCCATACGACACAGCCATAGGTTATCATGGGCCTTACTATATCAGTGTACAGCCACAGCGTTGCCCATGGCCTAAGGCCCCATTTTGAGTTGACCAGTCGGCAGGAAGCTCCCAAAGCAATTTTTGCTTTCCTTGTCACATGTTTAATGTGTGCATTCCACGTGAGTTTTTTGTCTAGGATAATGCCTAGATATTTGACCTCATCCGAAAAGTTGACCGTTTTACCGAAGAGGGTTGGTGGTTTTAAGCCATCCAACTTCCTTTTATTAGTAAAAGGTACAATGACAGTCTTGTCTGCATTGACCGAGAGTTGGGAGTCTTTGCACCATCTTTCGATTATTCTACAAGCCGTTTGCATCAGATCGGAGATGACTGATTGGCATTTGCCAACGGTAATCACTACCAGATCGTCCGCGTAGCCTTGCGTGTAAAAGCCAGCCCTATTGAGCTCGCTCAGTAAGCTGTCAACAACTAATGACCATTCTAGGGGAGACAGGACGCCCCCTTGTGGGCAACCCCTATTTAGTCTCATCTTTATGGTTGTATCTAAAAGAGTTGTTGACGCTACTCTATTGCGCAGCATTGCTTCGATCCAGTAGATGGTCGTCCGGTCAATGTTGCGTTGCTCCATACTTTTTAATATGACACCTGTTGAGGTGTTGTCAAATGCCCCCTCTATATCTAAGAAGGCGCACAGAGCAATTTCTTTGTCCTCAACAGCTTTTTCTATGTTATCCACTAAGTCCATCAATGCGGACTAAGTGGACTTGCCTTTCTGATAGGCATGTTGTCTCACATGCAGGGGTTTGTCAACCAAGTAGGTAGCCCTGATGTGCTGGTTGAGTACCTTCTCCATGGTTTTGAGCATGAAGGAGGTAAGACTAATTGGTCTATAGGACTTGGGCATCGATTTGTCTCTGTCTCCCCCTTTGGGGATAAAGGTGACAGACACCCTAGTCCACGCTGTGGTCTGACTCTAGGTTTGACTATCCTGACTGTACTAGGAACTGACGCAGACCGACCGACGAACAAAAACCGAACAAAATAAATGAGTAGAAAAGGACGCAGTATGCAGTTGGAAGGGAAGCATCGTTTTTTTTACCGTCTTTTTCGTACATTTTATCGGTATATCGTATGCGTCACACATGAGTGAGAGGAACGAGAATTTATGCTTAAATGCTTTATGTTAATGCTGGTTATTGTCACTAAATCTCAAAATTATGGCAGTGTTATTAAAATTATCGTATGAATTACGGCCAAAATTAATATCCAATCTATCTACGATTTGCCCTACTAGAGATAGGAATTTGACATAATCTCCATACATAATATGTCAAATTTCTATCTCTAGCAGGGTAAATCGTGGATAGATTGGATATTAATTTTGGCCGTTAGCTAAACTATCGTGTTTGTACGATACCTTGCTATTATTTTATATCGCAAGAGACGTTAAATTATCGTAGATTTACGATAATTATCGCAGGTCTGGCAACGCTGTCCAAGTACCAGCAGGTCCAGCAGTGTTGCCGGCACGTAGTTCTGAAAATGGCTAAAACCCCACTTGGGAAAGGTTGATTTTTAGGGTTCCGAAGTCCTACAAGGAACCCTTATAGTTTCGTCATGTCCGTCCGTCTGTCCGTCTGTCCGTCTGTCCGTCTGTCCGTCTATCCGTCTGTCCGTCTGTCCGTCTGTCCGTCTGTCCTAATCCTTTACAGCTTAATAACTTCTACAGTTATAAACATAAGTAAATGAAATTTTGTTAAAAAATAGTCTGCATATAGATCTCAATTTTAAAAGAATAAAAAAATAGTTTTTACGTTCTTTAGGGGTGGCACCCATACATGTGAAATGGGGAAAAAAAAAATTTTTTCGCTGCACCCCCTCGTGTGGGGTATCATTGAATAGGTCTACTAAAATGCAGGTAATGTTTCATACACCACTTTTTTATCAGGTGTACCAACTGCGAAATATAGCCCGCCAAAGTGGCTTGCAATGTGTCCCCCCACCTGCCATTTCTAAACTATGCAACGTAGAAACTTATAATCTTCCACATTGATAGACCTTTGTGAAAACTCTCTTTTAAAATTAATTCGAGTATACTGTGATTATAATTTTTTGAGTTATAGACAGAAAACTGAAAAATACTTAAAACGTCCTAGTTCAAAGGTCATTGACCTTAGAGAAAAATGATCATAGCAAATAATGCTCCTTTAGCTACTTTCTATTTGAAAAAATCACAAAAAGTAACTTTGTGTTATGTTGACGACACACTTCTTAAATTTGGCGCCATCTAGCGGCGTCGTACAACACTCTCTGGGTCGCCAATGCTGGCGTCAAGTGCCGTGTATTACATTTGGCACTGTATAGCGCCATCTAGCGGCTACTGACATCACTCTCTGAGTCGCCAATGCTGCCGTCTATTGCAAAAACTAAAATAGCCGTGATTAATATTCGATTTGATTTGTTTGTAACACCTACTTAAGGAACCCTATAATACTGAGCATGGCCCGACATGCTCTTGGCCGGTTTTTTGGCTGAAGAAGCCGCTTGAAAATAAAATTCATTTTTCTATGTGCAGTTTTATATTCAGATATTTTATATTCATTATAAATAACCAATGTAACGGCCGAAAACAATTATTCCAAATAGGCATTAAAGAGTATAAAAACTGGGAGTGCTAATAGCCATAGGCTATAATTAAAAAAACCGGCCAAGAGCATGTCAGGCCATGCTCAGTATTGCTCAGTATCATAGGGTTCCTTAAGTAGGTGAATAACGAATCAAATCTAATGGATAATCTCTAATGAATAATCATGGCTATTTTAGTTTTTGCAATAGACGGCAGCATTGGTGACTCAGAGCGTGCTTTTTAGGGTTCCGAAGTCCTACAAGGAACCCTTATAGTTTCGTCATGTCCGTCCGTCTGTCCGTCTGTCCGTCTGTCCGTCTGTCCGTCTGTCCGTCTGTCCGTCTGTCCGTCTGTCCTAATCCTTTACAGCTTAATAACTTCTACAGTTATAAACATAAGCAAATGAAATTTTGTTAAAAAATAGTCTACATATAGATCTCAATTTTAAAAGAATAAAAAAATCGTTTTTCCGTATTTTAGGGGTGGCGTCCATACATGTGAAATGGGAAAAAAAAAATTTTTTTCGCTGCACCCCCTCGTGTGGGGTATCATTGAATAGGTCTACTAAAATGAAGGTAATGTTTGATACACCACTTTTTTATCAGGTGTACCATCTGCGAAATATAGCCCACCAAAGTGGCTTGCAATGTGTCCCCCCCCCTGCCATTTCTAAACTATGCAACGTAGAAACTTATGGTCTTCAACATTGATAGACCTTTATAAAAACTCTCTTTTAAAATTATTTTGAGTATAATGTGATTATAAATTTTCGAGTTATACTGAGAAAACTGAAAAATACTTAAGACGTCCTAGTTCATAGGTCATTGACCTTAGAGAAAAATGATCCTAGCAAATAATGCTCCTTTAGTTACTTTCTATTTAAAAAAATCACAAAAAACAAACACACTTCTTAAATTTAGCGCTAGGTGGCGCTGTTTGCAAAAACTAAAATAGCAATGATTAATATTCGATTTGATTCGTTTGTGATTAGACCTACTTAAGGAACCCTATAATACTGAGCATGGTCCGACATGCTCTTGGCCGGTTTTTTTATATTTAGCGCCATCTAGCGCTGTATTTAAGAAGTGCGTCATGAAAAAATAACACAAAGGACCTTTTTAAATAGAACTAACTAAAGGAGCATTTTTTGCTAAGATAATTTTTCTCTAAGATCAGTGATAATTTCCATGTCTGACCAAAACTTTCGGACCCCATAACTTTTTCTTGGAAGCTCTCAGTAACACCCCTCCCACACTCGAAATTTTTGTTTTTGATCTTCTATCCAAAGAACAGTCAAGCTGGCATTTATTCAGAAAAAAATGTCTGGCTATGGAAATTAGACAAAAATTAAGAGTTTTGGCGAATTACCTTTTAAACATTATGACGAGAAAATACGAAGTCACGTTTTTCAATTTTGTACAAATTACCTACACATGTTAACGAGCACTTATAATAATTCATCATGATTACATTTTAACAATCGAAGAAACACTTGGAAAATAACACAAATAATATAATCAGAGATTATTGTAATATTTTATACCGATTTGAACTTTTGTAGTTAAAACGTAGTGATTTAGTGATTTTATTTATTACCTTTGTTTGGAGTTGGCAACATTGGTGGTCGGGTTGCGGGTTGCGGGTGTTGTGTTTTTTGGTTTCTGCGTGTTGATTATTATAGCGAAATAAAGAATAATAATACTGGTGTGCCCATTCCATTACTTTACTCGTCCGTGGTGGCTTATGTTCGTCGGGCTAAATATACCTATTTACTTCGTAACTTCCTTCATCAACGCCTTTAACCACAAATAGCCGAATTCCAGTCCACTCATCACAGTTTTTCAACGAAGTTTATTAATTATTATTGTCGTTGTCGAGCGAAAGGCCACAACTTTTGAAGCCGGCTAGACGGAGGTATGTAATCGCATGCGGTTTATTTTTGTTAAAAATCAGTTTTGTGTTCCATTGTTGTCATAATCATAACTTTTGAATAGAATGGAATAAAAACAGTTCCTTTCAGTAAATGGCCTGCTATTTATATCTAGAAACTTTACTTTTTGCATGACCTACATTATCACCTTATTAAAAAAGTGCACTCGATCTAATCTAATAAGTTTGCTTTTTGATCTGAGGTTGGCTCATGCCAATCTGTCTGATAACGAGCTTTTATTACTTCGTAATCGCTTATACACGCATTTCAGTGCTCCCCATATCTCTTATTGCGATTAAAAATATTTTTTTAATGAAAATATTTTAATTAAACAAGTCGTAAAGCCAGAAAAAACATGTTGTTTTAGCCGCCTGTAACTTTCAAACATTGTTTTGTTTTGGATGCCTAAGTTGATCACTGTTTAAAACTATTTTGAGTTGGGATTTAATTTTAGAACATTCGTCTAGCATAGATTCATTGATCACAGTTCTGCTGCGTTTAGATTTATTTTATACTGTCACCTGTTTCAGTATTTGAGTAGAGATTTCTTTCCTATTTCAGGTTAAATTTGTGTGCTATGTAACTGAAGTTTATTATTACCGTATTGGAATAAGACTGATGCTCAAGTAACAATTCTATCCTTAAGTAGTGATCAGTTGATTGAAGATCAAACTGTACTTAAGGAACATTCTGTAATACGGGCCTAAAACTTCTAGCTCCCACATCTAGGTAATTTTCATGAGTGAAACTAAAATTCTACTAGGTACCTATATCCTCATGTATTGTGTAATATATAAATTACCCAATTAAAAAACACTTAAAGTCAATCTCCACCATCTTTTATTTTTTAATACTTTGGGCTAGGTACATTGAATTATGCAAGTTTTAATACCATATTCATTCATATTATTAATTCTCAAATCATTTGAAATGGTTTTCCCTGAGATGTTCATCATAAACATTTAATTTATAACTTGGTTTCAACATAATTCGCCAGTTATGTTGTAAGTCCCATGTAATAGGGGGCGAGCCTATTGCCACTAACCAGGCACATATCCAGACTCCGGGCTGCTACTGAGAATTTCCTACTGAAAAAACCCAATAACACTTTGCCCGACCTGGGAACGGAACCTAGGACCCCACGCTCAACATGCGCGCTTGCGACCACTAGACCAACGAGGCAGTTAAAATAAAGAAAAGAAAAGTTTAGTTAAAATATAATTGATTTATTTAAAACATAATGTTATGGGATTAGAAAAGAAAAATAAATAAATATTTTTGGGACATTTTTACACAACACCATCTAGTCCCAAACTAAGCAGAGCTTGTACTATGGGTACTAGACAATGGATATAATACTTATTAAAAATTATACAGTTATTTTTTACTGAATATTGAAGAAATAGCAATAGCAAACTACAAATAGTCATTAAGAATGTCGAGTTAGAAGATGCTTGAATTAGATGTTGAATTTATTTTTCGGAACTGATTATAGACCAGTAAAAAGTCTTTGAAGTTTGAATTAACTGTTTCCTACTTACTACTGTCATAGTAAGATTTACTTATGTTTTTTTTTATTCTGACAAAGTTGAATACCTAGCATATGAATATATACTAGTAAAAAATTTCATAAAATTATTCATAATAGTTAAGTAACACAACAACCAAAACTCTTTGGTTTTAAATAAATAAGGAGTGGCGTTTGGAACTGCACCCTTAGTCTATAAATAGAAATGTTTTTTTAGGCTCGGCAGCAATAAATTCTGGAGTAGTTTTAAGTTTTACACAACAGACAGTCTCTCTCCCGCCACGGCTTGGACTAGTCGATATTTGTTATTGTAACTCCCAGTGTTAAGTGTTTTTATAATAATAACTATTATACTCAGTTTTCACTCTTATGGACTTTTATTGTTTAACACCACCTTCACCTCCACCACTTTAACAAAAGGGACAGGGGATCAGTACATTGTTCGCCTGGTTTACCAAAAGTATAGGTCTTCTTCAAGTTTTTCATTTATGAAAACCATATAAAAAATAATAACTACTTTTGGAGAAATAAAATGTTTTTTTTTACTTATTTCGTTTTTCTTTGGAACCACTGGGTTTTTTAACACAATATTTGGAATATGATCAGTAATGAGTATGTAAATGAAAAAAATCTAGTTTAAATCATTTAAATATTTATCTCCTAAACTACAAAAAATCACAGAACATACATAGCGGTTATTCAGATACCCCTCAATAGAAGGCAGCATCATAATTTTACCTATAGACATCACTTCTCCAGCCATCCTGTATATTATTTGACTTCGCCGCGGCTTCGCTTGCGTGTTATTCGCCTTATCACAGAAATACTTAGCGCGTCCCTCGGTAACTGTTCATTTTCCCGGGATAAAAAGTACCCTATATATTAATCCGGGTTATGGTTTATCTGTGTGCCAAATTTTATCCAAATCTGTTCAGCAATTTCAGCGTGATTAAGTTACAAAAAAATATCTTCACATACTTTCACATAATATTAGTTGGATTGGTATTTAAAGAGTTAAACTTAAGGTTCCATTGTATCCATTTGGTATATTAGGTATATTGGTATTTGGTATATTGTTAAATAACCAGGCTTGAAAAAGTAGCCTTTTGTACTGGCTTAAAATAACAGAAATATTGAAAATATAAAGAAATTTCCAGTAATGTTCAGACTAGGTTTTTTTTACTATTACCTTACTGTTTTTTTGCTTTGTTCAGCCATACAAAGTGCAAATACACTTGAATTTCTTAAGTCATTGATAACCATGTTTAACAGAAAAACCACCCATTGTCCATCAGACTTCATTATATTTCACCAAACTTTAACAATAACTAATGAACCTGCAGGTAAGCTTCCCTAGTTAAATGACAACAGGCTTTTGACTTTGTTTAGCACTAAAATTTAGTAATTGCTACATAAACAAAGATGGCTCATTACTTTCTCAAATTCTTGTTTTGATTGACAGTTAACAATTATTATTTTATCACTGATGGCTCATATGAAACAAAGAGATCTAAATGCATAATCATAATAATAAGCTGGCATACCTCAAGGTTTTGTCTTGGGTCCCTTACTCCAAACTATATTTATTTCAGACTAGCTTTTACCCGCGGCTTCACTCTCGTGGTGTTTTATCATGGAGGAACCGTGAATTTCTTAAGTCATTGATAACCATGTTTAACAGAAAAACCACCCATTGTCCATCAGACTTCATTATATTTCACCAAACTTTAACAATAACTAATGAACCTGCAGGTAAGCTTCCCTAGTTAAATGACAACAGGCTTTTGACTTTGTTTAGCACTAAAATTTAGTAATTGCTACATAAACAAAGATGGCTCATTACTTTCTCAAATTCTTGTTTTGATTGACAGTTAACAATTATTATTTTATCACTGATGGCTCATATGAAACAAAGAGATCTACATGCATAATCATAATAATAAGCTGGCATACCTCAAGGTTTTGTCTTGGGTCCCTTACTCCAAACTATATTTATTTCAGACTAGCTTTTACCCGCGGCTTCACTCTCGTGGTGTTTTATCATGGAGGAACCGTGCATTTCTCCAACATAAAGTATAAGTATATACCGGATGTCAATCTGTAGCTCCGTCACTGCGTGAAAGAGAAACAAAGCAACAAATACACTTTCGCAATGGGACACCTGTATATGAGTAGCATATGTTACTCACCGGACCATCAACTATACCATGTAAAAAATCACGCCAATCTATTGCTCCATCGCTACGTTAAAGAGGAACAACCCAACAAACACACTTTCGCAATGGGACATCCTGTACAGTAATAAGTAGCCTTTGATACTTTCCCGTCCACACTTTCGGCATAAAATTCCAAAATATGGAAAAAAGGACTTACGGTTTTTTCCATATTTTCCAATTTTCTTCCCAAGTCTTCAAATTTTTCTTACATACAAACCTTGTCCTAGAAATTACGAATACAACAAAACAAAAAATCAGCCAATTTGGTCAAGCCGTTGTAAAGTGATGCTCCGTCGTACATGTAGCAATTCATTTTTATGTAGGTACTAGCTTTTCCCGCGGCTACGCTCGCGTTAGATTCTGTTAACCCACGTGACAGATCCTATTATTAATTAGGTGTTTTCCTGTAACTATTACAAAACTGTAAATGTCTATTTGTTCGTTTGTTTATTCGATTATCACGTAAATCTACGGGACTTTTTTTTTTTTGTATTTAGACTTGTCAAGGTATGCATTTTATGAAAAAAAAAAAGATTGTGTAGGATGAATTGAAGAACCACGGAGCGAAGCCAAGCGCAAAATCTAGTTTGCTGTAATACTAACAACATCTAGTTGTATTTTTAGGAATTTGCCACCAACCAACAATCATGACCTCTACTTTGTATGCAACATAAAAAACAATTTATTTTAATAGAGTTCGTCGAGCCCTTTCATTTGAGTACCAACATGATGGAGCTAAGACCTATGGCTTAGGAGATATGGCCATCAGAATTTTTGACCATTTGTTTGTCTAGAGCTCCTCGAGCCCTTTCATTTGAGTACCAACACGATGGGTCTAAGACCTATAGTTTAGGAGATATGGCCATCATAATTTTTGAGCATTTATTTCTCTAGAGCTCCTCGAGCCCTTTCATTTAAGTACCAACACGATGGGTCTAAGAGCTCAAGTTTAGGATAAATGGCCATGAGAAGTGTTGACCATTTATTTCTCTACAGCTCGTCGAGCCCTTTCATTCGAGTACCACCCAGTTTAGTCCAGTCCAATCCAATCCAGTCCGATCCACTCCACTTCACCCCACCCCACCCTGTCATTCATCCATCCATTTTACATTATTATCCGCTTGTGCAAATGCGTAGACGCTTCGTATCTGTCGGGTGAGGACGCACCGACGCACCCAACTTTTTTTTTCTTCTTAAACCCATACAAATTTTTAAGTCTAATCATCAGCTTTCAAACACAAAAAGATTCATCAAAATCGGTCCAGTAGTTTTTGCGTGATGCTCGAACAAACAGACATTTACAATTTTATAATAGTTAAGATATATACACCATACCATCGGTACCATTGTACAAATGTACCATTGTATCAATGCACCATTGTACCAATGTACCATTGTACTAATGTATCAAATCTACCAATCTACCAAACTACCCAATCTACCAAACAAAGTAAAATTAGTATTTTTATGATATTACAACTATGTAGGTATCTGTACCTAATGAAGTTATTTTTTATGTGCACCTACCGCATGTCGTCTTGTAGTGGCAATAAATCATTTTTCTTTTCATTTTTCAATCTACCAACCTACCAAATCTACCAATCTTCCAAATCATATCAGTTCTTGAGTCTAATCATCAGCTTTAAAACACAAAAAGTTTAATCAAAATCGGTCCATTAGTTTTAGCGTGATGCTCGAACAAAAAAACGAACAGACATTTACAGTTTTAAAATAGTTAAGATAAGATAAAAAGTAGCCTATATGTTAATCCGGGTTATGTTCTATCTGTATGCCGAATTTCATCAAAATCCATACAGTAGTTTTTGCGTGAAAGAGTAACAAACATCCACACATCCATACATCCTCACAAACTTTCACGTTTATAATATTAAGTAGGATAGGATTATTAGGATAGGATTATTAGGGTAGGATGTGACATGTTTAACGGCCAAAATTAATATCCAATCTATCCAGAATTTACTCTACTGGAGATAGAAATTTGACATATTTTGTATGGAGCTTATGCCAAATTCATATCTCTAGTAGGGCAAATCATGGATAGATTGGATATTAATTTTGGCCGTTAGTGATCTTAATAACTAATTGTAATATTTGTTTACTCTAATTTTGGCATTTGTTACAGTAATTAGTCAATATGTGTGGGTCTGTGAGGTTACTGCATGTCTGCAAGCCTCTGCAGCGCTCATGGCATTTCCGGCTGTCGAGTTCTTCTGCAGCGGCACCCCCAACCCCTGGGGTGCCATACACGAAGCTTAGTGTTGGAATACCAAAAGAGATTTGGGACACTGAAAAAAGGTACTTACAGTCTGTTTTTATGGTTCTGTACCCAAAGGGTTGCAAACGGGACTCTTACTCTCGCTACGCTGTCTGTCCGCCCGTATGCCTGTCACAGGGCTGTATCTTTTGAACGGTAATAGGTAGCCAGTTGAAATTTTCTCAGAATATGTGTTGGTATGACCCCTATCACGAAAAATACTAAAAATAGAATAAAGTCTAAAACCATACAAGAAACCTCGAAAAAAAATTTTTTTTTTTCAACGCTTTTGTTCCTGATATATCTTCAAAACGGTAATACATACCAGCATCAAACTTGGTCTGATTATAGTGCATACTATGTAGTTTAGCACAACATACTAACAATAGGGCAAACATAGACATATGTGGTGGTACCTACCTGCGTTAGAAACAGATCCAAAAATTAATTTTTCGCGCACGTACGTTGATGTCTTTTGATGAACTCTCGTAAATGAAATCAGTTTCTATGGGGTATCAGTGGCCTGATTCACAAACGTTCGAAAAGTTTCCGTTTCCGAAGTGAAATTTGACCGGCAAACGAAACAAAACGACCACTTCCTGCGACCACGAATGATGCAAAGCATACGAAACATCAGGAAAAGCAATGTTAATAATAATACGCGATGTAATCCGGTCAAACTTATTTTATTACGAATAAAAACGATTTGAGAATCGATCGCATTCGGAAACGCTATTCATTAGTTCTTTAATTTTACATCGAGAGCTTTCCGACAGAAAATGGCTCACGGGAGAGTTTGCATGAATTTCGCGTTGCTTTTCCGAATCCGTTCGGTTCTCAAATCGTTTTGTTTCTTAATAAAACAAGTTTAACCGAATTACATCGTGTATTATTATTAAAATTGGGTTTCCTGACGTTTCGAATCCTTTGCAGCGTTCATGGTCGCAGGAAGTGGTCGTTTTGTTTTATTTGCCAGTCAAATTTCACTTCGGAAACGGAAACTTTTCGAACGTTTGTGAATCAGGCCACAGGTCTATGGGTGGTACGGAACCCCAACTGCGTGAGTCCGACTCGTACTTTGCCGATTTTTCTATACTTCTTCTTCTACTAGTCTTATTAAGTAATCTTTGTAGGTATCTCTAATGTTGATTTTTAAAATAACTACTGAGAAAATATAATTACTACTTTCTAGTATTTTCTTAATAAATTCACTTGATAACCTGTTTAAGGAATTTGGGAATTCATTTACAATGATTAAATTATTTTCAGGGTTGCCGTAGTACCTGCAGTAGTTAGCAAATTAGTAAAGAAAGGTTTCGGTGTCAATATTGAAGAAGATGCTGGAGCATTATCAAATTTTCCAAATAAGACTTATGAGGAGGCGGGTGCTAAAGTAACCAGCTTAAAGGACACATTCCAGTCTGGTAGGTTGTTAATACGTAATACTTAAACACACCTTAATTTTATAATTAAGAAAATTGTTCTCAAGTGTTTGTTTATTTCAGATATCATTTTAAAGGTCCGTCCACTGGTAGACACTGAATTACAAAATGTAAAGGCAGAAGGGACATTTATATCGTTTTTATATCCAGCACAAAATCAGGAACTGATAAAGAAGTTATCTGCTAAAAAAGTAAACGCATTTGGTAAGTTGTATTTTATATTTTTATACAAAAATATTAGATCTTTGCTTTAACGCTATCGTTTTTTCTAGCAATGGACTGCATTCCTCGTATAAGTCGAGCACAAGCGTTTGATGCGCTCAGCTCTATGGCGAACGTTGCGGGGTACCGGGCTGTGATCGAGGCTGCGGCCCATTACCCACGTTTCTTTTCTGGTGAGAATTTACTTCAATAATTCTTTTGTATTATTCTATGCCTGTGGCTTCGCCCGCGAACTGATATAAAATATAGCCTGTTACTTCTAGATAAAGTAGCATTCTAATGGTGAAAGACAGTAATAGGCAGCCGGTCGACATTTTCTCAAAATATGTGTTGCTATGACCCCTATCACGACAAATACTAAAAATTAAAAAAAGTTCAAAACCAAAGGGCCCCATCCCCATACAAGAAACCTCGAAAAACATGCATTTTTTTTTCAAAGCTTTTTTCCTGTTCCTTCTTCAAAACGGTAATACATACATACAAGCGTCAATAGTATTTGTTGTAGTTTTGCAACAAATACTAAAAATAGGGCAAACATAGACATATGTGGTGGTACCTGCGTAAGAGATGCAAAAATTCATATTTCTCGTACGGTGCGTTGATGTCTTTATATCGTCGTTATCAGTAAGTTGATTATCTTCTACTACTATTATAAAATTGATAAATGTCAGTTGTCTGTTTGTTTGTTTGTTCCAGCATCACGATAAAACTATTGGACCGATTTTGTTCAAACTGTTTGTGACTAAAAACTTATGATTAGACTTAAAAAGATACAGTCCTGTGATAGACAGACTGACGGACGCACAGCGTAGCGAGAGTAATAGGTTTGGCACCCTTTGGGTACGGAACCCTAAAAAAAGAGTCATTCAGATTATAACTTGGGACTACATTTGTAGGGCTTCAGAAAAATTGTAATGTGGTGTGAACAGAAAATGACACATACAGCTCTTATTGCGACAGTACCAATCTTAGCCGAAGCCAACTAAGTATGATTGTAATCAAACTAAAGGACTATGTCGTCTCTCGTCGCTGCGTCGTCGTCGTCGTTTACAAAACATTTGTCTTAAGGCTCGCGGTGATGGAGCTTAGAAAGAAGTTATTAATAATGGTATATTTTATTAATGAATCGTATAAAAATAAAATGGAAATACAAAGGATTCTGAACAAAATGGCCCATCCCATAATTATATAAAATAAAATGTATAGTAGCCGGCCATGAGTCGTGAGCACAGATGGACAGTAGTAGGGGCAAGTTCGCGCATGTACACTTTCGACCAAAATTATTTAGTATCTTTGTTCACTAAATTTCACCGTTAGCGTTTTATAAGGATAATGGGTAGTTATAGAAAATACAAACTATCTCGAATTTCACCCATATTATGATTTTGGGACTTTTTTTTACGCACCCATAAATAAACATTTTGACTTTTAATTTATTTTTTACTATTTAGTTATCGCTGGACAGGTTTTTTAACTCGCATTCGTATTCTCAGCAAGTCCTTTCATTTGATACCCATATTGTACAAAATTTCAGCTCAATAGGTTGAAGATATCTGCTTCAAAATTGAGTTGCAAGATTCCACTCTAACAAATATATTTACATACGTACATACATTGCAAGTTACATACAATCTTGTAATAAATAAAGGAAGATGAAGAAGAAAAAAACAATTTTTAATTCAAAACATTAAACACTCAAAAATCAAAATATAAATTAATTACAACAAAAGAAAAATAAACTGTTTTAAATTCGAAAATGTGAGTCAATAAAGTTGAACCGAAAGTGTACGGTAGCCGAATGACACCTAATTGTCCAATAGACGACGAGCATCGACTGTCGACCAATCGCGTAAATGCAATGTTCGGCGTTGGCACCCCGCGCTCCTGTCATTCCACCAAACAGATCTATAAATGAACTTCTGCGCAGGTGAAGTTTGTGCTCACGACTCGTGCTGGTATCTGTAACTGTTACCTAAATGTGGTAATTGATATTAGAAGCCGACCCCAACACAATTGGGAAAAGGCTCGGAGAAAGAAGAAATTGACATAGTAATAAAATTAAAAATGATTTTTTTTCCAATAGTTTAAATTTTAAGAGAAACAGGAATTACTGAAGTCTGGTTTTAGAACTAAAATCATAATTCTGCTGTCACGGTTACGGCTACACACGGTACACGCCGTCTAACGTATAAATTAACGTAGGTAATTGCTATGACTCAGGAAAACCGCTAAGAACCATGTATAGAGGATTGCAATGTAATTTGTTACAGAGATGCGTTAGATGACGCTAATACTGTTACGATTTGTTCATTTTTGTAATTCAATATTTTTAAAACCCTGTTAGATATCAAAGTAGTATGAAGTAATCGTCGTGTGCGTCTTAATTTTATTCGTTTAATTTTGTTCGAGAATTTTCCTGGGCCCGAAGCCCCTTACAGGTTTATCAATGTTCTTTATTTATTTACTGCCTACCGGGCGAAGCGTAGATCGTGGTATCGCCCGAATACATTTTTTGCAATCAAAATGCTGCAAATTTTCCTAATTTATATAATAATTACCTGGCCGTTGCTGTCCTTTACGGAAGGTGGCGCGATGAGTTTGAAGATTTCTTTATTACGTTTAGGCCTGTATTACAAAACGAAATTTGAACTTTGACCACTGTTAAAAAATCATGCGCTCGAATTGACTTTCCACATTTATCCGCGTTCACTCCGTAATTTTTTTAGTTAGAGTAAGTTAGTTTCGTTCTTCGGGCCTAAATGTAATTAAGAAATCATCTAACTCATCGCGCCACCTACCGGAAAGGGCAAAGCAGCGTCTGCCAGGTCAGGGGCCAGGTCACAGAAATATATAGAGATAGAATGGTTGTAATCACAATTTCACTTGCGATTCATGCGTGGCAATTTTAGAATAAACTACGCCTCCCATATTAACGTAATTAATTTAAAAAAAATAACTTTAATCAAATGGACTTTACAGCTTTTGTTTCTGCAGTTAGAAACAGCACAATAAAGCATTTTTGCGGCTTTTTATTATTATTATTATTTATTACAGTATTTACAGAAACAAGTCATAAAACGTACTGAGAAAGGCTTTGAAATGTCCTGTACTATGGTGCAGAGTGTTGGCACGCGCGCCCTGCCCACTTTTCCATTCTATCTATTTCTGTGGGCCAGGTAGTCTATAATATGTATAAAGATAATCCGGTAGTGGACTGCTGTTAAAACATACCAAAAATCTTATATTATTAGAAGAAGGTACAGAAACGACAACATTGTTGAAAATAATAATTAAATCCATGTAAAAATGGAAGAGATAGACGCTTTTTAAGTTTTTGGAGGGAGCATTTTCTATCCTTGTCGTGCGAAACGGTCATTGTACAGACAGATGTCAAGTTTCTATGAAGGTTTTGAACAATGACGTCATACTTTGATAGTGCTGTCTCTGTCTAGTGAACAAATTTAAATCGCTTGTAACTTGGACATTTTATTAAATATTTTATTGGGTTTTTCTTGAAGAAGTTTCGAGATTTTTAATAAAAACTAACATAACAGAGGCAGAGGTGTATATTACACCCACATTTCGCCAGTTATGTTATAGTCCCATGTAATAGGGGGCGAGCCTTTTGTCATTAACCGGGCACAAATCCATACTCCGGGCTGCTACTGAGAATTTCCTAATGAACAAACCCAATAACACTTTGCCCGACCCGGGAATCGAACCCAGGACCCCAAGCTCAGCAGTCGCGCTTGCGAACACTAGACCAACGAGGCAGTCAGTCGTAATAAAAACTAATTAAAAAAAATTGTCGCCTTCCCTATTAAGTAAGCATAGCATAAGTGTAATGATTTTTGTTTTTTTTTTTAACTGCACGCAACGCTGTAAAAGATAATGATATTGTGAGTGATTACTGCATGCATCGAAACGATTTTAATTAATAATATTGTACGGTAGATTAAAATATATTTTTTGAAATATTTGTAAAGACGCTTGTCATCATAATCTACCTGCGACCACGAAATGCTGCAAAGTTTTCGAAACGTCAGGAATACCAATTTAAACAATATACGCGATTTAATCCGGTTAAACCTTGTTTCATTATAATGACTCATAAATATTCAGTTTGTTTTCGTCGGTTAAATTTTTCAACTAACGAAAAAAGGAGGAGGTTCTCAATTCGACGCGTATACTTGTTTTTTTTTTTTTATTATTTATGACCACGCAAAACTTTTTACAGAGTGGCCCTATTTTGATGATTCTTTTTTTAATTGTTAAAAAGTTTTATAAGTGTAATGTTTCCCTATAACCAGGTCAGATGACGGCGGCGGGTCGCGTGCCGCCGTGCCGCGCGCTGGTGGTGGGCGGCGGCGTGGCGGGGCTGGCGGCCGCGGCGCAGGCGCGCTGCATGGGCGCCGCCGTGCGCGCCTTCGACACGCGCCCCGCCGTGCGCGAGCAGATCGAGAGCCTCGGCGCGCAGTTCATCACCATGGACATGAAGGTCAGCCTACACTGACATCTAATGACCGGCGCATCGCCTGACGACGTCTGCATGCTGTCTATGTATCAGAAATGCGTGGACATATTTGAAGAGCTTGTAGTGGTTTGTATACAACGTGTATCAGAAATGCGTGGTCATATTTGAAGAGCTTATTCAGGGGATGCTATCGAACAACTTTTACTATGGGACCAACCCTGAAATCGCGAAAAAAAATACAGCTGATCCTTACATTTTGTCGAGCGACTTCGATGATTTAGTAGGGAACAGCTGATATTTTTTTCGCGATTTCAGGATTGGTCCCATAGTAAAAGTTGTTCTATGCAATGCCCTGAATGAGCTCTTCAAATATGACCACGCATTTCTGATACACGTTGTATAACCCACACACATGCATAGTCAAGCGGCTGCGACGTCACACGTCTGCAGCCTAAAATATCAGTCGTTCAGTTCACGAGAAGAGTCACGCTCAGAGAGTCGCACACTGCACACGTGTCATACAGTCGGTCACTAGCCACTGATCGCGTCATACGCGTCGCTCATATTATATTTGTATATTCTAAATTTTATTGTGTACAAATTGTGTTTAGTAATAGTTAACTCCTTTATTAAATTAGCTTCATAATTGAATGTACATTTACTTTAATCATAGAACCTATCCACGTCCCAACAAAAGTTCTATAAGCTTATTCAGAGGATGCTATCGAATAACTTTTACTACGGGGGTCAACCCTGGAATCGCGAAAAAAAAATCTGGTGGTCATTTTGTCGAGCGAGATTGATGATTTAGCAGCTGAACAGCTGATATTTGTTTCGCGATTTCTGGGTTGGTCCTATAGTAAAAGTTGTTCTTTGCTATGCCCTAAATGAGCTCTTAAAATACGACTACGCATTTCTGATACACGTTGTATATTGGGTGTTTGGTCTGTTAGTGCAATTCCTCTAATTTTGCTAGTAATTCTGATATATCAAAGATTTTTTTGTGTTTTTTAGGGTTCCGTACCTCAAAAGGAAAAAAAAAACTTTTATAGGATCACTTTGTTGTCCGTCTGTGTGTCTGTCAAGAATTTTTAATCATCAACGGATAGAGATATGAAGTTGAAATTAATATCAAATACTAAGGTTGACAGTCCCATGGATTTAAAAAATTCAAGCTTCCAAGTCAACTCAATCAAAGGATACGGCCATTTATGTTACTTAATTTGATACTCGCAATCTCACTCATCAAAACCTATAGGGTACTTCCCGTCAACCCAGAATCATGAAATTTGGCAAAAAGCAATGTCTCACTGTACAAGTAAAGGAAAATATCCGAAAATCGTGAATTTGTAGTTATATCACAGGTTTTTTTTTTTACAAACTCACATTTGTAGTAAATCGACCGTCAGGTAGACCGATGTATTGTTTGGGAGTTTTTTTTTAAATGACATAAAATAGAAAAATATATTTTGGCTTGTACAGATCGTGTTTAGCACTGCATAAACACAGATAACACAATAGAAAATTTAAAAAAATCATAAAACCATTTTACTATTTTTTCCATTGCAAAGTTAAGTTTGTCCCTACTTACCTTTTCGTTAGATCAATGTATGGTGCTTGTAACTTGAGTGTCAGTAAGTTAATCCTATCCTACTAATATTATATATATAATACTTCTTATGTCCTATATCTATTGTCACAATGAGCAGTAAAAAGCAGGCCAATTAAATTAATTAATTAATTATTAATCTTTATCAATACAATGTCTCCTATTGAAAATTCGCTTTCCTTCTTAATCCATTTAGGTCGCTGCTGGAGCCTGGTCAATTAGCAATAATAATTTTTATTAAAATAAATGTGAAAGCTTGTGAAGATGTTTGGATGGGGGTTTGTTACTCAATCACGCAGTAAGGTCTGAACGGATTTGGATGAAATTTGGCATACAGATAGAACAACTCGGATTAACATATAGGCTACTTTTTACTTTTTATTTCGGGAAGATGAACAGTTCCCGAGGGAGCACGATAAACGACATTCACGCGGAATAAGCCGCGGGCATAGGCTTAATTGTTATTAATAAAATAAGGCAAATACAGACATGTGTAGTGGTATCTGGTAAAGAAGGAAATGCAAATATGAAATACATCAACTTGCAGTGCTGCACCTTTGGTGAAATATCATAAATTAAATCAGTTTCTACGGGGTATTAGCATAGAACAAAATAATAGTAGTAGTCGATGGGTGGTACGGAACCCTTAGTGCGCGAGTCCCACTCGCACTTGGCAAGTTTTATTTTTTATAAAGCACATATAAAAACACAGTTACGCTGCTTGTGTACCTCCATCTCAACCAAATAAAACCCTGAAGTGTTGCAGCCTTTCACCAAATTCCCTCAACAACGAAAATTATAGTTTACATGAACAATACTGTTATCACTCATTCCTTTTAGCAAAAAATTATTATAATTATTAATTTTGCAGTTAGTACACTTGAACAAATTCAATTCAGTGTTTAATTATGCATCATAATGGATAATAGCCTTCACAAGTTGTTATTGGCTATATTGAAACCTACTACTACAATAAGACCTCGTGGCGTGACCTATATCTGCTCATCAGTAAAATTGAAACAGCATACAGAATTTGTATCTAATGTTACATTATGCATAGGTATATAGACAATAACTGGGCTGCGGTGCTCTAGGTATACATCTCATGCTTCTTCTTGTATGACTAGATTTGTTTAATGTGACGTATCACGTTTACCCTGTGTGTTATCAGCAAACTTGTGCTTATTAAACTATTTGTTTACAGAGGTGGGTGTACCCTAATCCTAGTGGTTGGGGTGCAGCGTCCACCCTGGCCTTGGCTGCTATCGCCAATGGTAATTTCCAGATCAAATGACTCGTAGTTCTAGATACGTAGTCACGTAATATTTATTCACTTTATTTGTAACGTTTGTTTTGTTTCGCTAAATCTTGTGTAAATTGCAACATTCAATGCACCAAACCTTGAGTTATGTTATCTTTTCGTGATTTGCTACTTTAATGTTGTTTTTATGTGTTTTCATTTATAAATTGTGACATGCTCATGCACAGGTTAATTGAATGTTTTCCAACCATAAATATCTTTATTTTATCATGTTATAAAATGTCGTGGCTTAACATCTAGATCTAGAATTTCCGTGTATGCACTTAAACACAAAAAAAAACGCTTCTTTCAAAAGTTCAATGTGCGATGTATGCAAATTTTATTTGTTCACTCAAGTGTCACTCCCCCAAATCGAAATACTAGTTTAACGACTTTATAAACCTGTTTACAATTTGTGAACCTTGAAAACATTTCTAGACATATTTGGTTTATTGGCAAAGAAGATAATTATAAATGACGTCTGAAAATACAAATGATAAAATCAAATCAAACGTTTATTTGCTAGAAATACATTAATAATACAAAGGTTCTTATAGCCTAAATGTCACTGTATTCTGCCTGCAAGCAAGCGTGCGAATTTTGTTTTTTTTTCTCATTTTTTTTAATTTTTTCTTATATTTACATTATTATAAAAAGTAAAAAGACTACATACAGTAAAAGTATAATGAAAGAATTTAATTGATAATGCTCTTTAACATTTATTAGCGAATCCGAACATTTAAATTGCATATTATAATTTCATCAAATTAACCAATATTTTTACATTGTAATACCTTCATTATTATTCAACTAATACTTGGCGACAATTTATTAGTTGTGAGTTGAATGGCTGCTCTAATGTGTGTTTATTTGCGTCGTCTAGGAGGAAGGCGCTGGAGTAGGTGGATATGCCAAGGAGATGAGCCAGGCGTTCCTGGACGCTGAGAGGACTCTCCTCGGGAAAGAAGCTAGAACCTCTGATGTAATTATCAGCACTGCACTAATTCCTGGAAAACCTGCGCCGGTTCTTATTCTTGAGGTAAACAACATTTCTTATCAATTGTGCAAGAATAATGGGGAGACCTTTGACTAGCAGTGTGACAATACAGCATAACAAAAAAAACTACACACCTCCTTAAATATGGCACGAATACAGATCAACACGTTGTATAATAAGTCTTGCACAAATAAAATACATTTTTATCAGGATGATACTGTGCGTCCTCGCCCTAATTTGACGATCACATGAACAATGCAATGCGCTATCCAGTTGATGGTAGGAATGCAAGATTAAAATGAATTGATCGCGCGATAACATTCGATATTGATTATATGTATTAGACCACGACATTGACTTGTTAATTAAGACGAGGCTTTCTGTGCCATTGCTATGTAATTACGAATGCAAGTAATTTTTTTATAACAGAAGAGCATACGAGCAAGCGGGTCACCTGATGGTAAGCAATCTCCGCTGCCAGTGGATATCCGGGACACCAGGGAAGTCCCCGATGCGTTGCCGACCTTTTATGTATTGTTATGAATGAATTTTGTCCCAGATGTTTTATATTATACGGAGATTATTATTATACATATTAGGACAATAATCGTTGGGGGGTGTCGTCTGGAAGGAGCAGCACTTAGTTCGACCAGAGCACCCTGGGCACGGGCAATAACTCTTCTACGGGGGACCTTAGTGTCCGTAGCAAATATTCTGTCACGGAAGGGGCCCAATTTGGGCAGATAGTGCTTTTCTCCCGGTTTCCCTCTGAAATCAGTAGAGGGCACAGTGGAGGAGCAGGGACGGGCCCCGTGTGCACTCTTTCTGCCCAGTAGGAGTGCTGTGGTAATTTTTTCGAAAATCTCTATTAAAATTACGGGAAGGCGGGCCTATGAGGGCTGCGGGTGACAGACTCCGGGCAGTCCGCCGCCCGACAGTTAGGCCTGAGACGGGACGCCGTATTTCGCCGGGAAAGGAGCTTGGATTTTTATTTCAGTAGAGAAATAGGGTAGTAGAACATTATTTTTTTGTTATTCTTAGGATGCCATCCGCGACATGGCTCCAGGCAGCGTGATAGTGGACTTGGCAGCCGAGATGGGTGGCAACATCGAGACGACGAAGAAAGGAGAGATTGTCAAGGTGCATGGAGTCACGCACATCGGTCTTACTGATATGCCGAGCCGGATGCCTGCGCACGCGTCCACGTTGTATGCTAACAACATTTCTGGATTCCTGTTAAGCTTGGGTAAGTAAAGTTTCAACTGATTAGATAAGGTGTTTACATAAAATGTTCTTGAAATTTTGGAGATGATTTATTTACCAAATTCAAGAGGGTATTAGATTATGTATTGCAAGTATTATCAAACAAATCACAAACTTGACTTTTACCGGCTGTTTTTTCCGTGATGTTTTACTTTTCGCTTTGTTTATCTCTCGTGTCAGCACTGTGCAACAAAAGTAGATGCCGCGATATAAAGATTCATGGATTGGATGGTTGTTAGCGAGGCTAGTTTATTGCTCCAGGTGCACCGGAAGTGTTTAATATCGTTGCTCATAGCATGTAGAAGCTCTAGACTTAATACAATATTTTAATAAATAAATTAAACATTTTTATCTTATACAAGACAACTGTCATCTGTATAGGTGAGTATAAACTAGAGCATTTTATCAAGCATTTCCATGTAATGTACCTATCGTTTTACGAATGGTACAATACAAGGAAAAGTTCCAAACTAGAGCATTTTCTCGAGTATTTCCATGTAATGTATGTGAGTATGTATCATTCCTGCGAATGCTCGACGCTGTGTTTGACGAAATGCTCTAGGCGAATGAGCATTTACCTGTAACATTCCTCTCTATTTTGCGTTTACTCTTGATGAAATCTTGCAGCTCGTATCTTTGCTCGATGAAATGTTACACAAATTCGCTTGTTGGTTTGTGAACTCAAGTTGTAACAAAGCGTTGAGCGTAGTGCTCTATGTTCGGTTCGTGAAACAACGATGAACGGTGAAACAGTAGAGCGGCTCGATGTCCTGTTACAAGTAAATGCTCTAGTGTATACTCACCTTAACGAGGCTACGATTGCTCTTATTTTATTTGCTTTTGTCTCATAGGAACCAACGACCATTTCCACATCAACTTGGAGGATGAAGTAACTCGCGGTGCTATAGTATTGAAGGCTGGAGAACTTCTCTGGCCGCCGCCGCCGCCGCCGAGTATGGTGACGGTGCCCGCGACCTCTACGCCCACCGCAGCAGTTAAGGCGGCACCGCCCAACCACTTCAACGAGACCTTGAAGGACAGCTTTTTATATTCTACGGGTATGAAATAATACACAGGGTATTTGAACAAAATTAAATGCGTTTATAGCCTGTAGCCATTATAATTTCAATTAAGTACTTAAATTTTATTTAATAGAAATTTCATTTGATGTGTACTCTCTAAATTAATTTTTTTACGCCTTAACTTACAGCAAAACATGCAGTTTATCAATAATTCCTTGTATTACAATTTATATTTTGTGCTGTATACTCATGTTTTACAAACAAATGATCTTTTAGTGGTTGAACCCTTGCCTTCCATGCAAATAAATGTGCGAATCAGAATTTGATTATTACTTGCGTTAACAGTGAAGTAAAGATGAGAAACCTACAGTTCAGAGTTCTCGATGGTGTGTGTAGTCCGCCAACCGGCTCCAGGCCAGGGTGGCCGTAACCCTTCTCATTCTGAGAAGAGATCCGGGCCTAGCACTGAGACGGTTAATGGATCAATTATAATGAATGATAGACGATAATAATTGATTGATTGTTTAAAAAAATCAAAAAATATTCATTATATGCATATTTCTTCTAAAACCAGGTATGCAAAGAGATGATAACCAGTGTGTCTTATCGCTTTGTGCTGCTAATGAGGTACCTACCTACAAAGAACGCGATTTTGGCGTTTTTTATGCGGACTATTTTTGCAAATATTTTAGTCTAAACGAATCCATTTGGGCTTCATTTGATAACATTATTTTTATTTTTTGTACAGGAATGGCCAGTTTAATTGGCTTAGGAATGGCGGCACCTAATCCTGCTTTCACCACAATGACAACCACACTTGCGCTATCAGGTAAATAACTATCAAAACAAATTGTCGTGTTCACAAACTAAACTTATTTTAAACTATCGCTCTCTTTTCTGGGGATGCAAGAAAGGGATGGCAAAATTTGCTGTCAAATTAGATAATGTGTTCCACTTTTTTGTATTTTTTGTCGGCACATTCCAAGATCACGACTAAACGTCTCCGATGGATTTTGATTTTGAGAGGTCTTGATGTCGAAGTCAGTGTTCAAGACGTGTACTGTCCACATCCTCGGCAACCAATCTCACGAGATGAATATTTTAATTATAGAAAACTAATAGTACATTACTGCAGCGGCCGGCAACAGGGTCATCGATGGATGAACGTGAAAATGTGGGCCGAGGCGAAGCCAAGGCACACATACGGAGTCCATCAATACCTGGTTGCGGCCAGGGCTTGTATAGTTCTTTTCTCAAATAACGCGCGGAAATTCAAACGAAGTAGTACCTATTTAAATTCTAGAATCAATTACGAACAACATTATTTTTCACGCGTCATTATGTTATTTTTTTACTTTAAACAGCTGTATTTGCAAGCCAGTTCAACATTTAAATAAAATCTTCGATAAGTAACCTCCTTGGTTGCTGTTTTTCGGAGCAAAAAGTTTATTCCTTTTTTAAATTACACGACAGATACGTACTAGTTTTCATATAATTTATTTGGCCGCTAAACAGGACAGACATGGATTTTCATACTAAGAGCAATAGCGCACTAGCGGCTAGGCCGCAGCGGCCAGGTCGCGGCGGCCATCGAGATAGAAACATTAGTATGAAATCGCCATAGAGCACGCGCACCAAGCCGCAGCGGCCAGCGGCCACACCAAGCCGCAGCGGCCAGCGGCCACACCAAGCCGCAGCGGCCAGCGGCCACACCAAGCCGCAGCGGCCAGCAAGATCGAAGCGACGCATTTGCGGCCCGTGTTCAGTCGCTGGCCGCTGCGGCCACTGAGATCAATTTCATTGTAGTTAAATCACCAGTGTGCGTGTGTATTCTCTTCCCGCAATGACAGCGCGATGCCTCCAAGCTACGTCACGATCAGTGCTACCATTGATTGATATCTTCAATATACTTAAGGAGATTTTTGTTCATAATGAATATAAAATAAATTCCTAACTAGCCTAACTATTTGTTATCTCGTGTTATTCATCTAATTAGTTAATAAAGGAAACTATATTAAATTACTAGTTAAAAAGTGAAGAAAATAAAATAGAAATAAGAATAAAGAAGAAATTATAAAAAAAAATATTATTTATTTTATTGTAATTATAAGTATTTCTTCTATAATAGTGAATTATAGAAGAAAGTAAATGAAAAAATGCATTTTGCTCGGGTAATTTATTTTCACAAAGTGGCAGCACATCAAACTGACAAGTTTGACGCTAACAGCCCGCTATTGGCTCCACGGCCGATGACGTAGTACGGAGGCAATCACGTGACCTAGCTGTCACGGGAAGAGACTACCTGGTGTTATTATACCATGGTCAAAATAATGTTTGAATTTCAAAGCATGTTTGAGAAAATTGTATTTTTATTACTTTTATAGGAGTGGTAGGCTACCACACGGTGTGGGGCGTAGTGCCGGCTCTGCACTCTCCACTCATGTCGGTTACCAACGCCGTGTCCGGTATTACAGCCGTCGGAGGATTGCTTCTAATGGGAGGCGGGTATTTGCCCGAGACTCCTGTGCAGGTATGATACCACATAGTAAATTAGATTCTGGTACAAAATGCCATATGTTAAGTCCGCCTAATGTACAGTCGACCGAACGCCAGTGGTAACACTTGAATTACGAAAACTGACCTTACTGCTTACGAAATAAAGACGCCGTCAATGTTAAACTCTTACCACTGGCGTGCAGTCGACTGTACCTCTTTTCAATGTACATTGAAGCTTAAATAAATAAATGATGTCCAGGTGCTTAATCTGGCACTCACGATCGCGCCATTCGACGTGGAGCTAAATGACTGAAATATAATGTTTAGATGCCAATTTTGTACTCCACACACGATCATTCTATATGGTGAAAGCGCAACGGGTCCAAAGAAAAGCGAGCGAAATGAACGGAAATGGATTTGGGTTCTCACATTCACATGCAGGTTGGCCGTGATGCCAAATAGCGCAACGCAGTGGACTATGGCGGGTCTGGAAAATCCATGGGTTTGGCGTCGTGGATTTGACAATCACGATAATTTTTTTTGTATATCGCGCCGTTTCATGCTTTGGTGTGATCGTTAGTGACCTGCTTTAAAAATAATCATATCAGCACATCAAACTTATAGTTTGAAATTAATACAATTAATATTATCTATTGGCAGTGGTTGGCCAGTACAGCGGCTCTCATATCATTCGTGAACGTGTTCGGCGGTTTCCTCGTCACGCAGCGCATGCTTGACATGTTCAAAAGGTAACAGCCACACGATAACCCTGTATAAAGACGAACGGAACTTTGTAGGTATGAACAGAGTAACACAAGTAATTTACCGCAAGTAACTTGGAATTGATAAGCGATGTGCCTACGTATGATAGATGTTGAAAGGTAATTATATTATTTTATGTATCCGTAGGCCGACTGACCCGCCAGAATATGGTTACTTGTATGCTATTCCTGCAGCGGCTCTTCTTGGTGGCTACCTGACTACAGCTATGCAGGTAAGTCATTAAACTATACGATTTAGTTTGAGGATTAGCAATGTTGGGACTGAGTGCATCTTTGGTTGGTATAGGTAATGTCGATCAGCATAAGGAATTATGACGTCTGCGTGACGTCATAATTCCTTATGCTGATCAAATGCATTCGCATTCGATCGCATTGCAAATGTTATTCCAAAAGCGTCAATCTTAATAGTTACTAAATTAGTGAGTACTAATGTTTCTATTGTATCACTCCTAAATAAGAAAATAAGTGTAAAACAATAACAAGTTATTATCCTTAGGGTTACCCTGAAGTGCACCAGATGGCATACCTTGCATCGTCATTGTGCTGCGTTGGAGCCCTTGCTGGACTTAGCTCCCAGACTACCGCACGCAAAGGAAATTATCTTGGAATGGTGAGCATTCTATATTTACCACGTTCCCTGTCCGTGAAGCATCATAAGCGATCGCCGTGATCCATATGAGGAACACTCTACGGTACAGAAATAGGTAGAATGGAAAAGTGGGCGGGGCGCGAACCAACACTGCACCATAGTGCAGCGCATACTTAATCCCTTGCGTAGTGCGCAAGCAGTAACAAATGTAGTATGCGAGATGTAACAATTTTTGTATTGAAATAAAGATTTATTTATTATTATTTAAAAACATTTCTCAGTACGCCTTGACTTGTTTCTGTAAATACTGTAACAAAAACCGCAGCACGCGCAGCAATGCTTATTGTTTCTAACTGCAGAAACAAAAGCTGTAAAGTAAATTTGAATAAAGTTATTTTTTTTAAATTAACGTTAACGTCAACATGGAAGGCGTGGTTTGTCCGAAAGTTGCCACGCATGAATGGCAAGTAAAATTGTGATTACAACCATTCTATCTATCTATTTCTGTGCTCTACGGAAAGGGTTCAATTTAAATTGCCAAACCAGGTTTACCTGTTACAAATAAAAACTTTTTAAATGCAACCAATGATTAGAAAAGGCATCCATAACATTGTTATTGTTAGTGTTCGTAGCTACAGACTCGGCCCAAGACCCGCTCATTGTAATCTTGATGACATTAGTCTTAATCTACTGATCATTGTAAAGGCATTGAGATATTAATGAATATTTTAACATAATTTCTGCATCATTTTAACAATTTAGTTGCATTTTTATTTACTTTTTAACGTAATTTTATCAAATTTTTACTCAGATGCAGCAGTTTTGTCAAGTTCAGCTGTTGTTTGGCATGCAATTATAGCATTTGTTTTTAAGTCTAAGCCAATGTTAGTCAAACATAGCACAAAATCTTCTAACGAGGCAACTTGGGCTAGGCTCGACACTTTGATACCTTGATGACACCTTTAGTAATATGAGGTTGCAAATACACTCAAATAAAAAATAATGTTTTTTTTTTTATGAAAATATTTAGCTATTATACGTTTTGTCCCTTAGATTGGCGTATCGGGAGGAATCGCTGCAACCTTAGGCATGCTCACACCTAGCCACCCAGTGTTGGCCCAAATGTTGGGCGTCGCTGGTATTGGCGGTCTTATTGGCAGCACTATCGCTAAGAAGATTGAGATCACCGATCTGCCTCAACTTGTAGCTGGTTTCCATAGGTAACCTTGCCCGAATAAATTATTTTCAATGGTTATTCAGCGAAGCAAGACACAAAATGTAAACAAAGTTGTACTTACACAATTTGTGTGCCTTTGAGTTTCGTGTAATTTAGATAATTATTTGAAATAGGAGTGTATTTTTTGTTTACGTGAATGATAACAATGTTTCGTTTTTTGCTTCCCTGAATACAGTAGATAAGCTTTGTATCTAAATTTCTCCCCTTTTTTCAGTCTTGTAGGAATGGCAGCGGTATTGACCTGCCTTGCCACATACATGCACGATTTCCCCGCGATGGCAATGGACCCCACAGCCGCAACTTTAAAGACGTCGCTCTTTCTCGGAACATACATCGGTGGTATTACATTCAGGTAAGTAGTTTATTAAAAACCAATTACATCCTGATAATGTGAGCGCGTAATACTGCATTGATTATTAGATAGGCGCACCCTATTTTTTTTATCTATAGTTATCATCATAATTAACCGTCTTTTAAAAGTAGGTTATTAAGATCTTAATTTGAGCATTTGTTATATCATGTTATTGGTGCCGATTCTTTTGTACACTGGGCTAAACTAATTTTAATCATACTATATCTCTTTCTTACGAATATCATTCGGTCGACCGCACGTCGTTGTAAACACTTTGACATTAGCTGCATCTTTATTTCGTAAGCAGTAAGGGCGGTTTTCGAATTGAAGTGTTACCACTGTAATGCAGTCGACTGTACATTACGTTACTATTGTTTTTTCGTGGACTACCGATAGACAATCGATAGTCCACTAATTCCAGTATCTATTGGCAACACTAATCATCACCTGTATGTAATGCAGCGGCTCTTTAGTGGCGTACGGCAAGCTGCAGGGTTCGCTATCTTCTGCCCCACTTCTGCTGCCGGGCCGGCATGCCATCAACGCGAGCTTGCTAGCGGGCTCACTGGGCTGTGGAGGCGCCCTGCTGGCCTTCCCCGACGTGCCCGGCCTACCGCTGCTGTCGGCCGCCGCCGTACTAAGTGGCATACAGGGACTTACACTCACTGCAGCTATTGGAGGTAAAATTAATGACATAAATGGTCCTCTAGACTTGCACGAGATTTGAAGTTTGATTTCTAGTCTGGGTGCTAAACTTCAATACTCAATATACTTATTGCATTCACAATGTATTACTTAGGTGGTAGACTTAAAACTATGAGATCATTGTGAACCCTGTCGGGCACGGCAAAGTAAATATGTAGGAGAGGAAGCCGACTGTTAGATGAAATATTGTCTATGATTTATATTAATAAAATTTAAACTAGTATATTTTTGTAATGAATTATCATCGAAACATTCATTAATTTTTTAATAATAGTTGTTTTAGTTTTTTATTAAATATATTTATTTTGCTTTCATTTTTTATTGGCTCAGGTAATCTATTATATATTTTTATGGACATTACGTAAGGACTAGTTGAATCCATTTTTAAGCGGGAAGGTGGTAAATTTAACCTAAATTTGTGTCGGAGTTTCACTAATAAACTATATTAGTCGGAAGTGTCAAATGATATTTTAAAAGGGGTTTTATATTTACAAGTAGTTAGTTTCCGCGACTTATCTGTTGCCTATTTCTCTGCTCGTACAACTCAACAGTACTTAACAGTAGAGCAGTTCCTTAGCGGAACATGCTAGTCCTACTGCCCAAATGCAATGTCCTGAGCTGCAGTATGGTTTTTACCGTGGTACATGAAGGTTTAATTTATAGATTGAGTTTGATGGAGTCTATGTACGGCCAAAATTAATATCCAATCTATCCACGATTTGCCCTACTAGAGATAGGAATTTGACATAAGCTCCATACAAAATATGTCAAATTCCTATCTCTAGTAGGGCAAATCGGGGATAGATTGGATATTAATTTTGGCCGTTAATGTTCTCTACAGGCGCGGATATGCCAGTAGTGATCACAGTACTGAACAGCTACTCTGGCTGGGCGCTGTGTGCTGAAGGGTTCATGTTGAACAATTCTCTGATGACCATCGTTGGTGCTCTCATCGGCAGCTCTGGAGCTATCCTCTCCTACATTATGTGCAAGGTGAGTTGACTGTCTTTTGGACAATTTATGCAACTTATGTTGGTCACAGAGTTAAAGATGCAGATATTTATTCGCAAGGATATGGTACAGAAGATGTTAAAATTAGCTTAAACCTATGGAAAAATTTACTCTAGCTGTATATATTGCTGTATCTATTGTACCTTTTAATATTTGATTCACTCCTTTACACCAACTGTGCACGATAATATTAATTGCTAAATTGCTATTTTCGCATCGAAATAATACTTCAATACTTATTTGACGACTTTGTGATTCCACAAAACAGCAATGCAGTTTTGTAAAAGTTAGTCCACGGATCAGATAATAGTATTTCACACACAAAATAATATTTTTTTACCTAATTACATGTGCAGAACTAGTAATTATATTTTATCAGTAGTTATTTGATATAGTTTCAAAAACGTGTGTGATTTTTTTTGACACCAACGTGTTATATTATATTTGCGTGTTATTATCGGAAACGTTACCACAATTAAAAATTAACCGTTATCGTTCTCGAGATTAAAATAATATTTTTTTAATAGTATGTTATAAAATAAATAAATTCAGTCAATCAATTTATATTCATTAATTTTTAAATTAAATTAATATTTTTTCATTTTAATTTGTGATTCCAGCGCCATCTATTGAAAAATTTAAATAAAAACGGTTTTAGTGTTTCTGCTGCCTACTAGATGGCGCTAGCAGCAACATGAATTCAAGGTTCTAGGGACTTTCACACCCCTGGTTGGTCCCATAATAAAAGTTGTCCTATGCTATGCCCTGAATGAGCTCTTAAAATAAAACCACGCATTTCTGATACACATTGTATATGTTGTCTTTGTTTCTTAATATAATGTTTGATCGTTTCTTTCAAAAAAAATCAGGCAATGAATAGGTCCCTACCAAATGTTATTTTGGGAGGTTACGGCATAACAAGCAGTGGCTCGGCACGTCCTGAAGGCGCTACCCACACTGAGCTAAATGTCGACTCCGTCGCCGAACTCATTCACCGCGCTTCCAACATTATCATTACACCTGGTAAGAAAACAACTTTCTGAAACATCTATTAAAAATAAATGGTACTAAATGTGACCATATAAAGAAATAAATCATTCATTCATATTGCTCCCTAGAAATGAACAACATAGTTTATTTGAAAGAACGCGGAAAGTAGAAACGTCTGTTGTTGAAAGAACGCTAATACGTCTTACGTTGCAATGCTGGTAGCTTTCCGATTGGTGGTACTACGAAGACTTTTATAGCGACATTAGCAGTGATTTTGCGGCTTTGTCCGCGTAAAAAGTCTTATAACATGCCCCGTATAATGTTTCCGTCGTAATTTTGTGAAAAGAAAAATACGTATTTATTTTATACTATGCAATATTAAATTATGTCAAGCGTGACCCCAGGAGATTTTTCATAGAAACTTTAACACATTTTTTTTTTTTGCCTTTGGGAAATCCTCATGGACGCACTCTGCCCGGGGTAGGCGGAGCCAGTGTCGGACTCTTACCGACTAAAACCACCACGGGGTTTCTTCAACTATCCTAGCCGGGGGCGTGGGAATCCGTGAGTATTCAGACAACCACCCCCGACGGGTACCGGCCCGCCACAAACAGGCGAGCCCCTTCTACCCGTGCGGCCTAACCTCGGCCGCACCCTCCTCGGTGGCGCACACGGAACCCTGCACGCCACCTCACTTCATGGGCCTTTACCAGCTGTGCCAGCTACGCCGGCTGTGCCAGCTACGCCAGCTGCTGGTCGGGCAGCAGACTACCCCGAGTCTGCTGCTCGCAGGCCCTACCTCTCGTAATTTTTTATAGCGGTTTTCTTCCTCGCGGTCTGGGCGGTGAAGCCACGACCCTCGGTCATAAGAGGCGCGAGAACACTACTCAGCGGGCACTCCTGGGGTTACGAGACCGACGGGGGCAGGGAAAGACAGTCCCCCCGCTGCCTGCCCAGTGGCAGGGTGAGTGCACATCGGGCCCGTCGCTGCTCCTCCACTGTGCCCTCTGTTGGCAACAGAGGGACACGTGGAGCAACTCCCCACTGGCCCAGAACGGACCCTCTCGCGCCAGAATATTCGTCACAGGCAATAAAATCCCCCAAAGGTTAATCCCTCGAAAGGATATTATTGCCCGTACCCGGGATGCACCGGCTAAACAACTGCCGTTCCCTCCAGACGTGTCCAGAAGGACAAGCAGCCGTCAGGCACACGTGGAGGTTTTCTGGCCAGCACCCCAAACTTTAACTCCTGATTTTACCCCTGTTGAGTTTAATTTTAGAAAAAAAAAAAACAAAAACCACGGAATTCATTAATTGCTTTAAACATTATTTATACAGAGTGTCGACTCAATCCAGCCACGCAATAATATTCGCCCATACAAAATGTATAACCCTATTCCATCCTCTTTTAGTATTAATTTTGAAAAAAAAGATAATTGTTTCATTTTAGAGATTATTTTTCCCAAGTTTTGAGTGAATCGATCCAGGGGAATAGATTTTTCATACAAACTCTAACACCCTATTTATACCCTATAAAGGGCGTGTCTTTGGGTTTAAATTTCCAAAAATAATTTCTTAGTGTGTGTTTACGTTACAAAAGGCACCTACTGTCCGAATTTCATGTTTCTAACTTAAATAGTTACGGCTCTGCTTTGATGAATCAGTCAGTCAGGACATCTGTCTTTATAAGTATAGATAGATAGATACAAAACAGAACACAAATATTTGTGTGATGAACATAAGTGTTTGTGTTGGTCTGGGTGTGCTTCTTATGTATTATAAGCATGTATTTACAAAAAAAAAAAAGTATATAAGTATTATATCCATTGTCTAGTACCCATAGTACAAGCTCTGCTTAGTTTGGGACTAGATGGTGCTGTGTAAAAGATATTTATTTATTTATTTATAGATACGCAGTATTTGATGATTCACTGTTTCTACAGCCGACCCGGGTCGACGTCCGCAATTAATGCTCCATTTATTACCTACTCGTGTTTGATACCTATTCGTATCAAATAATCTGACACGCTTTTAACTGTTTTGCAGGTTACGGTCTCTGTGTTGCCAAAGCGCAATACCCTATTGCGGAGCTGGTGGATATTCTCAAAGGAATTGGAAAGAAAGTGCGTTTCGCCATCCACCCGGTTGCAGGTATATATTAAAATCCTTGTTTTTATGTTATTATGGGTAGGTAGTGATGTCAAACTATCGATACTTGACTTGGAAAATCGATTAGAATATCGATGGTAGGTAGTCATGTCAAACGATCGATACTTGACTTGGAAAATCGGTTAGAATATCGATAGTATTGATAGCGCAAATTCAGATGTGAATAGTGGCTGCAATATCGATAGTATTTTTAAACTCTACTAGTAACTGTTAAGCATGACAATACTATCGATTCCATTGCCACTATTAATTGACGTGCGGTACTATCGATAGTATTGATAATCGCTAAGTGCGTGGCATCACTAATTTTATTATGGGTTTGGATTGTTATTAGGTCGTATGCCAGGACAGCTGAATGTACTGCTAGCTGAGGCTGGCGTGCCGTATGATGATGTATTCGAAATGGAGGAGATTAACGAAGAATTCCCTGAAACTGATCTCGTACTGGTTATTGGTAAGTTGAGTTTAATGTTTTATATAGTTAATTATAAAAAAGGAAGCAGTTTAAGACAACCTATACAAATCTATCTTACATACGTACAGCAGCAGCAGCTACGACATGCAAAGTTACTTTTCTTATGATGTTACAACTACGTTCACTATAATTCCTAAAACGTAAACGTAACGAAATTATTTTTTATGTTCACCTACCGCATTTCTTGTTGTGGCAATAAATATATTTTCTTTCTTTCCTTTTCTTTTCATACATATTATCACGCCTATTTCCCATTGGGGTAGGCAGAGACTATGGATTTCCACCTGCTACGATCCTGAAACACTTCTTTCGCTTCATCTCTAACTCTAATGAACGTTCATTAACCTCGTCATGCATGTTCGTCGGCTTAGAGTACACTTGTCCTGGCAGTTTTTGAGAACGTCCGCGATTTCATTGCGATACGTTCGCCGAGGTCATCCCCCACCAACTCTTCCATCCACAATCACTTCATATACTTGTTTCGTCAATTTCCTCTCGTCAATGCTGTCTATAAGTATCACTACATTTTCAGTCATGTCATATCAGTCTCTATCACTACATCTTCTTTCACTCCACAATCCCTTATCACGTTATTCCTTACTTTATGTCTCAAAGTTACTCCATACATACTTCTCTTCTACTGCATTTATTCTGCTTTCATGTTTCTTCTGCCATACCCAACTTTCACTACCATACATAAGTGTATTATGGAACGCACTTTTGTACCGGAAAAATCCTGCTATTCCGAGATCGACGAATTTAGTGTTCCGAGTGCCTAGTGCGGGTTTGAAACTTACGAATTTTTGAATTAAACTCCCCTTGTACACACGGCTACACATCAAGCTGTACATAACCAGTAAAGGCTGACATCGCGTTGTAAGGAAAACCTATACAATGCGAGGTCAGTTTATACTGGAAATGTACAGCTTGATGTGTAGCCGTGTGTACATGTAATTTCTATTTATAAGTTAATACTGTATTTTTCTGGTTAATGGCAATAGGCTCGCCCCCTATTACATGGGACTATAACATAACTGGCGAAATGTGGGTGTACTATACACCTCTGCCTACCCCTTCGGGGAAATACAGGCGTGATGTTGTTGTGTGTGTGTGTATTTTTCTGGTGAAAGAATAAGAATGTCTGTTTAATGCAATTCGTCAATAATAATTATTATAAGTCACATAAAGGGCGCCTTCAAATTAGTGGCGAGAAGAAGCGTTGCAGGGCGTCACTGTGGCGCACGCGCGGTAGCCGCGCCTCTACTAATTTTCATACAATATCTAGAAGTGCAGTAACAGCGCTACTATCGTGACAGCGCGTGTCACAGGGGCACTGAGACTGCGCCACAATGACGCCCTAACACGCTTCTTCTCGCCACTAATTTGAAGGCGCCCTAAATAAAATAAAATTACATGTTCAGAACTAGTACATAATTATATTTTATCAGTAGTTATTTGAATAAAGAAACATGCCAAGATTGTTTACTAAATAAGACAAGTAAGAAAAAACAGACTATACGTTCAGAAGGCCAATTCTCGTAATTAAAAACGTTCAAAATATAGTTCCAAACTAATCTCAATGCTTTAAATCTCAATCTCCTGACAGTAGATATTTCTGATAGCCGTTTATTGGTGACATTACTGACCTAAGTGAAGCAAATAAATGGCAAACAGGACCATCTACTGTCAGGAGATTGAGATTTAAAGCATTGAGGCCTTCAGGTGTTGGCTAGTATGATTTTGTATCGATCGTAAAAATCCCGTGATTCCGGAGTCGACAAATTTAGTTATTTTTCTGACTAAAGAATTGGATGTATATTATTGTATATTATTATCTAACTACATCTTACATACACATATATTTGCATCGGGATTAAAAATTAATTTTAAGTAAATATGCATCCGTATAGTTATGGAATCCCAGTTTTTTTAAATAAATCATTTCATGAAGTTGCTTTCATACTATGCACCCGATTTGTTATGCATTCCCGGATTTCCTGGCATCCCAGGATTTATTTTTCATTCATTTATGTTTTCATTTAAGAAGCCGCTTTCATAATTTCATAGCCAAAACCATGGTATATTAAGGCTCACGTGCACCAAACACTACGTTATAGTATCTGTCAAAGTTAATTTTAACAGTAACATTAACAATGACCACAGAATTTAACTATTTTCTGTTGCACCGGCATGTAAAATGTTAAAGTTAAAGTTAAAGGCAGCATCACACAATTTGAAATGATGTACCGTTGCGTGAACTAACCCTCATTCTCCTTCTCTTTCTGATTCATCTTGTAGTGCAATACCCGTCTCACTCTACATCTTTGCATGATTCAGTTACTCTAAAATGATCTTTGACTCATTGACTTAAGATGTATATTGATGTTTCTTGAGATGTTTTTTTGGTTTTTGGATGGTTTTTTTGTACATTTGGGAAACGTGGTACTGATTGAATAGTGCTCATTGTAATAGATGTAAATCATTTTTACCTGATTGCAGCGAAGCCCAAAAGGAACAAAGGAGTAGGAGGGTCTATTAATTACTCCTGAGTTACACATCTCTAGATTAAAGGCGTGGTATTTATTTAAAAATAACTTTACTGCTAAAAATATTTAAATATTTGGCGAACGTGCGCTCCAGTGAAAACAAAAAAAAATATGGAGAATTCAGCAGGAATCCCCATTACCAATTTTGTCCAAAACTTCAATACAAAGTGAATTTAGCTTTCATAATTTACAAGTTTTTATTTTATTTATTCGGTTCCTATTACAAACTAAATACCTTGAACCTACTACCTACATAATATACAACAAGGAGTGAACTTGCAAATAGGAATAGGAAGGCACATGTTTTTATGATTAATTAATTAATTAGTTTATCGTGTTTTCAGAGAGAGAAATGTTCATTTTAGTACCTAATAATAATGATGTTCCTTAATTACAAACCCCTTGTAAAGAAACAAAAGTGTATTTTGATATGAAAAAAAAACAGATGGAAAATGAGGAGGCCACAAGAAAGTGCCAGGAAATAAGACGCACAGAAGGAGACCAACCTCCCATGACTCCCTCCAGGATCAAAAGATGATAATGACTGGCTTAGATCCATGATGTTGACCTCAATAGATGGAATCGCTCTATGATGATGATATTATGATAACTCCAAATTCAGTTTGTCCAAATATCGCGGATGAAATGCATTATATTAAATCGTTATATGATTTGTTCCACTAAAAACAGTATTTTTTTAATTAAAATAATATATATGTTAGAATTGCATAGCAGTTGACACACAACAAACTGCATTTAACCGTAACTATAACCCTTAACCGCCCGAAGTTGAGCGGTTAATGTTATCGTTATTTGTGACGTCATTTTAACCATTGTCAAAATGGTGCAACGCATTTTTTACTTAACCAGAGATTTGACGCTGGTTAGGCATTGGTTATGGTTATAGTTACTTGGTGCAACTCAGCCTAAGATGTTTCAGGTAGTCTCTACCCGTGACAACTAGGTCACGTGATTGCCTCCGTACTATGTCATCGGCCGTGGAGCCAATAGCGGGCTGTTAGCGTGACACTTGTCAGTTTGATGTCCTGCCACTTTGTGAAAATAAATCAACAGAGCAAAAATTTTTTTTTTCCATTTACTTGCTTCTATAAAGAATCACTTTTGAACTAGTAATTTTATACAGTTTCCTTTAATAACTAATTAGATGAATAACACGAGATAACAAATAGGCTAGTTATCAATTTATTTTATATTCATTATGAACAAAAATCTCCTTAAATATATTGAAGACATCAATCAATGGCAACACTGATCGTGACGTAGCTTGGAGGCATCGCGCTGTCATCGCGGGAAGAGAATACCTGGTAAAACATCTTATTATACCCTGGCCAAAACTTTATTTTAGGTAAACATGCATCCGAATATCCGATCTGTACTGATAACACACTATCGCCACATTTGCAATCCTTATTTGACAATATTCGTTTTTTATCCAGGTGCTAACGACACTGTAAACAGCGCAGCTGAAAGTGACCCTCAATCACCCATCGCAGGCATGCCTGTACTGAAAGTATGGAAAGCCAATCAGGTAAATAAAGATCATAACTTGTATTCTTACTAAGTTTATTCTGTTATCGTCAAATGTCAAAATAAATTGTTAGAAACTACCTATTTGTAGAACATTTATCGCCAGACATGGAAAATCGACATTTTGATAATAATGTTGGTTGTTTCACTACCACTGTTATTTTCAGATTGTGTTCAGAACCCAACCATACTTCTATTTAATTTAAATAATATCGATAATAATAATTACAGGTGGTAGTGATGAAGAGATCGATGGGCGTTGGTTACGCCGCCGTAGACAACCCTGTCTTCTACAACAACAACACTGCCATGTTGCTAGGAGATGCCAAAAAGACTTGCGATGCGCTGCTCGAACGCATCAAACATCTCATCGCTTAAGTAAGATAGTAGATTTTATATACCTACCAAATAACAGTACTTACACCTCTGTTACTTTTGTAAATTATCTTAGGAGAAACGAAATCAGTTATGGTTTCTATAAAATTATATTTTTTTAGTCAATCAAGTTTTATTAAACTGTGTACCAGTGGTAGTCTTATTTACAAGAAGACCAGTGTTTTTTTTTACTTTACATAAATCGAAGCCACGGAATAGTCAGTAAATGGAACGCTTATGCACACATTACTCAATTCAATCGCGCATGCTTCTCCTTACTCTTTTTTCTTAAAAAAAGTTACACGAGAATATAAAGCCGTCTGTCATTAGCTTGCTAACGTCTTGTCATGCTGCGGATTCATTTATCGTGATAAATACAATGTTTTAAAGTTTTTCGCGGCCAATGCGCGCACCTGATCACTCCATTTGCTCACTACCTCGTGGGCAAACGTATTTAGGAGATTCATAGTTTTGTAAGATTCATCATAATAGATTTATAGGGGATAACATCACAAGTGTGTAACCATAAACACATAGTTTGTTCCGTAATAATTAATCGTCGCTATGCAGATGCATTATTACAATATATTTTAATTTACTGTACAGAACGCATATGGTTATGTGTCAAAATTTTTAAATTTTTACTATAAACTTTAAGACTGTGAATAATACGACGCCATCTTAATCTTAGCAAGAGGGAAATGTTTTGTGACCTTTCTGATTGTGGAGTACAATCGTGTGTTGTAATATCGTTAAAGTTTAGATTTTACGTCTATCAATCATTTTTTTAATTGCCTACTCCATTTCAAATTGAGAATATTACTGTTTCTTTAATGATATACAAAAATCACGTAGGTAGTTAGGTACAGCACGCGCAATATAAGTTGGCCGGCCTGAAGTTATCACAAGACCGTTGCAGTAATCGTTTTATGGGTGTCATTAGTGGCAAGAGGCGGGGAAAACATGAGCAGTGCCTAGTTCTGCTAAGTTAGATTGCACGTACTGTATGTGTTCTTCGCAATCAAGTGTCATACCTTTTTTTATACAGGATAATTTTTATGGAGTGTGGAAAATTTGCATAGAGGTTCCTTATCGCAACCAGATTAAAATTCCCTATGAAACAAAATAAAATAAAACCGGCCAAGAGCATGTCGGGCCATGCTCAGTATTATAGGGTTCCTTAAGTAGGTGTTACAAACAAATCAAATCGAATATTAATCACGGCTATTTTAGTTTTTGCAATAGACGGCAGCATTGGCGACTCAGAGAGTGATGTCAGTAGCCGCTAGATGGCGCTATACAGTGCCAAATGTAATACACGGCACTTGACGCCAGCATTGGCGACCCAGAGAGTGTTGTACGACGCCGCTAGATGGCGCCAAATTTAAGAAATGTGTCGTCAACATAACACAAAGTTACTTTTTGTGATTTTTTCAAATAGAAAGTAGCTAAAGGAGCATTATTTGCTATGATCATTTTTCTCTAAGGTCAATGACCTTTGAACTAGGACGTTTTAAGTATTTTTCAGTTTTCTGTCTATAACTCAAAAAATTATAATTACATTATACTCGAAATAATTTTAAAAGAGAGTTTTTACAAAGGTCTATCAATGTGGAAGATTATAAGTTTCTACGTTGCATAGTTTAGAAATGGCAGGGGGGGGGACACATTGCAAGCCACTTTGGCGGGCTATATTTCGCAGTTGGTACACCTGATAAAAAAGTGGTGTATGAAACATTACCTTCATTTTAGTAGACCTATTCAATGATACCCCACACGAGGGGGTGCAGCGAAAAAATTTTTTTTTTCCCCATTTCACATGTATGGGTGCCACCCCTAAAGAACGTAAAAACTATTTTTTTATTCTTTTAAAATTCAGATCTATATGCAGACTATTTTTTTACAAAATTTCATTTACTTATGTTTATAACTGTAGAAGTTATTAAGCTGTAAAGGATTAGGACAGACGGACAGACGGACAGACGGATAGACGGACAGACATGACGAAACTATAAGGGTTCCTTGTAGGACTTCGGAACCCTAAAAAGGTTTTTTTTTTAATGATATGGGTTAAAAAAAAAACATTTATTTCGAGTTTACCCATATCCCATATATGGGTAAACTCGAAAGAAATGTTTTTTTTTTTAATTTTTTTTTTGGGAGACCCGTAGCGCACGCTATACAAAGACAAAATTTTGTATTATTTTAAAGTAAATTTGACTAGTGTGGTTGCTATAAGAAACAGATGACAGAACCAATATGCAAATTTTCCGCACTTATAAAAATGTCCAATATTTTTATTTTTTTTGGACTGAATAGTATAACGAACTAAAGCAGGTACGTTTTCGCCAAAACAATGCAGCTGGTCGTAATGTTAAGAAACGAATGTGCCTTTATTATTTTATAATTTGAGTATCTCTTTATCAGCTAGTCTATAAGCTAATATTGAAATTATTAAATAAGTTTTTTATAGAATTATAATACCAATGGATTTGAAATTTATATGCATGTAAAATAAAGTTCATATTTAAATATTCTGTTAAAACGTTTGAGATTTTTATATACCTCTATACTTTATATTAATTTGCTTTTTTTTAACTTCAGTGAAGGGTGTAAGATGATTCCAAATAACAGTACATGCTTACATATTACAACCTCCTGACGTCTTCTACCACCATAAAAGTCTAAGGTCCATATTACAGAACGATCCTCAAGTACAATTTGATCTTCAATCATCTGATCACTACATCATTACTTGAGCATCGGTCTTATTCCTATACGGTAATTATAAACTTTAATTCTAACATAACACGAATATAACCTGATATAAGAAAGAAATCTCTACTCAACTGTGGTCTCGACCACACTTATGTGATTATAAATAATTAACAATTAATATAAAAAAAAAAATATTTTTTTTTTTATTAATAATTAATTTCTGCTCAAACACCAAAAAAAGTGACAGTATAGAATAATGCTAAACTCAGCTGAACTGTGATCAATGAATCTATGCTCGGGGAATGTTCTAAAATTAAATATTTAAATCCCAACTCAAAACTATTTTTAAACAGTGATCAAAGCTTGAGAAACCTTCTGTAATACGGGCCTAACAGACGACTTTTCGCCATTTAAGGTGGAAATAATATGTGATGGTAGTACCTAGTACGAAACGACTTGACAATTTGTAAATAATTTTATTGTACTATACTGCTTTTTAATCTATGACGATGTACATGTATGACTATGTTTGTGCAATTTCAAGCTCTGTATGTAAGCCATGTTTTAATGCTAAATGAACAATATCATTCCAAGGTCATTATATTAATGTTATTTTATGTTTAAGTTAGTTCAAGACGCTAGAAAAATGAGTGCAAGCTCCATTGATATATATAATTGTACTACGTGCAAGCTCCTTTTACAACGAGAATATTATTGCTCAATTTCACGAAATTATTTCAATATAACTTTATATATTACCATGGAATGTTTTTTTTATGTTATGAAATTATTGTACCTGTCTTTTGGAAATAAAATATTTGGCATTAAGAAATATATGTTTTTTTTAATACAAATCTTTGAAATCAGTGTCTATTGGCACGTCAAATCTAAAAGTTGATATTTATCACATATTTATGTACATCGATTACTCAGAGATTTCTGGGCCGATTTACGTGTTTGTTTTTTTTATTTGGTAGAGGAAGCTCGCGCGGTGGTCCCATATAAATTTTATTGACTTAGGTTCCGTAGTTTTTTAACCAGCTTCAATAACGGCCAAAATTAATATCCAAATTATCCACGATTTACCCTACTAGAGATAGAAATTTGACATATTTTGTATGGAGCTTATGTCAAATTCCTATCTCTAGTAGGGCAAATCGTGGATAGATAGGATATTAATTTTGGCGGTAAATCAGTTTATTTTAGCTTTGCCCGTTTCGTTTTTCTGAGAATTCTTGGCGGATTTGCGTGTTTTTTTTCAACGATAGTGATTGGACGTTTGGAAGAACATGGGTGAGATCTTTGCCCAGCAGTGGGAAAGCATAGGTTTATAAAAATTATATTCTCAAATTGGTTCTATAAACATGAATCAACCCTCGCAATTATCAACTAAAAAGTATGACAAGTTTAACCGGGTTAAATCGCGTGTATTATTTATCCGGTTAAACTTTGTTTTATTATAATGTGTAGTGATCGCGAAAACCTAAGAAATTATTAAAAAGTATGAAATAAAAACTTTTTAACTCGACTCGGACTGCCTCGTTGGTCTAGTGGTTGCAAGCGCGACTGCTGAGCGTGGGGTCCTGGGTTCGATTCCCGGGTCGGGCAAAGTGTTATTGGGTTTTTTCATTTGGAAATTCTTAGTAGCAGCCCGGAGTCTGGATTTGTGCCCGGTCAATGGCAATAGGCTCGCCCCCTATTACATGGGACTATAACATAACTGGCGAAATGTGGTTGTACTATTACACCTCTGCCTACCCCTTCGGGGAAAGACAGGCGTGATGTTATGTTATGTAAAAACATTTTAACAAAAGAAAAATCGACTTCAAAAACCTTAACTAAAAAGTGAAAAATAATCCTTGTATGTATTTCAAAATCTTTTCAGAAACCATTATTTTGAAGGCGGCGCGTTATTTTCATGTACGTTTACTTATACTGTTTTTTACTATATATATGAGCTCGACTGTTCATTATATTTGAGCTCACGATGATTGATCGTGAAATACATGTACATACGCAAAGAAAGAGTCAGTCACGCGCCGCCTCCTAAATGTTGGTTTCTGAAAAGATTTTGAAATACATTATACCTAGGTACAAGGATAATTTTTTACTTTTTAGTTAAGGTTTTTGAAGTCTGTTTTTTTTGTTAAAAAGTTTTTATTCTCATGGCGGCTGTACACACTCGCCGAGACACCCCGAGACAGGCCGAGAGCGAGTGTGTACACGGTGCTCTCTTCTTATCTCGCGCCTCGCCTCGGTCGATCTCGGCCGCTTGTCGGTTTTTAGCGACCGAGTCAAAGGATCTCGTATCTCGCGAGGAAAACGAATGCGAGCGTGTACACACTTGTTCGTTTAGTTTCTCGATGACTTTTTGTGTGCAGACGCGTTTCGCCATGTGGTCTAATGAGCGTGAATTACAATTTTTTGAGTACTATCAAATGGAATCAATATTATGGGATACTAAGCATGTAAAACATAAGGACAAGCAATGCATTCACAATGGTTGGATGCGATTTCGAGCAGCGATTTCGACTTCCATTGCCACGGGAGTATTCAGTACAAATGAAAAAATTAGTGTGTACAGGTATGCCCTCGTCTGGCACGAATAGGCCGAGACTCTCGGCAAGACGTTCTCGGCGAGTGTGTACAGCCGCCATCAAATCAGTTGACGTATTAGCAGAGACATGACCTGTGAATATAAGTTCCTTGGATTTAACGTGGATTTAACTGAACCGCAGCTCTGTGTTGTGCACCGTATTTTCGTTTCATCAATCTGGCAACACAAGGTATTAGTGGTCCGACTTGAGTCCGATTTTTTCACTCGAGTCATTCGAGTCTTTTTATAATTTACTCGAGTAGTACTCTAGTGGTCGAGTCATTCGAGTGGTTTACTCAAACATTCGGCTCTATCGAGTCACCTGTCACAATTCCTATCCTCCTTGAATTAATTATTTTTTATTTCGTCAGTAAGTTGAGGCTTAATAAAACGAAGTTTATTTTTATTAGAGCCTATACTAAAAGGCTCGGAGGATGATGACTGTCCCACTGCAGGGCAAAGGCCTCCCCACTCTTTTTTCCACCTCTCTCTATCTGTGCCTGTTATGGACCAGTATTTTTGGAAGAAGTCCAGTACATAGTTCCAATTCATAGAAATTAATATAATACCTATGTTTATAAAAATGGGCAAAACCAAATAACAGACATAAAATGGAAAAAAATGTTCTTAATAATAAAAAAAACCGGCCAAGAGCATGTCGGGCCATGCTCAGTATTATAGGGTTCCTTAAGTAGGTGTAATTACAAACGAATCAAATCGAATATTAATCATGGCTATTTTAGTTTTTGCAATAATCGGCAGCATTCGCGACTCAGAGCGTGTTGTTAGTAGCGCCATCTAGCGATAAATTCAAGAAGCCAAATTTAAGACGTTTGTCATTTCAAAGTTACTTTTTGTGATTTTTTCAAATAGAAAGTAGCTAAAGGAGCATTATTTGCTATGATAATTTTTCTCGAAGGTCAATGACCTTTGAACTAGGACGTTTTAAGTATTTTTCAGTTTTCTCTCTATAACTCAAAAAATTATAATCACATTATACTCGAAATAATTTTAAAAGAGAGTTTTCACAAAGGTCTATCAATGTGGAAGATTATAAGTTTCTACATTGCATAGTTTAGAAATGGCAGGGGGGGGGACACATTGCAAGCCACTTTGGCGGGCTATATTTCGCAGATGGTACACCTGATAAAAAAGTGGTGTATCAAACATTACCTTCATTTTAGTAGACCTATTCAATGATATCCCACACGAGGGGGTGCAGCGAAAAAAAATTTTTTTTCTCCATTTCACATGTATGGACGCCACCCCTAAAATACGGAAAAACGATTCTTTTATTCTTTTAAAATTGAGATCTATATGTAGACTATTTTTTAACAAAATTTCATTTACTTATGTTTATAACTGTAGAAGTTATTAAGCTGTAAAGGATTAGGACAGACGGACAGACGGACAGACGGACGGACATGACGAAACTATAAGGGTTCCTTGTAGGACTTCGGAACCCTAAAAACGAGTGTGCTTTAGACCACACGACTGAAGTAAAACTTCAATAACTTATATCTCCCTCAACACTATTTCAATGAGAACAAAGGAACGGCGGTGGCGGCGCGGCGCGCGTACATCTGCCGTCGCTGTGTCGTGGCCGCCAGTCGCGCGTGCCACGTTACCCGTGTCCCGCACTAGCCCCTCCGTTCGCCAAACTTTTCGTAACGCATTCACAAGCTTACTCCCCAAGTCAAGCGTGCGTAAAGAAGTTTTACTTCAAAAACACATCGTTTCACATGTCTCGGTTAGTGATTGGCGAGTGACACCAGTCAGAGTGAACTTGAGTCGATATTTTTTCAATCGAGTACGATTTTTTTCGGTGTCACACGAGTAAAAGAGGACTCGAGTGGCATCACTAGGCAACACTTGTCAAATCAAATGTCAAATCAAATCACAGAACAACCATGAGTGCTCAAGCAAGCAGCGTTGCCGGCACGGGTATTTTTACCCGATTTCGGGTAATTTAGGCCTTAAGCGGGTTCTTGGCGGGTAACGATGACTGCTGGGTAATTTCGGGTATTTTTGCGACAATCACAAAAAAGAGCATTTCGAGTGCTATGATCTGGGTAATTCTGAGTCCCCCATAATTTTATCATGTGTCCTTTGCCAATTGTCACTAACTGTAATATGTAGGTCATTACAGTCATTGTAGGCACACGGGACAGAGAAGATACTCTACAAAAGTTAGTGGAGTAGGAGAGTTCCTTGTGAACGAGCTCTTCCGGGGAAGTGCTACAACCGTACCTGTTTCTGCCGGCAAACGAAGGGTACGGGTGCCGGCAAAATCACATTCACATATTTTCCATCTTTATGGCTCAGTTTGGCGAACGCAATTTTAGTAAAAAATAGTTGCAGTTTTTTTTATTGATGGATCTCTGTCTTTAGTTTGCTTTATCATTCTACATCATTGTGCTGCTTGGATATTAATATAATTTAATGAAGAAATAATAATATTTCAAATCCATAAATCTTTGTGAAGCGCTATCTTACATTGTTCGTGCATGGTCCAAAAAAATCGAGCTCGCTTCGCTCGCGCTTGTTGTTCATGCCTACGGGCATATGTTAAAAACAAATATCCTGTTAGTTTGTACACATTATTAATAAAGAGATAAAGCCGAAAGCACCAAAGACCAGATAAAAAATTTGCGCTCGCTTCGCTGGCACTGTTAGATGTACCTACTACTGCTGATTTCCTCTTCCTTGCCGTAACTACAATGCAAGTAACTATTGCGTTACATTGTTACTCACGCATTCTTTATGTTTTTGCAAATGTAAGAAAAACAAAACAATACAACAAATTTTTTTCAATATTTTATTGACGGAACGGGTAATTTTTCACACAGATTAATGATATATGTACTAGATTTTTCATGCGGTTTTGGACTTTTTCTTGTTTGATTGCCGGTAACACTGGGCTACACTGCTGAAGTGCTGACTGCTGGCTGCTGTCAAGCACTGTCAAGCAGCGTTGCCGGCACGGGTATTTTTACCCGATTTCGGGTAATTTAGGCCTTAAGCGGGTTCTTGGCGGGTAACGATGACTGCTGGGTAATTTCGGGTATTTTTGCGACTTTCACAAAATAGAACATGTCGAGTCCCCCTCAGTGTTATGATCTGGGTAATTCTGAGTCCCCCCCATTATTTTATCATGTGTCCTTTGCCAATTGTCACTAACTACAGTTTACAATGACATGTAGGCACACGGGACAGAGAAGATACTCAACAAAAGTTAGTGGAGTAGGAGAGTTCCTTGTGAATGAGCTCTTCCGGGGAAGTGCTACAACCACACCTGTTTCTGCCGGCAAAATCACATACTTTTTATCTTTATGGCTCGTTTTGCGAACGCAATTTTAGTAAAAAATAGTTGTTTTTTTATTGATGGATTACTGTCTTTAGGTTGCTTTATCATTCTAAATCATTCTGCTTCTTTAATGTGCTGCTCGCATATTAATATAATTTAATGAAGAAATAATAATATTTTAAAAGCATAAATCTTTATTCATAGTCCAAAAAATTGAGCTCACTTCGCTCGTTCTTGTTGTTCAGGCTTTCGGCCATATGTTGAAAACATATATCCTGTTAGTTTGTACACATTATTAATAAAGAGATAAAGCCGAAAGCACCAAAGACCACATAAAAAATTCGCGCTCGCTTCGCTGGCACTGTTAGATGTACTTCTGCTGATTTCCTCTTCCTTGCCGTAACTATAATGCAAGTAACTATTGCGTTACATTTTCATTCATGCTTTTTTCATGTTTTTGCAAAAGTAAGAAAAACAAAACGAGCTCGCTGCGCTCGCACTCTACTATCTTTCTTAAGATTAATTGCCATATTGCATAACGTTTTGGTGTTTGATTAAGAGCGAAGAATCGTCCCTTACTTTCGGGTAAGCAAAATCCTGAATCCACACAGAAAGACATTCTTGAATAGAATAGAATATATTTATTTGCATAAAACTTACAAAAAAACAAACATACATGAAAAATATACAAAAACATATTCGCCACCTGGGGCCCCCTAATATTTCTATCACGTCATTGTGGCGTGACGCCCCTTAGATACCTGATTTAAAACTATAAACGAAAAAGGTAAAATACATAATACTTTTAATAAAAAAAAAAATTATGTTTTTTTTTGACAGAACGGGTAATTTCAGTACGCTTTCGGACTGTTTCTGGTTTTATTGCCGGCAACACTGCAAGCAAGTGTCAACTGTCAAATAGGTTGCGCATTTTACGAAGTTAGTTCTTGTTCACCGCCGGTTCACTTCCATAGAAAATATTTTTGCTGTAGAGCGAAGGGGGAAAATAGAACCGCGTCCTCCGCGCACCGCATTCCTCCCCCGCGGTGGCCTGGGTCGCCGCCATCTTTGACTGGTTGTAGTTAGCTGTCAGTAGTAGCGTCAGTTAGTTATTTTTTCTCCTGTGAGTAAATAAATTCCGTAAATTCTGTTGTTTTCGTCGAGTTTTTGTAATTGATTTTCCGAGGATTTAATTAAAGTCGTTTATTTTTGGTGCAAAACTATAAACGGAGAGCAACAATTATGCGGACACCAAAGTGCTGTGTTGTTGGTTGTAGTAATAAGCGAGAGGACGCATTTTTACATTATTTCCCCGTGAGTGATGATATTAGACTTAATAAGTGGTTGGACTGTATAAACTCTGAAAATCTCAAAAATGTACCGAAAGTAAAACTTGCTAAACTCTCGGTTTGTCACATACATTTTGAGAAAAGGTTTACCAGGCCGAATTCCCGACTGAGGTATGGTGCCTACCCATCATTGTTTACACCTGAGGAAATTACCAATGGGGTTCCCGCACTACACATTGATGATATTTGTAAGTAGCCTAAAACGATATTAACTGTTTTTTTTTAAATATTGTTCATGCTAATTCAATATAAAATGTATAAGTCAACTGTCTTTAATCCCATTTCAGCCAACAAATGTGAAGAAATAACCAAGAAAAGACATTCAGACCATTCCTATTTCAAAGATGAAGAACCAATTCCAAAGGTTGCGAGATTCAGTGGTAAGCCACCAAGAAATACAGATTAAATATAAAAAAAACACTAATACTTATGACTTATACTAGTATAATAATTATGGCAATGATGTATGTATATGTTGTTACAGCTTCAGCCTCCACATGCAAGGACTCTGGTCATCACTTTGTAGAAGAATCACCTTACATTACTCATCCATTGACCAGCTCTCAAGCAAAAGGTTGGTTACTTGTAAATGTCAATTTTGCCATGTGTCATTTTTTGCACAGAAGTATGTAGTAAATGTGGTCTTAATGTATGGTATTTATATGTTTTTACAGCTTCAGCCTCCATATACAAGGACTCTGGTCATCACTCTGCAGAAGAATCACCTTATAGTGCTCATCCATCTACCAGCTCTCAAGCAAAAGGTTGGTTACTTGTAAATGTCAATTTGCCATGTGTCATTTTTTGCACAGGAGTATGTAGTAAATGTGGTCTTAATGTATGGTATTTATGTTTTTACAGATTCAGCCTCCATATACAAGGACTCTGGTCATCACTCGGCAGAAGAATCACCTTATATTGCTCATCCATCTACCAGCTCTCAAGCAAAAGGTTGGTTACTTGTAAATTTCAATTTTTGCCATGTGTAATTTTTTTGCACTTGAGTACATAGTAAATGTGGTCTTAATGTATGGTATGTATATATTGTTACAGCTGTAGCTTCCATATGCAAGGACTCTGGTCATTATTCACCAACAGAATCAATTTTAATTGCTCATCCATCAACCAGTTCTCAAGCAAAAGGTTGGTTTCTTGAAATAAGTTTTTATTATTATTGTACTAAGTTTTCGACATTTTATATTGTATAAAAGTGTGTTAGTGTGTGTTTGTTAGTGTTATTGGGTTTTTTCATTAGGAAATTCTCAGTAGCAGCCCGGAGTATGGATTTGTGCCCGGTTAACGGCAATAGGCTCGCCTCCTATTACATGGGACTATAACATAACTGGCGAAATGTGGATGTACTATACACCTCTGCCTACCCCCTCGGGGAAATACAGGCGTGATGTTATGTTATGTTATATTGTATAATTGTTATACTGGATAAAGTAGCTTTCTAATAGTGAAAGAATTATTAAAATCAGTAGTTTTAGAGTTTATCGATTACAAACAAACAAACAAATCTTTCTTCTTAATAATATTAGTATAAATAGGCTTGTGTTGGACCACTATCTCACAAAGTATTAAGCAATGAAATGGTTGACAATAGTGCATGCTTACCTAGCTATTGAATGCTACTTTAACCTAATCAATTGAAACTTGAAGACTCCTTGGTTTATGAAACACACACACATAACACATAATATCACGCCTGTATTTCCCCGAAGGGGTAGGCAGAGGTGTAATAGTACACCCACATTTCGCCAGTTATGTTATAGTCCCAAGTAATAGGGGGCGAGCCTATTGCCATTGACCGGGCACAAATCCAGACTCCGGGCTGCTACTGAGAATTTCCTAATGAAAAAACCCAATAACACTGCCCAACCCGGGAATCGAACCCAGGACCCCACGCTCGTCAGTTGGGCTTGCGACCACTAGACCAACAAGGCAGTCAGCAACTGGTAGCTGTTTATGAAACACTGACTCCAAATTATAATCTCAAATGAATATTGATAATGAGATGAAGTTTTTTTGCAGGCCCAGGTTTGATTCTCCTAAAAACACCAAAGGCATCAAGAAAAAGACTAATAAGTAAAATAAACCAATTAACACCCAATTGTGCAAAGCTGTATAAGATATACAATAAATCTAAGCACCAAATTGATTATCTGAAGAGGGCAAAAAGGGCACTGAAATTTTCTAAGGAGAACTCTTTTGAAGAGCTTACTTGTAAGATGAACCCATATGCTAAGCAAATAATGCAGATGCAAATAAACCTTTGTATGAAAAAGAAACAGGCCCACAGATTTACAGACTCTGAAAAACTAATTGCACTATCTATTATGAAACAGAGCCCAAAGTGTTACAGATTTCTACGGAAAATATTCATCTTACCTTCAAAATCCACATTGAATAAGCTAATATCACAGCTGAATATTGAAGTTGGGATAAATTCTGTGCTTATTGAAGTAATGAAGAAAGAGGTATGTCATTTTCAAACTTATGTGTATAGTGTGATATATCCCACATGTGTCTAGTGCACAATGAAAAAGTAACATTTATTTTGTTTTCAGGTTGCCACATGGAACACTAACAAAAAATTTTGCTCCATAATTTTTGATGAGATGCACCTTGATGAACGGCTAAGTTTCAATCAAAACAAAGATAATATTAATGGATTTGTGCACTTCGATCAAAAACATAAAGAGTTTGCAGACCAAGCTCTTGTCTTTATGTTAAGAGGAGCTGTATATAAATGGCAGCAACCATTTGCCTTTTACTTTTGTAAAGGTGCAACTAATCCAGCTGAGCTGAAACGCATAATAAAAAAAGTTGTCACTGCATCCATAGAGATTGGGCTTAGGCCCATTGCTACAATCTGCGATCAGGGATCGACATTTCGCAGAGCTCTTGGGGAGCTTCAACAAGAGACAAGGCGAGCACAACTCATTGCAGATCTGCCAACAGGTTGGTAAAGAATACACATACTACTCATGCAAATAAAGAATGGGATTGGAAATGGCGGCACTTTTACTGTTCTATGTGCCTCTCACTCTCACAATACTATATGTGTGAGCGAGAGGGGAATACAAATGCTACTATTTTCAGTCCCATTCTTTATCTGTGCCAATAGCACATACATAGACCATACATCAGGATATCATAACATTAAACATTTTTTGTTGAATTTTAAATTCCAATCTAATTTATAATTATTGTCTTTCAGATGACACTGTGGAGTTATGCGGACTAAAATTAAACATTATCTACGACCCCTCACACATAATTAAGGGTTTCAGAAATAACTTCCTTAACAAATGTATTAAATTGGATGGAAAAATTTCCAAATGGCAGGATATTGTAGACGTGTATTTGACAGACTGTAACCATGCTGACTCAAGACTTCTTCACAAACTTAATGATCATCATGTCATTCCTGAGAAAATGAGCAATAGAAATAAAATGAAGGTTTGTATTTTCTTTGCATTCCAAAACAACTTTAATACTATTTATAAATGAACTTCTCACTTGACCTAACTGTCTCATTTTGGAATGGTAGTATGTTCCTGTGATGCTACTGTTGATTTGGAAACCTAGTTGCTTGGTCAATAATTAAGTATATGCCATGCTAATAAAAACGGCCAATTTATACTGCACAGTAAAATGATGTAGTGCACGGTATTACTAATAAACACCCAGTTTATTGTTTACTGCATTGCTTTTCAGATTTGTAAGCATTAATTGAAATGAAAAATTTGCAGGTCAAAACTGCCGCGCGTGTGTTCAGTTCCACCGTATCTGCTGCCCTTTCGTATACTTCACAGTTTTGTAAGTTTTTTTTTCTATACTATTAAAAAACTATCTGAGCCATATCTTGTTAAAGATATATTTGAAAAACTGATAAGATGTAACATAAGCTGGGGCCTGGGGACCTTTGAAGGGGTGAATGTACTTATCATAAAGAACAACTTTTTCTATGGTTTGTGCTAGGGCTACTGTTTCCTACAACAGTCATCAATGTTGCTCGACAACATGTCAAAACAGCAGATTTTTTGTTTTCACTTTATTTTTTTCATAAATCTATTATTACATGACAGACCCTGTTTTTTTTTTCAGATGGTAAAAAGTCATATTAATTTTGTAATTGGTTAGGTGGGCTCCTATTCTTCTTTTCTTTATTTTGACTATGATTCTATGATATACTACAAACCTTAAATATAATCATTTTCTATTTCCAGCTCACTATGCCGATGGAAGACCAGTGAGTGACACCATGCCAAACACAGCAAAAACAGTGAAGTTTTTCGACAACCTATTTGACAGCATCAATGGTGCTGCCCTCCACCATAAGCATACAAAAGGAAAGGACCTGCGGAGGGCAGTTACTTCCACAACTAAGCACCATTCATTCTGGAAGGACGCCATTAACATTTTAGAAAAAATTCAATTTCTGGATGAAAAAGGCAACACAATATCAGTGCCCACATTAAAAAGCTGTGTTACTACCTTGAAAAGTTTAATGAGGCTGTGGCAGTTCTTTCAAGAGCAGGGTCTAAAAGTTATGCGTCCTCGCTATTTCAACTCTGATCCAGTTGAAAACTTTTTTGGGCAAGTGAGGGCGTATAACTTCAGACACAATGACCCAGACTGCTACAGCTTCATTTGCACATTCAGATCACTTCTGATAACACGGATGATCAAATTTCACAATGATACATTTAACTGTGAGGATGATCGGGCAGACCAACTTTTGAGCATGTCTCAAATTTTAAAACTGAAAACAAGTTCCACTTTTGAAGCCGAATGTGAGACTGAAACAACCTCACCAACTTCACCAACTCGGTCAAAGTCAAATTTGCCTGATCATCCTGACAATGTGAATGAAGTTGTCAATCGGGCAAGACAACAACGCCTGGAAGTCCATTCTCGGGCGTACACTGCCGGATGGGTAGTGAGAAAAGTGTTAGAAAGAACTCCCTGTGACGAATGTAAAAATTTATTGACATCTGAATCACCTCTTCAAATTCATGAATGGGTGAGTCACAGGGAGTACAACCAATGTAAAAAGCGACTAAGCTACCCATCTGAGAAAGCAGTTCGGTGTTTCGGCACAGTTATGGAAACGACAAATAATTTTCTGGAAAATAGCCCTCACATAAATTATATCTCCAAAACTATTTTAAAAGAAATTAAATCAAAAATGACGTACGAAATAAACTGCCCGAAACACCGAAACAATCAATTTGCATTAATTGTTGTGAAATTTGCCATCCATAACTGGTGTAACACAATTAATAAAATTTTAGGGGGAACCGATATTGTGCGGCTCGAAAAACGAGTGGGGGTACTGCCGCAAATTCAAAAAATGGCGTATGAAAAATATATAAAAAAACTGAAAAATAAATCAACTAAAAAATGTTCTGTTGTTTAAATTTTAATATCCCAGACACAGTCCAGTACTGTACGTACCTAACAGTATGGGTATAAAGGTGAAATTCATTAGGTGACATTTTTGGCAAAAATCAGTTTTTTTTTCCATCCAATTCCCTATCAGCCGAAAGTGATGTATATTTTGCTAAAAATGTCACTTAGTGAATTTTACCTATAAGCCCACGTAAATATAATAAAACATTTAGTACCTACCTATCTATACACTAGTATCATTTATACCTATCTACCTATAGATATATAGATACTGAAAACCTACCTACTTGCAAATGTCAAATTCTATTTTCCCCCTGCTACAGATTACTTAATCGATGAAAAAATTTCAAGGCAGTCGTCCGTCTGATACGTAGTATCTTCTAAGTAGTCTGTGTTCTTGTTGTAAAGCTAAAAGTCACATACTGCTTGTTTTATTCAATACTTGTACCGTGTTATTGAAATCTTCATGATCAATAGTAATAGCGTATTGAATAAGAAATAATGATTTGGATTTAGTTATCGAATAGTCATACAATAACGTAACATTGCGGAGTACAATGCGCTAGTCTCGCCAGGAAATTAGCATTCGGCATTCGGTAATCGGTCTAATTTTGTATTTTAATGGTCTTGTAGCCTTGTTTAGTTTTTGTTCGTTTTCCAACCACTGCACACCAGTGTTCAGCATGGTACGTGTTTAGCTATCTACTTTATTTTAATTTATATATTATTTTGAAAGCTTGTTGTTTCAAGTCGTCTATAAATAAGTATGACTAGATTTTGAAAGTAGGTAGGTATGCGTTTTTTTGCCGAATTAATTTTATTGCTTAGTGTACCTACGTATTTTCCTTCTTGATGGTGTAATCCTGGCACCTGCCTATCAAATCCCAACCTTCCATAGTTCTTAAGCTCTACTATAGTAGATCTAGAATGTGTTGAAATGAAAAATATGTTAGGTTTTCAGCTTTTAATATTCTAGAACCTTAGAAATCTGTTTATAGGCAAGTGATGAGAAGATGGTGTCGGCAAGTAAACCTGCCCTACCCCCAAGCAGCGATGAAACTGGCAATGTACTGTCTATGATATACAGATTTTTCAAGAAGGTATGTAATAAACATTTTGAATTATACCATGACTATTCATTATTTGCTATATTTTATTGTAGATAGCACCATCATTACATTCTTATTCAAATAAATGCATTGGCTATGTGACTGCATTGTCCAAACAAAATAGGATGTTTGTATGAGTCTATGAGTCACCTACAACCTTGAAGAGCTGTACCTTGAATCTTAAGACGGGCATTCAACCTTCAGTGTTAGTTCCTCTTGTTTGTTTTGTTTGGTGGAAGTTTTAACAAAGTAAAGTGTGCATCATAGTGTCATTAAATGAATCATTAAATACATTCTTATGATCAGATCATATTGTTTATTTTGATAACATTTTGCTCAGTTCTTTACACCTATATAATATAATTTAAAAACATAAGTACTAAGAACAATATTTAAATCTTTAAAACTAACAACATTTACAATAATGGTTTCTAACTCAAACAAACAATAGAAAAGTGTAGAGCATGAGGTCAGCATTGCTTATCAGTAATTGGTAACATACCTCACACTTTAGTAAATGAGTATGGACATAAACACATTAGTATAATTTCTAAAAATGCAAAGTGTTTGCTTGATAGCACACAGTGATGTCATGCTCCTAAAATATATTCCCACAGGGCAGGAAATGTTTTTATACATATCTGCTGTGCTATGCGGTTAGTAACTTTAATATTTATATACAAGGAAGAATTACATTTAAATATATACTAAATATAACTCATTTAGGTAGGTATGATAAGACAGGTATTTTTATTGTATTATTGTTATTTATTTCTAAAAACATTTTATTTAAAGGACTTCATTCAAATTGGCATGATATCGTTGACATATATAAATCCGGTCGCAGAATAGGGCAGATCTTGTTATGCTTGAGCATATGATAAAACAATGTGATTTCATAAATTGGCTAATGAATACACCCCATTACGTAAAATGCAAAATGTTCGACTATTTGCTCAACCATGTTTGATCATATTGATCCTTTGGGGTATTTTTATGGTATAGGATGGTAAAACGAGCTAACGGCTCCCCTGATGATAAGCAGTTACCTTTGCCCATAACAACTACAATACCACCTCGACTGTTGCATAATGGCAAGTCACATTCACCAAACTAAGACATGAAGATGGAAAGTCTCATAAAACTGTAGTTATACATATATCCAAAGTAAGTTCAAAGAGAATTACGGGGGCCTATTGAGCGAGCATAGCGAGCGAACCTAACCTGAGTCGGGATGCTCTTATGGTGGGTATTAATTGGCCAATTCATGAAATGCCCAGGCACATCATGATCTGCCCAATTTTACGACCGGATCTCTCCAGAGAGATGTCAATGATCATGTAGCCATCCGATGTATGTAACTGAACTTGCATGAATAACTAATAATAACTCTAAACTCACTCCCAGTTTTTTATTTTTAATGTCTCTGTCTTTCTCACTCTCACGCTGGGGTGGAGTAAGCAGAGAAACCGGTATCGTCCACAGGTAGTTTTATTGTGCACTTGAGCTTGCGTACATATGCGTTGTTTGTGTCTTAATAACAATTACTCATATTATCAATTACTTGTTTGAAAATGTCTATTTTTCAAACCCAACCTCCACAGGTCGCAGAATCACCCACAGATTTGGTGCCATAATAACAACTGCTCAAAATGACCAGTTCTAACAATTTATAACATTATCTTTTTCTGGCTTACTTTCAGAGAAGTCCCAAAAATTTGAAAGCGCTAATGTTCTCCTTTCTTATTATTAGGAAAATACTTTGTCTGATATATAATATCAATCATACTTTAATATTACATAACATAACCAGCCCATTACTGTCCCACTGCTGGGCACAGACCTCTTCTCAGTACGAGAAGGCTAAGGCCTTAGTCCACCACGCTGGCCACTATAATATTATAAAATAAAAAATCCTGCTATTCTAAAGAAAGAAAACTAAGTATATAGTATTATTTTCTTGATCATCATTTTAATATTATGGTCATTAAATACGCACTCTTTAATGAGCTCAACTATAAATTCTAACTAGCAAAAAATACTTTTGCTGCAATATTTAAAATATGTATTTAATTTAAAAAAACCATTGTTAGACAAATACCATATTATCCATTAGTTGCCTTATTAACAATACCTAATCAATCATATTATGCAATCATACTTTGCTCTTATACTTAATACAATAAAAAAAATCTATGCTAGTACCTAATATTATTTTTGTCATGAGAATATTATTATGATTCATGACATGACACGCACCCTTTAATCATATATAAACATTTATCAAAAGCACTAACTGTACCATAATTGAGTCAACTTATGAGTATATTCCATGCTTCATCAACCATTGCTGCAGGTGTCGGTCGTTGGCGCGGTGTACCTGGTGGGGTACATGCAGTGGAGCGTGGCGTGGCTGATCGGGCCCGTTGTTCTGTCCGTACTGCGCGATCAATGGCGTAAGGAGAACGAGTACCGACGCAACTTGGCCAAGGCCGCGGCCTCCTCATCAGAGAAAGATGTTGTTTTGGCTAGGCTCGACGACTTGCCGGCATGGGTAAGATATATAAACTAACGGCCAAAATTAATATCCAATCTATCTACGATTTGCCCTACTAGAGATAGAAATTTGACATATTTTGTATGGTGCTTATCGGACAAAATTAATATGCAATCTATCCACGATTTACCCTACTGGAGATAGAAATTTGACATATTTTGTATGGAGCGTATGTCAAATTCCTATCTCGAGTAGGGCAAATCGTGGATAGATTGGATATTAATTTTGGCCGTATGTCAAATTCCTATCTCTAGTAGGGCAAATCGTGGATAGATTGGATATTAATTTTGGCCAATAGTCATCAACTTATACACCTGTCATTATTTAATCTTTATTTATCATGATTAGAAGGACTGTTTATTGTATTGGAATCAATAAATACCAAATTCAATAACTTCGAAATAATACAAATATATTTAGATAGGTAGTAGTTTGTCCTTCCAAGTCTTATGGTTATAATATAAGATTTTCATTGTTTATTTTATATAATCCATATCCAGTAGTTGTAGATCTATTTGCAGCTGTAGCTTATGACACCAGATATTATGCACTTTATATCATAGATGAAGCGACAGAGGTGTGTCAGGATCGTAGCAGGTGGAAGTCCAGTCTCTGCTTACCCCAATGGGAAACAGGCGTGATAATATGTATGTGTGTAAGCATATCATAGATCAAGGGTTCGCTCGTGTGGTATGTTGATAAAAGTATTCTATATGCTTTTCCAGGGTTATGTCTGTCTCTGAGCCAAGCTTCATCCAAATCCGTACAGCTCTTTATGTTTGATTGTTTTATCTACAAGTTTACTAGTTCAAATGTTCTTCCAATTGAATTTTTTTTCTGTTATTCTTATCTACTTAGTTCCATTACTGACTGCAGCCTACACCTTAGCCAATAGGTCAATGACATCGACTCTATCGATCGCCGATTCGCCGCTGGATAGAATGACGAGTCTGTTTACTTTTCATTAAGCCTAATGTTTATTTGAGTACTAGCTGACGCCCGCGGCTTCCCTCCCGTGGTATGTGGATGATAAGTATGTGTTTATCTAGGACATGGTCTATTGTGCCAAATTTCAACCAAATCCGTTCAGCCGTTACAGCATCAAAAAGTAACAAACATACATACACACTCAACTTTCGCATAATATGAGTGTGATTTTAAAGAAAAACAATATTTTTTGTGGTTCTCGATAAGGAATTTATTTATGTACACACCATGACACCCAGGCGCGGATCCAGGGGGGGGGGGGGCAATGGGGGCAATTTTGAAGGAAATCAGATTTACGTTTTTAAATTTTTGAAAAGCTACGGGCATCCTTGTTATTTGTAAAATGATAACAAAAACTCAGTTTTTCTTTACAATGTGTACCTATATGAAAAAGAAATTTCACCGAGGCTGACTAGTATATAGAAATCATTAAGAAAATTGCCCCCCCCCTGAGCGGAATCCTGGATCCGCGCCTGATGACACCACCCATTTAACGATAGAAAACAACATATAAAACAGACACTTGAGCAAAAACATTACACGCCTTTTTTTTGGGCAGTCGTGTAAAAAGGTACTGCTTATCTCAAATTTCTTCCAGCAAACCTGCGACCGGAAAGAAGGTTAAAAAAGCGTACCGTACCCACTGAGGTAATATGTACTATGTGCTAGAGAAGACACCACGAACAAAATGTTTGTAGCACGTTTTAGAGCTCTTGCACGCTCGCTCGCTTAGCCACGCTCGCCGCGCGCGTGCTCCGCGGCCAGCAAGTTGCGCGATATTTTTTGTTCGTTATGTCTACTCTAGTACAGTCGACTGCATGACAGTGGTAATACTTCAATTCGAAAACCGCCCTTACTACTTACGAAATAAAGATGCTGCTAATGTCAAAGTGTTACCACTGACGTGCGGTCGCCCGTACGAAGTACATATTACCTCAGTGACCGTACCGTATGTAAGAAAATGCTACCCTCTCTGCACCCGTACATACACACGCTTGTTTCCCATTAGGGTAGGGCCGCACCCGTTAGTGTCATAAATGGTAAGGATTAGGTGCGGTCGGTGCCACAATTAACTGGACACCCATAGAAACTGAGAAAAGGGTTTAGGCATAGAATAGGTCTTCTCTTTTCTTATGGTTTAGGTTAGCGTGGGGGTTAGGGGTTAGGTTCTGCCGCTAAACAGTGATGCTTCCATTACTGTGTTTCGGTGTGAAGGGTGCCGGTGAAATTACAATCACATGAGACTTTTCATCTTCATGTCTCAGTTTGGCGAATCGACTTGCATTCCATCCAATATCATCTTGAATTTAGACAACAGCCTATTGTAGTTGTTATGGGCAAAGGTAACCGCTTAACATCAGGTGGGCCTTTAGCTCGTTTCGCCATCCTATACCATAAAAAAAGGTTTTTGAGGGCACAGACTGCACCTCGAGGATGGGGAGCAGCGTCCTGTTTTCTATTAATAGCTTGGTGATTATAGCTATCTCGTTTGACCGGTCATTGTAGCGGTGATTGGGAATTTCCTATAAATAATAATAATAACTTTTATTAATATCCACTAATAAATTTGGACCATATAAAACAATGGACATAATGGCATAGCTATTCTTATGATAATGGGCTGATATGAAAATAAAAGCATTTTTTGTTGCCGAGTGCAATCTACCTATCAATCACATGAGACTTTCCATCTTCATGTCTCAGTTTGGCGAACCGACTTGCGGTACTATTTAGGCAACAGCCTAGGTGGTATTGCAGTTGTTATGGGCAAAGGTAACCGCTTAACATCAGGTGGGCATTCAGCTCGTTTCGCCGTCTTATACTATAAAAAAAAATGGTCGAGGATGGTGAAGCAATTCGTTTCGATTCATCAAAAACATACCTAAGGAAAATGAGATCAAAGAAAACTCAAGGTTGATATAATTTCCAGGTATTCTTCCCAGACGTCGAGCGCGCGGAATGGTTGAACAGGGTAAGTAATGTATAGCAATTTAGTAAATTAGTTGGCTGCTGCCTACACCGAGTTACTGCTCGCATATCTAGTGTTCCACCCACGGTTAGTGTTCGCATCGCGCTTATTGATTGTTCCTGGAATATGAAATACATTAATTATGTAGTCTTGTTCTAGCGTATTCTGTTCCATTAAAAAAATATTGACTAGGTCAGAAAAATGTTTTCTATGAAGTAAGACATTTGACGCAGTAGATGAGCCTGAGCGTATGGCTGTTGTGCAATATGTCGCTGGTTCCATTTCTGCACAGATCAAGTCTTTGATGGCCTACAGCAATGATATTTTAAAATGCACAAATTGATAAGCCGAAGCCTCGTTGGTCTAGTGGTTGCAAGCGCGACTGCTGAGCGTGGGGTCCTGGGTTCGATTCCTGGGTTCGATTCCTGGGTCGGGAAAAGTGTTATTACAATACAATACAATACAAATACTCTTTATTGTACACAAAAGAAAATAGCAACATATATTATGACTTATATAGAACACATGTACAATGGGCGGTCTATTATTGGTGTTACTGATGAGAATTAACTCTTCGGAGAAAGCGAATCGGCAGGGCATTGTTTTTATTAAATTATTAAAATGCTTTGAGACGCATCTTCTTTTACGGATAATCCAACGATGATACAAAAACAAATTGAACTAATTAATTAATACCATCTTGTTTTTCGCAGATTCTTCTCCAAGTGTGGCCTAATGTGAATCACTACGCTCGTACTCTGCTGAAGGATTCTATTGAGCCAGCCGTAGCCGAGAGCCTAGCCAACTTCAAGCTTACTGGCTTCAAGTTCGAACGCATGATTCTTGGCACCATTGTGAGTATATTTAGCTAGCAATTGATTTACGTTGATCCTTTATTTTCAACTAGCTGTGCCCCGCGGTTTCACCGGCCGCGCCGAGCGTCGCATCGCCCATCCGCGCTATTACTTCGTTTTCGCTTAGCGTTCTTTCTGACTTTTTTCTTTTTGCGTGGCTCCTAAGGGTCGTATCGTGATATTAAAACCAACATTTAAAACCAACTTTGGCTTTGCAAGTCATACACGAGCGCATGCCAGGCGCTGACTGGATGTCGCCGTCGACGGACACGTCGTGGAGGACATCATCATCATCATCATCGTGATATTAAATAGCATATTACCTGCCTGAAGAATTGGGCTAACAATGCAAAAAGAATTTTTCAAATCCGACAGTAGTCCCAGGTCCCAGAGAACTCGCCAGTTCAAACAAACAAACAAACTCTAGCTTTATTATATTAGTATCTACAGAATATATCTACTGAGTAAGGTATGGCAAATCTTATCGTTTCGAGTATTCAAATACTTACGTCTGACATCATAAGCATACAGATAGATAGTATAATACATTTTTATGAAAGCAAGTTGAAGTACCGTTTCAATAGACAACGAAACTGCATAATGACTATTATATTATTTTGTTCTATGATATGACGAACTTTATGTAGGTATAATTTTTTGAAGTAAAAACACTCACTGGGCCACCAGTTGCGCAATATTGATGTATCACACAACGCACTTTGTTGACCCCCTCCCACCTCGGGAGGGGGTCAACAAAGGGTGACATCATGTGAATGTGTCATCAAGGGGGGGGCGACGAGTCATAAGCTTCGTGTATAAATCTAAAGTATTAAATCTCTAAAATTCAACTCCCAACGAAAAACTTTAAAATATTGGTGTCGATTCTCTTGCCCACGAACTAAACTTATTTTAAACTATCTCTCTCTATCACTAGTAGTACTTACAAGAAAGGGATGGCAACATTTTTAGTATCGTCAAATTAGTTAACGCGTTAAATTTCTTTGTACTTTAGTGGGCACATTCCGAAATCACGATTAAACTTGTATGGAAAATTTTAATTCCGACTAATTTGACAGCTCTAAAATTGTTGCCATCCCTTTCTTGTAACTACTATTAGTAAAAGAGAGCGATAGTTTAAAATAAGTTTAGTTCGTGGACAAGAGAATCGACACCAATATCAACTCTTTTTTTTTCCGTGGGGATAATCCTCATGGACGCACTCCGCCCGGGGATGGCGGAGCCAGTGTCGGCTTACCGACTAAAAACCACCACGGTGTTCCTCTAATAATCCTTGGCCGGCGGCGTGGAAAAAACTCCTGTAATCGCTCAACCATCCCCGGTAGGGCCCGGCTCGCCACTAGTAGGCGAGCCCCTTCCCCCCCGTGCGGCAACTACATCGGCCGCACCCTCCTCTGGACTGGCGCGCGCGGAACACAATGCGCCCCCGTCACGGGCCTTGACTGATCGGACGGCGGGCCACCCCGAGTCCGCCGCCCGCAGGCCCACCATACGCCCTCCTACGACGCCCAGGTCGCCTCCTGCGGATGGGAAGAGAGGTTATCGCCTCTCGAACCCTCTCCGCCGCCTCCTTAGCGAGCTTCACCTCCTCGCAGAAGGAGACGACGCTTTCCCAAGCGCTCTCGCTTCCGACCATACACAGAATCACGGCTGGAAGCGAGAGATCGCTGCCGCCTACTGCAGTGATGAGATCACGGCGCTGTGCGGCCCAAGCTGGGCACTCCTCCAGTGTGTGCTGCGCCGTGTCCTCTGGGCAGCTCCCGCAGTGATGACACTCGGGCGTCGGCTCCCGGCCTATGCGACACAGATACTTCCCGAAGCAACCGTGCCCTGAGAGTATTTGCGTCAGCCGGTAGGTGAGGGCACCATGGCTCCTCTCCAGCGACTCCTCCATGACGGGCCTTACCGCCGCTATTGTGGCGTGCCCTGCGCTGGGTTGCGCAAGTCGTTCCTCCCATTCAGCCACTAGGATCTGGCGGACTTCGCTCCGATCAGGCGGGTCCTCGCGCTGATGATACCTCAGACCGATATCAACTCTATCAATATTACATTTTGTTGTATCACTTTGGAACTTTTGTTTAAGCTTTAATAAAGTTCAAGTTTTAATTTAATATTTTCTCAAATTAAAATTGCAAAATTTGTGACGTCACACTAGGGAGGGGGTCATACAGATGTGACCACCCGTCTTCGAAAGCCACCCGTGACAAAGACAAGGCGCCCGCCACAGGCGACTCCAAAAAAATCATGAAATACTTGTGACTTAATTTATGGATATACCAAGTTAGCAATTCTAATTTAGTGTTTAATTTAAGTCATTATCATAAAAGAAAAAGACTCTTATATTTTTTACAGCTATTTGCTTTTTCTGTGACACTAACGTCATCGTTTATAGTGCTATAAAGTTTTATAGTTGCTGTAATGAGGGTGTTAATTTTTGCAGGCGCCTCGCGTTGGCGGCGTTAAGGTTTATGATAAGAACCTGTCCAGGAATGAAATCATCATGGATGTTGACTTGTTGTAAGTAGCTGTAATGGTCTTTTTCCCACTTGCCCAGAAATTGATACATTATAATAAAAACAATACACCAATCGGCTCTTTTCGGTACGCAACATAGTAACACGCCAGCACACGCCAGCAATTTCCAACAAGACCGTGATGTTAATTCTCTTGTTCACAAACTAAACTTATTTTAAAGTATCGCTCTCTTTTACTAATATTAGATACAAGAAAGGGATGACAACAATTTAAGTGCTGACAAATTCGTCGAAATTAAAATTTCCATACAAGTTTAGTTGTGATCTCGGAACGTGCCGACTAAAATACAAAGAAATGTAACGCGTAAACTAATTTGACAGCACTAAAATTGTTGCCATCCCTTTCCTGTATCTACTATTAGTAAGAGAGCGATAGTTTAAAATAAGTTTAGTTCGTGAACAAGAGTATCGACACCAATAATATAAATTGCTGGACAGTATTTTTTCGATGGTTTTTGTTATTCGAAAATCAACTTGAACGTCGTATTCTTGCAGTTTGTATTTGTGTATGTTGCAATAACATGTATTTCGATCGTCTCATTGGCTTAACTATAGTGGCGTTTGTATTGAGCATACTGATGCTCAATACAAACGCCAAGTCAATGGACAATGAACTGCCATTTCAAGAATTGTGTTTTTTTATTCATTTCAGCTATGCTGGTGACTGTGATATCTCGTTCGTTCTGCAACGCATCCGTGGCGGTATTAAGGATCTCCAGGTCTGAGTTCAATATGGATTTTTTTAAGGACGAATAAAAAAAGCGGACGGAATCTCGCTAAACAATAAGTGAAGCATACATAGTAAGACGGCTCGCTTAAAGTACAGGCTGGCACGCACACATTCACACCCATAATAAGACAAAAAGCCGCGATTACGCATCAAATCTCGTGTGACGATAGTCGTTGTAGTGTCACAAATAAAATAACAATATATTTCTGGTGTGTTAAAATGCTGTGGAAATTATAGTGAGCTTAGGAAAAAATTAAATGCTTCAATCTTTTCTTAGCGAGATTCCGTCCGCCTTTTTTATTCGTCTGAGAATTTTTATGATCTTTCACCTACTCGAATTCAATTGTATTAAAAACTAAATTTTGTGCTTTCTTTTTAGATCCATGGAATGGTGCGTATTGTTATGAAGCCTCTAATCACTAAGATCCCTTTAGTGGGAGGACTCCAAATATTCTTCTTGAACAATCCATCAATTGACTTTAACTTGGTCGGCGCCGCTGATGTACTAGATATGCCTGGGTTTAGGCGAGTATTTCATATGAACTTTATAGCACCAATTTTATTAGATCTATATACTAGAAACATTTTAAACGAATATTTTTATCCTTTCCAGTGATATCCTCCGTCGCTGTATTATAGAGCAAGTGGCGAAGATGATGGTGTTGCCGAATAAGTTGCCTATCAAACTGAGCGACGAAATACCTACTGTAGATCTGAGAATGCCCGAGCCTGAGGTAGGTACTCATATTACACACAGGGTTGGATTAACCATTAGGCAGAGTAGGCAACTGCCTAGGGGCCCCGCATCTGCTAGGGGCCCCGCGCGCGCTCAAAAGTAGTTGAAAATGTTTTATATAGTGAAAATTTAATTGGAAAATTTGTATGCTCGATGACATAATTATAGTATTATTGATTTTTTTCGACGCATGCTGTCAGTTGATGAAAAATTTCATACCCACAAAACAGAACCATCTAGTATCGAGTAGTAGAACTAATTATATGGATGCGTTACGTGGCGTATTGTATGATATACAAGTTTTGAAATACTTGATCTGCAATTGCGTTTTGTGAGTTTTACGACCGTGATCCCTTCATCAACTTGAAAAGAGCTGATGATCTTTAAACGGCTGAAAAGGGGCCCCGAAAATTGCATTGCCTAAGGGCCATGGTTAATCCGGCCCTGATTACACAGACGTCTTTGTAAGAAAATAATCAAATAATGTCATGATAATTAGTAAAATTGTATATATCTTTTCGGAGCTGCATTTGACAATTAAATGACGTTTTCAGGGCGTACTTCGTATTCATCTCGTTCAAGCGCAGAATCTCATGAAAAAAGACGTGTCAATGATTGGTAAGAAAATATGGAAATACTTTGTGGCACTTTACTTTGGCTAGTCCACAAATTTAAAGTCGCTCAGCGAGCTATGCTTGTAGTTTCTTTGAAGGATAAAATCCGTAACGAGATTATCCGGAGAAGAACCGGAGTGACCGACATAGCTTGTAGGATCAGTAAGCTGAAGTGGCAGTGGGCTGGCCATGTCTGTCGAAGGACCGATGGCCGTTGGAGCAGACGAGTCCTTGAGTGGAGACCGCGTATCGGCAAACGCAGCGTAGGGCGCCCCCCTGCCAGGTGGACCGACGACCTAAAGAACGTAGCTGGGGGGGACTGGATGCGGAAGGCAGAGGACCGAGCGTTGTGGCGCAACTTGGGAGAGGCCTATGTCCAGCAGTGGACTGCGATAGGCTGAGTTGATTGATTGATTGACTTTACTTTAGGACAGTCTTAAGGTAGTTTCACACCGGCGAGGCGAGGCGTGGATGGGCCGAGCGAGAATTGAAATTTGTATGGCAAAATTTCAATTCACGTCACGCCCATCTTTGGTGTGAAAGGTCTGGATAGGCGAGGATGTGCGAGGCGAGAATTGAAATATTTGTTTGTACAACATTAAACTTTATTGCTACATGAATAGAGTATTTATTGCATTGCAAAACGTTACTTCGCGAGCAAGCGCGTGCCGGCGCGCGGCGGGGCCGGTCGGTGCGTGCTCGCGATGTACATCTTTCGGTGTGAAAGGGTCAGCGAGATTTCAATTCACGCCCATCCTATCAACTCCTCGCCTCGCCGGTGGGAAACCACCTTTAAAATTCTTTAAAGAATTACCAAACATTAATTCTCTGATATTTATAAACTAAATATTTCTTGATTGTAAACTATTTCTTGACTTCCAGGTAAGGGTAAGTCCGATCCGTATGCCATCCTAACGGTGGGCGCGCAACAATGGAAGACGAAACACATCGACAATAACGTCAACCCGCGGTGGGACTTCTGGTGCGAGGTAGGCATACTAACAAACTATAATATCTTCTTCACCTTTCCCAATTAGCTTTACTGTTGTATGCACTTTGGTATATATAATACTTTTATAGTATAGTGTAGTGTTTATATTTAGATTTTTAACAGATTTTACAACAGTTCGTTTAGCGAGCACACGATTTTTTTATCTTAATGTTGGTATATAACTTTTAAGATGTGCTTGCTTATTTAATTAATCGGGCTTTGGATTTATTTGGTAAGTAAGGTACAATTATTGTCTTAGCTCATTTCTGATGTATCCGAAATTCATAATGAATCTCAATTCTTTATGAACCACTTGCATATACAGCTCAAATTTTTAATCACTATCCAAATTTTAATAATACTAAGATCGTGGCTGAAAATAATAAAATACGTGTTTTTTCTTTTATTATCATTCCGTTCCTACTAAAATATTGAGATATTGAATCTCAAAAATGAAGTTTTACTAAGTATTGAAATTGAACATTCTTTCGGAAAACAATTTATTTGCGATTATTTTACCTACTTATTTTTTTATGGAGTCTTTGTATAAAAAAATTTGGATGGTGATTAAAAAGTTTAGTATATATTATGATTCGAATTTCTCCTCACGACGAGAATTGCAAGTAAATCGCTGTATCGCATAATGGCATGAAGTAGCATAATACGGGACAGAATAATCTATTCTAGATTTGAAGGCTACCGAGTCTCTAATAAGTTCTCTTTTAAATAAAAATGTGAGCGATTCAGTTTTACCTCAGAATACAGAAACAACCAGAAGCCGTGAACGCGCCTAATATTGAAGTGCCAAAAAATACTCATACATAGAGTAGTTTGACGCGCAGCCGATTAGTCACTCTGTGAACGTCGTATCGCGTAACGTGTTTTACCGGTGTCCAATTAAATTAAATTATAACGTCTTGTGTCGTTCCTATTTGTAAAAATGCAGCTGGGCTCAAAAAGAAACAGGATGGGATCAAATTTCATGTGTCAGTAGCACATTCAGATATCGTCTTATTTAATTATTGAATAAATTGCTCCATTTTTAATTTTCATAGAGAATGATGCATCCATTTTGTTGATGTTGCTAATATAAGAGTTTTGAGTTTCCCTAAGGGCTTTTCTTAGTTTTAGTATAAAATTAAATAACTAGGTATTTTAAAAGTCTTTGTTAATTCGTTCAAATTCTAAAAATCAATATTTGAAAAAGCATACTTAGCAAAAAGGAAATTAAATGTTTTTATCTAAACCATGTTTCATTTAAAGAACTTCTTAATTATTTCTTGAGATTATCAGGTAAATAGTTATAAAATATTAATACCTGTTTAGGAATGGAAAATTTCGTTTTTTTATCACCTTGGAAGTAAGGTTGTTCTCAATTTTTACCTCAAAAACGGATTAATAATGTCTGAGCTAGCAACATAACGCGGATGGGAAGCACTGGGAAGTGAGGCGTGCGCGGGACGCTTGTTTAATTTTTGGACACAGCACGGGGTTTGCAAATACAGCTGGACGCGGATTTTGGTTTTTTCTAAATTTTTTGTGTTTTACATGACAATATTTTGCTACTTCAATCTAAAAAGCATTAAGTATCAGGAATGGGCATGAGCAACAAAGCATTTTTATTTTTTATTAAATATTGTTTACTAGGAACTAAACGAGCGTATAATTTGCAGAAGAGTGGCATAGGCTACTTTTTATCCTGAAAAAAATAATGGTTCTTATGGCATAAAAAACCACAGAAGTGAAGCAGCTGGTAAAAACTAGTGTCTTAGGCTTACATTCAGACACGAATCTAAGCGGGTACTCATGCTTCCAACTATCAAATAGCACTTTTGACAGTTGGATGCATGAGTTCACGCAAAGAGTCTTCTCTGAATATAAGGCTTATATTTTTACTGCATGTTGGAAAACCAGTAAGCATTCTTCTAGCCACAGTACGTGCTGAATTATTATTTTAGGATTTTTTAACGGTTGAGTTAAATGATTATATTAATTACAAAAACTATTTGCATGAGGAAACTGTAACTTGGGTATTATAAAATTAACTTTGAATTGTACCATTTGCTGATAGATTCTCTGCCCATAGAATAGACTCAAGGGCAAATAATATCCATCGGTGGCACAGTGTTCAGTAATCCTTTGTGACCAAACATTTTGAGTGAAGCTAGCAAAAAATCTCAAAACATGTTAATGTTGTAAAGCATATAAAACAATATTTATTAAGCTTTGCCACATTTCCGAGACACAAGTCAAACATGACTAAATGCAAAATTTCATACAAACCGTTTTTTTCGGCCATGCTACATTTGTAGCACTCCGAAACAGTTTGATATATAATTTGCCATTATTTTATTAGGACATAATAAATCAGCTTTTGATTCCGTAGAGTGCGTAGAGTATATGAGATATTAATAGTGATTTTAATAGTTTTAAAATCCAAGACGTCTGTGATTTTGTAAAAGACAGCTCACCGATAAGGTTGCTATTAACTTTTAATGAGACGTTTTGGCATTATTATTTTCTGGACCGGTTCTTTTACATCAAATTCAGTGGTGTTATCTTCACTTCCATTACCATTTTGCATAGTTTCGTCAATAACTTTAGCATTTTTTTGTTGCATTCAACAAAATCACAGGCGTCTTGGATTTTAAAACTTTTGAAACAATTGTTATTCTTATCAAGTTCAAACTGTTTCTGGATACTACAAATGTGTCATGGTTGAGAGAAAATTATAAAACTGTTTGAATGAAATTTAGCATTTACTCATGTTGTTTTGAAAATGCGGTAAAGTTAATAAATATAATTTTACATGTTTTATAGCAGTATTTAGTAATTATTCCCACCCAGGAGTCAGGGAATTCTGTAAAATGTACAAAGCAATATGTCAATAAAGATTATGAATTATGCTTTGAAATAATTTAAATTATTATTTATTTATTGGACAACAAGGATCCACGTGTTAGTAACAAATGACTTAAAACTATGTTAGTGTTATGTAGTAGGTAGGTAATTTATTTAAGTTAGGTAGTTTATTGTTGGTTTTTTGGTTTGGTATTTTTAAATAAGTATAGTTTTGCACTTTCTAAATATCTAAAGTTGATAAACTTTCAAGTTTAATTTTATCTCAACAACCATACATAATCGGCTCTCAGGAGTTCTACTCCGGCGTTTAGAATATTATGACGTATCACTTGCTTAGCTTCACTCAAAATGTCTGGTTACAAAGGATTTTCGAATACTGCGTGGGTGTGGTAAGAGTTAAATTGTTCCAAATTCTTCTCTATATTAACAGTTTTTATTTTAGCTTAACATTAACTATGTATAATACGCTTAAATTATAATCTAAAAAATGCGAGCGTAATCTGTACGCAAAAATGGTCGTGGAATATTTCAAAGTAAGTAGTTATGAACAAGATTTTGTTTTCTTCACTTATGTTTGCGTCGGACTATGCGCGTGTGGCATACAGGCGCGTATAATGCAATCTCTGGGCCAAGCGTTGGAAATAGAAGTGTTCGACAAGGACGAGGGCAACGACGATGACAAGCTCGGCAAGTAAGTACGTGCACGCGGTGACGGTAGTGGGGCGGGGGGCGGGGCGCGAGGATCCGTTATACGCTACGCTGATGGTTGCACTCGCTTCACGCATTGTAACTGTCCCGCTGAGCTTTCTTACATTGGCGCGACGCTAGTCTGATAGTTACAGTGGGCGAATGTAATAATTTTGTTACTAATCCACTGTGAACTTGATGACATACGGCATAGAGATTAACAAGTAATCCTCGACTGGTGTCATTTCAAAGTAGGTAGTATAAGTTTTTAATTGATTAGCTCATGTGACATTAAGCTCTTTTGACGTGATACCCTTCGATAGAACGTATTAAGAGATCTGGCCACAGACAAAATGTTCTCATCAAAACATTTAATGACAAACAATTAAATTATATCTTCCTTTTTATTTGTACTGTATTAGCACGGCTTCAGATTCTCTCATTACAAATTATCTTCATAGCTGCATGTGTAGTTCGTAGTGCCTTTAGAATTTAGTATGTAGAGGTAACAGAGGTGAAGGTGAGTTCCCTGGATATGTCTTGTATTATAAATTAATTATTTTATTATTCTGTTTTCTTCCAAAGTTTCTAATAAGCAGGCATGATGTAAACAACTGTATAGAGGTTAGTTACATATAACAACCTCTTTATTGTTGTAAATAATATTTGATATACTTGCCAGATGGTCGGGAGTTAGAAATTGGGCAGTAAATTACCAAATTGATGTTACAAATTTTGATGAAAGATACCTGTTTTAGGCAATCGTTTGGCATAAAACTAATATGTAGTCTATATTGTGGTTTGTCCTAAGGCGATAATAAGCTCAAGGAAGAGTCAAGTGCTGCAGTGCGAGCTCTGGGACTGGGACCCTGGCATGGGCATACAGAACGATGATTATCTTGGCAGGTCCGTCTCCGCCGCTACTCGTGCATTGACACATTAGCGACATTTCATTGCCGTGTTTTTTTGTTCTTATAATCTTGATTCTTATTATCACCGTTGGCGTTGCGTAGATATCAACTTTTATTTTAATTTTGAACATAATTCATGCGGTGATGCTAAGATTCATTTTGGTTTTATCTTATTTCACTACTTTGGTGTTCTATTTTATCTACAGCTGTTGTGTGTGGATTAATTTTTGCCTTAAATAGGAATACCGATCAGCTACATAGCGACATACATTATGATAGGTGCCTACATAATTTTAATGGAAGTGGCAAGTTGAATAGTCTAATTTTGTATTTACTTGCTTTACATAGTACAAAAATACACAAAATTAATTACAAATAACTTTAACACCTACGCTTTTTTGATAATAATTATTTAATATGTATTTATACACCCTATGGAACCTATTAATTCTCAGAAAAAATATGTACATAAACATTAAATTAATTCCTAATCTCCCAACGACTAATGTTAGCTTAATTGTATGTATGTGTGTATAACATAGTGGGTTGTAACAGTCAGTACTCCGCACCAGCGCAACGTTATTGGTCATCAAGCTTTTCGACTGGGACCGCACGGGACGAGACGAGAAACTGGGCAGGTCGGTCGCTGCCGAACAATACAAGCGTATCTGACAATGTACATACATTCACACAGTAAACTAACATACTTGCCACTGGAAGCGACCACGGACCATACCTTTACGTTTTACACGCACAAAATTCATGTAAAAACGCTGCTGCTCATACATTACGCTGTAACGCCACAAAACGCACTCATCAACCACGATTAACTACACAACGCACTTCTGAATATCGGTTTAAGGGGCTCCCTACAGCGCAGTGGCGCCCCCATCCGTAAAAAATAATTACTCGCTGATTACATCATTTATCGAAAATCTGGTTCTACAGAATTGTAGTTTAATCAGAATTTATTAAATCGCTAATATATAGTTCGCTGTATTTGTAGATAGCAAAATGCGGAAAATGACACTTTTGGCACTTTTTTCCATCTACAAATACAGCGAACTATATTTTACCAAGTTAATAGTTTCTGATTAAACTGCCTTACCTTTACTACAATTCTGTACTAACCAGATTTTCGTTAAATCATGTACTCGGCGAGTAATTATTTTTTTACTGATGGGGGCGCCACTGAGCTGTAGGGAGGCCCTTAATGGGTCATACTAACACGTAACTACATTTCTAACACTTATTTGGTGATAAGTAATTAGTTCCTCAAGTGGTAAAAATAATCATTCATTACTAGGCAATGTCTTAGGCAGCTATTATTTCCGTTTATTTAACGTCACACAACCATACTTTAACGTTGAATTATAACACGAATATTTAATGTCAGTATATCCTAAGAACCAACGGAAACTGTATGTCCGCAAAATATTCCTTTTCGTATTCCAATATGTACTTAGAATGGGCGTAGCCAAGGTAGCGATTGGAGTGAAGGCTCTATTCCTTGTACTAGTAGTAGTAGTTGTAGTTCCTATTGTAACATAAACATAGGTAACATAATCAGCCCATTACTGTCCCACTGCTGGACACGGGCCTCTGCATGACAGGGTTCAGGCCTTACTTCAGCTCGCTGGCCTACTGCAGGTTGGCGGACTACCTATACTACGGTTTTTGTTATAATGTTGTAGAATTCCGTTACAACACAACTATGTAACACGCCACGCGGTGGCCAGTTATAAAGTTATCTTACAAGGGCAGGTCGCGAACCAGAACTCTCCACAATTAATGAAATTTTGTAGGTTTGTATTAGGGTAGCTGATTCTGAGCACCCCATATTTTATATTGGCGAAATGGTAGTCAGTGATGGATTCATCACTGTTGGAAAATCTACCTAAAGGATAGTACTATTAGATAATCTGTGCCTAAAGTCTGTTTTTCTTACTTTGTCTTATTTAGTAAACAATCTTGGCATGTCTCTATTCAAATGAATACTGATAAAATATAATTACTAGTTCTTGACATGTAATTAGGTAAAAAAAAAAATTGTGTATTTAAAAAAAAATGTCTTAATAGTTATTATTGACGAATTGTATTAAAAAAACAAGACAAGTAAGAAAAAAACAGAATGTAGACAACCTATTCTACTAAACATTTTCTAATATACATTTTAATTATGTATTCGAATAAAAATATATCTAATGTCAATCTTTTTTTTTATTACAATCTCTTTAGTAAATGCCATTTAGAAATTGAATACCTATTAGAAAAAAGATTGCAGGTAGATTTTCATAATGTAATTTATCCATCACTGTTGCCGTTGCTGCAACAAGTTGCTGATATAATAAAAATATGGGGTTCTGAACAGAATCACCTACTCTACAAACCTACAAAATTTCATTAATTTTAGAGAGTTCGGGTTCGCAACGTTCCCTTGTTAGTACTGCATATAAAATAATAAATAAATAATAAATTCATTTATTTGCCAAGAAACAACATTACAGAATAAGTAATTATCCAGTGGCCCCACACTAGGCAAGCCTGTCATATGGGTGCCAGCCAGTGGCGTGCAGTGACCTACTTTATTTGAATTTAATTGTGGTCTAAGTTATTGATTTTTGTATGTAGAAAGATTAATTTAGCATTAATAGGTCTATTAAAAGATAAATAATCATTGTACTTTGAAAAAAAGATAATAACTTACACCACTATTGAATTTGAATGAGGAAGGCACTGGGTACTGCCTAATTGCCTATATGGAATGCACGCCACTGGTGCCAGCACAATAAGCTAAGCAGCTAAGCCAATGCATAATAGCTTAAGCTATTGCATAATAGCTTGATGTTTGATCCACTATATCAAGATGTTGATTTATTAATTAGGCCCTCCCCCAAATCAAATCCTGGCTACGCCTATGGTATTTAGTACTCCAAATACTGCTTTGTGCTCACTAAATGTTGTGTTATGCACTGTTTTCTCTATTTCTACATAAACACTTGAAATTTTCAAATATTGAATGTTTTGTACTAACTATGAATGAACTCGTAAAGTCGTGCAGTGTCTTGGCAATACGAGACTATAATTTTGTCTAATTTCAGGTGTTCGTTAGATATCTCGCAAGTGGTTCGCTTTGGTCGCTTAGACACGGTGAGCAGCGAATTTATACCTTCTTATACGTCTGTTTATGTGAAGAATGTACGAGATATAATAACGATTCTATATTGTTTTAGTGGCAAACTCTTCAGCAAGCAAAACATGGTAAAGTAGAGTTGCGTCTTTCATGGCACCGTCTGACATGTGACGTGTCTGAGCTTAGCCGCGTAAGTAGTCACATCTCCAAATCTCTTCCAACTATAGGTGTGGCACGCTATGGTGACGTTTTTGACGTTTGCCTGCTCATGAAGAACCGTAAATATTGACAGCTATGTATTAAGAAACAATTGCCGTACTTTATTATCAATAGTGATGCACTGCTACAGCAATATAATTTTCGAATTTCGGATCTATTATTCAAATTCTATTTATTTCTACTTTTTAGGGTTCCGTACCCAAAGGGTGCTAACGGGACCCTATTACTCTGGCTACGCTGTCCGTCCGTCCGTCCGTCTGTCTGTATGTCACAGGGCAACCTGTATCTTATCTGTACCTGTATCTTTGTAACGGTAATATATAGCCAGTTGAAATTTTCACAGAATATGTGTTACTATGGTGCCTATCACGACAAATACTAAAAACAAAAAAGTCTAAAACTTAAGGGGGTCCCCGTAGAAGAAACCTCGAAAAACATGCATTTTTTTCAACGTTTTTGTTCTTGCTCTATCTTCAAAACGGTAATACATACCAGCGTCAAACTTGGTCTGATTATAGTGCATACTATGTAGTTTGGCAAAAAATACTAAAAAAGGGCAAACATAGACATATGTGGATGTTACCTACGTAAGAAAGAGATGCAAAAATTCACATTTCGCGTACGTCGTTGATGTCTTTTGATAAACTCTCGTAAATAAAATCAGTTTCTAAGGGGTATCAGGTCGATGGGTGGTACGGAACCCTTACTGCGTGAGTCCGACTCACACTTGGCCGGTTTTTTTATGTATGTCACAGAATATTTGATTAAATAGCGATTAAACAAAATGGCTAGACGTCATGTTTATTGAATCATTTGATAAATTATTTACTTTATGTAGATATTACTCATAATAGCTAGTTGGTGTTGGTCAAAGTAATAAACTGGTCCCAATCGCTAATAATTTGAAATGTGTCACAACACTATTGGAAAATGTCAAAAACGCGATTATAGCGTGCCACGGGTATAAGATTATTATTTTATTAACGCTCCAATTTCGTTTTGTTTTAGGCTCTAACAGAAACGTTGCTAATCAAGACAGGAGATCTCAGTTCAGCTGTTTTATCTGTTTACATCGACTGTTGTAAGAAGTTGCCTGTAAGTTATTGTTTCTTCTATCTACATAGTTAATTATATTTAATTTATTTATTTATAAAGTCTAATTATATTTTATCTGTTTATATTAATAATATTTTTTTTGCTACAATAGAATGCGCGCACTCATTCTCGTCCCGATCCGTACCTGACGGTGACGGTCGGTAAGAAGACTGAGAACTCTGCCGTGCAGATGAGGACGGACGACCCTGTTTACGAGATCGGGTACTCCTTCCTTGTGCAGAACCCTGAGATCGATAACTTGGAGATCAAGGTAACGATTACAGTGATTTATATAGTGTATGTCAATCCAATTAAATAGAATGGTAAACAAACCCAATTTCGGTAAAATTATCATACAATCACTCACTAAATGGAATTAGTAACACATTTATCTGTAATTTGAAGGTTTGAAACTTGACAGCTCACCACTTTTTCCAACAATATTCGTTTGATTATCATTTATAAATTGTTTTTGGTATTTCACTCGGTAGCCTGCTACAAAAAAACTACTTATAAAGTTCAAAAAGGTCCCAAAAAATCATGGTTCTAACTCATTCAATTAATTAATCGATTTGTAATTGACACTACAATTGGACATCAGTAAACTCTCTATGGTTGGGTTAGTGACCCGTTTGTTTACCTTTCTATTTGATGGGATTGATATATACTTTAGTTGATTTTTTTTTGCATCACGGACCCGCGTAGTGTACTACAGCCACTTGAATCCTCCCACAGAGCTGTGACCGCAGTATGATGTGTAATTTAATGCAAAATTATTGTAAGAATTTCTAAGTGAAGCCGTAAAGCCAAGATATCAAATATTCAAGGGTGATTCATTTAATTCATGTAGACATACATTACCAATTACCATGATAAACGACTTTTACAATGAAATGAAATTTTTACAAGGAAAATTACTGGGCTCGATTCCCACGCTGTGTATCAGTTTTTTGAAAATATAGTTATTCATTACTTGAAAATCGGCGTCCTGGATCCTTAGGACAACATTCTCTAGCTCTTTTGGTTTATGACTTTTTCCCCACTAGCCCATTGAAATTAATCATCTTGTATACATAAATACGACATGTCAACATTTGTATGTAAATCAATATGTATTTTCAGGTTCTCGATTCGAAAACGGGAGGCCAACTTGGGCAGTTGACGTATGGAATCTCATCCTTGTTGAAACAAAAGGACCTCAGCATGATAACTCAGCCGCTTATGCTGCAGAGATCTGGCCCGGAGTCCAAGATCATCATGTCTCTGCAACTGAAAGTTCGTATCTTAAGTATTTTGGAAACATTACGAACTGAACAACTAACAAAAGCGGAGTGGAAGTTTTTGTTCATTGTTTAAAATTAAAATTGTATTGTATTACTAAGTCGAAGATGTGAAAATTTCTTCAAGTTCAATAGTAATAACATAGATTTTCGTATTTTTGTAAAATCTTGTACACCCATCGATTGTATATTTGATATATATGTAATGACGGGCGTTAGGTATCGAATTAAAGACGACTCGTCGGGTCCAATACGTATAATATACTCTCTGTTCTTACAAGCTACATACACTTAAATAGGGAAGAGGTGCGTCACACACTACACCTCCCCCGTTTTTTTAAGAAAAAAAAAAATACAATTCCATTTTTTTTTTGCTTCTAGTTTAAGTACCTACAAGATATCGAATTCACAAAATAACCAAGTTGTAAGTATAGTTTTAACATGAAATATAGAATTTACAAATTTATGTAGTTACGATATAACCAATTTAAAACATTTTTATTGAATATAGAACCTAGATGCTTTTGGAAGAAAAATTTAAAATATAAACTTTGTTTTGTGTACAACACGAAAACAAAAATGATTACAGTGATTTGACATTTAGTATGGAACAAAAATACTATTACTATAAAATTATTAAAACAATAACTAAGTGAGTACATAATAAATTTATGTAACACGATTTTTACCAATAATAACATGTTATGTCTTATATTATAACAAATCTGTTGTATACTATATTAGTAGATACTTTTTGTTTCCTTACATAACACGTAACCTACCGATGCACTGTTGACAATACCTAATAAAATAATATTAATTTGAAATATTTGGTTGTACTGTAAATACTGTAATAATAAAAAAATACTGTCTAAATAAACTGTTTGTCTAGACAAACTGTACTAATCTTCTCTTTATAAAAAATATATCATGTCTTCTTTTTCAAACACCCTTACCATGAATCAGAATAGACTCAGTTTCTTGAAAATATTTATCACATTTATGTATTTTGTAAACAACTATAACAATCTCATATTCTTCACCTTCACTTCTTATTTTTCCCTTACATCAATTTTTAAAAAACGCAGCTTACGTAATATCTACTCATAATCCTTCTCACGGCATGGTATACATATTTTCATTTTGGACCGGCCGGTCATTTTATCATTATTTATTTATCATATACACTTTTTTTTATAAGTCGACTTTTATTCATCATTTTATTATCATTATTATAAGGTCCATGATTTAAGACTCTCTCGGTCTCCAACAGTTCTCACGGAGGAAAGCTCGTTCGCACCATGATCGAATCTGAAGGACCTGGCCTTATTGTACCTCTATATCTGTACCATGTTTTTATACATCACTTTCAAAACACAACATTTAATACATTACATCAAAATTGAATAATTTGGTATGCAAGTTCTCCGCCGCTCTCGGGTGATCAGTCCGCACAGTCTGTTATTTTGCCTTAGTTGCGGCCATCCTTATTTTTTGAGGCTTTTAGAAAGATAATAACCAAACAAAACTTCTATTAAAACCCCCGTGGTTTTAAGTGTCATAGTTTTCAAAATATTTCGAAAATCGAGAAAAATCCATAGAAACCATAGAAACGTGTTTTAGGCTTTCATAATGAACATTTTACAATAAATGTTTCATGGCACGCTAGCCATTAACTTAATGCATCATTACATCTATTTTATCATAAAAAAATGCGTTCTCCTAGGCGTCAATTTTATTTTTTCCATGATTTCATAATAATTTTATTTATGGTCATTCTTAACATGGTCGCATTTTATTTTTGTGTGTAACTGTTTAGTACACTACTAAGTATAACCACAAAAAAAATAAGAAGCAACGAACACAGGAACTCGGAGATATTCATTTTTAAAGTTTTAATTTAGGGTTGTCAACTAATGTAGGCGCCTTTAACAAACGACCAATTTCGCTCGGAATAAATTTGCTTCTTCAATTATTATAATTTCCTATTACTATTTCTGAAGCATTATCCTTGGTCTAATCATGTCTTAACAAACACGATTTTATTAGATTCACCTGTAACTAACAAATCATGTAACAAATCTTGTTTATTATTCTTTTTTGTTTTGTAAGTGCATGCACTTACATCAAAATGAATCTTCGATGAAGGATATTATGTGGAATTGGGAAGGGGTCCGCCCTCGTTAGATAGAATGTCAAAACCCAATTTCCATACATAATATCTGGAGAAGCGGGGGTGAGGTGTCATGGAGCCGTCAAAGACCCATGGCACTGCTTTGCCTCAGCAGGTACTGACCCGTCCTGCTGGGGGATGTCCTTCTGGGCCCCGACCAGAGGACTTAATGCAAGGGGGGCATGAGGGCGCCAACCCTCATGCTGGTCAGCGAGTGGCAACTCCAACGACTAACAACGAAAGCACGAACACGGATCTGAAGAAATCACTCACGAAATTGGGAATTTATAAAATTTTGGTAGATAAGGCACATTTGCACGGGGTTCATAAAAGACCTTTGGATCTCGATTCAGAGGAACGATGCCTAATCGTGTTAAACGCTTTATATCCAAATGGAATTCCGAACAATATCGATAGCCAAAACAATGAATTTAATTACAATCTTTCAAATTTTTTAAGTAAATGTGGAACTTTATATTGCAGTAGTAAACGGAATTTCAAACGATTTTGTAATAAAAACAAACACTGGCTTTCCACTATTTTTGATATTGAAATACCAAAAGTGAATATCGAGGAAAGTCCTTTACCACAACAAAATATTATAGAATTGGATGAGGCACATTTTTTATTACAAAATAATCCTTCAACTTCGAGAAGTAGTAGCTATGCCTTACAAAAAACTTTAAGACCCCAAGAACTTGGAAGACCCGATACCTGAAACTTCTTTTGGCGCTCATTCCAGTTTCACATCAAATACACATTTATTACAAAGTAATCCTTCGACTTCGGGAACTAGTAGCTTTGACTAACCTTCAATAGATCCGAAACCTGAAACTAATTTTGATGCTTCATCCAGTTCCACATCTACATTTTATGAAAATTTAAGTGATCGCCAAAAGCGCCGTGCACGTAAAGATCTTTAGGAATCGCTTGACGGAGAACCTCATTCAAAACTAATTAAAGTTATGTCGAGAATAGTAACAGACGAAACCGGCGAAAAACTAAATAAAAGTTCTACTCAGGAGTTTGAGTTTATAATAAAGGAATGCTTGAAAAGTCCAACTCGGCCTAAAAAAATCGCAGGAACCATAAAGTCAAAATCGGAACCCAAACCCTATTCTCCTGATGAAGCTCTTTGTTTAATGATTGATATAAAACTATCAGTGGAGGACTATATCTACATGCAACAAGGTGCCAAATCTCGATGATTTAATATTTACCCTCCCTATTATAAGATACAAAAAGCTAAAAAACATTGTTATCTTGATGTTGAAATTGAAATATCAGAACGAGAAGCCAATGTACCTTTAAATGATTTACTTATGCACACGTTTCGACGAATCATTGACTCTTGCGACCAAAGGGTTTCGGAATATTGCAATCAAAAACAGTTAGATACACTTCACTGCGTTTTTGAGGGTTCATGGGGTTTTGATGGTAGCACAGGACAGTCAACATATAAGCAAACGTTTTCTGATAAAATTGATGACGAACACTGCCTCTTTGCTACTACCTACATTCCGTTGCGCATAAAAAGTCTTGATGGTTTTGTCTTATGGTCAAACCCAAATCCACAATCTTTTAGATTTTGCCAACCAATAAAAATACAATACAGATCAGAATCAAAAGATCTGATTCTGGAAGAAAGGAACTGGGTAGAAGAAGAAATTGAAAATCTTTCACTAATTTATTCGGAAATTTTTGCTGGATATGTCGTTGTCGGAGATCCAAAATTATACCTCACCATAATTGACGGAAAAGTCTTTAATGTCATCACAAATACCAGCTCACAATTACGGTGTGCGTGTATTATTACCCATGATCCATTACCGCAAAGTTTTGCTGATATTCCTAATACTGAATTGGTAACAGACGCTTCTGATGATAATATACTCGTATTATCATCACAAGAAGTTTTGACAAACTCCGATGATGACTGCTAGGTTAGCGTCACGTATCGTTGTAGTCTTAGAGCATTGAGAACATTATAGTAATTGTTTTCAGACAACAGAAACCCAGAAAGAGACACAGAAAGACACGAGAAAGAGTTTACTCAAAGTTAGTTAAATACTAACACACTACACACCTCTGCCTACCCCTTCGGGGAAATACAGGCGTGATGTTATGTTATGTTTTTTTTTTTTTTTTTTTAGTTAAATCTTGGGAAATATCTGGCACTTTTATTTTATTTTTTTATTTATTCAATTGCGACAACCCTATTTCCATAGAAATTTCAAAAATATTTAGAAACTCTCTATCTTCGTATTCCTGCTATTGACGCATGTCATATTTTAGTGTATTATTGACAATAACATTACGCATATATTTAAATGAAAATAAGATGCGACCGTGATAAGAAAACATGAAAAAAAAATGTTTTGTGTTAATCGGTAAAAGTAAAAAATCTCCTAATATATCAAAGGTACGATGCCCCATTTTTTTATCTAAATATATATTATGCTGTTACTTTATTTAAAGGACTAACTAAATATGTATTACAACAATTTTCGAAAATAAAAATTAATTTTGTTTTTCTCACTTTTCAATGAAACCTTAATAACTTTATAATTATACAAAAAAACACTATAGGTATTTCTGCCAAACCTTTATCGTTACTATAGCTATCGAATAAAAACATAAAATGGACATGGCCGCAACTAAGGCAAAATAACAGACTGTGGTCCGGTGACGTGTCAGAGCCTTATGTACCAAAACATTCCCTTCTACTTTTAATACAATCCTTTAATCATACCAAAACATTATTTCAAAGTTACATCATCATTTTCAGATAACTGTACTTATAACCTATCCATTACCCTTACTTCACTTTTAAATAGGAAAAGTACCTAGTGACACTCTATGAAAGGTGACAAAAGATATTTAATACAGTCCCTATTTCATCATTACCAAAAACAAAGCCTCACTCATCAGTACTTCTGCCAAATACCTATGTAAACATTATTATAATCAAATCTTTCAGTTACATTGTTGATATCATTTCATAACATTAGGTACCATATCGCTCAAACTAATTTAAACAAAGAACATCATCGGATTCAGATTTCAACACCTTAAAAATGCAGTGTGTGCGTAACTCACACCTGCCTGACATGGGAACGAATCAAATAACAAAATGTTGCTTATAACAACTTACTTACCTATTGTTTTGCATTTTTGCATATTACAATAAAATACTTGATTATAAAAACATTATCACTTTAGAATTAAAAAATACAATATTTGCTACTCAAAATACGTAGGTACCTATTACTGTTGTAATTTTTAACATATCATTGGTATAAACAAATTTAAATCCTGCATTTAATTTTAAGAAGAAAAAAAAATAAAAACCACACTGGCATGCATTATTTCTCTACAATAAAACGAAAAAATATCCAGTCTTGGTGACATCATTATAAAAATCACTTGTTCAAAATATTGCAACTATAGAAAATAGATTTAAAAGTAAGGTATACACACTTGTTTTAAGAACTATATATTTTATCTATTTATTTTTGCTATAAATTATACCTTAAGAGAAAAATTATACGGAACTACACGAAAATTAACATATATTTTGAATAAGAGGCAAAAATTTTAAATAATTAAAATGCATGCGCAGTTACCCATATACTTGTATAATACTTACGGAAACTAGGACACTTGGTGCTAAGTACCTACAATAGTAACTAATAATGGCAATGGAAATGCTTAATAAAAATAATATATGAAAATAACACCAAATAACGTATACGTTACGTTATTTTTACTTTTATTCTTGCTGATATCGTAAATTACTTTCTTTAGAACCTATAATTTGTCAACAGGCATCCTAATATATGAATTAAAAATACAGTACCGTCGTACCTACTTAAATTTAGTTACTTTACTTACTATATACCCATTATTAAAATTAAAAATGTCCGCGGCATTATAATAAAAATATAATAAAATTTGTGGGCACACCACCGGCTACATCACCACTATTATTGATCACCACACACAAAGACACTTTTCACGATAAAGTAAAGGTCCTCTGTCCGCTCTCCAGCATTGCGGCTCATCTCATGCTGCATCAATACGACCAGGCACCCTGGCCTACCGAGACCTCCCAAGGACGTCCACATGGTTTCATGCTACCACATTTTCCACTCTCACAGTAAAAGTTCGTCTCATAAAACGTCCACTGATTCCTTGATTCCGCTTTTGACACAGCCAGTCAAGTCAAGCACTTTTACATCACATTATACATGCCTAGCAGCGCTGCCCATAAGGCAGCACTGGCAGGGTCGCCATGTAATGACGGGCGTTAGGTATCGAATTAAAGACGACTCGTCGGGTCCAATACGTATAATATACTCTCTGTTCTTACTAGCTACATAAACTAATACTTAAATAGGGAAGAGGTGCGTCACACACTACATATACATGCTGAAATTTGAGTCGCTTAATTCCCGAAAAGGGGTCATTGTACTCATCATTATAAACAACTTTTACTATGGTACCAACCCTGAAATCGCGAAAAAAAATCAGTTGGTCCCTACATTTGTGTTCACTTAAATCAATAAAATGTAGGGACCACCTGATTTTTTTTCGCGATTTCAGTGTTGGTCCCATAGTAAAAGTTGTTCATAATGATGAGTACAATGACCCCTTTTCTGAAAATAAGCGATTCAAATTTCAGCGTGTATAATCTATGTTGATCGTTTCCAAAATGACAAAAGATTTTGGCATGAATAAATCCTTGATGAACGTTAACAATTACTACTGAAGCGCCTGCTCAATTCTGCCGTCAGCACAAGAACTGGGCTCTAATTCACTTAATTTCATGACGCGCCGATCAAGTTGCGGTGACGCTGCAGTTCGTTTCTGACAGTGATCGCCGTAGATAAAAGAATACGAAAAGCATTGTTTTGATCGAAACTTAACTGCAACTGCACTTATTTAGTTACTTGAATTGGCCTACTGTAGTACCTCAAGTTTATTTAAGAATGTTGCTCCTTTCCTATAGATATTGAAGGAGGCTATCAGAGAAGACATTGAGGAAGAATCCGTAGCCGAGGCACCGAGAGAGCCCTCTCCGCCCGTCACACCGCTGGCGCCTCCCTCCCCACCCGTCACCAACGATGCGGTGGATGGACTTAAACCGCCAGAACCACCGCTTACAGATCCAGGTAAGATCATTGAACTGTTTTCTAAAGGAGAAGTAGTGATTCACGAAAGTAGTGACGACGTCTGTGGTCTAGTGGTTCGAGTGTCGGACTGCTGATCACGAGGTCGTGTGGGTTCAATTCCCACAGGACACAAATATTTGTGTGATGAACATAAGTGTTTGTGTTGGTCTGGGTGTTGCTTATGTATTATAAGTATGTATTTACAAAAAAAAAAGTATATAAGTATTATATCCATTGTCTAGTACCCATAGTGCAAGCTCTTGTTTGGGACTAGATGGAGCCGTGTAAAAAATGTCCCAAAAATATTTAAAATAAATATTTATTCAGATACTTATCATGATTACTTCTATGCCTCTATGATGTATCTAATGGGTGCCAAAGTCCCAGCACGCACTGCGCGTGACCGCATGCGGTTTTAAGCGGCCCAATAAATGTAGCCAATAGGGTTTCTCAATTCAGCTGCGGAAAAAATCGCTAGTGCGAGCGCTTGTATAGAAATCTGTAGTTACATTTTTGTGTGGCTCACGCTGCCATACTCACCATAGAACTAAGCGATTTTGATAATGTCAAACATAGTGACCAAAGGACAGAACTTGTAACATACTTTGAAAGTTATAGCCCTATATTGGTGAGAACGCTTGCATGACCTTCACGCTAGCATCCTCACCTCTCGTACGAAAAACCGTCACAAATTGGTCACTATAATCAGAACACATAAACCATGTTTGTAGCTTAAACGGTTATTTCGTACTGGAGGTGAGGATGCTAGCGTGAACGTCATGACAGCATGTTCACCAATCATCATCATCATCATCATTTCAGCCGAAAGACGTCCACTGCTGGACATAGGCCTCCCCCAAACATCGCCACAACGACCGGTCCTGTGCCTTCCGCATCCAGCGGATTCCCGCGACCTTCACCAGGTCGTCGGTCCACCTTGTGGGGGGCCTACCCACGCTGCGCCTTCCAGTACGCGGTCGCCACTCCAGAACTTTACTGCCCCATCGGCCATCCGTTCTGCGAGCAATGTGCCCCGCCCACTGCCACTTAAGTTTGGCAATTCTTCGGGCTATGTCGGTTACTTTCGTTCTCCTGCGAATCTCCTCATTTCTGATTCGATCACGCAGGGACACTCCGAGCATAACCCTCTCCACTATTCACCACTCCACTGTTCACCAATATTGGGCTATAACTTCCAAAGTATGATGTCACAAATTCTGTTCTTTGGTAAAAAATTAGTCACTAAAGCTTGGCATTATCAAAATCGCTTAATTCCATGGTGAGTATGCTTGCGTAAGCCACACACGTGCTGGGCCTAATAGTTATCCATAAACGTAGTTGCTGTCCTCTCCGGTTATGCAATCCGGCAAAGTTTTAAACCAGAGAGTTCCAAATTCGGTGCGGAGGATCGACAGAACGATCCATTTATTGCTGTAGTGCATAGAATGCTGTAGTGAATTATGAGTAATCTACATAGAATATCATATACAACACACGTTCTTTTCATAACATCATCATTCATTGAATAATGTCACAGTCTAATAACTTAAGTCCATGGAGTCTACCTTTAATAAATAAATAATAAATCATTCATTTATTTCTCCACCACATAAAGGATTTTTACGGTGTAAACCATTAAAACAAATATTTACTTAACATTATGTTGTGGAGACTGGAGCCTGTACTAGGTGAACCTGTGTTACAGGTCTCCAGGACTCCCAACTACCCGGACATAATAAAAAAAAGTCAATATATTATTTCATATATACATTTCAGCATTATTCATAAAAATCTTGGTGTCACGGATGTGTACATCATTTATAGTTAAGGTAATAATAACAATGAAAGTGAAAGTGCAGTGTAAGGATATAACAAAATGCGTTGTGTAATAAAGGGGCGTGTAGGGGTTGTGTGTATATGTGGGGGGGGGGGTTGTATCTGTGTGGGGATTGTGTGTGGATGTGGGGGCTGTGTGTGGATGTGGGGGTTGTGTGTGGATGTGGGGGCTGTGTGTGGATGTGGGGGCCACCCATGATGTTGGAGTACCTTACCTTACCTTTGGCAGTAATTTTTACTCACACATTACTTAATTTTTGTAGTCACTGTACTTGCGGAACCTGAGCTGAAAAATATTGAAGATGCCCTTCTAGACAGTAGTTCACAGAAGTCTGTACCGATCGAACACATCGAAAAGGAAGTTGGTAAGTCTACAACGTGTTTTTGAAATACTGAAAACCTCTTAAGGGGTCATTGTACTCATCAGTGTGAATGACTTTTACTATGGGACTAACCCTGAAATCGCGAAAAAAACAGCTGTTCCTTACATATTGTCGATTTGTGAACACAAATGTAGGGATCAGCTGATTTTTTTTTCGCACTTTTTGTCAAATTTGTTTCTACTGATGAGTACAATGACCCCTTGAGAGTTTTTCAGTTATTTCAATAACACGTTGTATAGGAACATACTATGTAGTATAATTTTTAAAGAGTGAGATTATTATATCAAGAAATCCCTTAACTATTGTAACAAAAAACTTATACCGATTCCGGCATTTTTTTTTGGCGTCGGATCCTGGGTTCGATTCCCGGGTCGGGCAAAGTGTTATTAGGTTTTTTCATTAGGAAATTCTCAGTAGCAGACCGGAGTATGAATTTGTGCCCGGTTAATGGCAATAGGCTCGCCCCCTATTACATGGGACTATAACATAACTGGCGAAATGTGGGTGTACTATACACCTCTGCCTACCCCTTCGGGGAAATACAGGCGTGATGTTATGTTATGTTATGATTTCGGCATTTCTATTTCTCAATCGATGTTTGCAGACTGAATTTACGTATGCGGTATGTACACAACTTTATTATATAAAACAATGTACATTTTATTACAGACACACCTCAAGAATATACACCACCAACTGGTCGCGATTCACCGAAACTCGTACATAGGACCTCTTCGTTGACTACGTAAGACATGTGTTTACTTTAACCGACTACGACAAAGCCAAAAGGAGGGTTATGATTTTAGCGGGCTACGTATGTACATCTGTTCCCTCAGTACATCTACCATGAGTTGTTATCGAAAAATTACTCGCTAGCGTGTTAACGTGGTTCAAATAGATTTCGATAATGCTTGCACCATGAGTTTTATGGAGCCTTACGGAGGCGCTAGAGTAAGCTCGATCGTCTTAGAAATGTTATGTTGGTATAACGTAGTTAACTAGCTAACATCACTCATGTTTCGTTTCTTTCACTCTCAGTACAAAGAGGAGAGAGCGGCTCATATGCTCAAATTGTAGTGGTATCGCTATGCTAAATATAACAGTCACTCCGAAATATTCCGGCTGAAATTGAAAGGTCAGCGGTTTGTGTTTATGTTAGTGAAGTGCTTGTGGTATTTAGTGATTGTTGAATGTTTATACCTTGAAATATTTCACTGTCGTGTCGTCTATTAAATTATTTGTAATTTTGTTGACGTTCTGTGATTGTGTGTTGTGTGGCTTGCAGCATTTTTGATAAGTTTATTTATAAAATAGAAAACAATGAGGACACAGTGGGTGTGTGAGTGGGTCACAATTTCAATTGTTGGCGGAGTTCATAGCAAGGTATTTTTCTAATAAATTATTTTAAACTTAAAGTTTCCAAATTTCCAAATAGTTGCCCCTAAACAACGCAGGTAGATTAGGTAGATAAGCAAAGCCACTTGAATTAGGTAGGCTCAACTCATATCATATCGTGACCGCTAGGGGCGCTGTACAATCTTTCATATAAATTATTTACGGAGACGCTAGCGAGTTTTGACAGTGTAAACTCATGGTAGAGCCTGATCTCTTAAACAAATCGTCGAAATTTGACAAATGATATCGTTAGAAGCTAGTCGTGCTCTTCCGCGGGTAAAAATATGCGGGAGCTATTTGACGTTATATAAAATCTAACATGGCGGCTTATTGAGAGCTATAAGAAAAATTAAAACCGGCCAAGTACGAGTCAGACTCACGATCATATCACGAAAGTGACCGACATAGCTCGAAGAATTGCCAAACTTAAGTGGCAGTGGGCGGGGCACATTGCTCGCAGAACGGATGGCCGACGGGGCAGTAAAGTTCTGGAGTGGCGACCGCGTATTGGAAGGCGCAACGTGGATAGGCCCCCCACAAGGTGGACCGACGACCTGGTGAAGGTCGCGGGAATCTACTGGATGCGGAAAGCGCAGGACCGGTCGTTGTGGCGATGCTTGGGGGAGGCCTATGTCCAGTAGTGGACGTCTTTCGGCTGAAATGATGATGATGATGATGTCCACCCATCAACCTGATACCCAATAGAAACTGATTTAATTTACGAGAGTTCATCAAAAGACATCAACGCACCGTGCGCGAAATAAGAATTTTAGCATCTCTTTCTTACGCAGGTACCATCACATATATGTTGTATATGTTTGCCCTATTTTTAGTATTTGTTGCTAAATTACATAGTATGCACTATAATCAGACCAAGTTTGACGCTGGTATGTATTACCGTTTTGAAGACAGAGCAGGAAAAAAAACGATTCATGTTTTTCGAGGTTTCTTGTATGGGGTGGACCCCCTTTGGTTTTTATTTTTAGTATTTGTCATGATAAGCACCATAGTAACACATATTCTGCGAAAATTTCAACTGGTTATCTATTACCGTTACAAAGATACAGCCCTGTGACAGACAGACAGACGGACGGACGGACAGCGTAGCGAGAGTAAGGGTCCCGTTTGGCGCCCTTTGGGTACGGAACCCTAAAAATCGTGTTTGGTATTTAATGAAAGGTTAAAGGAAACGAGTACATTCCGAAAATAGTATACATCATATAACTCAAAACATTTAAATCCAATGAATACGGCTAAACCGCCTTTCCAACAACGATCCCTAACCCCAAAATAATTTAAATAAAAAGAAAGTTATAATCTAAAACACAACTACGACAAATAACGGTTTATAAATACCTTTTTAGTGGGCGTTTTTTGTCTTAGTTGGGTTTGAGCCGTTTGAGTAACACAATACACACTGACAACACTGCAAGTGGGCTAAAGGGGAGGTGAAAGATTCCACAATGTAAAAAAACCGGCACCTAATGCCACCAATAGCTAAGCTTTAGGTGGCTATAGTGTGTATTGCCTATTTTTTTTTGTGGTGTAATTTATTACAACCTTTGACAGATCTGCTGGAGAAGCTGGACTAGGGCGTATTCTACTCTCACTTCGCTACAGCATGCAAAATCAAACACTATTTGTGGTCGTACACAAAATTATGTAAGCAATGCAAAAGTCACTAACAATTTATTTTTTTAATCTATTTTAAGACACTTTCAATGATCCGAATGAACTGTTTTTTAGGCACATACCACTAAAGGATCCGACTAATGTGCCTGACCCATACGTGAAGCTATATCTGCTTCCTGGGCGCTCCAAAGATTCCAAGCGAAAAACTTTGGTAAGTGCATTTCGAAATAATTTTGTAGTGTTTTTATTACAAAATAAAATAACATGTCCCTCTGACTATTGCATATTACCGATGGTCGCAAGTCGCAATTACGGGATTCAATTCTTACTCGTAAAATATATTGACAGGTGGTGAAGGACAGTTGCATGCCGGAATATGACGAGCAGTTCGAGTGGGTGATCCCGTTAGCGGAGCTGCACTCCAGACAGGTGGAGGTGACTGTTGCTACACACAAGGGCTTCTTGGGTGGCAGCCCTGTGGTTGGACAGGTAACATACTTTGAACTTCGTTTGCTGTTTACACGACTTTCGACTTAGCGGGATTCAGTGCGGCAAGAGGCGCCCTCTTCGTTCGGAGCGGCGCCCATGCCACGTACTGCTTAGTAGCGCAGCATTTGGATGGTTTGACATCCACATAGGCAGTCTATTTCAAATTTTACATGCCTCTGTGTTTATTATTATCGCTGAGCCGCTGCAAAATCGTTCAAAAGATATTGTACGACAAGCCGCCACTCGATTTTCTCCTCCACCGCTACTGTCCGGCCGCTCTGGGTCGTGGAATCTATCTCATAGCCGTCAGTACAGTATTATATTCTCTTTGGTCAGTACATTAGATCCCGCCGCGCAAAGCGCGCGCGCCGCTGCAGCGATTCCGCTCGGCGAAAAACGCTGACTATAACGCCCAACGAAGCTTCATACACTTCGATTACGGAAAAAAATTATACAGCAGAGCTAGTTAGTCCGAGTTTTCGTGTCCCACCAAAATTTTGCTCAATTCAAATAGTCCGCGTATCGCCTGTTTAGTCTGCGACCCTAACTATTCGGCGCCATATAAATAGTATTAAAAATTGCGTCATTAAAACATGTAAGTGAGACGAAGCATACGAAAGCTACTGGCAATATATTTCACGAGTGTACCCCCTTTAAATAATTTTATAAAAACCGGCCAAGTGCAAGTCGGACTCACGCAGTAAGGGCATAGAATAGGTAATAATACTAGTATAGAGACGAATCTCTTGTGTACGGACCCCAAATGCCGCTTTATACCTACTTCCCCCTTCAGCTCGCAACGTCCCACTGTCGTCCGCGCGTGCTGCCAGGGATTTTAGCTGCAAATTATTTAATACGTTATCTGTTGGTTTAGTTAGAACAATTTTTTCTTTACCATGAAATCTGATTTGTATCCTAGGTTTATGTAATAAGAAGTTTATATTTACTTACTTATATTATTTAATTTTATATTTTTCATATCTACCCAGCACACATACATTTAATTAGATAGGTAGGTACAGTAGTAATTATTTATAATTTCGCCTTACGAAAAAGAAAAATGATTTAAATGAACAGGAGAATCTAGAAAATAGTAGATACCTTCATCATCATCATCATCATTTCAGCCGAAAGACGTCCACTGCTGGACAAAGCCCCCCCCCCCCCTTTAATAATAAAGAGATAGGTATTAGAAAAACAGAAACGGTGTACAGAAAAACCTAAACTGGTTTATGTTCTGCCAAATGTATGTATTTTTATATCTTCGGGACATTTTTACACAGCACCATCTAGTTCCAAACTAAGCAGAGCTTGTGATAAGGGAAATACATCGAAATTTCTAAATACTTTGGCGCTATGACCGCATCTGACGGCACGCGCGTGCTAGCGGGAGGCGATGCAAACCCCGACTGTCCGATCCCTTTAAAGGTACGCTAGACGGTAGGCTAATATCGTGGATTTGAACGCGTCTCTTTTCTTATGGTAAGGGTTCCATACCACCCATTGACCTGATACCCCATAGAAACTGGATTTAATTTAGGAGAGTTCATAAAAAGTAATCATGGCACCGTGCGCGAAATATGAATTTTTGCATCTCTTTCTTACGCAGGTACCACCACATATGTCTATTTTTGCCCTATTTTTAGTATTTGTTGTTAAAGTACATAGTTTGCACTATATTCAGACCAAGTTTGACGCTGGTATGTATTAGCGTTTTGAAGATCGGGCAGGAACGAAAACGATGAAAAAAATCCATGTTTTTCGAGGTTTCTTGTATGGGAACATCCTTTGGTCTTGGACTTTTTGATTTTTCGTGACAGGGGTCATAAGTAACTTATAAGTGGTACTAGATGAGTGTATGAAAGTATGTATTATTAATATTTTATACAATTATTTAATTTTTCTTTAACGTTATGTTAATTAATTTAATTTTTGTCTTTAATTTTTGTAATTGGCATCCAGCTGTTTTAATTAAAGTAAAATAAATAAGTAAGTAATCTGTGGCCTTACTCCCGACTGAATAGAGTTCTGTATCAATCGAATTTGAACTCGAGTTAGTGTCAATTTGTATTGCATTTCTCTAGAAATTGACATCAGCTCGATTTGATTCAGAGCTCGAACCAGTCGGGAGTAAAGCCCCTCGTATCAAATATTTTTATTGTATTTTAAATCATAACACTAAGTAAAACAGTATAGTGCACCCCCGGTTCTCTGAGCCAGCAGCCTCCTCTGCTCCGTGGTCAAAGTTAATACAATTAGTGATGGGTTTAGACCCGGGAATTTTCCGAAAGGTGAGTTTTTCCCAACTGACTGGGAAATAACTCGGGTTTAAACCTATTGTTTGGGAAAATACTTAATTGACAATATTTGATTAAAGTAATCAAAATAATACATAATTTCCATTGTATGTGTAACCATTTAGATGTTTAATTCAGGTAAAAAATTTTTTTTTATAGGAAAATCAAATTACGTTTCTAGAAACGTAGAAACTAGTTTAAGACGTGATTTCGATGTTCAGATTATTTTAAATAATAGTTGCGAGCGGCAAGTTTTGTTTGTCGTTATTTCCATGCATTTAGCTGTACACATTGATGCGTAGCACTTGGGCTGAACCTCTTATGCCATGATTATTTAAAGTGCGACTCTCTAAAAGTCTTATAGTTATAGTTACTAAAATTATTTAAAAAAAACATTAAAGGAAATCAAGTTTTGTCTGCTTTATATTAAAAAATGTATACAAGAAAAAAGTAGTAAACAGTTGAATTGCCTTGTAATACAAGATGGAGAAGCAATGCCACATCATTAGATGGCATGCTAAAGCCAAAAGCATCATTGCAAGCTCTAGCAGTCCATAAAAAAACTACTTTTTCCAGAAATACCAAATTAATATTGCTTTATGAAGATTAGGATAGGATTACACATAGGGAGGACCCATCTGAAGAAACTGAAAACCGCGGATGGTAAAATTGTCACCTCTAAGTTCGAGATGCTCGAAGAGGTTGAAAACTTTATTCCACGAAAACGGCGAGACCAGCGGTTCCTAGCAATGACGACAAAAGAGCCCAGCTCACGCGCCATTACACCGAGGATATCCCGGACGTTGACCAGGGTGAGATTAGGGCGGCTCTCGAGCAGCTTAAGAACAACAAAGCTCCGGGCGATGACGGAATTACCACTGAACTCCTAAAAGCAGGCGGGACTCCGGTCCTGAAGGAGCTACAGAGTCTGTATAGTTCCATCATCCAACAAGACTCTTTACACCGGTGGCATGGAGCGGGAGTGCGGTGGTACTGTTCTTCAAAAAGGGAATAAAACCCTACTGAAGAACTACAGACCCATCTCACTCCTGAGTCATGTGTACAAGCTGTTCTCGAGGGTCATCACGAATCGTCTCGCCGAAAGACTCGCGAATTCCAGCCACCAGAGCAAGCTGGGCTTTGAAAAGGCTACAGCACCGTAGAGTGATCTATTATCCATACTGTTCGGCAGATCGTACATCAGACTGAAGAGTATAATCAGCCTTTGTGTATGGCATTTGTAGACTACGAGAAGGCCTTTGACTCCATCTAAACTCGGGCAGTTCTGGATGCCCTTCAGCGATATCACATTGACGAACGGTATATAGAGATGCTGTTGATGATACTTATACAATGCTGCTACCATAACTGTTCAGCTCCAGGACCAAAAGACGAAAGCAATCCAACTGCGCAGAGGGGTGAGACAAGGGGATGTAATATCCCCGAAATTGTTTACAAACGCGTTGGAGGAAGTCTTCAAGACGCTGGACTGGACTGGGCAGGGTATCAACGTTAACGGCGAGAACATCTCACTTCTCCGTTTTGCCAATTACATCGTTGTAATGGCTGAATCGCTGGAACAACTGGGCGACATGCTGCACAGCCTAAACGGAGCCTCTTGGCGTGTCGGTCTCGGCATGAATCTGGACAAAACTAAAGTCATGTTCAATATGCATGTCATGCCGAGACCAATATTCGTCAAAGGGTCGGTACTCGAAGTTGTAACGAAATACGTCTACCTAGGGCAGGTAATTCAGCTTGGTAGACACAACTTCGAGAAAGAAGCTGACAGAAGAATCCGTTTGGGCTGAGCAGCATTTGGTAAATTTCGCCGAGTCTTCTTGTCACCTATACCGCAATGTTTGAACACAAAGGTCTTCAACCAGTGCGTCCTGCCTGTCATGACTTACGGTGCCGAGACTTGGACACTGACAGTTGGGCTGGTCCACAAATTCAAAGTCGCTCAGCGAGCTATGGAGCGAGCTATGCTTCGAGTTTCTTTGAAGGATAAATCCGTAACGAGACTATCCGAAGAAGAACCGGAGTGACCGACATAGCTTGTAGGATCAGTAAGCTGATGTGGCAGTGGGCTGGCCATGTCTGTCGAAGGACCGATGGCCGCTGGAGCAGATGAGTCCTTGAGTGGAGACCGCGAATCGGCAAACGCAGTGTAGTGTGTGTGTGTCCCCAGCCATGTTGACCGACGACCTGATGAAAGTAGTTGGGGGGGGGGGGGATGCAGAAGGCAGAGGACCGAGTGTTGTGGCGCAATTTGGGAGAGGCCTATGTCCAGCAGTGGACTGCGATAGGCTGAGTTGATGATGAAGTATTAAGAATTTAACATAAACGTGTGAATTTAATCAATTGTGTTAGATATCGCCCCATTGCTCTCTTGACCTCAGCTTCTAAGATATTTGAAAAAGCTATGTGTGATCGTATTTACACTTTCTGTGAAAAATATAAAATATTTGATGAATGCCAGAACGGTTTCCGTAAAAACCGTTCCACAACTTTGGCAGTCTATAAATATATTCAAGAAGCACTTAATATCATCGATAACAAAAACTATGCAATAGGTATATTACTAGATATGACTAAAGCCTACGACAAAGTAAAATTTAGAATATTATTAAACAAATTATACGGAATAGGAATTCGCGGAAAAGCTCACGAATGGCTCTCATCTTACTTACAAAACAGAGAACAACTAGTTGAGATAGAATATTTTAACCACCAAAGTAATGCAATAGAAAAATTCCGATCAAATTGTAAAAGAATTAACGCCTCTATTCCCCAAGGAAGCGTAATAGGATGCCTTCTATTCCTAATATATATCAACGACCTGCCAAAAACTGTAGAGGGTCCATGTGTTTTGTTTGCGGACGATATGTCCCTTCTTGTTTCTTGTCACAAAAATTTCAATTTACATGAAAAACTAAACTCCATACTAACCAAAACAACAAACTGGATGAAAGAACACAATCTTGAAATTAATTACACAAAAACCAAATTAATTACTTTCTACCCCCAACAAAGAGCACCTATAAACGTAAACTACACTTTTAACGGATCAAAATTAGAAACTGTTAACGAATTTAACTTACTAGGTTTAACAATAGACAAGCACATTAAATGGAAATCGCACATAAAAAAATTAAGATCAAAAATTTCAAAGTTTTCTTATGCCCTCCGCGAAATAAAAAAGACCACCAATCAACAAACCGCTTTAACCACCTATTATGCTTATGCTTATGCGTGGCTAAGTTACGGAGTTACCCTTTGGGGAAATAGCACAGACGCACCAACAATCTTCACACTTCAAAAAAAATTAGTAAGAATTCTAGTAAACATAGAACAAACTGACAGCTGCAAACCCCATTTTATAAAGCATAACATTTTAACCCTCCCTAGCATTTATATATTAGAGACATGTAAATTTGTTCGGAAGCATCGGGAATTCTACTCAAAACGTGGAGATATACAGTTAAATTATGAACTCCGACACAAATCTAGGCTAAATTTACCACATTCCCGCTTAAAAATGCATTCAACTAGTCCTTACGTAATGTCCATAAAAATATATAATAGATTACCTGAGCCAATAGAAAATGAAAGCAAAATAAATATATTTAATAAAAAACTAAAACAACTATTATTAAAAAAATGCTATTACAATATTAATGAATATTTCGATGATAAATCATTACAAAAATATACTAGTTAAAATTGTATTAATATAAATCATAGACAATATTTCATTGAACAGTCAGCTTCCTCTCCTACATATTTACTTTGCCGTGCCCGACAGGGTTCACAATGATCTCATAGTTTTAAGTCTACCACCTAAGTAATACATTGTGAATGCAATAAATATATTGAGTATTGAGTATATATACTGCTTAGAAAAAAACGAATTAATTAGATTAGGATCATATTAGAGCACTAAATACACGTTTTCAAGGAAAATTTTAGCATCATATTACTTTAATTGTATAAAATAGTATTTTCCCGCCTTTTGGGAAAAAACCCGTGAATTCCCATTTTTTTCTTTACCACCCATTTTTTTTTTCTTTCCCTGCCCATCCCTAGTTTTTACTACTCGCCGGTCCGCACAAAGCTCCCGCTGACAACGGCTATTTCGTGGCGAGGCTGTTATACAATATTAGTCGGTAGTAAATAGTACATTACTGTCCAGGCCAGAAATAAAGCAATTGACGGCCGAGTAATTTATTTATTTATTTAATTCTTTATGCACAACAGGGTACAAAGGCGGTCAAAGGACCATATTTAACTAAACGAGGCCGTTAATTGCTATTTCGCCCGAGACTTGTATAGTACTTTTCTCTCATTTGCGGGGAAACAATACACAAATGAATTCAACAGTATCTAATTTTCATTCGCGCCAATTCGTACGCGCGCGGTTGTTCTATTTTCATACTTAAAAAAAAATGCGCATTCAGTCCGCCTTTAAAATAATGAATATCGTGTACCTTAAAACACCTTACATCGCTAGCATAATATTAAAAAGAAAAGCTGTCCAGCTATTTCTATTAATGTCTATTTCGTTCCGTACGGATATGAGCCGATTGATGTATTTTTTTTTTTTAAATAATGTACCAATTTCCGAGCAATTGTATGAAAAATATGTAAACGCTGTATGGCGTCCAATAATATATGCAGTCAGTTTAAATTTATATAATATTCAGTTTTTAAAGAGTTATTTTATAGTTTTTAAAGAATTTTCACCCAAAAATATTTGGTCAACTGAACTTTAACCCGATCATTTTCTTGTTACAGGTAGTCGTTCATCTTAACCAGTACGACTTCCGCGAGGCCAAAACTCTGTGGTTTGACCTCATGCCCGAGACATCGCCTAGGGATTAGACAGAACGTAGTCACAAAAACCTATGTTTAATATGAAAGTACTTATGAATCTAATTATATTTTGCTAATTGCAAAAGCCATAAATGCTGATCTGATTGATTGCTAAATGTTCAGAGTGTATTGTGTGTTATATTGACAGAAATGTTGTGCAGAGGCCTTTTGGTAGTTGTTTCCACATTATATACAAATGACGTTGAATTCGTAATTAATCTAGTTATTATAATTATGTATTTTTACACTTATTTACATTGTTATGAATGCTTTCACTGTTTATTTATATTTTACTAAGAATGATTAACATTTTGCTTTTGTACGAGTATTAAGGGTTGTAAGTCAGTCTTTACTGTTTGTCGTTATAGTTACTTTTAACTAACTAGCTTATGATTACGAAACAAAGCATTTAAACTGAGGCGCATATTCTATTGAAGTAGTTCATATTTTGTTTTTGTTATTTTTATATTGCATTTAAGTGTATTTTTCGCAAAATAAATATTTAAAAATACTTTTTTCTTTTGAATTATCAATGTATTTTAATATGAAAAACTGAAATGTAAGTATAAAATTAAAAGTATACCTAATGCTAGAAAAAAATAAACAGATTGGATGAAAAATATTTAATTCCTTAATTCACACTCTGATGTAATTGAATGCAGTCACTAGTAAATACAATTTCACAGTCTTCCATAAAGTTCTGAGCCTTACGATAAAGCATACGATGTTCACTTCACTTAAATATAAGATCTCATCAGCGTTCCATAGGAGCGGGCGTAATTTTTTGTGCAATGATCTTTCCATAACCACCACGGCCTCCGTCATAATCAGTTCTGTATTCATCTCGAACCTGTAATATTTGTTTTCATTAATATATTCTGATATTTTTTTCATATTATTAAAAATAAATTGATCCTAAAGACCCTAATTTCGTATTGCACACGTGTCCATAACTTTCATTTCAACAATACTCAAAGTCATTGTGATTGTGAGGTATACAATTAGGCTGTGTTTCCACCAGGGATGTGCAAGGCAGCGAGGCAGTGCGCGAGGAAAAATCCACCAATAAGAGATCTGAGCTGTGCTTGGCTAGCAAAATAAATCAATCCTGTTGGTGGATTTTTTCCTTGCGATTTCATCGCTACCTCGCACATCCCTGGTGGAAATGCAGCCTTAAGTGGCAGAGATCATTGTAGAGCTACAGTAGCTTCACATCAATTGGGAGCCAACCTCTAACTACATTACTAGGTACAGTTAGGGACACAAAAAAGTATCGATACTTTGTGGTATCGAGTACATTTCCTTTCGATACTGAAACTATCGTACTCGATACTTTGTATTCAATACTTTTACTCAATGAGTACTTTTTGACAGATATTGTATCGAATAACACCACTTTCCTTAGATCCTTTGAAACAATGGGAAAATATGAAAGTTGTTTTCCCAAAATTAGATAAGTTGGCACGAGAATATTTACCAATTCCTGCGACGTTAGTGTCAAAGATTATTTTCTAAAGCAGTACCATAACAAAAATCCGAAATCGCTTATCGCCAAAACGGCTCGATAAACTTCTATTTTTAAGCGATTTTACGGAGGTGGAATGGGAACTTTAATATGTGACTAAATTAATAATAAAAAAAATTGTTGATAATATTTTTAATTTGTGAAGTTACAGTTGTCTTTTTTAAGACCAGATGACCACGTCGTGAAAAACTGCCTTTCCATGGCTACAAAGAAAAGAGGGAGAGGAAGACCTCAAACCACCTGGATGACAAATATCCATAGGGATATGGAGAAGCTAGGCCTTAGGAAGGATGATGCCTACCAGCGGAAGAGATGGCGCCGCATGATTAGGAAAGCCGACCCCAAGTAACGGGAAAAGGCGAAGACAGTTGTCTTTTTTTATTACTGCATTAAATCGACGTCAGTGGTAACACTTTGGCATTAGCAGCACCTTTATTTCGTAAGCAGTAAGGGGGGTTTTCGAATTGAAGTGTTACCACTGTAATGCAGTCGACTGTACCAATACCATGTGTTTTATCTAAACTGATGTTACTTTACTGACTGACATTGACGTCACAGAGAACATAACCACTACGTTTAATTGACGTCCTAACGTATGCACATTAGGCCCTAAGAAAAGTACCCGATACTTTTGTTTCGATACTTTAATGAGTATGATACTTATTTTTCGATACTACTCATGAGTACAGTATCAATACTTTCTATTCGATACCGTGTCCCTAGGTACAGTGTAGCCTCTAGTTTGAAATGCCCTCATGGGCTACAGCATGTTCAATCTACATAAGCCCGTAAAAAGTCTAAATCCTTCATAACAAAATCATTCAGATTATACATTAATATTATCCAAATAGAAAATCTGAAGCTCCTAAATACACATAAATAAAATTCATGTTTTGGTAAAAATTATAAAAAGCCTAGTATTTTATCTGTTAAATGTTTGTTTCCTAGAGGGTGGCAAAGCGGCACTGCAACTTTAACCGCCCTTGACCTAAAATGCAAACCACTTATGCAAAGTGCAAGGAAAATAAATTAATAATGTGTTTTACTATACCTGCCCACCAGTTTTGCCCCTTCCATACTGTCTTCCTTCAATAAATCCTGCATCCCAATCACAACGGATGATGCGGTCATCAAGTCTTGTACCATTGATATATCTGAAATATTTAAAATTGCCATTTACGCAACACTGATGTTAAATTGTTAACTGACTTTATAATATATTGTTGGCGTAGAGGAGAAATTACATAACTAGGGTTTCAAAGTTCATAATCAATTGTGGAATTTGTGGATCATTGGTAGGTATAGAATACAGCTGGGATGTTATGGAGCTCAGTAACCGTAACCGAAACTATCGGATATCCGAAATAAAAATATATCCGTAACCGTATCCGTTTCACAAGTTTCGGATAGTTTTGTATAAGGGCGGAGTCTAAATAAAACGACATTTTTCGACGGGTTTTTGTTTCACCGCTCGCGCGCCAGGTGAATCTTGCAGTTTGTTTGTTATTTCTAGTCATAACATAACGTCTTTTATAACCAACCAAAACTAAATTATTGCATACTATTTGTGTTTATTTGTGTTTACTTCAATCTATTATCCGAAACCGAAAACGGATAATCCGAAATAATTACATATCCGTAACCATATCCGAAACCGATATAATTTTATTCCTATATCCATATCCGTATCCAGATCCGAAATATCATACCCATAACATCTCTAGAATACAGATATTCAAAAAACTTTTTAACAAAAAATAAAACCGACTTCAAAAACCTTAACTAAAAAAAGTAAAAAATAATCCTTGTATGTATTTCAAAATCTTAACATAAACCAAAATTTTGAAGGCGGCGCGTTACTATCCCTTTGCGTCATGTAAATATAATGTACTGTCGAGCGCTTATCTGAATACATAAAGCCGAATACATAACCTCCTCCTTTTTTTGAAGTCGGTTAAAAACAGTTTATGCGAACATGCATGAAAATCACGCACCGCCTTCAAAATTTTGCTTTATGTTAAGATTTTGAAATACATACAAGGATTATTTTTTACTTTTTTTAGTTAAGGTTTTTGAAGTCGGTTTTATTTAGATCATCTAGGTAGGCGAAGCTAAAATAAACTGATTTATTGAAGCTAGTTAAAAAACTACTCGACCTAAGTCAATAAAATTTATATGGGACCACCGCAAGGTACTTGCCTGGGCACTTTTATAGACATCGAAGGAGCATTCGACAAAACAAACTTCTCCAGCATAAGAACAGCCCTCTCCAAGCACGGAGTGGAGCAGGTACTAACTGACTGGATTGCAAACATGTTAGTAAACGGGTGGTTCGTCTTGAAGGAGAGCAACAGATGGCCATGATAGCTAGAGGCTGCCCCCAGGGAGGGGTCCTGTCTCCCCTTCTGTGGAATCTGGTAATTAATGATCTCATTAACCAAACTCAACGACAACCACTACTACACAATAGGATATGCAGATGACCTCGCCATCCTCGTATCGGGTAAGGTGACTGGGACCATCTGCAACCTCACCCAACAAGCGCTTCGTATTGTAGAACGCTGGTGCAGAGAATTTGATCTTTCAGTGAATCCCACCAAAACTGAGTTAGTCATGTTCACCCAAAAGCGAGCATTAGGACCCTATTCCTTACCCAAACTGTTCAGTACTGAACTCCAGCTGGCCAACGAAGTCAAGTACCTCGGTGTCATCTTAGACAGTAAGCCAAGTTGGAGTAATCACCTAGAAAACAAACTAAACAGGGCCTGCATCACCTTCTGGCAATGCAGGAAAATGATAGGTAAGAAGTGGGGCCTATCCCCTAAAATTATACTATGGTTATACAGCGCGGTAATCCGCCCCATGATTGCCTATGGGGCCGTAGTTTGGTGGCCTAGAACCAAGCTGATTACAGCTTCAAACAAACTACAGCGCATGCAAAGACTTGCCTGTGTGGCGATTACAGGCTGCATGAGGACTACCCCGACTGCAGCACTCGAAGCCATGCTGGGAATTCCACCGCTCCACCTTTTTATACAACAGGAGGCGGCGATGACGGCAGTACGTCTAAAAACACTAAATCTATGGAGTAAGAGTAGTACACAACAAACCGCGTTGATAGAGGAACTCAGCAATGAATTCCCTCTGTTGAAATCCATTAACGACCGGATTCCCAAGCAATTTATTTTCGACAAGAAGTACAAAATCCAGCTGTATTAGGATCACCGATGCGAAGGGCTGTGCCCTGCAGAGGTGCGAATCTTCACGGATAGATCCAAAACAGGCACAGGTACGGGTGCCGGGATCTTCTCGGAAGACCTCAATATACACATAGCCACACCATTGGGGGTCCATAACACGGTGTTCCAGGCCGAGTGCATGGGCATTTCCCTGGCAGCTTCGGCGATTATAGCCAGGAAGGTTAAAGACCACTCAATTCGTATACTCTCGGACAGCAGGTCCGTACTACAAGCACTAAGCAGCCACACGGTAAACTCGGGGCTGATACACGAGTGCCAGCAAAACCTCAACCAGGTAGGTAATCTCAATAACATAACCATTCAATGGATCAAAGGACACAGCAGTTCCCGGGGCAATGACGCAGCGGATGAACTGGCCAGAAGGGGATCGAGTATGGTAGTCGTGGGACCTGAACCCATAGTGCCACTCCCCTTTGGATACCTACGCAACTTGGTAAGGAAACGCACCAAGGACAAACACTACAAACTATGGAAAGACCATGGTGAGTGCAGGCAGGCCAAGGAGGCACTTCCCACAATCGACGGCCGGTTTACGAAACAGGCCCTCCGATTGTCAAAACAACAGCTGCCTACAGTCACAGCTGCTATTACTGGCCATGGGTCCTTTAACAAACATCTTTTTGTCATAGGTGTCACGGACAGCTCACTGTGCAGAGCCTGCATGGTGGAAGACGAGACAGCAGCCCATGTGCTTCTAGACTGCTCTGAGGTAGCCACATACAGGGCCAAGTACTTCGGTAACCCAGGTACCCTCAGAGAGATCACCAGCAACACCAAGGCGTTGCTGGCCTTTTTCGAGGAGTTAGGGTGGATCGAGTAAGTTCCCACCCGTACGCAAAATACACGCTTGATCGTGGAGTTGCGGAAACCAGCCCGTTATAGTATAATATGGGACCACCGCGCGGACTTCCTCTACCAAATAAAAAAACAACCACGCAAATCGGCCCAGAAATCTCGGAAAAATCGGTGTACAAACATGAAGAAAATAAAAAAGAAAAAAAACCCGCCGAATACATAACCTCCTCCTTTTTTTGAAGTCGGTTAATAAAATGAAGTGGTCAGCTACGTCCAGTCTTTTCAGGCATACAATATATATATTAAATCTTTATTTCAGATCACAAACTAAGTAGATCCATATAGTGTTAGTAAAAACAAAAGAAAACCTAAAAACCTAATTCAATTCAATTCAATTTTATTTATAATAAAATAATGTTAGTAACTTAAAATTAATAAATGTTGCTGAAGTTACAACTGAATATAGTTCAATAAAAACAATTATTTAATTAAAAATGGAATACAATTAGGTACATGTCATCAGTCATTAAACTTATAATAATAGTTTTATCAATATAAACAAAAACATGTCAGAGGAATAAAGTAGTATAAAATTACTACACACATTAATTACCAGGGTTGATTGATTTAAATCAAGTGTTTTTTTATAAAATCAATGATTTAAATCAAATTTGATTTATTAAAATATTAATGCTATGGGACTAGAAAAGAAAAATTCATCTTGGAATTATTTTAATTTTTTACTAAAATTTTGAATAAAATGGCAATACCAAACTACAAATAGTCAAGAAATTCTAGTTAGGAGATGCTTCAATTGGATATTGAATTTACTTTTTGGAACTGATTATTTATAGACCAGTAAAAAGTCTCAGAAGTTTGAATGAACTGTTTCCTACATTTCTGTACTGGACTATTTTGTAAAATAATTATCTTTTTATCTAGTATAGTATTATATTATCTGTGTTTTTATGTAGAAACATAATTACTGTAAGTGTTAGTTTCTACACAAAAATATTGACAAAACAGTCCATAAGTATTTTATTTTTGAAGTGAAACTTCTATATAGACTGGGGATATTAGGATTTTTCTGTCACGAAAAAGCGTTACGGCCACGTAAATAAACACAAAAAGTCCAGACGCACTAGTGGGATCCGAACGTGTGACTTTATTTCATAAGTCTAACACTGTCATGGATATACTATCGTGACCGATAACTAAGATGTCGAATTTAACTTACACTTACGTCTTTAGTGACATCAGAACTTTTATTTTTACAATTTATATCTTTAGATATCGTTTCATATGCGTTAAAAATATTAGTATAAATAGAAAACAAAATTGATAAGTTTAAATGTTGGTGTTATTGACCAAATTACGTTTTCCAACATAATTATACATTAATTATCTTCGGGATAAGAATTTATTACATTTTACTAATAAATAGGCAAATTAAATACAAAAAACTAAAGCAAATAAACAGGAAAACTTAATTTTTGGAAAAAATAACTGTCGACGAATTAGAATTCTAAATTTACGCCATCTATACTATTTTTTTGACAACAGCAGCGCATGCGTTTTTATACCTTGCTACTCAGATCACTAGCCTCAGTGCTCGGTAGCATATGTACTAGCGACATCTATGTTTTTGGTATGAAAAAAAAATGCTCAAACATCGTTTGACACAAAGAGTATACATATAATCACTACGTTTACACTTTGACCACTACGTCAATTTGTCAGTATTGTATTTGAATTAATTAATTAATAATAATTAATAACAAGTTTTTCGTTTGATAAAATAAAATGTGTTTAAATAAAAAATGCATTCAAAAAATGTACCTAACCTAACCAAATCATAATTTGCAGTAAACATGCGAAAAAAAAAACGAAATGTGTGCTGGGACACATGGTAAAAGTGAAACTTCAATGGACAAGTGGAAAAACGAATTGCAACGGACAAGTGGAAAAACGAATGGCAACTGACAAATGGAAAAACGAATCGCAACAAAACTTTAACTTGAAGTTTTATGGGCAGATTGTTAATGTACTTATCCAATTTGAAAACCTACCCGTAAAACTTCAAGATAAAATTTTGTTGCGATTTGTTTTTCCATTTGTCTGTTTTTCCATTTGTTTGTTTGTTTGTTGTTGTTTTTTCGTTTTTCCACTTGTATAGCACATTTCGTTTTTTTATTATTATTCATAACGGGCTTGCGTTTAACCACCACCTCACCTGATGTTAAGCGATGGTGCGGTTGACGTTGGTACACACTTGCCCAGCAAAAACCTACCAGTAATATAAATCGAGATTATCGAGATTATCCCTGAACTTAGAAAACCTTGTTTATGGTATTTCTTCTTTACATCATGATATTATTAACTACTTACATCAATGTTATTTATAATAATCTTCAAACTATTTTCAAATATTTTTAGTATATTTAAAATTATGGATCTTAAGGTATAGAGGTAGTATCTGGTCATTTCTAGTTAACTTATTGAAGATTATTCTGGACAGAAAACTCATCACTCACAATGAATAATGCGACTGGTTAGCACTAACTGCATCTACTCATCAGGTGCCAGCCTATTTCAAAGTATTGTTTACATATTGTTACCTACTGTGATATTTGGCTTGTGAGGCCTTCTTTCTGTTAGTTATCAGTGTTCCAAAATATGAAGGTATGATTTAATTAACAGTGAAATGTAATTAATTACAACAAGCAAATTTGACTAACCTCATACAGTTTTCTGAATCAAGTCTTGTATAATATTCCAGAAAGCAAAATCCACATGGAGTCTTTTTATACTTATCTAAACCCATTATAACTCTTCTGATATCACCACATCGTGAAAATAATTCGTAGATTTGTTCTTCTGTTGTATAAAATGACAGGTTTCCCACATAAAGTGTTGATGACGCTTTCAATAACTTTTCTTGCTCATTTCGGGAACCCTGAAGAAATTATATCATCGAATAAAGTTAAATAGCATCAAATGACCAATAAAAAGCAAACAATACATATAAAAACATTCAGATCAAAATAAAAAGATCTACAAAATGTGTACCTTAAAGTGTTGATCACGATAGGAACTTATTTCAATAGATGAATTCATAGCGTCGGAAATTCTTCTTAGACCACTACTGCTATGTCCTAAATAGACATCAAGTAAGCAAAACACTCTCGTTATTGGCGTAATACAATGAAAATTCTACAACTTTTACTAAACAGCTCGTCAACAACGTTTCACCCACAGACTAAGAAGTGTATGGCACAGACTAAGAAGTGTATGGTGTATGGCACAGACCAAGTAGAGATGCTACGCATGTGTATGGTTTCACCAGTTCTTTCACAGATTAATATTCTCAGCTATATAATGTACTCTGTGGATCACAGATTAATATTATATATAATTATTGAGTTGATCTTATAATTTTTTTTTATATTTTTTTTTTCTGTATTCTTTTATTGGATTACCTATAATAATGCTCATTCCTTTTAATTTTATTGTTTTGTTTTTACTTTGAATGTTTGATTTGATTGATTTCCATTTGATTTCATTTTCTTTAATTATTTAGTGGATAGCTATGTTAATTTCCTTTTTTTGTGTTTAATAGATACGATTTTAGTTTCGAAGTTTAAGTTTAATTAATTATCTCAAGGCTTTTATGTTTGTCCTCTTTTATTTATAATGATGTTTTTTTCATGTAAGTGATACTCAACCCAGGTTTTCAAGATACAGGCTTGCCTAGTTTGAAAACCGCTGTTAAACTGTAACATTTGTACCAGCGTTTTGAATTAAATAAATTTATTATTATTTATTATTATTTTCTTTATTGCAGTAAATCTACATATAAATTATATTTTTAAATATTTCTACAAAACAAAGAAAAAACATTTAAAAATATAAAAAACAGTATCCCACCGGCATCGGGAACAGGGTCCAAGCTACCGGCGGTCAGGGCTCCACAGAAAGGAACCTCCTCACTATGCGTGCCGTTTCAAGGAGTACTACCTTCTGCATCTGGCCCTTGATCCAGCCGCCTAACGAGAGCCTCCTTAGGTGTTGATCGAGGCTCTTGGCTATTAAGCCATTGGCCGTGATGACTATCGGCACAATGATTGCTGAGTCCACTACCCCAAGTCGACAACCTCGTGAGCTAAGTCAATATACTTGATTTGATTATCTTTCTCAGCTTTCACGAGGTTGTCGTCAAGAGGGACCGTGATATCAACAATCACTGCGCGGCGCTCTGAACGATCTATCACCACTATGTCAGGTTTGTTGAAAACAACAGTCCTGTCTGTGATGATGGATCGGTCCCAGTACAGTGTGGCATGACTATTTTCAAGAACTGGGTCGGGCACATATCTGTAGTACGGAACTTCCGATTCCACAAGATTATATTTCAGAGCAAGTTGCTGGTGGATAATCCTGGCTACCAGGTTATGCCTGTGCAAGTACTCGCCGTTAGCAAGACGAGAACACCCAGAGATAATGTGTCGGATAGATTCACCCGGACGGTGGCATGCCCGACAGATGTCAACCGTGCCATCCTTCACAATATATTTCCGGTAGTTGTTCGTCATCATTACTTCGTCCATAATTGCACAAACAAAACCTTCGGTTTCCCCAAAGAGGTCACCGAAACGTAGCCAGGATACAGACGCTAAAAAGTCAACATCGGGCCCATGAAGGGCTCGATAAAAGCGCCCATGTAGCTCTTTGCTCTGCCATATTTCCCTGCGGTCATTAGCACTCAGCACTACAGGCTTGCGCCAGTTCTCTTTGGCCAAGGAGAGCGGGGTGAGGCCCTTGTCCACTGCGACCACATCTCGAAGCATCCCCCCGTCAGTCTGGAGAAAATACTCCCTGAGACTGTACACTTCGCGATTGTGAAGGGTCTTGGCATTTAAAAAGCCTCGACCCCCACACTTCCGCGGAATGTACAATCTCATTACCGACGAGCGTGGGTGATGCATCCGATATGCCGTCAGCAATGCACGGACCCGCCTATCCAGTGCGTCGAGATCCGTCTGAGTCCACTTGAGTATGCCGAAAGAGTACATCAAGACCGGCATGACCCAACCGTTAAAGGCACGCACCTTGTTTCCGCCTGACAAAAGACTTTTAAGAACTTTCTTCAGGCGGCCAAAAAAGCGCTCCCGTAACGATTGCCTCATGTCAGCCTCGCTGATGCCTAACGCTTCCGACATACCCAAGTATTTGTAGGTCTCGGTTGGGGAGAGGGATCTAAGTTGTATGGAATCGGAGAGCTGAATCCCTTCAGATTCCACAATCCCCCCTCGCTTCACATGCATAACCGCACATTTGTCCACTCCAAATTCCATCCTGATAGAATTACTAAAGTTTTCAGTTACCTTCAGTAACTCCATCAGACGCAATTCGGTGGGGGCAAACAATTTTAGGTCATCCATGTAGAGGAGATGGGATATCACTTGACCTCCTCTCCTCAACTGGTAGCCCAGCCCTGACTCCTCTAGTAATGTACTTAGAGGATTCAGGGCTAGACAAAACCACAGAGGACTCAGACTGTCGCCTTGGAATATTCCACGCTCGATCCTTATCGGTTCATCGCTTCCCCGAGTCTGCCGACACCCTGGATAGCAAAGAACCATTCTCCATTGCCTCATACATGACTCCAAGAAGGCGCGCAGAGTTGTATTTACTTTATACAACTCAAGCACCCTCACAAGCCATGTATGTGGCACGGAGTCGTAGGCCTTCTTATAATCTATCCAGCATGCCGACAGACCCTTTCGGGAGCGGCGAACCTGCTGGCTAATAGCCATGTCGATGAGGAGCAGCTCCTTAGTACCACGGGACCCATTCCTACATCCATTCTGAGAAGTAGACATTATCGAATTATTGTCAATGTGTTGACAAATTTTTGTTCTCAGAATGGATGTAAGGAGTTTATATACCGTCGGCAAACAAGTTATTGGACGGTAATTTTTGGGTTCCGTGGTACTACCAGATTTATGGAGCAGGTGGGTAACTCCTGTTGTTAGAAACTGGGGTAGCGACCCAGACTCCAAGGCCGACTGAAACTGGGACGCCAAACGAGCATGTGAACTACGCAACCATTTAAGCCAAAAATTGTGCAGTCCATCCGGCCCTGGAGACTTCCAATTGGGCAGCGGATGGAGTGCACTGGCTACGTCTTGAGGGCTGATAACGACAGCCCCCATTTCCGGAATTGACTCACATGCACGCTCAACGTCCCTCGTCCAGCCACCCTCGGTGTGGCTGATGGGCACCGACCAGATGCTACATAATAAGCTCATGGTATCATCATCCGGTAGTTGCCCATCACTCACACCCTGGTCGGGTCGCTCCCAGTTTCTGTATACCCGCCTTTCGTCACTCTGAAACGTGCGATTCAAGGTATATCGCTCCACACGCCGCTTATATCTCTTGATTCGATTTGCCCATGCATAAACTTTCTGCTTCAGGAAGTCTATGCGCTCTGTGACACGAGCCATATAATCTCGAGGACTAATATCAGTCCCCGAGAAAGCCCGCCTCACAAAGCGCATCACTCTAGGGCGCGTATTGCCCTCCCTGAAGCAGATTAATTTGCCAATGAGTACTCTGGCCTCGCTGATACGACGTTCAATCCTGCACTGCCAAGCTGGTACAGCAGATTTTGGTCGTATAGCTCTGTTATCATTTTCAAACTTAACATGAGCTATACGACATGCTGCAACAGCCGCGCAATACAGGATCGAATGTGTATCGCTAAGATCTTCGCTGCCATCAAAGTAGTTTGACAGCAATGAGTCCAGAGCACACACCAGCGCCTTATTCTTTTTATGCATGGGCAAACGAGGCAAGCGTGGTCTTGATTCTGGTGGAATTGATCGATAATCTCCAATCGCACCCTCCAGAGCGCTCCTCAGTTGCTCACTGCACTGGATACTTACGGGACTAACCTCGTCGCCTCCTTCCCCATCAGTGTGAATAGGCCGCGGTGGTACAGAGTGTATTTGCAGCGGCACCGCGGGCTGCAACGGGGGGGTGACGACATGGTTGCCCCGCACTTCAGAGCGAAGCCGCTCAAGTACGGCGTCGTCCAACCTATGGTTTCGTTGGATGACTCGCACCTGATCCGACAGTCGCTGGGCCGAAGCGTTGACGGCTGGCCCAAGCACCTGAAACAGAGAGAGCATCCTATCACGGTACGCCGTGAGGTTAGCTCCCCCCTCCGTAGCCCCATAATATGCGCGCATGACATTCTCATTTATGGACTGAGTCCATCTCATGCGCGACACATTTCCACCGGCAGCGAGGACCCTGTTCGAGGCCGGTTGGCCTCTAGGTCCCAGGCAGACAGGCGGCCGGGCTCCTCTCCGACGACGTGCAGATGGTGGCGACGATGGTGGAGAGTAATACTCGTCGCTTGAGCTCGACGCGACCGCAGCGGCCGGCGTCACTGGACTCACGAGTGAGGCAGGATCCGGCGGCTGCGGGGCGGAGCTAGGCGACGAGTCCGGAGATCTTGGGCGTGTCCTTGTTGTAAGTGCCCTGGTGCGGGCTCGGGTCAGCATAGTGTCATTTGTATTTTCGTATTTTCATAATCTCAATCTTAGTTTTTCATTTTCTCGTGGTTTTTATTACTTTTTATTGTTATGACAGATGTCATCTTCGGCTTTCGTTTTTCTTTGCGTAAATCAGCATTTTTCATAATTAACAATAGTTTTTGGTTTAAAATAGTTTGATGTAATTTAAAAATGAACTTTTTCCACCGTTATGATTGATTTTTAGCAATTTATATGTGATTTATATTGAAAAAATGAAAATATTTCTTGGAGACAGCTAGTTTCCCAAGCAGTGTTGCCAGGTCATTATTATTATTATATATAATGATATATACATGTACTAGAGTGCTTTCGAACCACAGATACTACTAGTACATATATCATTAATCTGTGACAGATACTAAACGTAGTGTACGTAGTACACTTCTTAGTCTGTGACGTAGTGGTTGGTTATATTCTCTTTGACAGATACAACCAGATTACTACAGTACTAGTGTCTCCAAATCAAATTGTGAAAGATAGCCAGTTTAGCAGCATCAAATAGCTAGATTTTTATTAATAAAATAGCCAATAGCTAAAAAATAGCAAGATTTTTATTAAAAATATAGCTAAAGTTTTTGCTAGTCTAAGGCCCATATTACAGAACGATCCTCAAGCGTTGATAACTGTTTAAAACTTGTTTTGAGTTGAGCTTTGATTTTAGAACGTTTCTCAAGCAGAGATTTATTGATCACAGTTCAGCTGAGTTTAGCTTTATTTTATACTGTCACATGTTTCGGTATTTGAGCAGAGATTTAAAAGCATTAAAATTTAATTAGGGTGCATTAAAAGAGCCTCCATGAGTGACGATATTTAATTGATCGTCCGGCGCACCCTGGGCAGTCAGCCCCGCTACCAACCTGCTGACTGGCTAATCTTTTGCCCACGGCATTAGCTATTATCATTATGTAGCTCATGTCGACATGATAGAAGAAGATGAAGCAGAGATTTGATCAGTAACTCTAGTTTGGTCCAGACTACGCTTGAGTAGAGATTTCTATTCAATTTCAAGTCAAATTCGTGTGTTATGTTGTTGAATTAAAGTTTATAACTACCGTATTGGAATAAGACCGATACTCAAGTAACGATTCTACCCTTAAGTAGTGATCAGGTGATTGAAGTTTAAACTGTACTTGAGGAACCTTCTGTAATACGGGCCTTAGTATAAGGTGAAAGGCTGCGGTATTTAGAATTCTATGTAAGTTAACTCAGTTTGTATGTAAATATGGGTGTACAACACATTTAATACACGTTCCCGTCCAGGGCACGTGGCTTCATGTCCCGCGCCCCACCGTCGTGGAGCGTCTTTTAATAGCTCATAACCACAGACTACTAGGGGATACTACGTATCTCATAACCATAGCAGGATTTCTCATACTATTTCCGATTGGATTGTTAAAATGGCATTTATTATCATTGGTTCCTCAATTTAGTTTTCACTACTACTACTACTACACTACTACTGCAAACTCAGTAGCAGCAGTAAACTCAGTAGTGGCAGACTGGCAGTCGTAGTTATCTGGGGGCCTAGTACGAGTTTGACACTTACGAATACTTTTATAGTTTTCATCCACTTTCATTCATTAATCAGGAGCGCCCCTGGCGGATACGAGGAGAAACTACTGATTTATGAATGAAAGTCGACGAAAACGATGAAAGTATTCATAAGTGTCAAACTCGTACTAGGCCCCCAGATCAAGCTATCTTTGAGTTCCCTAAGCACTTAATTCTGAAATATATTCCATTATCCGCCAAAAATCTGCCCCATGGAACGATTGAGTAAAACACCGGTTGGAGACTAACTGATTTATTGAAAACACACATGCACCGATACGAAAACCAAACATTTTATAACTACCCCATTTTCCCCCCTTTAAATAACAAAACATTTTTCTTATTTCTATTGTATGCACGCAAAGCTCGATCTGATATACCGGCACGGGGCGGGGATTGAGACTCTTCCGCCTGTACCTGAGATACTGAACCTGAAGGTTCCACTGTGAGCTCCATCCCAGTCTCCTCCGTCCCGGCCCCGTCCGATGCATCAACATATTCATCGGCTTCCACACAACCATTTTTAGAGTTACTTTCGTCAGACGATGTTCCTTTACTTGTGCGCGTCAGTGAGTAACGGTTCTTAACTGAAATTAATTGATCTTGATGCCTGCGCCATTCACAGCCATCCCCCATATTTACTTTAAATGAAACCGGTCCCGTTTTGTCAACCACTTTTCCTTCTGTCCACTTACTTCCCTTCACTGAATAATTGCGTGCAAGAACAGGATCACCAACCTTAATATCTCTGTGTGTGCCGCCTGTGTTGGCTATCTGTCGGTCCTGTGCCGTGCACACTACCGCAGCCACATCGGGCCGTACCGCGTCCAGTCGGGCTCGCAAACGACGACCCAGCATAGCCACCGCAGGCGACACGCCCGTCGTGGCGTGCTCACAATTACGGTATTGAAATAAGAAATTGCTCAGTGCCTTAGATACATTTTCACCTTCATGCAAAGCTCTTTTAATTACTTTTTTTACAGTTTTAACTGCGTTTTCTGCGGCCCCGTTCCCTTGAGGGTGGTACGGCGCCGAAGTTACGTGCCTGATACAATTATTATTACAGTAAGTCTTAAAATCCAATGAAGAAAATGGTGGGCCATTGTCTGTCACCAGTTGTGAGACTAAACCACAACGGGCAAATATAGACCTTAAAACGAAAATAGTGCTTTCAGCATCCGTACGCTTCATGGTTACGACTTCTAACCACTTAGAATGGGCATCTACTAAAATGAAATATTTAATTCCGGACAACTCCGCGAAGACGTTGCCAGGGATGGAGTGGGAACTCCCACGGGTGAAGCGTGGAGCGCGCGGGCGCGTTGCGCACCACCTGACAAGCCTCACAATTCCGGCACACATTCTCAATGTCTTGATCTAGACTAGGCCTATAGATATAGTTTCGCGCTAAATTTTTCATTTTAGTGATACCCAAATGACCTTCATGAACTTCTTCTAGGAGTCTTTGACGTAAGGATGACGGAATTATGATTCTGTATTTATAAATCAAGCAGCCTAAATCTGTGACAATTTCCTCTTTACGCGCAAAGTACGGTTTTTCCGCCTCAGAACTTGCAGTCGATGGCCAACCAAAAATAACATAACCGAGTATCTAACTTAACAATGCATCTACATTTGTTTCTTTACGAATATCTTTATAATTAATAGGTAAACAATCTTCTACTAAGTTAATATAACTAATCGCTTCGGATGGGCGGGGCTCAAGTGCCAGCGGTAAACGAGATAACGCGTCAGCCGGGCCATTGCTGGTCGAAGGGAGGAACTCCACTGAAAAATCATAAGCAGCTAGTCCCGCGGCCCACCGTTGCAGACGGCTAGCAGCCGTTTGCGGTATACCGCCTTTAACACCGAATATAAAACTTACTTTCTTCCAAATAGGTATTGATGGTGTCTTGTAATACCAAAATATATTGCTAAAGCTTCCTTATCGAGTTGACTATAGTTTTTTTCAGCCGGATTAAGTGTTCGTGAAACGCAGCTGATCGGTCGTTCAGAGCCAACAGCATAAAGATGTGAAAGAATAGCCCCCAGGCCATAACTGCTACTATCAACTGAGAGCACTAGCGGCCGCCCCTCCTCATAATGCGCCAACACGCGCTTACTTAATAACGCTCGCTTGGCATCTGCAAATGCCCCAGCACACTGAAAATCCCACGACCAAAGAGCCTCCCTTTTTCAAGAGTAAGTGCAAGGGATGCAATAAGGTGCTTAGATGAGGAATGAATTTACCATAGTAGTTTAACAATCCTAGGAAGCGCTTTAGTTGTGTCACATCACTTGGTTCAGGGGCATTTTTAATCGCCTCAATTTTATTCGGGTCCGGATGCAACCCCTCCTTATCAATAATAAAACCTAAGTATGTTACACTTTTTTGTAAAAATTGAGACTTATTTAATTTTACAGTTAGGCCCATTTGTTGTAATCGTTCGAGTACAGCCCTCAGATTGCGTAAATGTGTATGTCTATCCCTACCAGTCACACAGATGTCATCCAAGAACACGACTGTACCCTGTACGCCACGGAGCGTCTCCTCCATCAGTTTCTGGAATTGTTCCGGTACGCACGACAAACCATAAGGTACACGGCGGTATACAAACGTACCGACATGTGTCGTAATAGCAGTAAATCGCTGTGAGGCCTCATTCAATAATACCTGTTCATAAGCATGCCGGAGGCATTATATTATCTGTGCCGGAGGTCAATTTTTGTATAGGTATTCTTCTCCATTACTTAAATTAGCAAACAACTCTTCGATCCGCGGTAGTGGATAAAATTCACGTTTTAATCGCGGATTTATGGTGATTTTGTAATCACCGCAGATTCTTATTTCACCGTTGGATTATACAACAGGTAGGTACATACTATTGGTGTGCCAAAATCGGAATGTTCAACTCGATATATCGAGCCATCGCGCTCGAGCCGCTTGAGGTCGCGCTCAATCTTCCCCTGCAGCGCGAGCGGCGCGGGCCGCGCGCGCACGTACACACCACAGACTAAGAAGTGTACTACGTACACACCGCTGCTATCTGTGAGCTGTGGGCCTAGTACGAGTTTGACACTTACGAATACTTTCAAACTATTCGTCGACTTTCATTAATAAATCTGTAGTTCCTCCTCGTATCCGCCAGGGGCGCTACTGATTTATGAATGAAAGTCGACGAAAACGATGAAAGTATTCGTAAGTGTGAAACTCGTACTAGGCCCACTGTAGACGCAGCGTTTTCTTACACGTACCTAATTTATCACTAAACACTCCAGGAAACTCTACACGAAGTCGGTTCACAAATTGATCATCCAAAATTTCGTTAATACTTATTTGATTAATTTTTAACGCTCTAACGGCCAAAATTAATATCCAATCTATGCGCAATTTGCCCTACTAGAGATAAGAATTTGACATAAGCTCCTGACAAAATGTGTCAAATTTCTATCTCTAGTAGGGTAAATCGTGGATAGATTGGATATTAATTTTGGCCGTTAACCAATCTCGACCTAGTAGGGGCCGACCACCGCCTCTGATAATGTACAACATTAAGTTATTAGCTGAAACATTATTTAACGTAACGTTTACTAACAAATAACCAAGAGGCTCAATTCGTGAACCAGCATAACTATGTAAAATAATATTATCGGGATTAATATGTTTACCTTGAAATAGTTGTTTGTAACAATCCTCATTAATCGCCGAAATCCAGCTACCTGTATCAATCTCACAATCCAAGAAAACGTCCTCGATCTTCAGCTTAATAAAATAAGGTTTGTTACCTTGCGAAGAAATATGTAGGTTGTAAAATTCGTCCTCCAAACTTTCGTCCATGAAGTTTAGCCGCCTGGAGTAATAATTAACACTGTCACGATTACGCACATCACCTTTTTTACACATCACCTTTAAGTGACCGCGCTGATTACAACCATCACAATTGTAGTTGGCAAACCGACACTTATCTGCACGGTGCACCTTGCCGCACCGCCAGCAGGCCGAATCCGTCCGGCGCGCGACACTTGCCCCCGCAGCCGGTTGCGTCGCCCGCGGGCCCCCGCCGTCGCGGCGCGGCGCGACGGCGGGGGCCCGGCGCCGTCCCCGCACTGCATGCAGGCTTTCGCCTGCCTCGCCGCTCGCACCCGAGGCGCCCCACAGCGGCGTCGCGCTCGCGCCGCTCACCTCCGCGTGCCTGTCCGCGGCCTCTAATGCCAGAGCTAGCTCCACCGCTTTACTGTAGTCAATATCTTTTTAGCAAATATTCTAGACCTCATCACGTCACTTGCCAGCCCCGAGACGAACTGGTCACGAAGGTTTTCCTCTAATTTGCTACCGAAATTACATGTCACTGGTAAATGTTTCAACTGCAGGTATTCTGTTAGTGGTTCACCTGGTCGCTGTTTACGTAAACGGAAAACATGTCTTTCTGCTATTTCCGACCGCTGTGGCTCAAGATGGTTGGTCACCAAATTCACCAACGTGTCAAATCCTTTGGTCTCTGGATGGTCCGGTGCACAAAGGTAGATCACCAACCACCGTGATCAACATCGGCACTTCCAATTCCTCCTTCACTTCATTTAATAATATAAATTGCTTTACTCGTCTGATATACATTGTTTCGAGTTGAGGTCAAATGTTTCAATTTTCCCAATCGGCATGTTGCACTTTGACAATATATCACTATTAACAAATACTAACATAATATTAACTATAAATTCCGCCGATCAACACGCGTATTATTGTTTTTATCAAGCTCGTCGCCAGTGGAACGATTGAGTAAAACACCGGTTGGAGACTAACTGATTTATTGAAAACACACATGTACCGACATTTACGAAAACCAAACATTTTATAACTACCCCACCCCACAGATTGCTATATTAGTAGCTAGCTAATCTGCCCATCTCTTTTATTTCCCTTAGTAACACCTCTTTTTAAAAACAGCTAAAATTGTAGATAAAAAATAGCTAAATAGCTAAATCAAATTTTTTCTACTATGCTGCTGATGTTAACTAGCTACAAAAACTTCGAGCTGGCAACACTGCTACATACTATATTGCTCGTTAACGTGTGCAAGTGTGGATAAATGGTACAAAGTTGAAAAACATGACTTTCGTATTATCTCATCATCCCCTCAGAAACCTAGTAAAGTTTCCATCACTTTACTAGGATATAAGTGTTATATGTTCAATGATTACGACTGAAGGACGTGTATCCATGGTCATGAATAAATTAAAATTAAAAAATTACTATATTTCTCGAACACTCGATCTCGAACGTCAAAATTAGTGATGCCGCTCGATAGTCGACTATTGATTAATAGAATATCGAAAGTCCAGTAATATTGCGAACATCGATAGAACTATCGATAATATCTACATATAGCGCAGAATGAGGTAACAATTGGTACTTTGCTGATAGTATCGCACGTCAATAGAGCTCCAGAACCGGTTCATGAAGAAGGCCGCGGCGGGCCCAGCTGATCGGTCGGTGTCGGTGATACTCGGCAATGTTCACGTTGAATTCGGGTGATGTTAGCATCGGTTTTTCAATACTTTGGCAACGGTTTCTTCTTCTTCTGTCGTGTCGACATGAGCTACATAATGATGGACAGCTAATGCCGTGGGAAAAAGATTGGCCAGTCAGCAGGTTGGTAGCGTATCTGACTGCCCAGGGTGCGCCGAACGATCAATTAAATATCGTCACTCGTGGAGGCTCTTTTAATGCACCCGTTGCTGACATTTTTTTAGCAACGGTTGCTGACTAGAGGTGGGTAGCTACTCTAATAACTAGCTAAATAGCGGCTATTCAACAAATAGCCATGGCTACGATATCTGTCAACACGATGGCTAGCTATTGGCTACCGCTACAAATAACTGACAAGTTTACGGAGTAGCGGGCAGCCGCGTAGCTGCCGCGCTGCCGTTAGCTGACCAAGTAAAATAGCTATTGGCTATTGGTAGCTAGCTAGCGACTTTATTTTTACGATTTTAAACCTAACCTAGTTGTCAATTAGGTTTAAAATCGTTTGAGATCTATAATTTTATTTGTACAACAAAAGAAGAAGGGTCTTTTGTTGTAGTTTTTATGGTAGTTTGTAGTTTTCTTAGTTGATTTTTTTTTTTAATTTTCCTCAGTTAGGTTAGAGATTTGCAATGTTTTCGACAGTTAAATATGTAGTCTTTAGTAATATGTAATAAATGTAATAATACGTACGAAGGAAAGTAATTTCTTTTCAAGAAGTTCGAAATAAAATAAGTAGGTAAACCAAAAACTAAATCATAATATCTTAACATCTAAACTTATAACGGCTAGGATCGAACTAATAAATGCAACGGGGCAGCTTGATGGTAACTCAAGACAACCACCTAGCTAGTAGCTACTGGTAGCTATGACGGCTAGTAGCTACGACGACGCTAGGTGCTATCAGTTTTATCCAATAGCCAAATAGCTGAAATAGCTGGTTATCTAGCTGGCTACTCAACCACAAATAGCCAGCTAGCTAGGTTATTGAAATTTTGGCTAGTTACCCAACGCTACTGCTGACATCATATACTGACATCGTTGCTGAACAACGTTTTTAGTAAAACGGTCATCTCTATATATGCACGACACGATTGTTTATGTCTCGAATAAATACATCGAGTTTTATATCGATTGATTGTATCGGATTGATTCGATATATCGAGGGCAATTATCGAATATTTATTAAAAATCGATATATATCGAGCATCTCTATGTGACTTGAATTTTCGCGCTTTTACAAGTTTCCCCTTTCTCTGTAGTTGTAGTTTTAAACTTTTTAATTTCTAATTTAATTTTCAAAATAAAGTAACGTAGTCGCCTTAGCGGTTATTTAATTATTTGATCGTAGGTACATTAATTTCATTAGAATCTCTGAGTACTTAACGAGTTTGTTAAAATAAAAAATAGTCCCAATGGCCACCGTCGAGGATTTTGAATTTTTAGATGAAGAAGTTAGAGAACTCATTCTAAATTACAAACATAAAAGAGCTACCGCGTATGAACCTTGTACACTAAAAAACATCAAGGAGTGCTTAATTGGTCTCGGCGAAGTAAGTGTTTATCATATAATTAACTTGTTTAATTGTCCTTTGTTCCTGTCATTTTATGAAAACTTGTTATATCTTTTAGGAATTTGGATTACTTAACATCACCTACATTTTTAATCCACATTTAGACGTGAGCAATGATACGATACGGTCGGAAGCTTTAGTGAATCTTGTTAACTCAGTGTGGACATTGTTACACACTTACAAAAATATTTCACAAAAAGCTGAAAGTCTAGAAGAACAGAATCTTATATTGGACCACAATAATAAGCAACTCAATGTATGTATAAAAAGCTTTCATAATGATATGTTCCTTTGTGTCAGTGAATCATTTAATAACATGGACTGTACCTACAATACGCGCGTGAGCTCTGAAGAATTGAGGGCTGGGGAAGCAGGCAGTTGTGGGCCGCGTCCGACCGTCGCTTCATACCCCACTCTTTCCTTGTACGAGTGTGAGTGGCTTGAAGCGAGAACATGCTTATCAATGCCATACTAGTCATTTAAATGTTGTGCCTTTTAATTTTGCAGTCGCTGTGTTTATTCATTACTGTTTATGTTATTTTGTGTATAAATAGCTATTTAATGCGGGTAAAGTAATAGTTGTGAACACGAGCAATGACAACAGGCAAAAAAAAAAAAAAAAATTCGAAAGCAAGCCCGTGAAATGGCAAAACGCGTTTATTCGAGGTGTGAATATCATTTCATAATTACTTAATATCAATAATGTTATATCGATTAAATCTATGTGCTAATCTCTGTTTTTTCTTACTTGTCTTATTTAGTAAACAATATTGGCACATCTTTTAAATGAAATTCGTCAATAATAATTATTAAAAGACATTATGTTAACAATTTCACACACTAAATGTAATTTTTTAACCTGATTACATGTGCAAAACTAGTAATTATATTTTTTCAGTAGTTATTTGATTAAAGAGATATGCCAAGATTGTTTACTAAATAAGACAAGCGACAAAAAACAGACTGTAGGTCATTACATCAACATTCAGACAGACAGTAGAAATTCTATATTCCGTGTTTAACCAGGAATTAATTGTATCACAACTTTTATCTACAGGGATTAGTAGGGAGGCTGAAGGAAAAGATAAGTTTGGAGAAGAATGAGTCTAAAGCATGTGTTGCCTCAGCCCAAAGAATATCAGATCACTCTGATGAGACTTTGCACAAGATGCTAGACACTCGTGCAAAGTTGTTGCAAGTCACCAAACAAAAGGAAGCTAATGAAAGAAAACTTCACAATGAAATAACAAGACTTAAATTGCAAAATGAAAAACTTACTGATAGGCTGAGGAACAAAGGTAACTTTATATTAAATATTTTTAAATATCTAAAACTAACTTAGTTTTGCTCTTACATTTTTACATATTTTCACCAACTACCTACTTGTTTGCCAGATTTTCATACTCATCCATCCATAGCATCCCAGGCTGCATGCAAAAGTTTGAAATCAGAAAATGAAGATTACAACAAGCATTTGAAAAGAACTATCAGTAAATTAGAGACTAACAATCAAATGTTGTTACAAGAAGTTCTCAAACTGAAAGAAGAACTTGTTTTCAGAGGAATGGATCAGTTTACTTTAGATAATAATGGAGAAAATTAAATTTGCCAGAACTTAATCTGGGGGTCTACTCCTGTTCAATGATATACAAACTTTCATACAACCAATAAGTACATGATGAATGATAGACATACCTACTATGGTTCAGTCGTAAACAATAGAATCCCTCACAGTCAAGTCATTGAGAATGAATGAAAAGTCAATTTGAATGAATGCATAGTAATGTGCTGCCATTTTACCAATCGGTAAGTATCGGTTCTTGGTTTAAAGTTGTTTTAAAACAATATAAAATAAATATTCAATAAATAAATAAAAGAAGAATATGGGGGAGACCTTTGCCCAGCAGTGGGACAGTACAGGTAGAAACAAAAAAAAAAAAAAAAAAAAAAATGCTGTGCCCTGCAGAGGTGCGAATCTTCACGGATGGATCCAAAACAGGCACAGGTACGGGTGCCGGGATCTTCTCGGAAGACCTCAATATACACATAGCCACACCATTGGGGGTCCATAACACGGTGTTCCAGGCCGAGTGCATGGGCATTTCCCTGGCAGCTTCGGCGATTATAGCCAAGAAGGTTAAAGACCACTCAATTTGTATACTCTCGGACAGCATGTCCGTACTACAAGCACTAAGCAGCCATACGGTACACTCGGGGCTGATACACGAGTGCCAGCAAAACCTCAACCAGGTAGGTAATCTCAATAACATAGCCATTCAATGGATCAAAGGACACAGCAGTTCCCGAGGCAATGACGCAGCGGATGAACTGGCCAGAATGGGATCGAGTATGGTAGTCGTGGGACCTGAACCCATAGTGCCACTCCCCTTTGGATACCTACGCAACTTGGTAAGGAAACGCACCAAGGACAAACACTACAAACTATGGAAAGACCATGGTGAGTGCAGGCAGGCCAAGGAGGCACTTCCCACAATCGACGGCCGGTTTACGAAACAGGCCCTCCGATTGTCAAAACAACAGCTGCGTACAGTCACAGCTGCTATTACTGGCCACGGGTCCTTTAACAAACATCTTTTTGTCATAGGTGTCACAGACAGCCCACTGTGCAGAGCCTGCATGGTGGAAGACGAGACAGCAGCCCATGTGCTTCTAGACTGCCCTGAGGTCGCCACATACAGGGCCAAGTACTTCGGTAACCCAGGTACCCTCAGAGAGATCACCAGCAACACCAAGGCGTTGCTGGCCTTTTTCGAGGAGTTAGGGTGGATCGAGTAAGTTCCCACCCGTACGCAAAATACACGCTTGATCGTGGAGTTGCGGAAACCAGCCCGTTATACTATACTATACTAATATTCAATAAAACTGTTTGTTTGTTAAATTTAATTTTAATAACAAAGAATGTCAAAAATTAATTAGGTATTGTAATTAAATCTTATTTTACGAAGACCTGCATAAGAGGTCTATTGTTATCCGACCAACCAATTTTAAACTCCATTCTACATCATACTATTCCTTGCATAGTATAGTAGCACAGCATAGTAGTAATAACTCAATTTGTTTGGTTAATACCTGTGATTTTTTACGTCGAACAGTGACTAATAATACAACTAGATGGCGTTAACCTCATTATATGATTAAATCGTAAAAATCTAATGGATATAGTATTAATGTGTATTGTAATCGTCTGTGTATATCCCTAACAAAATATAAGTACCAACCTACCTACCTACTGATAAAGAATGGTACCTAACCTAACATAAAAATCAAATTAGCTTCTTTCACAATTTATTATTGTAATTTTTATTAGGCTGAATGCAATGATATTTAAAAGTATAGATATGTTACTTGCGCTCGCAATCTCAAGACTCGAAAACGTCCTAATTAGTACGTTTTTCTATCAATCCGCGTCAAATAAGGAGCCAAGCGTGACCCTTTAGAAGATCATTAAATTACTTTAAATAAATAGTAAAAACAACATAACATCAAATACAACGTGAAATTTTCAACGATAAACAATAATTTTCGACAAATGCGTTCTCCGCTCGACCACTTGCAACTTGCACGCACTTTGCTTGTTTGTTTGGCGCCGACTCATAATTAGTTATTTAAATTAGTTTTGTTAGGAAAAGACTAAAAGCTTCATTTTATTTTTCGCTTTTAAGTTTCTGTTTTCGTCGGTTAAATTTTTTGTTATGTGTGCGAAGTTTCAACACAATCGGTTAACAGGTAAGAATTCAGTGGGTGAACAAGCACTCATCCCCTGTTTTCCTACCCTTAGGGGTGGATTTTGATTTTCAAATTTAAATGGGACCAACTTCTAGATCTACCCTATCCAATAAAAAAAGAATCATCAAATTCGGACCACTCTGTAAAAAGTTATGCGTGGTCATACATAAAAAAAGAAAAAAAAGATACGCGTCGAATTGAGAACCTCCTACTTTTTTTCGTCGGTTAAAAAGACGAAAAACTCTTTTTCAAATTGAATAGTTCGTCGAAACCATGGTATATATATCATGGTCGAAATTATATTTGACCGAATTAGGGAAAACGACAGTCAATCGTCAAAACACGATCGTCGCATGTGATATCGTAACGAACGACAGTTGACAAGAGTAGCAATTAATTATTGGGCGATGAATTTCGTCAAACACGAGTAGACCCCCGGTTACCTGCATGCGCTGTGATTAAACATTTTAATAATTTTTAATGTTAATTACCTAATTACCTGACTGAATAGTATTAGATTGCAACAATCAGTATTATATTCTTATTAATATACTTAACTAATTAATGTTCATAAAACACAATACAATGTACAAAATAATCTATACCCAGTTTATTGTAGGAAAAAAATATTATGTAAACAAGCATGACTACTCTAGCATAGAATTTTGACAGTTGGAAGTTGGAGTTCACCCTTAGGTTCAAGCCTAAGTCTAGTAATTTTCATTTCATACTTTTTTCTTCCACGGAAAAAGATGAAATAAAATTGATTACATGTAATTTTGTCCTTCAACGAACAGGGTACATATAGTGGTAAAAACCCCTGTAGACTACAGACCAAACTGTAGGCCGATAGTTAGGTGATATAATTTTTGTATGGGAAATCAGGTCTGCCTGACTGAACTATTGGCCGATTAAAAGTTTGCAGTGGGGGGCTAACTCGACACTATTTTTTACTATTTAATTTTTTATTTTTTACTTGCTATTTGTAGGACTTTACCTGTGTCTTTGTTATTCACAAAGTGTTGCTAATTTTGTAATTAATATAAGTAAAAAAATTAAACCTTAATACACTTCTTTATTGTTTATGTATGAATTCACCACTATTTTATTTGTTTAATAAAAGCTATTTAAAGTAATACTACTTAAAAAGTCCATTGGGAATTTTTGAAGATAATTATGTTAAAAATTTAAATTGGAATTCGATGACATACGTTCGCCAGTGTGGTGACGGTAAATGATTCTAATAGTAAACATTATGATACGCGTGACGTTAACTCATTTAGGGCCGATGTACGTAATACGTTCATAGAATTAATTAAAGGTTTTGTCCGGGCTTTTGCGAGAGTCCGTATGCGTTGCGCGGCCGTATACCATCTAGCGTCACGCTATCGGTCCGCGACGCTCGCGTCCAGCCGACCACTGTGCGCTGAACTGATTCACTCTTCGTGAACAACTAAACAGTGAACACTCTACATTCGGCCGCGAAAGTGTGCGCGCGCGCCTTGTTTCAACTGCAATCGTTTCGTTATCATTAGTATTTCTATAAGATTGATAAGATCATTACATCACTGAATGATAAGATTCAAGGACCAAGTTACGGGCGAACAGTACACCGCCACTCTGCTGTATGCAACAGCTGTAGTTAAATTAAGTGTAAAACAATAGACTTAATTGTCGGTTAGTGTGAATATTGTGTTTGACAATTTGTCGGATGTCGCGGCACGTATCATGGGGACGACGAAAAGACTGAAGATAACAGTGGTTGGCGATGGTATGGTCGGCAAGACGTGCCTTCTCTACGTGTACACAAGGAATGAATTTCCAGAAGAATATGTACCCACAGTGTAAGTCTTAAGTTAAAATTCGTAATTGGTTCCGGTAATGTTTGAGATGGCAGGTGCGGCTGCTAGGTCAATAGGGCGGCTGTGACAAGGTAAGTGCGATATGAGTCCAAGCCTATGAATTAGCAAGTCGGCGCCCTAACATCGTTATCATCAAACATCTATATAATTACCGAGTTGACAAACTAATGCCTAAGGATTCATGTGGAACGAATGGTTTATGGACATATGACGATTTCATTGAATTTTCCTTCTATGTATTCATGTACAGTACCTATTACATATTATAGTACCTATTTTACCGTAACTGACTCATTTAAGTTACATATATTATTCAAAACTAATATATCTACCTAAGTTAAATAAGAGTTGTACAATATTGTTTATAAAATAATTATTCTAGAAGGCAACGCCATGAGCCTTGAAATATTTAATTAAATAAACACAAACAAGCGCGTATAAAACTAGTATTTTATGGAGGAAGGAACGATGATGAATCGATTTGTCTTACGTCATTCAAATTTGTACAATACCGTAGAATTTAAAATGACGTTGATGACTAATAATACGTTGAAAGGTGTTAAATATACAAGATATGAAATATCATTTGAGTATGGTAGGTAACAAATTAAACTGATAAGCTAATATAAGTGATTAATTCTAAAACCGCAGAAATGATCCAGAGTGGGATACAATGCCAGTCTCAACTTTATGTTACTGAGATATTTTACGAAATGCGGAGCGATGTGACTACATCCCTACCTCCGAAACCTAACGAGCTTGTGGCATACTCAGGTTCTTCAGTCCCTTGACTGCGATAGGTATACCTACAATATTTAAATTAATTTATATTGTATCTATCCCGTTAAGTCTAACGATCTTACTAATTAATACGCTTTTTCTGATTACACCAATTATGTAATCTTTCTAGAATATCAGTTGTAAATTGTGTTAAAAAAAACGGTCAAAATAAAATCCATCGTCTAAAATTGTCCACGGGCGGCGCTTTGAATTTTAAATTTGCTAGCAGTATTCGCTACCAGTGGACTAATATTATTGAACACTACCTACTTAGCATTGCGAGCTGCACTATTTATAAAGTCAAATACGTCGCGGCATTGTTGTATTGTATCTACACGTCGTTGCGTCGTCGCTTCCTCCTTATGAAACTGGACGCACGCTTACAGCAACTTTGGATTCCCTTGTTGCGATCCATCTCTACGGTAAATGACATAGTTCCACATACACATATTTAACCACTTGTGCGGTTTAAGTCCAGTTAAAATTTAATGTAGGTTTTATAAACGATTATTTTTTCCCGCACGACTATCCTGCCCTCATAATTGGTTAAGGCATGTAGCATGGGTTTCGGTTTTGTTTAGGTAGAATCGCTACCTAATTCTGATTAAATTAACCTAACGCATGGTTTATGCAGTTAAAAGGTGTTAAAACCTGTCAAGTTCATGAAAATAATAAATATCTGTGAACAGCAATATAAAAATATTTATTAAATTTTAAGCGGTGTTTTACAAATATAGTGGTGTAGAGAAATCTCTAACGAGTTAAGGAAAACCTACACAAATCTACTGTTTGCGTCAACAGATGAAAAACTCCGTTAACCTCTCATATTATAGTTAGACACAATTAAAATTCCAGTATGTCTCGCATGGATCTGCGTTCCAAATACGAGGTAATCCCTATACAGTTTGCACGTCATAGGGTTAGAAATTACAATAGGTACCCTTAAAAGTACATGGGGGGGTTTTACTAAGCTAGCTTTACCAATCGAGGGAACAGTCAACATTTGCCGAGTTATACATAGTACTGTTTGGTTTTCCTGACTAGTGAATCAAGAAAAGTAATGGTAAATCTACAGGGTGGCCGATAAAATGACGTCCTTAGGAAAAATCTAGACTTCTAATGTCGTGCCCCATCCGAAATGACCCCATGTATATTTCGCGATTTTTTGTAGATTTCGAGAAATTCACGTTTTTGTAAATGTAATCTCATAGAAGTTCTACTATACATTATTTTGGAAAAAGAGGTAAGGTGTTTGCAAGCCCCTTATGTCACTGCGACCTAAAAGATCTATTGTATCGCCTCCAATAGTAGACTACAGCACTTCCCTAAGCCGCAGACCAACCATAAAGTCGACTATTGCCTTGGGTTTTGAGGATCTAATCTCATCAGCCGAGATTGTGTGGATCATGATGCCGACTTCTAATGTGGTGCACTCTAGGAGGAATAAAGACTGTCTGAATAAAGTCTTTATTCCTCCTAGGGTGCACTTTTCGCTTTTCGCGACAAAATCTGCAAACTGTGGTATCTGTGAGGCCCATCCTGTGTAGATGTTTGTTCAGTTTACAGTGCCCTGTAAGGGTTCCAGTCAGGATCCTTATGTGGTTCCTGTTAAGCGAAAGCGCTTCTTTCGTAAATCTCTTCCTGAAGCCTACTAGAAGCACTTTCGAGTGCAAAAGCACTCGAAAGAAGGCCAAGAGGCCTGGGGATTTTTCCCAAAGTCTAATGCTTTGATGAGTTCCCCAGTCCTTAAGATTAGCTGAGGTGATGCATTTCGGAACCCCGCAGATTGGCTCCGGCCTTACAGTGGGGCATTCCGCACCAGCTCTAGCGAGTTCATCAGCGGCTTCGTTGCCCCTAATTCCGCAGTGCCCAGGTACCCATCCTAGTGTCACAGAATTTGTTTTTCCTGGCAAATTTCTACTAAGTAAGTACCTACATTTTCTTTGCCGATTTACAAGGAAAAATGTCCCGTAATGTACTTATTTTTTTGTATGATTTTGAGAGTATAGAGTTCGTAGAAGTTTTTAAAATCCGTTTGACACCAAGACAACTATTACATGTTATTTCTTTGGTTTATATCTTTAGATTTTCGCTTCGAATGCGTAAATGCGTAAAAATAATAAAACAAATCTATTTTAGGATTCAAAACTCATTAAATTATCTGGGCAATTGACAAAAAAACATAATTTAGCAATTTTTTTTTTATTGTACGTGGTAGGTTTACTCTTAGATGAGATGAGAATGGATAGGATAAGGAATGAGTATGTAAGGAGTCTGAAAGTAGCGCCAGTGACAGAGATGTTAAGTAGCAACAGACTGTCATGGTATGGACATGTGATGAGGAGGAATGAGGAGCATGATATGAAAAGAAAGAAAGTGAACACGGAGATGACGGCTGATAGAGATGTATGGAAGAAAAATACATGCTGCGCCGACCCCAAATAAGGGATAAGGGCAGGAGGATGATGATTGTAAGTTTACTCTTAATTTGATTAAAAAAATATTGAACTTTTAATGGTTTTCTTGATGGTACTGATTTTAAAAACTTCTACGGACTCTATTCCTACTCCCCAAATCACACAAAAAAAACAAGTAGGTATGTAGGTACCTACTTTACGGGAAATTTTTCCTTGCAAATCATCAAAGAAAGTGTACTTTATCAGTAGAAATTCGATGGGAGTTCCTACATTTAAAAATAATGGGAATTTCTCGAAAACCTCAAAAAATCGTGTAATTTCGGATGGAGCACGCTATGAGAAGTCTAGATTTTTCCTTTGGACGTCTTTTATCGGCCACCCGATATACTAATATTATAAAGAGGGAAGATTTGTAATCGATAAACTCTGAAACTACTGTACCGATTTTAATCATTCTGTCAACATTAGAAAGCTACTTTATCCAGAAGTTGCATAGGCTATATTTTATTTCAATACGTGGCGAAGCGCAAAGTCTATCTTTAAAGTGTAGATACATATGAAATTAGGCGAAACTAGACAATTAGCGACGGAAAAAAACTTTTTTCTTGGATTTATAAATTTTATTAGCAACTGTAGACCCTTTGCTTTGTAAATCAAACGTTGTAATTTTTGATGATAAAACAAAAACAGTAATGATGGCCATTTTTACCATGAATTATGTAAAAAAAATACTTCTTTATTTTTAAGTGATAGTGATTTTTGGGGGTTAAATTGTATTTCATCATAATTTCTGTTTTTGTTTTTTTTTATCATCTCTTGGTTCAAAAATTATTATTTTTTCTTTAGAAAGGGTCCACAGTTAAGTTATTAACGTTTATAAATCCAAGAAAAAAATGTTGATTTTTTATTTTTTCCCGTCGATAAAATTATGTCTAGTTTCAACCAATATCGTATGTGCACTTTATGAAGATTCACAATGTATAAACATAGAGCGTCAATATTGTTTAGCAACAAGCAACAACCCATATCCACTTGGGAGTGTTTGCACGTAGCTTAGGTACCTTAAATAAATATCAGTGTAGCTTGTAGTTAGGAAGAAATTAGAACATCGCCTGCGGCTAATTCTGCTTATGATATCTAGGTCTGTTGAGGAATCATTATACGCCCTAGCATATCCTGCTTTTCGCGACGCCGCAACCGCCGACGCGATTTATACATTTATGGAAGATCACTACAAGGTGGTAATGTGATGCTTGTAGTCCACCACATCAAACAAGTAGGTCATTAGTAGAAGCATTCCTAACGTAAACAACAGTGCAGTGCGTCAACAGGTGGGTGAACAAAGTGGAATAAACCGCTTGCATTGCAGGGATAGCAATTTAAATAGTAACAAATTAGCTTGAAAGAAAGCTGATTATGATTGAGAACTAGGACCACAGATACTAGGACTGTTACCGTTATTGAAATAGGTACGAATGGACCAACAAACACTACATTTGCATTTTGCTTTAAACATAGACCAGTAAGCTTCAAGACGCCGCCGCATAAACAAAGTTTGCATGAGAACACAGTCGTAAAATGTTGGCGGGGGGGCGCCGGGCGTTATGATTGGTCGGCTCAAAAGCTTGGTGGTGTGATTCCGTATGATCGGTGCCGCTCGCTGACGGACTGACGTCCTGATTGGTGGCGGGGCGTATGATATGCAGTGCTTTTGCATATGCGTGGTGACCGGGGGTGTACAGTTAATCGGCGTCTAAAGGCTTACTAGTATGTAGCTTTAAACTACGTTCTGCAGTTCGTAAACGTTTTTCGCGATTCAAACAGGGTTTACTACTCTCCGTAAGTATGTTAGTAAAGTAACTACACTTTTCCCGCGGCTTCGCCCGCGTTCTGAAATAAAATAAGGCCTATGTTACTTCTGGATAAAGTAGCTCTCTAATGGTGAAATAATTATTAAAAACGGTTCAGTAGTTTCAGAGTTTATCGATTACAAATAAACAAATCTTTCCCCTTTATAATATACTAGCTGTGCCCGCGACTCCGTCCGCGTGGATGTCGGAAAATAACATCGTGTCATAATTATGAACACAATATCTTCAAATATATACATATAAGCGCCTACACAGACGATTACACTATTTACCGACCATACTATATTTTGTTTTTACAACCAACCGGCTAAGGTGATGGAATTTCATGGAATTAGCCCTAAACTCCCTCATTCTGAGAAGACGCTCGTGCCCAGCAGTGGGAAGTAATTGGGCTGATTATGTTATTCTATAACACTAACCACATCCCTTCTTATGCTGAGAAGAGGCCCGTGTCCAGCAGTGGGACTGTAATGTATGTTATTCTATATTTTCTTAACTCTTCTCGTTCCGAGAAGAGGTCCGTGCCCAGCAGTGGGGCAGTAGTTAATGAGCTGATTATGTTATGATAATCTATTACACTAACAATATCCAGTTCTTTAACTCTTCTCATTCCAAGAAGAGGGCCATGCCGAGCAGCGGGACAGTGATGGGCTATGTTATGTTATTCTATATTTTCTATAATACTAATAGAATCCAGTTGTATTTTTAGGAACCTGCAACCTGCATCCAACCAACAATCATGACCTCTACTTTGTATGCAACTTAATACAATAGAGGGGTCAAGCTGTATCGCTGGATCTACTCAACCGATTCAGATAAAACATACCCTATATTTTAAGTTAGACTAATACCAATACAAATGCTAAGATTCATTACGATCCGTTCAGCCGTTTTCACGTGATGAGGTAACAAACAGACAGACATAAATTTTTTAAACGATTGATTCGTGTTCTATAGCTTATTTCTAGTCCCCCTAGCCGGTTTTCGCGAAAAAAAACTCAATGTACAGACTTTTCGACCTTTACAGTTTTATTATAGTATAGATTAGTATAGATTGCCCGCGACTCAGTCCGCTTGGATATCGGAAAATAACATCATGTTGTATTCATGAACACAATGTATTCTAATATACACAGACGAATACACTATTTACCTACCATACTATATTTTGTTTTTATAACCAACCAGCCAACGCGTTGGCTAACTTGGTGAAATTAGGCCTAAACCAAAAGCAGGTCAGTAGCAGCGCGGAGCATGAGCAGCGCAACAGACGTCACACTAAAAGGTAGGCAGTTTTAAAGCGTTTTAATGGCGGGCCCACCATAGAACTGCTTTCAGTGTGTCGGTTGTCAAACAATACAACAGCCTCGTAACCGCTTTGACGTCACACTGATGAGCTGCCTGCCCTGTTCCGGTGTGGTCAGTAAGTATGGCGGCCATAGTGATACAAAGCAACCGCGCCGCTCCTGCGCATCTCACGCGCCGCGCTGCCCGGTTTGCCGCCAGCGGGTCCAAAGCAGGGCAGGAGCGGCGCAGTTCGCCATCGGGCCTGCCCTAATATTTGGTGTGTAGTGTTTTATATTGTTCCCCGTATTACAACCTGCGCGGGTCCGCCTTCAACCTGCGCTGCTACTGACCTGCTTTTGGTCTGTACAGGCCTTAAGAGCCCTACTAAAAACGACGGAAAATGTGTCAACAATATCAGCTATATACGCGGACGTTATGGTGTTGCTGAGCCCATCGGTCGGTGCTATGAGCGGGCTATTTCGCACCTGTTACTGTTAAGACTGCGGATGCGGTCAAACATGATCTCAGGTACAATGCAGCCCAAAGAGCTAATAGTTTTCAAGACGGGAAATAAAACCATATGAGGAGGTACAGTCTAACAAAGCAATTAGTATCCAGGGTCGCCAGATATAAAAGAAGTTTTCTCAGAATATTATGGACGTTTTCGAGTGAAATATAATTTAAAAACGGAAAAAGTTAAACTGTATTTATACAAAACCCTAATCAAACCGTTCTATAATAATTTCCTGAGGAATCTTCATCTATATCTGGCGACCCTGGATACTAATTGCTTTGTTAGACTGTAGTTATATACCACCTACTACTACTTTGGGGGGAGTCTCACTTAACAAAGTTAACCGATTTAAGTACCTGGGACACTGGGTGACCGATTAAAATAGTCTATGCGACGATGTGGGAGGAACGCAAGGGCGGATCCAGCCTTTGTGTCAGGGGGGGGTCGCGTACTTATATCCAACCCGGATCAAAATTTTTTGCGCAGAGTTAGACAACGCCCTTTCGAAAAAACCTTTCGACCAATAAAATTCTAGGATTTTCGTAATTTTAGCTAAAACATGAATTTAAGACCTTTGAATTTTCTCTTTGTAGAATATTAATGTAACGGAATAGTTACTTGCAATACCTACACGCCAAAAAAGACGAAACGACAAAATACACAGGCGCGAGCGAAGCGAGCGCGAACTTTTTTCCAATTTCGGCTTTGTTCCTATTAACATACGTAACAGAACAGTTGCTTACAACATACGTCCAGTACGCAGAAAAAGGAAGGATAGAAAGATAAACGCGAGCGTAGCGAGCGCGAAATTTTTTGGACTGTTCTTGAACAAACTGATTAGCTCTTCATAAAAACTGTGAAAACATAGACATTCTGTGACAAAAGAGTACGCATTTATTTGAGCACAGCCCATTCTTGCGGCGCCTAGAGCGGCTAATAGTAGACACCATAGCGTAGATAAGTAAATATTGATTCACGCTATGGCAGGCCTACACCTGTACGGGCAATGAAATAGTGCATATGCGCGAGCGCAGCGAGCGCGAAATTTTTTGGTACTTTTTTGCAAACACAACCTTTTTAAGAGCTCCGATTTTCAAAAAACGAATTACTTATCATCTAATATCGATGTTTTAAGGTTCTTGAATTATTTTTACGTCGGCTAGGTTTTGTAAGGCTAACATCAATCAAATCAATCAATCATCATAGTTAAGTAGTTATTTCTGTTATTGATGGTAAGCTAAGTATTCAATCGATTCGTTATCGATATTCAGGCGATCGGACGTAACGGAGTGATTGGAGAAGAGATGCTGCAAAATCAAACTTTAAATCACGCGAATATTATTCACAATGAACGAACGGATTCGGGTGCGACGTCAATTAAGTAATTTTTATGTGTGTATCTTGTTACATTAGTATGTACTCGTAACACATACAAACATTCATTCATTCATGGTATATTCATTTAATAAATTATGTACACAGGAAAAAAACTGTGGTTGACCTAGGCCCAGGGGGGGGTCATGACCCCCATGACCCCCCCTGGATCCGCCCTTGGAGGAACGCAGAGCGTTGGCAGTTAGATGTAACATGCTGGCCCGCAGGCATTCAGGATAATGTTGGGGCTATCGCGCTATTGCAGTGCGTCGGGCATGTTCGCGGAAACACGTGTGTCAGGATTTTACGCACTTATGCGAACGCGAATAGCGTCCTTGATGCGGCGGGTGCGCGACAGCTCCAACAGCCTTGATGCGCTTGTGCGAGTTGTGGGTGTGGCAAATAAAATGGAATGCCCTATAATATGGCACTGGATGACGACTCACCAAGCGTCATCTGACTATGTACAATAGGTAGTGATGGTAAATATAATATTATATGGTCTGTTACCCTTATCTCTTCTCATGGGTGTCGTAAAAGGCGACTAACGGCCAAAATTAATATCCAATCTATCCACGATTTGCCCTACTAGAGATAGGAATTTGACATAAGCACCATACAAAATATGTCAAATTTCTATCTCTAGTAGGGTAAATCGTGGATAGATTGGATATTAATTTTGGCCGTAAGGGAAACACCACCAGAGGATGGGCAGCAGCGTTCTCTGAGTATTTAAGCAACTGCGATCGGCAACCCGCCTGCCAAGCGTGGCGATTATGGCATATCCCCCCCCCCCCCCTTTTGGAGGAGGCCTGTGTCCAGCCATATTAGATATTCTGTGGTCCAGCAGTGGACGTCTTTAGGCTGAAATGATGCTGAATGATGTTCTGTGAATAAATAAAATGTTTGTGTTGTGTGCGAGTTTAGTGTATTTTTTAATTTGTGTATAATAGTTTATGTGTAACTTGTATTTATGCTTTGTTGTATTTTCTATGTTAGGTAGTGTGTTTTATGTAATACCTACTTAACGTAACATCCCCAATTATCGACACAGGACGGGACGATCACAAGTATATTTTAAATATTTGGTTTCGTGATGATTTTGTGATGTGATGAGTGTGTGTCAGGTTTCGTGTACGATTTTGCCAAAGTTAGAGGGTCACTTTTCTGTTGAATTAATTTAAACAAAGTTAATCTTTAATCCCAGGTTCGACAACTATGTCGGTCATATCACCGTGGACGGCCAGGAAGTGGAAATGGCACTGTGGGACACTGCCGGCCAAGAGGACTACGAACGTTTGAGGCCACTATCTTATACACATGTAAGTCTTCCAACTTGTTTTGAATAAATCACTCACACTCATTCACTGTAGCAGCCGAGCGCAGCTGTATAACATTGTAGGTGAGGCTGCAGTAAGACTGGATCGGTGAAAACTCTTTTTGAATACAATTTCATGCGTTATGAGCCTCCATGAATGACGATATTAAAGTAATATCCGACGCACCCCGGGCAGACAGCCCTGCTCCTGCAACCGACCTGCTGACTGGCTTACTTTCACATTGCTCTTGTCAACACGATAGAAAATGAATTATCAGATATATAGTAGAATCCTTAGCAATTGCTTTTACTGTGGGCCAGTAAACACGACTCACTATGCCCATTGTGTGGGTGATGGTTGACTGACGTATCGAGTCCACATTTAGACTGCTTTTAAATAATTCAAACGTTATTGTTTTTACAGACGAACTGCTTCCTAGTATGCTATTCGGTGGGCACTCGTTCATCATACGAAAACGTGGTCCACAAATGGTATCCAGAGCTCAAACACTTCAACGAAAAAGTGCCCATTGTATTAGTTGGTGAGTTCAGAACTTATATATTTGGAGTGGCATGTAAAGCAGGCTGCAATTTGTGTGTAGGCATTAGTCTTAATGGTGGTAGTGCTAGTCACTAAATAGAACTGCGTAATTTAATTAATAACCCGAAAACCTGTCTTAAGTATAAGTGCGATACTTACATAGCTTCAGGATACTTGATTAAGTGATTAGTACAATTACGAGTCCTTTTTAATGGGAGCTTCTGTTGTAAAATGATAGCGACGTAATATTTTTCATTATATTTGTTAATTATGTACACAGCAATTTGTGGCTATTAGCTGAATGAGTGTTAATAAGGAAGAACTTAATTGTTGCTTTAGATACATTGTTAAATTTGCACTTAGCAAGCTTTGCTTATTCACCCCGACTAATGAAGGTATGTAATAGTAATTATAATGGGTTTACCTACATATTAATATTTCACGAAATTTCGAGAACTCCAAACGATTCGTCTATTCCGCACATGTGCATAAAGGGTGAGGCCAGACGGCGGCGTCATAAATGGCTGTATTCCGTTTTTTTAACTCGATAAAAATAAACATTCTGGCATCGAATAAACACGATAGTAACATACATTATGAACCATTATAGGCATGGCGGAGACGAGGTCCCGGATAGTATTTTGTACATATAAGCTTGCGATAACGGTTGCGAGAATTATTGGTTTGAAAAATGCAAAACGAAAAAGTAATTTAACATTTTATTATATCTCTGTTTCAGCTACTAAAATAGACTTGCGAGCCTCCGATAGCGCAGTCGTCACTACACAGGAAGGAAAGAAATTAAAAAAGAAAATTCGGTAAGTTCATAGATTACTGCTTCTTACGAATATTATCTAATAATTTCTTAGGTTTTCGCGATCACTACACATTATAATAAAACAAGTTTAACCGACCGTTTAGTTTTTGTTTAACCAATTTAAATAATATACGCGATATAATCCGGTTAAACTTGTTTTATTATAAATATTATCTAGTTTACTATTAAGGCAAACAATAGTGAAAGATAGTATGTATTGAAATTTAATATTTTTTAAACAACACAAATGTGAAAACTGACAAGGGTTATCGTGCGCGAGCGCCGGCAGCTGCGCTATCGCCTCTTATCACCCGCTGATAATGCCACAAGTATTGTGATATAACGACATAGGAACAATTTGTTAACTAAATCGGGAGATTTAGCTACTACAAAAGTAATAAAAAGCGCTAACTATTTACAGCGCAGCGTAAATGTCCAATTCATTATCAGCTGTTGTATTATTTATCGATAAAATTCTGTTAAATTTTGGTTTAAACATTTAAAATGTCTGCATTCACATTAAAATCATGACATAAAACCATTTCATGATACTGATACATCGCTTTTATGATACTTGATTATTGAGCTTATCACCGAGTGGCATCGTAGGTAAAGGTATAATAGTATGATGCGAGAAAAGGTGGTTTCAAACCGGCGAGGCGAGGATTGGATGGGATGGGCGTGAATTGAAATCTCGCTGACCCTTTCACACCGAAAGATGTACATCGCGAAGCAGAGCATGGCCGAGCGATATTTTTGTATCCGTTTTTCAATGTATTAGATACTCTATTCATGCAGCAATAAAGTTTAATGTTATACCAACAAATATTTCAATTCTTGTCTCTATCCAGACCTTTTACACCAAAGATGGGGGTGACGTGAATTGAAATTTTGCTATACAAATTTCAATTCTTGCTCGGCCCATCCACGCCACGCCTCGCCGGTACCTTAAAGGTGCGCCGTGCCATGGTATAATAAGATGTTTCACCAGGTATTCTCTTCCCGCAATGACAGCGCGATGCCTCCAAGCTACGTCACGATCAGTGTTGCCATTGATTGATATCTTCAATATATTTAAGGAGATTTTTGTTAATAATGAATATAAAATAAATTCCTAACTATCTTAACTATTTGTTATCTCGTGTTATTCATCTAATTAGTTATTAAAGGAAACTGTATAAAATTACTAGTTTAAAGGTGATTCTTTATAGAAGCAAGTAAATGAAAAAATGCATTTTGCTCGGGTAATTTATTTTCACAAAGTGGCAGCACATCAAACTGACAAGTGTCACGCTGACAGCCCGCTATTGGCTCCACGGCCGATGACGTGGTACGGAGGCAATCACGTGACCTAGCTGTCACGGGAAGAGACTACCTGGTGAAACATCTTATTATAGCATGCGCCGTGCCTTGTTCCAGAGCGGTCCAGCTGGTGGAGTGCTCGGCGCTGGAGCGCGTCAACATGAGCGAGGTGTTCGAGGAGGCCGTGCGCGCCGCGCTGCGCAAGGCGCCCGTGCACCGCCGCACCTGCCACTACCTCTGACGAGCCTGCCATCACCACGCAGTTTCTCAACAATTCATACAGAATCAAGTGCCAGCCAGAGAAAACCTTCCTCTCTTATTAAAAACTTACCCTGTTTTTATTTTTCTATTTAGTAATCGTGTAAATTTTTATCGGGTACACGTACAACCACAGAAATAGCTAGAATGGCCAAATGGGCAGGGCGCGCGTGCCAACACTCTGCACCATAGTGCATGGCATTTCAAAGCCCTTCTCAGTACACCTAATGACTTGTTTCTGTAAATACTGTTACAAAAACCCGCAGAAATGCCTTATTGTGCTGTTTCTAACTGCAGAAACAAAAGCTGTAAAGTATATTTGATTAATATTAATTTTAAAAAAATAATGACGTCAATATGGGAGGCGTATTATGTTCGAATGATGCCACGCATTAATCGCAAGTAAAATTGTGATTACAACCATTCTATCTATTCCTGTGGGTACAACAGAACACGTTGCATTTTACTTAAATATAATAGAATTTTGTAGAGCTGCACAATTTAATACTATTGTCTTAGAACTCTTAACGGTACTGAGAGTTAGTTCATCTTTAATTTCAAGTATTATTTGCAATACATAAAATATTTGCAAAACCAAAATAATGAGATTTATTGATACATTAAGAGATTTTATCTAGTTAATAAATCGTTGAATTATGCGCTATTTATGATGCTTTTGTACAAATATTATGTTATTTTAAACTTTATTTCTATTTAAGATAAAAACGAGAGATGTATATTTGATTTAAATGTAAATATAAACCTAGATTAAAATATTTTACTAAATTAATCGGCCAAATTCATTGTAACTGAAACTTTTTATCTTAAATTCGGCATCAAAAGCGCAATATATCTTCTACTATTAGTGCGTCGTTATTAGTCTGAGGTATATAGTAAGATACCTTTTTACAAATTATTAATTTATATAGTACAACAGCTCAGCACACTGCCACACGGTAAACCGGCAATCAATCAACTCAGCCTATCGCAGTCCACTGCTGGACATAGGCCTCCCCCAAGTTGCGCCACAACGCTCGGTCCTCTGCCTTCCGCATCCAGTCCCCCCCAGCCACGTTCTTCAGGTCGTCGGTCCACCTGGCAGGGGGGCGCCCTACGCTGCGTTTGCCGATTCGCGGTCTCCACTCAAGGACTCGTCTGCTCCAACGGCCATCGGTCCTTCGACAGACATGGCCAGCCCACTGCCACTTCAGCTTACTGATCCTACAAGCTATGTCAGTCACTCCGGTTCTTCTCCGGATAATCTCGTTACGGATTTTATCCTTCAAAGAAACTCCAAGCATAGCTCGCTCCATAGCTCGCTGAGCGACTTTAAATTTGTGGACTAGCCCAACTGTCAGTGTCCACGTCTCGGCACCGTAAGTCATGACTGGCAGGACGCACTGGTTGAAGACCTTTGTCTTCAAACTTTGCGGTATAGGCGACGAGAAGACTCGGCGAAGTTTGCCAAATGCTGCCCAGCCCAGACGGATCCTTCTGTTGGCTTCTTTCTCGAAGTTGTGTCTACCAAGCTGAATTACCTGCCCTAGGTAGACGTATTCCGTTACAACTTCGAGTGCCGACCCTTCGACGAATATTGGCCTCGGCATGACATGCATATTGAACATGACTTTAGTCTTGTCCAGATTCATGCCGAGACCGACACGTCGAGAGGCTCCGTTTAAGCTGTGCAGCATTTCGCCCAGTTGTTCCAGCGACTCAGCCATTACAACGATGTCATCGGCAAAACGGAGATGTGAGATGTTCTCGCCGTTAACGTTGATACCCTGTCCAGTCCAGTCCAGCGTCTTGAAGACGTCCTCCAACGCATTAGTGAACAATTTCGGGGATATTACATCCCCTTGTCTCACCCCTCTGCGCAGTTGGATTGGCTTCGTCTTTTGGTCCTGGAGCTGAACAGTCATGGTAGCAGCGTTGTATAGGCATCTCAGCATCTCTATATACCGCTCATCAATGTGACATCGCTGAAGAGCATCCAGAACTGCCCAAGTTTCGATAGAGTCGAAGGCCTTCTCGTAGTCCACGAATGCCATACACAGCGGCTGATTGTACTCTTCAGTCTTCTGTATGATCTGCCGAACAGTATGGATGTGGTCTACGGTGCTGTAGCCTTTTCGAAACCCAGCTTGCTCTGGTGGCTGGAATTCGTCGAGTCTTCCGGCGAGACGATTCGTGATGACCCTCGAGAACAGCTTGTACACATGACTCAGGAGTGAGATGGGTCTGTAGTTCTTCAGAAGGGTTTTATCCCCTTTTTTGAAGAACAGTACCACCGCACTCCCGCTCCATGCCTCCGGTGTAGAGCCTTGTTGGATGACGGAATTAAACAGACTCTGTAGCTCCTTCAGGACCGGAGCCCCGCCTGCTTTTAGGAGTTCAGTAGTAATTCCGTCATCGCCCGGAGCTTTGTTGTTCTTAAGCTGCTCGAGGGCCGCCCTAATCTCGCCCTGGTCAACGTCCGGAAGATCCTCGGTGTAATGGCGCGTGAGCTGGGCTCTTTTGTCGTCATTGCTAGGAACCGCTGGTCTCGCCGTTTTCGTGGAATACAAATGCCCATAGAAGTTTTCGACCTCATCAAGCATCTCGATCTTAGAGGTGACAATTTTGCCATCCGCGGCTTTCAGTTTTATCAGATGGGTCCTCCCTAGCTGCTGAGCGAAAACTTTCCGGCAATAGGTTTAACTTATTCTACTCTATGGTATAGTTTAGTTACTGATGGCAGAAGCACTCACGCACTTTACTAGCATTTTTGCACTGTTAAATGCAAACAAGTAGTATAACGACGCCGATAGAAGTGCAGTCATCCAGTCTTAAGTTGACAAATAAAATGTTAGTGATTCGGATTCTAAAAAGGATTTCCCGAGACGCAAATAAGTGACGTCAGTAATACACAGTACGTGTATAAAATGTATTATATTTTACGTTAAATTGACTGAATCAGTATTTTTGTAACACAGGAAACTAATGCAAACATATTGTTGATACAATAATTGTCAATTTTAGATTATAATATACTTTTAACAGAAACATGTATTTACATTGAAGAGCGTGTAAAACGTGTTTATCTTATATACAATTCATTCTTGCAATTCTTATCGCAATGCACTTCCTGGTGTTAAGTATTACTCGACCTACCACCGAACAGCGAGCGGACCAAATAATAATTTACAACTGTTAATGTTTACCAAAAAGTCTTGATTTTAAGTAAACATGTAATATAAAAAGATTCTCTTTTATTTTTCATCCTAATTTCGACAACAGTTACAAAATTGTTTGACTAAGCCAACTTCGAATCGCTAACTCGTAAAATTTGGCAGACAAGCAGTTTTTACCCTAAATTAAAAATATTTAACTAAAGAAAAATTTGCAGTGTGGTGCCGGACATTCGGACATAAAGAATTGCACCACCCTATCTCTTCTCATGGTTGTCGTAAAAGGCGACTAAGGGATTCACCAGAGGATGGGCAGCAATGTTCTCTGAGAATTTAACCAACCAACTGCGATCGCCAACCCGCCTGCCAAGCGTGGCGATTATGGCATATCCTCCCCTTTTAGGGGAGGCCTGTGTCCAGTAGCGGACGTTTTTCGGCTGAAACGATGATAATGAAAGAAAAATAAAAGAAAATAATTAGTAAGAAAATGTATAATGTGGCATAAATGGCACATACTGACTTATAGAGAGCGTTAGTTTAACATGTTACATACATTTGACATGTTACATACATTTGTAATGAAGGAAATAATATAAGGCCGGTATTCATTAGGCGACAAAGTTATCTCCACATAAAAGTGCTCGAAATGTTTGACTACTTTGCCCAACACCTGTCGCCTAAAGAAAAACGCGGCTAAGATTCTCACTTGTACAAAGCTCAAAGTTAATATCATTAACAACTCACATCGATGCTCAGATTGCAAGGACAGGAGATTACTTTTAGTTTGAAAGAAGGGTTGTGCGACTTCATTAAGATCTAGATACAGGTCAGTGCGCACACATGAGGCCGAGGCACGGCGAGCAGTACGCGGCTGGCGCAGAACACTCACATGACACCAATTGTCATTTCTTCTTTGAACGGTCTATTAGTTTGCTCTGAAACAAAAAACAAGATGACAATTTCGCTAGTTCATTGGTTAGACATAGACAGTTTAATGACAGTGTAGTAGAAAACTATAAGTTAATAAGAGTTCTGTGGATGGTTATAGTTATCTGCTGTCTTTTACTACGGGAACGCATGTCGCCGGTTTTCCGCAACCAACACTAAATACGCAATCACGCCCACCATGTTTCTAGTATTCAATGCAAAATAAATTAAAACTCTGCTGCAAACGGTTCGCGCACTGGTGTCCTAAAAGACACCTGCAGGCGTAGCATGACCGCTGTAGACAAAGCTTATGTCGACGGAAGAATAGACAAAATGACGTATTGTAGAAAGATTTCTTCCGTCCGCGCGTCCGTAGCATGCCGATGTCAACAATGAAGAAAAGAAATGTTTCTATACTTCGATCGACACATGTCTACAACGTCGAGCATGACGAACATATTTTCTCTACTTTTGACAGTTAGGGGTAGACATGTTTCTCTTCAAATAGAAGAAATTAGTCTACATCTCATGAGACCTAGACAACATTATTCTTTAGTTTTATTAGGACTAGATTCTTGTTAAATTGGTTTCATTGGAGTTTTTGAACAACAATAATAACATGTCGGGTTCCTAGTTCCTATCGTCGCTATCTTCTTAGTTATTATCAAAAACTAGCCTTTGCCCGCGTGTAATTCGTAATAAGTATCGAATGACTATCGTGCATCCTTCGGGAACTGTGTCTTCCCGGGATAAAAAGGTTTCCTTTATGTTAATGCACACCCTATGGTCTACTATGCTAATCTTCATCCAAATCCGTTTGAACATGATTGAAGGACAAACAAACATCCATACTTTTGCATTTATAATATTAGTAGGATTACATATAAGAAAATTTGCTGAATGCCCGCGGCTTCTTCGGCTTATCACAGAAAGCCTTATCGCGCATCCCTCGGGAACTGTTTATTTTCTCGGTACAAAAAGAAGATAGAGTATACTTTATTGTTTGCACGTCATAAAAATATTAATTTACTTTGTAATAGTGATGCGACTCGAGTCCACTTTTACTCGAGTGACATCGAAAAAAAACGTAGGTACTCGAGTGAAAAATATATCGATTCGAGTTCACTCGGACTCGATTCACTCGCCAATCACTCACCAAATAACGTAATGTTATTTGGTTTTATGAACAGACCATATTTGCTCATTTTTATTAGCATATAATATTAATTTCGATACATAAATATTGATTTTTGTAAGACTGGCGATGTATTGAACTAAAACTTCAAACTTGTCGTTTTATTAAGCCTCAACTTATTGACAAAATGAAAAATGATGAATTCATGTATTATGACAGGTGACTCGTTAGAGGCGAGTGATCGAGTGACTCGTGAACCACTCGAGTGACTCGACGGCACGATCACTCGAGTAGTACTCGAGTAAAATTGTAAAATGACTCAAATGACACGAGTGGTAAAATCGGACTCGAGTCGCATCACTACTTTGTAAAACGCACCCTTCGACCTTGACATTCATGACTACAAAATGCGTATTGTTGTTGCTTTGAATTACGTACAAAATGTTTCAAAACTTATTCGATTCACCTTTTTTCTAGATAACGAAACGTAATAATATGGTAGGATTTGGTAGAATTTGTACGGCACTAGCTACGTTCTCGTTGCTATGGAAAAAGATCTGTCACTTTGTTTACGTAGAAACCCGAGTCGACGGGTCGCCTCATGCTCGAGAAGAAGAGATATCTTGACGTATAGAAAGAGCTTTGTCTACTCTTGGAAGAATAGACATAGAATTGGTCATGCTACGCCTACTGTACGTGGCAACAAGTTCACGCGCCTTTGCCACTTGTATTACCTTTATTTAGATTTCTATGGTCATACCAGTATAAATTTCTCATAGCCTATCAAAGTTTTCTGCCGGACGGAGATAAGTCCTGCCAAGTTCATTTACATAACGATGACCGACCAGAGGAAAAATATTGATATAAGCGGACCGCAAGAAGGCAGCTGCCATTTCTCTCAAGAGACTGGTCCACACGATTGGAAATGTAGGATATTCTTTGCCGGGAACCAAATGGGGCAAATTTTAGTAAGCTCACTAGGGGGTGAATCAAAAAGCCTCCAGGTGTGTCTACACTTATAAATTTACGTTTGGCGTACCCTGGTCTATCTAACTTTGTGAATGGCACAGACATAGTAAAAAATATAGACGAAGTGCTATGAACAATCTAGTGAAGCCAAAAAAACCGTGCTCCTCCATGTACAAACCAGCGCTCACGCACACACATGCAACACACACAAAATATTTAATTGAAATCAGTTTCTACGGAGTATCGGGGTATCAGGTCGATGGGTGGTATGAAACCCTTGCTGCACGAGTCTGATTCGCACTTCGCTGGTTTACTAATTAATTTTGAATTCCACGCGGACGAAGTAACAGCTAGTTGTATGATAAACAAAAGTTTTGAAATGCTTGATCTGTAATTGCGATTTGTGAGTTTTGCGACCGTGATCCCTTCATCAACTTGAAAAGAGCTGATGATTTTCTTCGGCTGAAAAGGGGCCCCTAGAATTGCATTGTCTAAGGGCCCCGACATGGTTAATCCGGCCCTGGCTGTTTTGGCTTCACTATGTTCGCAGCACTTCGTCTTTATTTTTTACTATGTCTGTGGTGAATGGTTAATCTTTTCACCACGGGATTACAGCACTGTTTAAGGCATCCTGCGCATCGCTGTACTGGCCTTGTGGTTCTGATATACCCAAAAGACTTACAACGCTTTACGGATCCAACATAATAATTCGTTCAGGGCGTTGTTGCAGCTACCGCGCTATTGTAGTGTGTCGGTTATGTTTACTGAAGCGCATACAGACGGATTCGACGCCATCTGCCGTAAAAAGTCTTCCTCACTATTGAGCGGCAGCCCCAAAATCATCCTCATAGCGAAAACCGATCGGGCTGATAGCCCGTTTTTATGCGCGCTGGTCAACCTGACCAAATCACTGCTAGTTATTAAGTACTAACAGTATAAGTTATTTTTTACTAACTCTAGACCCAAGATTATTAGTACGCAACGAGCAATAAACCTTATAGACACGTACTACCTGTCTGCTACGAGAATGCCGTTTTCCCTTCCCACGCCCTCGTACCGCACCTAAAGCCAGGCCCGGCTAGTACCAATACTGACCAATAGCAAGGCTATAAAGTGCCTTATGACGTCATTTTTAACGGTCGACCGCGGCAATCTCACAGCAGACAAGTAGCAATCACATCCGATTTGTTTGAAATAAATTCTACCAATTATCGACTAGACAACGTGCTCCTATTGGCAAGCGCACCCGGGGCCTAAATAAATTAAATAAATCAATTAGTACGAATAAATAGAACTGTTTCGGAATTGGATTACGGTTTAATGCTCCATAAGTATATGTAATATACAACGTATCAGAAATGCGTGGTCATATTTGAAGAGCTTATTCCGGGGATTATAGAGATCAGCTTATTCGAACAACTTTTACTATGGGACCAACCCTGTATTCGCGAAAAAAAACAGCTGATCCTTACATTTTGTCGAGTGACATCGATGATTTAGCTGATATTTTTTTCGCGATTCAGGGTTGGTCCCATAGTAAAAGTTGTTCTACGCAATGCCCTGAATGAGCTCTTGAAATATGACCACGCATTTCTGATACACGTTGTATATACGTTTTGTATATTTTTTGTAAAAGTAGATTTACGTACCTTCGCTAAATTGAGCCCAATCTCGCTGAGTCGCTTATGCTGGTAGGTGAGCGGCTCGTGTAACTTGGCGTCTCCTCGCTTGTAGAAGTCGCTGTAGTCGAGCCGAAACGCCAGCGTCTGTAGCGATACCTCCGAGTTTAACGCTAGCTTCAATATTAACGCTGTCACGTGATCTCTGCAACAAGCATAGTAGATGTTATTTAAGCCGGAATAATTAAGCTTCTAATATTCCTTTAAACCAGTCCATTACAGCTTACATTTCAGGAGTGGTGCAGGCGCGGCTATGAAGGCTCGTCACTCACGAGTTGTGAACAATCCGCCGCAAAAAAATGAACTTTTGTTTGACATGAACATTCTCAAGAATTATTATCGATATTCTGGCTATTATTTATTACATATTTGGTTGCTAATAAACGTTTTTTTTTTCTTACTTAAGGGTCAGTCTTTCAATAGCCAGTTAACTTTTAACTGAGGAACGTTGCTGAGGAATAAGTTCGTCATTTTGGCAGTTGTAGTATAGAAAATCTGTCAAGACGTCATATTTATTCCTCAGTTAAAAGTTATCAGACTATTGAAATACCTGCCCATAATCAACATAAATGACGTTTGTTACCAAAATTTACTAACCATAAATGTTATGCTAACAATTCGCTTAATTCATGGTAATAGTTACATGCGTGCATTGGGCGGACTGCCTCGTTGGTCTAGTGTTCGCAAGCGCGACTGCTAAGCGTGGGGTCCTTGGTTCGATTCCAGAGTCGGGCAAAAAGTGTTACTGGGATTTTTCTGTCAAGAAAATTTCTCAGTAGCAGTCCGAAGTCGGTGGTTCTACACCCCCGTGCTTCGGAGAACACGTAAAGCCGTTGGTCCTGTGTCTTTTCTCTCTCCGGGCGGTCGTGTCAGATTGCCGTACCATCGGATTAAGAGAGTGAGGGAATAGAGAGTGCACCTGTGTCTGCGCACACACTTGTGCCTATAATACAGAACAAATAATAGTACTGCATACAGAACGGCCATTCACCTCCTCCCGGCGATCCAACTTAACTCACCCCTCCCGGATTTCAGACCTCACTTCCTTTGCTCTAAGCGACGCGCGTTGAATTTTTCAATTTGTTTTGTGTAAGTAGTGAAAAATACTTACTAATTATTTAAATAGAGATAGTAGTTACTTGTGCTGTTTTCATTTTCCAAGGTAAGGTACCTACTTGGCACATTTCTGGGTTATTTTACTAGCATAAAACGTGATTATTTTGTTCTGTGACCAACATATTCGATTGAGATAATATATACATATTCGATTCGTTTGAGTTTTAAGTGCCTCATAATGTATTTTACATAAATAAGAACTAAAGTTGTACACTTAGTTGCAAATAAATGCTTTGAACTTGAACTTGATATTTCGAAAAGATTGTTTACAAATTGAATTGACACGGACGTCATAGGAGGCCGCAGCCCAATTTATACACAAACATTTAGTATGCACTTAAATCAACGCGGATGTATGGAGTGTCCGAGGTGTGCCTATAACATGCCCCGCGCAGATGGCTAGTCTCCATTGACGTTGGCCACCATGACCAAAATTCAGCCAGGACATTATTACTGTACTGTTTGCATGCAATTCACGTTAGTACTTGCGTTAACTATTTCATAAAATCCCAATAACACTTTTTGCCCGAACCGGGAAACAATCATAATCATTTATTGCTTTTTAACCGACTTTAAAAAAAGAAGGAGGTTCTCAATTCTATTGTTTTTTTTTATGTTTGTTACCTCAGAACTCCGTCATTTATAAACCCATTTCGAATTTCGAAGATTGGTCCCATTTTAAGCAAAATCCTGTTCTGATAATGGGATCCATGTGGAATTGAGGGAACTCCTCAAATATTATAGGCAAACATACATTTGCATTCAGAAAGTAAAATTAGGTGAAGATCTGATGAAGATCTTCAGAGATAAAGAAGGGAACTCTTCAATGGATGACAGCAAATCATCCGAGATTGCAGCAATCGCTTGTCTTTCTATTGTTAATGCCACTCAAAATACACAGCATATAAAATAAACTTTAAAAAAAGTAAAAACCAACTTCAAAAATTCAATTTGTGTGAAACAGTTTAGGAAGTCGGTGCCAATTTTTTATTAAATCAAACCAAATCAATGGCACCTACTTCCTAAACTGTTTCACACAAATTTTATTATTTTTGAAGTCGGTTTTTCCTTTTTTTTCGTTTTATTTTATATGGTGTGACAGTAGAATAATAGTATTAAGAGCGTATGTTCGATTTAGCGCAAGTCAAAATCTGCACGATCTATCGAATGGCACACTCACTACGGCACGATACAATGGTTCCTCTGTGTGCGTGAGTGCTGAACCGTTAGCACGAATAATTTTGATACTTTTATTTTTTTAGGATCTATTTTATGATTTTTTTTTATGAATGAAAATTTAAAAATTAAATATGTTTTTTTGTAAATATTATAACGGATTCGGATTCTACTTATCAATGCAAATATAAAATCCTGCCTCAGTGTTTTCATTTAACAAGTATTTTCAAAGATATAGATAGCGATTTGAAGTTTTTTTTGTATGGAGAGAAAATTAAAACCTTATACATTACCTTAAAGTTTCGTCTATAGATCTATATAGTGCTAGTGCCAAACTACACTAAATACATACTCTGTTGCTTCAAAAATCTTCGTTTTTTTTTTGAAAATAATTTTTATTTAAAAAAAATCGTCAGTTAAAGATAAAATTAACATTGGAGTTTTACGCTAAAACCGCACAATACCTCAAAGATTTATTTATAGATTCATATATTAGAGATGCCAAACTATAATAAATACATACTGTAATGCTGTATGTAATGCTTCAAAAATGTTCAATATGGTTTTACAAGTATTTTTAGAGATACCGTCATTTGAATTTTTTTATGTATGGAGAGAAAGATGTTTTACGCCAAAACCTTACGTTACATCAAAGTTTCGTGTATATATGCATATAGTGTTTGTGCCGAACTACACTAAATGTATACTCTGTTGCTTCCTAAATCTTTGATTATGCTTTTAAAAATCATTTTTATGAAGAAAAATTTATCGACAGTAGGAGATAAAGTGTTAATTAACATTTTTACGCCAAAAACTCACAATACCTCAAAGAGTAATTTATAGATCCGTATAGTAGAAGGCCAAACTACAATAAATAATAACTTTAATGCTTCCAAAATTTTACGTTTTACAAGTTTTTTCAGAGATCTAGTAATTTAAAGTTTTTTTATGTATGTAGAGAAAAGCGTGTTACGCCAAAACCTTACGTTACCACAAAGTTTCGTGTGTATATTTGCATAGTATTTGTGCCGAACTTCAATAAATGTACTCTGCTGCTTCGAAAATCTTCGATTAGGCTTTTAAAAAATATTTTTATGATAAAATAATAATATCGACACTAGGAGATAAAGTGATAATTGGCATTTTACGCTAAAACCTTACAATACCTCAAAGAGTCATTTATAGATTCGTATAGTAGAGGTGCCAACCTAAAATAATCCCACAGTGCGCCGCCGCCGCCGACGGTTTTTAGACGACGCCGCCGCTGATTTGCGTATAGGCGTAAAATCGGCGCGAGTTCTAAATGTTTTAGAACTTAGTTTTAGGAAACCCTACAACAGCCTTACACTCTTCTCTAATATATTTCTAACTTTCAAACATAGACACGTTTACGTACTTAGACCTAGTACATAAGAATAATAAAACCGGCCAAGTGCGAGTCGGACTCGCGCAGTAAGGGTTCCGTACGTTCCCAACGTCCTGATATCCCATAAAAACGGATTTAATTTATGAGATTTTATCAAAAAACATCAACGCCCAGTGCGCGAAATATGAAATTTTGCATGTCTTTCTTACGCAGGTACCACCACATATGTCTATGTTTGTCTTATTTTTAGTATTTTTTGCTAAACTACATAATAATGCACTATAATCTCACCAAGTGCGACGCTGGTATATATTACCGTTTTGAAGATAGAGCAGGAACAAAAACGTTGAAAAAAATGCATATTTTTTGAGGTTTCTTGTATGGGTAAAAAAGTCTAAAATCTTGGACTTTTTTTTGTTTTTAGTATTTGTCGTCCGTCCGTCAACCGGTTATCTATTCCCGTTCAAAAGATACAGCCCTGTGACTGACAGACGGACGGATGGACGGACAGCGTAGCGAGAGTAATAGGGTCCCGTTTGGCACCCTTCGGGTACGGAACCCTAAAAAGTAAAGTAGCGACCAACCGACCGTTGCACCATTCATGTTCCATATTTCCTTACCATAAATTACAAAAACTAGTCCGTGCCCAGCAGTGGGACAGTAATGGGCTGCTAATGCTTATGCAAGTCACGGGCATGGGGTTAAATAATAAAAAGTTTTAAAGGGAAAGTTTATTTTATTCATTTTAGCGCATTTAAAAGAAACCTTGTTTTTATAAAAAAAAATGCTTTTAATTTATTTTTTACTTTTTAGTCATCGCTGGACAGATTTTTTAACTCGCATTCGTATCCTCAGCAAGTCCTTTCATTTGGTACCCATATTGTAGGAAACCATAAAAAACTTAGTCCGCCATATTGGATTTAGAGTGACGTCACTTTATTTTTCAAGTTACTCTCAGCAAGCCCTTTCATTTGATACCCATATTGTAGGAGTGCATTAAAAATAACTAGTCCGCCATCTTGGGTGTTCCGCCATGTTGAATTTAGAATGACATCACACTGCTAACCATGCATTGTCATCCAAACTAAACGTGTATACAAAATTTCAGCTCAATCGGTTGAAGATATCTGCTTCAAAATTGAGTTGCAAGATTCGACCTTAACAAATTACATACATACATACATTGCAAGTTAATAAAAAGCTTGTAAAAAGAAAGCAATTTCATAGAGCAAACTTTGAACAGAAATTTAAACTTTTTTCGTTCAACAGATTCGGCTATGACAGACGGACAGACAGATAAGAGAGTGAACCTATAAGAGTTTAGTTTTTTCCTTCTAGTTACGGAACCTTAAAAATACATTATTTATAAATAAAAAGCCAACGATTTTGTTTTTTTTTTTCTACTAAACCCGAATAACTTACGTTTGTTTTTATTAAAACCCTAACCCCTAATTTTTTTATCCAAAACCCTAAAACATTAAGTTCCAAACTTGAATCGATTGCACACTCTAGAACACTTGTAACATACCGAATTTCACACGGGCGAAGCTGCGGGTGGAAGCTAGTGTAACATAAATATACCTTTTAGCTCTTGCCTTAGCCAAATTTTCAGTTTTTTTGCGTTTTCTCTTTCCAAAAAACGCCTTTGTTTTATTTCCCGTACCTTCTAAAACATAATTTTTTGTCACTATAAAACAATGTCAGTCATAAAAAAATACTTACCAAGTACTTATGATAATACTTTAAAATTTTGTCGGTCATCAAAAATAAAATATTTTATTTACCAAAGTACTAAGATTTGACGATCGCCCTAAAAACTTGCAGTATCCGTGTATAAACGCACGGCAAAGGTCGTCAACCCCCGACGGAGCGCCGAGCGACGTGACCACTCTCTGGAAGGGCTCGCGGCGAAGTGATTTGAATAGATTCGAACGCGAAGTATTATAGTAGTTTTAAAATATTTATAAAAAAATTATAGAGCTAATTAAGTTGAAATTTTCAAGTGTAAGTTTTTAAAGAATATGTTCTTCTATTATAGTAATTTATTGTTATATTAAATTATTTAAGATATAGTGGTGAAAATAATAATTGTATCGACTATAATTTCTGAATAATTTCACATTGTTTGGATTTTTATTTCTTATGTATTCAGCCTAAAATGAAAAATCCTTTCTAGTAACTATTTTTACAAGGATCTTCCCAGTTGGTTAAAAAATTTCGTTTCTTAGGTCTGTCAGTGGTTTCAGATATTTGAAGCTTCGAAATTGACTCTGAAAGTGAAATTAAGAAAACCTCTGTTCAGTTATCTTGATAGATTTCACAAATACTCTAATAATCGAACAAAATAAACTATCTTCTATTTAGACAATAACATTTCCTAAAATTATTAGTAATTGATATGTTCGTAGGATAAGTGGTTGATGAATAATCAGATTTGAAAAATTACGTTTTTGAGCAAAACAGCCCACGGACCGAGCATACGCTCTTAAACAAGAACCCTGCTAGGACAGAGCAACATTTGGTTTACCAAAGCAAGGTTCGGTTTACACGGTTTGACGAACGACAAACGAAGTAAGAAGTTTCGTTCCGACGAACCGTAATCTATCTTTATCGGTATTACACAATAAAGATAGATTACGGTTCGTAGTCGAATGAAATTGACCGGCGATCAGAGAAACAAACGGGCATGCGATATGGGTACGAAGGTTGACCGGAGTAGCAGATTGTGCGATGAATGGTACGATTTATCGAATATCGTCGAACGGGAGTAGACCCCCAGGGGTCTACTCGGAGTACGATTCATCGCACAATTTGCTACTCCGGTCAACCATCGTTCCCTTATCGCATGCGATGATCGTGTTTTGACGTTTGTTTTTCTCATCTCCGGTAAATTGTATACGACTATGAACCGTAGTCTATCTTAATTGTGCCTTTTTTATGTGCCTATCTTTATTATGTAAGTATCAGTCGGAACGAAAGTTCGTACTTCGTTTGTCGTTCGTAAAACGCGAGTAGTCCTACTGGACCTCACGCTTAGTACAGTAACCGTGTAAACGAAAGCGACATGATCGTGTAGCGGTCAAACGATCTCGCTATCGTGCGTAACTAATAACGTTGTTATTTTATTTTTTCTAATGGAATTCTCGGTAGCTGTAATATTACCTGTACGTGCGAGCCCAAACGTTTAAGTCGGCCTTCCGACTGGCTAGGAACTGGTGGAAAATCTTTCGCTTCTCTTTGTCCAGAGCCTCATCTGCTGTCGTGAACGCGTATTCGCCTGGGAAGCAATAACAGTTAACACTGTCGCAATTATAAAAGTAATAAATAACTGCCATTTTTAGGTAATGTTTAAGTGCATGGAAATGCTTATTCGAAATAAAAACTTTAGAATTTTGAATTTTCAAGGACGTAACTTGGTAAAAAAAATGACGAAAAGCAAATTAAAACTTCAAGGCTCTCGTTTTAAGAGCTTGAGCTCTAATATTTTTAGATATTTCCCTTTTAATTTGAGTGGTCGATGAGCTCTTTAATATGATGATTTTTCAATGAGTAATCGATGTTCAAAGCAAAAATGAGACTTGACTATGGTAAATAATAAATCGGGAAGTGATGACCATACAGAATGAATAATTATTAACTTACCACGTGCCACTCTTTCGGCTTTCATTTGCTCTATTCTGTCCCGACGCTCGAGTTCGCCATTGATACCCGCGTGTAGCGTCGATTCGAAACTGCGCAGTGCCAACGTTTCGTTCAGCACGTTGCCCAAGTATGATTGTAGCTCCTACAAGTAAACAAAGTATTGGTTTAAGGAGGAGAACGGAAACGAGACGAACAAACACTGTCTATCTGCGACGTGAAAACAGTTCAGAATATTGGTTGTACATCTACTTCTGACAGTATAGGCGCTTTAACAGCAGTTTAGAGACTTTAGAGTGGTAACGTGGCGAGATGAAGACAGTAAATAATATTCAGCTATCGAATGTCGAATCCGGTAGTTGACTACAGTCAAAATTTACCAAAAATGTTCTATTATTTAAAAGAAGGTACAGAAAGGACAACCTTGTGGAAAGAATAAACAAAATCCATAAAAAAAATGGGAGATACACGCTTTTTAAGTTTTTGGAAACAACATTTTCTGTCCTTGTCGTGCGAAACGGACATTGTTCAGAGAGATGTCAAGTTACTATGAAGGTTTTGTACAATGACGGCATTCTTCAATAATGCTGTCTCTGTCTAGTGAACAAATTTGAGTCGCTTGTAACTTGGACATTTTATTAAATATTTTATTGGTTTTTTCACTGTTGCTTATTTCTCATTAAAAAGTTTCGAGATTTCTAATAAAAAGAAATGTTCTATCTACACCAGACTAGGTAGTTCCTGTAGAGAAGTAATGCGTGCGTGCCACAGACCAGTAAGCTTCAAGACGCCACATAAACAAAGTTTTGCATGAGAACACAGTCGTAAAATGTTGGCGGGGACCGGGGGGCGGACGGCGCGTTATGATTGGTCGGCTCAAATGTTCGGTGATATGATTGGTGCCGCTCGCTGACGGAGTGACGTTGCGATTGGTGGCTGGGCGTAAGATATGCAGTGCTACTGCATATGCTTTGTGACCGGGGGTATCCGGCTAATAGGCGTCTAGAGGCTTACTCTGCCGTCCGATGACTAAAAGGCTGTTAAGTGACAATTTTGTCAAATTTTGTGACATATACTACGAAAAAGAGCAAATTTTGCTCTCTTTAGTAGTATATTTAACTCGAATTTGACAAAACTGTCACTTAACGGCCTTTTAGTTAGCGGACGGCAGTACTGGTCTGTGGTGCGTGCGTACCACAGTGGAGTGGTGGATCATGGCGTGTATGGAGTGGCGCTCGAGCGCGTGGTGGTGCAGGCGCAGCAGCGCGTCCAGGTCGGCGCGCGCGGCCGCGGCGGCCAGCAGCGCGCGCCACGCGGGCTCGGCGCCCACGCCGCCCGCCTCCTGCAGCGCGCCCATCAGCCGCAGCGCCTCCAGCCGCAGGCACGACACGCGCCGCATCACGCCCCACACCTCTGCACACAACAACCAACTTATACAACGTGTATCAGAAATGCGTGGTCATATTTTATGAGCTCATTCAGGGCATAGCATAGAACAACTGTTAATATGGGACCAACCCTGAAATCGCGACAAAAATATCACCTGTTCCCTACCATGGTATAATAACACCAGGTAGTCTCTTCCCGTGACAGCTAGGTCACGTGATTGCCTCCGTATCATCGGCCGTGGAGCCAATAGCGGGCTGTTAGCGTGACACTTGTCAGTTTGATGTGCTGCCACTTTGTGAAAATAAATTACCCGAGCAAGATGCATTTTTTCATTTACTTTCTTCTATAAAGAATCACTTTTTAACTAGTAATTTAATATAGTTTCCTTTATTAAATAATTAGATGAATAACACGAGATAACAAATAGTTAGGCTAGTTAGGAATTTATTTTATATTCATTATGAACAAAAATCTCCTTAAGTATATTGAAGATATCAATCAATGGCAGCACTGATCTTGACGTAGCTTGGAGGCATCGCGCTGTCATTGCGGGAAGAGAATACCTGGTGAAACATCTTATTATACCATGTTCCCTACTAAATCATCGATGTCGCTCGAAAAAATGTTAGGATCAGCTGATTTTTTTTTCGCTATTTCAGGGTTGGTCCCATTGCAAAAGTTGTTCGATAGCATCCCCTGAATAAGCTCTTTAAATATGATTACGCATTTCTGATACACGTTGTATATCAAGCTGGAAAGCGGACGCCTGACTACAATTCGGTCCGATGATTGGGGAGCAAAGAATTTTTACCCAAGATACCAGGCCCCTCAGAAAGTATTGCGAAAAAAAGTTTTTATATATGGGAGACTGGCCAGTTATAATGTTTTTCGAAAATATGATTATTTATAAGTAAAAATAAGTAAGTTCCAATTTCAAAATTTCCCTCCACATTTTTTGCGAGTTAATTCAAAGTATTGTGTCTCACTGAAATATGGATCTGCGCCGGGAACATTTTAGAGCTATGATTTTATACGATTTCAAGTGTCGCCTGAAACCGGATGAATCGTACGATAGACTTCAAATGGCATTCATGGATGAAGGCCCTTCCAAGGCAACCGTGTATCGTTGGTATAACGAATTCAAGCGCGGTCGACCAACTTTAGGGGATGACGAAAGAAGCGGTCGCCCTTTGACGGCTGTTACCGAAGAAAACGTGCTAGCAGTGAAAAATTTAATCCAAGACAATAGGCGAATTACATATCAGGAGATTCAACACATATTGAAGATTGGATCGGGAAGCGTTCACGAGATTCTACACAGCCATCTTCGCGTGAGGAGGATAGTATCACGCTGGGTGCCGCACAACCTCACCGATGCTCAGAAGCAGGCCCGGGTGGAATGGTGCCGTGATATGCTTAACAAATTTGAAGCAGGCTCGTCTCGGCGTGTTTACGACATCGTTACAGGTGATGAGTCCTGGATTTATCAATACGACCCAGAAACCAAGCGCCAGTCGACGGTTTGGGTGTTTCAAAATGAGCCAACGCCTACCAAAGTGAAGCGATCTAGAAGCGGGGGTAAGATTTTGATCGCTAGCTTTTTTAATTTGACTGACCACTTGGTATCAATTCCCTTACGGGATCAAAGAAGCATTAATGCCGAATGGTATACTACCAAATGTTTGCCAGAAGTTTTCTCTGTTATAAGCAACAAGCGACCAAACACAGGGCTCCGCGGGCTACTGCTCCACCACGACAATGCACCTGCGCACACCGCACTCAAAACGAGGGACTTCCTGGACAGCACGCCAGTCAAACTCCTGGGTCACCCTCCTTACAGCCCTGATCTAGCACCGTGTGACTTCTTTTTATTCCCAAAAATAAAAAATCAGCTCAAAGGGATACAATTTTCGTCGCCGGAAGATGCGCTGGCTGCGTTCGAGCAGGCTGTAAACGAGGTGTCTGCGGCGGACTGGAAAAAGTGTTTTGAAAACTGGTTTAGGCGCATGAATCTTTGTATAGAGGCTGGTGGAAAGTACTTTGAAAAGATTTGATAAAAATATATGTACGTATAGAACAATTTTTTTTAGTTTCGCAAAACTTTCTGAGTGTCCCACGTAGAATGCGTACGGAGAAATTTAAGAACTTCAAAAATGAATAATATCCCGTTCATATAAGGTCCAAAATCTTTAATCAAAATCAGGGAGAAAATACCGGTCGAGCCCGGTCTTCTGAGATAGTATTACCAAGAGCCCGCTGTCCCTTTCCTGCATGTATGGACACCCTATAGAAAGAGACAAAAGGCTCTCCAATCATCGGACCGAATTTTAGTCAGCCGTCCGCTTTCCAGCTTGATATATAAGTTCCTTGTTGGGGAGCCCTTTGTCTCTTTCTATACGGTGTCCATACATGCAGGAAAGGGACAGCGGGCTCTCGGTAGTGCTATCTCAGAAGACCGGGCTCTCCCGGTATTTTCTCTTGATATTGATTTTCTTTTGATAAAAGATTTTGGACCTTATATAAACGGGATATTATTCATTTTTGAAGTTCTTAAATTTCTCCGTCCGCATTCTATCTTGGGTAAAAATTCTTAGGCACACAACCTGTCTGCGTTACAACTCACAATACCACTGTCAACACGCCGCACACTGGGTCGCTTTGTATGGACGTGCGGAATATTGTTTTTTTATTTGATATATTGGGGTGCATTAAAAGAGCCTCCACGCGTGACGATATTTAATTGATCGTCCGGCGCACCCTGGGCAGTCAGCTCCGCTACCAACCTGCTGACTGGCTAATCTTTTTCTCACGGCATAAGCTGTTATCATTATGTAGTTCACTTCGACACGACAGAAGAAGATTTGATATGTAACCTGATGTTTATTTTTGAGGGTTCCGTACCTACAGGGTGCCAACGGTACCCGGTAACGGTAGAGTAAACTACCTTAGCCGTCCGGCCGTCCATCCGTCTGTCACTGGGCTGTATCTTTTTAACCGTAACAGGTAACCAGTTGAAATTTTCACAGAAGATGTGTTACTATGATCTCTGTCATGGCAAATACCAAAAATAAAAAAGTGTAACTCTAAAGGGGGTCTCCGGACAAGAATCCTCGAAAAATAAAACGCATTTTTCAATGTTTTTTATCTTTATCTTAAAAATTGTATCTATATCTATAATTATTCGTAATTACTATGTTCAAGTACCGGTTTTTATGCTAATTTATTTATTTTTGAGTGATTAACCACCAAAAACTAAAAGGTAACTCAATTTTAAGTGGCCCTTAAGTTTCGTGCTGTCACTGTCACTCATAGGTGCATTAAAGCGACAGAATGACTTTTATGAACGTCTTAAAGTTAAGTTTCGTTGGAGTATTTGAGGGTTAATCACATAAAATTAATGTAATTTGAAATAAGATGGCGTCTTGACAGGACCCTATTCTCAGGGCGGCAATGTACATGCCGTTTTCACCCGGTCCGTTAAGAAAATAATTGAAAACGGGGGCATTGTCCCACACATACCGTTTGTGAAGTTTGATTAAGTTTCAGTTTGTTTCATAGACTAGTTTGTAGATACTACCGTATAGTTTGTCAAAAGATACTGTACTCTTTGCAATAGAAAATACATTAATATTTTCTATGGCATCCTGGATTATTGACTGTGACCACATCTATTATCTGTAACGGATCAGACCGCCAACGGATTTTTATGACAATAAATGACAAAACTGCAGTCAAGCAAAAACTTCTAAAATCGGAACAAATTTTCTACATATAAATTTTCTACATGTATTTGTCAGTATTGTTATCAATCTGTGTTTTATCATGCAAAAATTTGCCTGTAAACTATTCAATTGAATTTATATGAATAGCACACTACCCAAAGTTCACTCAAAAAAAGGATTTTAAAAGGTTTAATTTTTCAATGTGACTAGTGGCGCCCCCATTTGTGTACTCGTGTAAGCCACGCCTCTTTCTGGCCAACGCTCACCGGTAGTTTTCTTACCGGCCTTTCTTAACGGAGCGGAACGGGCATGTGTGTGTTGACTTTTGTATTCAGTTCAATCCTTCTGTTTTCATCCTTTTCTTAACGGACTGGGTCAAACCTGGATTTATATTTCCACCCTTAGTTGAAACATACAAGGTTTATAATGTCTGCCTTGCATACTGAGCTCAATAGATTACGCTTCAGAAGCGCAAACGCGCTAGTTACAGTTAGAACGTACCAAGTGATGTGACACTAATATTGGTAACCTTAGATTTTTTTGTATTTTTTTTAAAGTAACGACGTGCATCACCACTGATTTTTGTCGATTACGTAATCAAACAGAATTTGAGCAATAATCGACACATGTACGATTGTAAAACAGTTTGCATAGTGTCCGTAATAGATTTTCTTTTTAATTAAACAAATTTCTGAAATGACGTAAAGCTGTTCTGGGAAGATGTTTTGTTAGAGTTCATTTAACGAAAGAAGACCCTTGGGTGAGGCACTGCTAGTCAAGGTGGAACCTCCTGATATATTTCTGTGGATGTCACAGCTAGGTATTGTAAAGAGCGACTTTATTTTACAAGGAATAACAGCTGCTGTTGCATCTTTCTCCAGGGGGACTTCTTTCATTAAACGGACTCTACTTCCAACTATGACGTAGAGTCACCCTAGTGTAGGTATGCCTGTGTGGTTACCCAATTGCCAATCGTTGATTTTGGAGCTCTGGCATTATAGGGCTTGATTTCACCAACGATAATTATCTGGTTAAACAACCGTTTACCAACAATTCCAGTACATTTTTGGAGTAATCAGCAAATTAATCAGAGAATTAACGTTGATGAACACCGGCCTTAGTGAATGTAGAACAAATCAATAAAATTTGTACCGGTGAATTTGTTACGGAATCTCGCTTAGAAACGATTGAAGCACTTCGTTTTTTCCTAAACCCACTATAATTTCGACAGAATTTTAACCATAGAGTTACCAATAGAGAAACTGTCACGTCAATATCGTGTCACTGAAAGCGAAATGAGTATATGTGCGAAATTGACACGTGTAGGAGTGATTTTTAGTGATGTGACGTCCATCGTTTTCGCATTATCGATATAGTTAAACCAGCCTTACTATTAAGGAGTGGTAGTATTTTAAATCTGCTAAGCTATTAAGTAACTATTCTTTTAAAATTACAGATATTTGAGACAGATATTTTTTTTTTTGTTTTAAAAGATTGAGTTACGCAATTGAGGGCTATATTCATCATCATCATCATTTCAGCCGAAAGACGTCCACTGCTGGACATAGGCCTCCCCCAAACATCGCCACAACGACCGGTCCTGTGCCTTCCGCATCCAGCGGATTCCCGCGACCTTCACCAGGTCGTCGGTCCACCTTGTGGGGGGCCTACCCACGCTGCGCCTTCCAGTACGCGGTCGCCACTCCAGAACTTTACTGCCCCATCGGCCATCCGTTCTGCGAGCAATGTGCCCCGCCCACTGCCACTTAAGTTTGGCAATTCTTCGGGCTATGTCGGTTACTTTCGTTCTCCTGCGAATCTCCTCATTTCTGATTCGATCACGCAGGGACACTCCGAGCATAGCCCTCTCCATTGCCCTTTGAGTGACTTTGAGCCTTCTTATCAGGCCCATTGTGAGCGACCACGTTTCAGTACCGTAAGTAATTACTGGCAACACACACTGGTCAAAGACTTTCGTCTTGAGACACTGCGGTATTTTGGACGAGAAGATATTGCGTAGCTTCCCGAACGCTGCCCAACCGAGTCGGATTCGACGATTGACCTCTTTCTCGAAGTTGGACTTACCTAGCTGGACAGTTTGTCCTAGGTATACATAATCGTCAACAACTTCGAGTGTAGATTCTCCGATGTTTACGGGAATGGGTGCTATATGGGAATTCAACATAACCTTTGTCTTGTCCATATTCATTTTAAGACCCACTCTATCAGAAGCTCTACTGAGGTCATCGAGCATTGTACCGAGGTCCTCCATGGTCTCAGCCATGACTACTATGTCGTCGGCAAACCGAAGGTGAGTGATGTACTCGCCGTTTATGTTAATGCCTAGCCCCTTCCAGTCCAGAACCTTGAAGACATCCTCCAATGCAGCAGTGAACAGTTTCGGAGAGATCACATCTCCCTGTCTCACACCTCGCTGCAGAAGGATAGGTTTCGAGGCTTGGTCCTGTAATCGGACTGACATAGTGGCGTTTTCATACAAAGACTTTAACACTTCGATGTACCGATAGTCAATCTGGCACCGTTGAAGAGACTGTAGTACCGCCCAAGTCTCGATCGAATCGAAGGCTTTCTCGTAGTCCACAAACGCTAATCAAAGAGGCAAGTTATACTCTTCGGTCTTCTGTATAACCTGCCGCAGCGTATGTATGTGGTCTACGGTGCTAAAGCCTTTTCGGAAACCGGCTTGTTCGGGAGGCTGGAAGTCGTCGAACCTGCGCGAAAGACGGTTCGTAATGACTCTCGAAAACAGCTTGTAGACATGGCTCAGAAGTGAGATGGGCCTATAATTCTTCAGTAGAGCATTATCGCCCTTTTTGAAAAAGAGTACCACCACACCTCTGCTCCATGCCTGTGGCGTTCTTCCCTCGAGAATGACGGAATCAAACAGCTTCTGAAGGTCTTTAAGGATCGGTTTTCCACCCGCCTTCAGGAGTTCGGCCGTAATTCCGTCATCACCCGGTGCCTTGTTGTTTTTGAGCTGCTTCAGAGCCATCCTAATCTCGTACAGGCTGACGTCCGGGATATCTTCGGTATAGTGTCGGGTCAATCTAGCTCTTGGGTCGTGAGCCCGATTTACAGCGGGTGTCCGGGTGGACGTGTATAACTGTCCATAGAACTTCTCGACCTCCTTCAATAGCTCTGGCTTGGAGGATACGACTCTGCCATCGTCGGTCCTCAGTTTTGCAAGCTGGCTCTGCCCAATAGACAGGTCTCTTGCAAAGACTTTGGAGCCCTTGTTCTTCTCTATCGCGTCTTTAATACGTTCCGTATTAAATTGGCGTAGGTCACTTTTCAAGGACTTTGAGATCTGTCTATTGAGCTGCCGGTACTTAGTCGCATCATCTGAGGACTGCAGAATCATCTCGCGTCTTTCCGCCATAAGCTCAAGGGTGTGGTCAGAGAGCTTTTTGTTTCTATTTGTACGACGGGTCCTAAAGATCCTAGACCCGACCGTATGGACAGTTTCCACAAACCCATCGCTGTAATCGTCCACTGAGCTCCCTAGGCATTCGAAACGATTCTGAAGTTCGAGCTGAAAGCTCTCGGGGTTTTGGATTTGGATCGGTGCTGGACGGAGCGTAGACTTCATCAGTCGAGATCTTTCCAGCTTGATGTTCAGATTCAATGTGCCTCTTACCAAACGGTGATCGCTTCCGGTTTTGACCGCGTTGATCACAGAGACATCATTGAATATTTGCTTCTTCGTCGACATAATGAAGTCAATCTCATTTTTTGTTACACCATCAGGGCCCAACCAGGTCCACTTCCTATGCTCACGCTTTCTGAAGAAAGAGTTCATCATATAGAGTCCCTCCTTCTCCATAAAGCCGGCCAGTAGATGACCCCGGTGGTTCCGATATCCATATCCAAATTGCCCCACTCGCAGCTCATCATCGTAGCGATTGCCCAGTTTCGCGTTGAAGTCTCCCATGACAACAGTGAAGTGAGTTTTAGAGCCATGCATGGCTCTCGAGATATCCTCATACATGATCTCCACCTCATCGTCGAGGTGATTCGAGGTCGGGGGCGTATACCTGTATAACCTTCAACGAATACCTTTCGGTTATTCTGAGTATAAGGTACGCCACCCTGGTCGAAACACTCTCGATCTTCACTATGTTGTTCACAAGAGACTTGTGGACGATAAACCCGACACCGCCCTGGGAAAGTTGATCGCCCTCCCGGAAATAGAGCAAGTTACCGGATTTGAGGATTATCGTGTCCTCCCCCTCTCTTCGGACTTCAGATAACCCTACGATATCCCATCGTAACCTGCTTAATTCTTCCTCGAGTTCGACAAGCTTCTCGTCGGTCCGCAGTGTACGTGTGTTGTATGTTGCCAGGTCCAGTCTTTTTTTGTTATGGTAGCCGGATCTCTGCCGGGGATTCTTAGCACCCCCTGCCCCGCCGTTACCTAGGCCGCTACCGTAACCAGGGCTAGCGGGGCCACCGGGGACTAGGGGCCGATTTTTTATTGTGCTTTGCATGAGGGGATATGCCATAATCGCCACGCTTGGCAGGCGGGTTGGCGATCGCAGTTGGTTGGTTAAATACTCGGAGGACGCTGCTGCCCATCCTCTGGTGAATCCCTTAGTCGCCTTTTACGACACCCATGAGAAGATATAGGGTGGTGAAATTCTTTGCGTCCGGCACCACACGGACGAGGGGGGTATATTATAATTACATTATTAATGTCACGAAGGTAAGGAATAAATAAGTAAGAAATAGAAAAAATCTATTAATAAGGATTTTAATTAGGTGTATAGAAAGGTTTTCAATCCCGGAACTAAGTTCCTATACACGATTCCGGAATTGGTCAATTTATTGAATTTTTATGAAAAATTACAATATCTATGAACTTAACAAGTTTTCTTGTCCAGTCAACTTAAGTTACACATCAGACTTATACATTATAATTTTATCGACTTAGATTTAGAAACATCAGTGTTTCGATAATTTCAAGTTTTCGATAATTTGAAATAAAAACTAACTAATAACTTCGACTGCCTCGTTGGTTTAGTGGTCGGAAGCGCGACTGCTGAGCGTGGGGTCCTGGGTTTGATTCACGGGTTGGGCAAAGTGTTATTGGGTTTTTTCATTAGGAAATTCTTAGTAGGCCCGGAGTCTGGATTTGTGCCCGGTCAATGGCAATAGGCTCGCCGCCTATGACATGGGACTATAACATAACTGGTGAAATGTGGGTGTACTATTACACCTCTGCCTACCCCTTCGGGGAAATACAGGCGTTATGTTATGTTATTTCAAATAGGCATAGAATGAAATGTCGAGAATTTAGTTGCACGATTACAAAAACAAAGATATAGGATCTTTGTTTTTGGAATCATGCAACTAAATTCTGAGGATGAAATTGGAGGAGGAGCAAGAATCTGGCCATGACTTTCGATTCGATACATACGACCGAATCATGTAAAATCAAGTCCGCGTCAGCTTAAGAAAGAGTTTTCTCAGCGGCAGGCTAACGGGCAAAATTAATAGCCTACCTATCCACGATTTACCCCATTAGAGGTAACAGCCTAGTTGGTATTGCAGTTGTTATGGGCAAAGGTAACCGCTTAACATCAGGTGGGTCTTTAGCTCGTTTCGCCATCATATAACATGAAAAATAAATGTATAAAACTTTTTTGTTGTATTTTTTGTATCTATGAGATTTGCTTTAGTAAAAAATATCAAATATCAAACTTACAAGTCGCAGATAGCAACCTAGTCCCTTCCATGATTAAGATGCTCTATGAAGTCAAAAGTTTCATGGGAATTTGTATTCCATGAGAACAGCAAGACCAGTTTTGTAAATGTAAGGGAAAAGTTTTTATGCAATTTGTGACTTTTTGATTACTCCAACGATGGTTGGTCCCATAGAAGTTTTTGATCAGTATTAGAAACAGGATCGATTGGCATCAAAAAATGTTTTTGTGTAAAATGGCTATTTTCTTGCTAACAGTATTTTTTTTTCTAAACTGTGAATGGGGATCAAAATTCCTTAAAAAAATATGGATAGTCTCCTAAGACCATTTTCGCGTAGCTGCAACGGATAAGGTAGTTCCCCTTACTGCCCCGCTGAAAGTTTCCACCCTGTATATTGTTATGTTATTTGTGACACAACGACAGTGACTACCGTCACACGAGATTTTTTGTGTTATCGCGGCTTTTTGTCTTACTATGGGTGTGAATGCGTGCGTGCCGTTAAGACGCGCGAGACGTGGGTTAGCTTACCCATAGTAAGCTATGGGTGCTTCCCTTTTTGTTTAGCGAAATTACGACCGCCTTTTTTATTTGTCCAAGTTCTCACCAACGTTATGGCAAAACTGACAACTACTCAGTTTCTGCTTCAAAAATTCAGTTTTAACTCTACATTTTTAGGTGTTTTTTTTTCATTAATGATAATTTGATTAGTTCTCAGATCATTGTCAGTTCAACTGTATAGTTCTTAGTTTTCTCTACACACCTTACGACTTAACCGAACAGTCCAACTAATCAGCTAAAACTGTCAGTTAACACTGCACGTGTGTAGCCCGCTTTAAACTAAACAAGGATCCAACAGATCTCTATTGAGTTTATTTCGAAGAGTCACAGTCTGATTGAATAAAGACGTTAATTATGTTACCTGGCATATGCTTAAGTCTCTTCTGTAGTATAGCGTGTTCGCGCCACGCGTCGTGCAGCCCGTACTCGATGCGTTTGACGCGCCACAACTGAGTGAAGAGAGCTCGATAACGAGCAGCGCACGTGGCCGGGAACAGAGTTCCCAAAGGTCCGTCCACGCGGTATTGAAGAGCGAATACGTCCCAACCGCAGTCGTCGCGGCCATCGCCTGAGGAACAAAATGATAAAATATACGTGCATTGGTTTCTAGCCGGAAAAGTCAAGAAAAGAGCATATTGATTTGTCTATTAAGTTAGTATCGGCTTTAGACGACGCAAACAAAGATGGTCATTCGTCAACTAAGTAAATGCCGACTGCTGGATGTTGTAGCAGAATTTGGTAGTGATATAATAATATACTTTTATCTACACTCGTATCGTAAAATTCGAATTATGAACTCGAAAGTAATGACATACTTTACGCACATGCACCTGTTATGAATTTAAAAAGTTTCATTACGATACAGTTTGCTGAACAAAACAATGCGGTAATTTAATTTTTTTTCCATAACCGCACACTTCAGCCTAACTAAGGAGTTTTTAATGCCACTTCGACCCAACCAAGGAGTTTTCAAACCTTTTTTTTAGCAGTCGTACAGTTTGGCACCAATGAGTACACAAAATTCAGGGTGGCGCCACTTGTCATACATTGAAAATTTTTATCGTTTAAAATCGCGTTTTTGGCAGAACTTTTGACTGTCATATTGCTTTTAATTATATTTAAGTGTTTACAGGCATATTTTTTGTATGATAAAACAGAGATTGACGGAAACCTGACAAGGATAGAAAATTAGTTCCGATTATAATGTTGTCGCCAGACTATATTTTATTATCTGTGTAGGCGGGCACCAGCGCGCGTGCGCGGCCGCGCGCCTGGCCTACTGGATTTGGACATCGTTACTTGTAAATTTATTGTTATTGTTTACGTTATTATTATGGTTTTGTATGTCGAAAGTTTTATTCTGGGCAAAAATATCTGACTACAGCAGTGATACTGAACTGAGGAGAATATGACCCCGCCTGAATTTCTGGATGCAGCAACGTAAATGACGAACAATCTTTTACCAGAGAAATCAAGAAAAACAACGACAATGTTACTAAGATTTTGACTTTGGTATTTTATTTAAAATTGTATGAGTGTAGATAAAATAGTGTATGAAACTGACATAATTAGGTATTAAAACACTCGTGTGATACTATTAAAAACCTCGCCTACGGCTCGGTTTTTAAACTCACACTCGTGTTTTAATAACCCCTATTATGCAACAGTTTCATAAACTACTATTCTCCCACATGCTTGGAAATTGCTTTATTATTTAAATAAAAAACACTAATCGGCTCTATTCGGTACGCGACAAAATACCACGCCAGCAATTTCCAGCACGACAGTAATGAGAAATGAATGGACCGTTTTTCATTTATTTTAGTCCTTACGAGGTTTTTTAAGTACACACTAACATAAACTAGGTGTTTTTAGGTACACGATATTTATTATTTTAAAGGCGCATTAATTTCAAAAGTAAAAAAAGTAAAATAAACGTCGCCGCCGAATTAAAGTTGTTTCTTGATTTAATTTGTTTAGTTACCTCGCAAATTAGAGAAAAGTACTATACAAGTCTCGGCCGAAACAGCAATTAACGGCCTCGTTTAGTAAAAAAAGGTTCCAATATTACTCGGCTGTCAATTTCTTGGGGTCTACACGCGTTTGACGAACGACAAACAAAGTACGAACTTTCGTTGACAAAATAAAGATAAGCACATAAAGAAGGTACAAAAAAGATAGTGGTTCATAGTCGTATGAAACTGACTGGAGATTGGAGAAACAAACGTCAAAACACAACGATCATCGCGTGCGACATGGAAACGATGGTTGACCGGAAAAGCAAATTGTGCGAATGGCGATGAATGGTACAATTAATCGAATATCGTCAAACGCGAGTAGACACCCTGCACAGTAATGTACATACTATAAGGCCTGTACAAACCAGAAGCAGTTCAATAGTAGCGAGGGGTATGAGCAGCGTGGGGCATGAGGAGCGCGGCACACTAAAAGACAAGCAGTTTTGAAGCGTTTTGACGGCGGCGGGCCCGCGATTGAACAAATCGTGTAGTTATCGACAAATTTTGTATGGGACTGGTTAGTTCCAAATACGCACACGGTGCCGCTGGTAATATTCCCATATAAAATTTGTCGATAACTACACGATATCGCAAAAACTCATGCTATGCTCAGGCTCTGCTTTCAGTGTGACATGGTGTGTCAGTTGTAAAACAATACAGGTGTTCGCACATTACACAGACTCGACGCAGACTCCGACTTATGACCAATTCCGACCCTTTTACCATTCGTTGAATGCTGCGTTACCCACGCATCGGTCATGCGTCGACAACGCACTTTCAACTGGTGGCTCGTTGCCGGCCCACCCGTACGCGCCCCTCCTTCATTCCGTATACAGTTGCTTCCACTCGTTGACGACGCGTTGCCTACTAGTGACAAAAGAGTTGATCGCCTAGTAGACGACTGTTGATGCTGAACCGAAAGTTGAAACTGAAACGGTGTTGGATTAGTTTCGAATCTGTGCAATGTGCGAACTCCTTAAAACTGCCTCGTAACCGCTTTGACGTCATACTGACGCGCCGCCCTGCCTGCTCCGGTGTGAAAACTTAGTATCAGGGTCCTCAATCTTAAAACAAATAATCGGGTACAACAGCTTTTACAACGCTGCAAAAAAACGTAGTACTTCGAATACTTGTAGATAACAGGTAAGATGGTGGTTTTTAATTTAGTAGCATTATATTTGTTATTGTTACGGACTAAAAGTAATAGATGGCGGATTTACCAAATTTAAGAAACGAGATACTGTAATAGTGTATTCAATATCGGATAGATGTCGCTACATAACCCCATATTTGATAATTGTTCCAAAGAGATTATGATTTCATTTCACGAGATAATTTTACTGATTTTTCACGAAATATTATAATAATAAATAAGTATCTTTTTCAGAGCCTTTTTTGTTGATTCTTGAACATTAAAGTATTCTACTTTTACTGATTTTGACTGGTTGATTATAGTGCTAAAATTCGCAAGTCAGAAACAAGTGTTAATAGCAGTACTATCTTGCGGTCCGATTTATAAACGCAGGGCGTAAGTTCGATCCTCAAGAAATGATTCTCTTTATGCATTTTTTATTTTTAGTTCTGTTGATGTACTAACAGCAGTTCCAAACTAATAGTATCAGATGGCGCTAGTAAGCGGTTACCAGTTTTGTGGTGGAAGATTGGTCTCTATTTCAGTATATTATAATGTACTCTGTGCTTAGTATGGCGTCTATAGTGATACAACGCAACCGCACCGCTCCTGCTCTGTGCATCTCACGCGCCGCGCTGCCTGGTTTGACGCCTGCAGGTCTAGAGCAGGGCAGGAGCGGCGCAGAATGCCAGCGGGCCCGCGCTAATAATAAATAATAAATAACCCGCCTTCATCCCGCGCTGTTACTGACCTGCTTTTGGTTTGTACGTGCCTTTAAAACACTTACAGTTAGGGTAAAGATTGACGTGCAAGCGGGCCAGTACGTGCTGCGGCTCGAACTGCGCGTTAGTGGCGCGCACGGCCGCCTCTAGCGTGCACGTGAGGTTGTGCACGTATAGAGATGATGCTGGCTTGTTCAATTCGTCCCTGCACATACATATTTGATTTACTTGAATCGACATGTTATACACGGTGGATATGACAATACGACATTAAATAAAACCACGTACAGAGTATCACGTCCTCTGATCGTATACAAAAAAATAATCAAATTCAATAGCTTAGCCACAGGAAATTATTTTAATTTCATTTATTTTGAATGTAGGACCTTTTTTTCTAGGCCAAGATCGTTAGGTCAAAGACCTGTGCGAGTCCATATAATTTTAAACACTCTTTCTCAATGATTACAGATGATTACAAACGGTGTTACTTATTATTTCGATGTTTTAATATTTATTTTGTTGAAAAAATCGGTTTTTCAATTTTCGATAAACAACTTATTTTTGTGCTTAAAATGCTTCTACAGACTAGTAACAACCGTGTTTTAATTTATTGTCGTAATGTCATATCCACTTTGTATAATATACACATTTACGATAGACGCGTTGCCGAGTAAAACTAAAACATTCCGTTTTTAAGAAGTGATCGAGCGGTAGGCTTACTAACCTCTGCATAAACCATTAGTGGGGGAAACTTTTTGAATAGATCTGAGACAGTGCCTCAACGGGCTTTTCCTCTGTGTGAATTTGACATGGCCTATTTGCTCCGGCCCCAGCATAAGTATATACCAAGAGCTTGATGTCGATTTGAGTCACCACTCGTGTTCCGTTCACACTTTCACACCCATTAGTGGTGACCTTGGATATGTCATACTCGCTAATTTTGTGGTTAACTTGCTACTCGACGCCAGCAAGAAATTAGTAAAGTATCAGTTGACCGGTTGACGAAAGTCACGCTATAACACTAGCACGCTGAAGTGGCAATAGTTGGGGAATTACGTGGGACACTCAGAAAGTTTTGCGAAACTAAAAAAAATTGTTCTATACGTACATATATTTTTATCAAATCTTTTCAAAGTACTTTCCACCAGCCTCTATACAAAGATTCATGCGCCTAAACCAGTTTTCAAAACACTTTTTCCAGTCCGCCGCAGACACCTCGTTTACAGCCTGCTCGAACGCAGCCAGCGCATCTTCCGGCGACGAAAATTGTATCCCTTTGAGCTGATTTTTTATTTTTGGGAATAAAAAGAAGTCACACGGTGCTAGATCAGGGCTGTAAGGAGGGTGACCCAGGAGTTTGACTGGCGTGCTGTCCAGGAAGTCCCTCGTTTTGAGTGCGGTGTGCGCAGGTGCATTGTCGTGGTGGAGCAGTAGCCCGCGGAGCCCTGTGTTTGGTCGCTTATTGCTTATAACAGAAACAGAAACACAGAAAACTTCTGGCAAACATTTGGTAGTATACCATTCGGCATTAATGCTTCTTTGATCCCGTAAGGGAATTGATACCAAGTGGCCAGTCAAATTAAAAAAGCTAGCGATCAAAATCTTACCCCCGCTTCTAGATCGCTTCACTTTGGTAGGCGTTGGCTCATTTTGAAACACCCAAACAGTCGACTGGCGCTTGGTTTCTGGGTCGTATTGATAAATCCAGGACTCATCACCTGTAACGATGTTGTAAACACGCCGAGACGAGCCTGCTTCAAATTTGTTAAGCATATCACGGCACCATTCCACCCGGGCCTGCTTCTGAGCATCGGTGAGGTTGTGCGGCACCCAGCGTGATACTATCCTCCTCACGCGAAGATGGCTGTGTAGAATCTCGTGAACGCTTCCCGATCCAATCTTCAATATGTGTTGAATCTCCTGATATGTAATTCGCCTATTGTCTTGGATTAAATTTTTCACTGCTAGCACGTTTTCTTCGGTAACAGCCGTCAAAGGGCGACCGCTTCTTTCGTCATCCCCCAAAGTTGGTCGACCGCGCTTGAATTCGTTATACCAACGATACACGGTTGCCTTGGAAGGGCCTTCACCCATGAATGCCATTTGAAGTCTATCGTACGATTCATCCGGTTTCAGGCGACACTTGAAATCGTATAAAATCATAGCTCTAAAATGTTCCCGGCGCAGATCCATATTTCAGTGAGACACAATACTTTGAATTAACTCGCAAAAAATGTGGAGGGAAATTTTGAAATTGGAACTTACTTATATTTACTTATAAATAATCATATTTTCGAAAAACATTATAACTGGCCAGTCTCCCATATATAAAAACTTTTTTTCGCAATACTTTCTGAGGGGCCTGGTATATGTATTCTTGAGTGGAGATCCGTGCAACTAGAGCCTAACGTTTCAAAAGTGCTTGTAATAAGGTTTATTTGAAATAAAAAACTTTTGTCTTTGAATTGGCAAGCGTAGCGTGGTACGACGCCCTTGGGCTAGAGCAATAATATTCGTTAACTCTGGTAGCAGCTGGACGAGAGGATCGAGGTGCAGCAATCGAGTACTACAGACTGATGTTGGGGAGTTGATATGCACGGCTACATATCAAGCTATACATTACCAATATAAGGAGACCTTTCATTGTACGGAAAGCCCCTACAATGCGAGGACAGCTTATATATTTGTCTAGCTTGATATGTATCCATGTGAACATACTGCAGCAGCGTCATGAGGTGGTGCACGAAGTCGCCCTGCGCCAGCAGCAGGTAGCGGCGGTGCGCGGCCAGGTGGTCCAGCAGGTGGTGGTGCGACGTGAGCGCGGCCAGCAGGCGCGCCGACGCCGCCGCGTGCGCGCCCGCCACGCTCTCGCGCAGCCCCGCCGCCTCCCACCACGCGCACCCCTCCGAGCTCCGCTCCTCGCCTTAGCACAGTATCATACATCCATATTACGCCTTTACTACACAAAGTATCTCTTCAAAAGAGATTAGTTCCTAATGAACATGAGGTGGAAATTTGCAATTTATATACAACTTAGCTTGCTAATTTCCACCTAATAGTCATTAGGAAATAACCACTTTTGAAAAGACGCTCCTAGTCACCTAAATCGCAACTTCCAGATTTACTGACTTACAGTCATAAAACAACCTTTAAATACTACATTCACTAAAAAAGAAAACAATGTTTTGTAGTGTACTCTGTGACACAAAAACAAAAACAAAAAAAAAATAGGACAAACTTATACTTCGATCTCTTTTACTCCACACCCTTTCTCCGCGTACATACAGGAGAAACATACTTTCGTAACTTATGAACTGCACCGGATCTTTATTCAACGTTTTCGTCATAGTCACTATAAGACCCCCCCCCCCCCCCCCCAGACTGCAGACTTTTAATCGGCCAATATTTTAACCAGATAATCAGTATGGGGACATACGGGAGTGAGCACACCGGGAGAACCGATTACCCATGCAAAAACTATATCACACCACTTACGGTCAACAGTTTTGTCTGTTCTGTAGTCTGCTGGAATTCTAAAGGTGCGATATGTTTTGAATACAAGGGCATGCTCCTGTCTAGAAGAAATAAGAACAGGTAAAAAGCTTAAGCTAAAGCACCAAGAATCCGCCATAACTCAGAATTATGGAACACCGTAAACCATAATTATTAAAATCTCTGAAATGATAATGATGTTATTTTTCCAATGCAGAGTTAGTTTTGTCAGACTTAATAAGTAAGTACAGATCAGTAAAGTTAACTCTGCATTCGAATAATAGGATCATTACATAGACTTTAATAGTTATTGTTTACGATGTTGCCATAATTCCTATGCAGAGTTAGCGTGGGCAGACTCTAACGTTAAATAACTTCTTGCTTTTCTCTTAAGTGAAATAAAAAAAAAAAAAATACGTTGCTCTAAAATTACATCAGTGTCGCTTTTACATCAGTGTAATTTGGTGCTGGTTAGAATTATCTCGGAACAAAAAACTCAAGTCCATACAAAAGCGGACAACTCCTTTTAACTTCATAGCATTCCGTCTTCGAGTAAAATGGCTGTAACAGACAGTCCGGCTGTCTGTTACAGACAGACGGACGGACATCGAGAAATTATAACGGTGCCTTTTTAGACTACGAAAACCTAAAAATCCACAATGCAACGAAATTCACTTCATCATCATCAATCATCAACTCAGCCTATCGCAGTCCACTGCTGGACATAGGCCTCTCCCAAGGTGGACCGACGACCTAAAGAGCGTGGCTGGGGGGGACTGGATGCGGAAGGCAGAGGATCGAGCGTTGTGGCGCAACGAAATTCACTTGCTCGCGACCTAATATTAAAATGAAATTAAATTATTTATTCTGCTTTGATGTTAAAATCACTCTTTCTCCCACTTGCTCGGAAATTGGTTCATTATTTTAAAAACTTTTTAACAAAAAATAAAACCGACTTCAATAACCTTAACTAAAAAGTAAAAAATAATCACTGTATGTATTTTAAAATCTTAACATAAACCAACATTTTGAAGGCGGCGCGTGATTGACCCTTTGCGTCATGTAATGTACTTTTTAGTTAAGGTTTTTGAAGTCGGTTTTATTTTTTGTTAAAAAGTTTTTCTTTCATACTTTTTAGTTGAAAATTGCGAGGGTTGATTCATAAATTTTATGTAACCAATCTGAGATATTTTTTTTAATAACCTTTGCCATCCCACTGCTGGGCAAAGATCTCGCTCATGTTCTCCCAAACGTCCAATCACTATGGTGGTAAAAAAAAACACGCATATCGGCCAAGAATTCTCAGAAAAACGAACCAATGAGCAGATCATCTAGATAGGCGAAGCTAAAATAAACTGATTTATTGAAGCTGGTTAAAAAACTACTCAACCTAAGTCAATAAAATTTATATGGGACCACCGCGCGGACTTTCTCTACCAAATAAAAAAACAACCACGTAAATCGGCCCACAAATATCGGAGTAATCGGTGTACATACATGAAAAAAAAAAAAAAAAAACCCGCGGAATACATAACCTTCTCCTTTTTTGAAGTCGGTTAAAAAAGAATACATCAATCGGCTCTTTTTCGTACTCAATGAAATAACACGCCAGCAATATCCAACATCCAACACGACAATAATAGAAATATATGGACAGTTTTAATTTTTAAAATTATGCTAGCGAGGTTTTTAAGTACACACTTACATAAATGAGGTACAAAATATTTATCATTATAAAGGCTGAATGCGCATTTTTTTTTTCAAAACTTTGAAAATAGAACAAGAACCGCGCGCGGATGAACTGGCGCGAATAAAAATTAGATACTGTTGAATTAAATTGTGTATTGTTTCCTCGCAAATGAGAGAAAAGTACTATACAAATCTCGGCCGAATTAGCAATTAACGGCCTCTTTTAGTTAAAGAGGACTCGGCTAGCACCTCGTCCTTTTAAAATCACTTCGGTAAAACTCGGCTTCGCCTCGTACTTCCAATATTACTCAGCCGGCAATTGCTTCATTTCAGGCCTCGACAGTAATGTACTATTACATGTCGGTTATTTTAAAAACTAGATGGCATCGGCTTTTCCTAAGTGACTCTCCTATTTTCCTCTGAGAAGAAATACTGAAACAAACTCAGGAAATTAAAATGAAATAGCAGCTGATATCGGTTAGGTATCTGAATTTATCTTACGACGGGTGCTGGAGACATGTAGCGCAGTTTCTTCTTACCAGCAAAGCAGTAGGAAGCAGAGAAGGGTTGGCGAATATGGAAACCGTGTTTTATGCGTGACGTTTAAAAACGGCTAAAAAATTTTAGTCCGCTTTAAATAAACGATTTTTCTTACTCTCTTATTGTACGTTCATACCTGTATATGGTTTAAGCAGCGCCTGCAGATGCTGCGCATGGTCGCTGGGCCCCGAGGGCTCGTCCTGGCACGCTTCTCGCATGAACACCACACTCTTGCCCGTGGCCAGGATCTGAGCCGCCTGCTCGCGAGACATGAACGAAGGCACCATCCATTCCCTACCACAATCGCAGTGTTATCGTTTCAGAAACCATTTCCCTTCAGAAATGGCAACACCATAAGTAAAAAAAAAAGTCGGTGAGTACATCATTCATCGACAATTAGTCAGATTCTGCTGAATTGTAGTAAAGGTACTGTGGTTTAATCAGAAACTATTAACTCGATTAAATATAGTGCGCTGTAGTTGTAGATAGAAAAAGTGCCAAAAGTGGCGCCATTTAGTAGTGAAGTATAATCTGGTGGTCTTCAAGGCTCAAGTGAATAGGTTTTTGCGGGGCAAGCGTGAACCATCGTCGGCCACACCATCGCTTAACATCAGGTGAGGTGGCGGTCAAACGCAAGCCCGTTAAGAAAAAAAAAACACTACAACTACAGCGCACTATATTATACCGAGTTAAGGTCACAGCTTATTAGAGCCACCCGACTACACGGCACCCGACTAGCACCGACTCATCGTTCGGCGTCCACTCGTTGTCGACAGGTGGTCCACGGGTGGACGCCGCGTTGTCACCAGTGAACATCGCGTGGTGAACCAGTGAACCTCGCGTGGTCGACGAGTGGACATCGCGTTGTCCACAAATTTCCGAGTAGTCTTCATTCATTTTGAAAACAAAAACGATACGTTCGGAAGAAAGGCTGGGTATGAAAGGTAGAAGGGGAGCGACTTGTTCAAGACGATTGGAAACTTGAACGCTAATTTGCTAATCTAAGAGCCGATTTATAACATCTTAATTCTAGTTGGGCAGAACATGGCCCGAAAGATGAAGGAATGCAGCTGTGAGCCAATCAGTGCATCCGTCAGTGCAAACGTTCATATCAGCCAATCAGCGCTCATTACTTGAGCGGTTATCGGCAACTAACCTAAGATAAGCTGGATTTTCGCAATGATCCTAAAAACAGCTCGGATGATAACGAAAAACTTTCATAGATTCCAATTATCCGGGCCTTCGTCTATCGGTCTATCATCCTAGGATTTTCGCAAAAATACAATTTTTTCGATTATCCTACGACCGATACATTATTACAATCACATTTTCACTTTCCATCTTCATGTCTTAGTTTGGCGAATGTGACTTGCAATACCGTTTAGGTAACAGTCGAGGTTTCGATCATCATTCATCATCATTTCAGCCGAAAGACGTCCACTGCTGGACATAGGCCTCCCGGTTAGGTAGGTTTCGATAATTTCAAGTTATTAGTTAGTTTTTATTTCAAATGGGCAAAGAATGAAATGTCGAGAATTTAGTACGCTAGCTTTAGCACGATTACAAAAACAAAGATCTTTGTTTTTGGAATCATGAAAGTAAATTCTAAGGATGAAATTGGAGGAGGAGCAAGATTCTGCCCATGATTTTCGATTCGATAATCGACCGAATCATTTAAAATCAAGTCCGCGTCAGCTATAGAAAGAGTTTTCTCAGCGGCAGGCTAAATTTGCAACCGGCTGAGATCTATCTCTCGGCATTCGCATACTTGACAATCTAGCATTTCCAAAAACCCATTTTCAATATAAAATAAACTAAATTTTGAAAAATTTGGTATATTTTTACAAATTGAATGATCACATGAGACTTTCCGTCTTCATGTCTAACTTTGACGAACCGACTTGCAGTACCATTCTGGTAACAGCCTAATGTCGGCACACAAAAGTTGATCTTGGACATTAATCGAAAGTTTTTATATGGCAACATTCTAAAAATGTCAGATGAATGTCATTCGACTTTTAAGTTGTCAGACTATTCAGTGGTTTGAATTGATTTTATGGTCGAATTTTAACGTTAAAAATGAACAAAACAATAAAAAGTGACGTGCGGAAGTTATTGTATACTATGGTGAATTCATTTGACGAAAAACAACAAAAGAAACGAGATGATTACAACGAAAAACAGCAATGTTTACTTGCGATAACAGACTTCATAGGTTAGTTTATTGACTTAATTTTGATACTTTACATAATTTATTTATTTCAAATTTATCATGTTGGTTTGTTTTGCAGACAATTTGAATATCGAAGGTACATCGATTAAAGATACTATTACAAAACTAAGTACTTTGGAAGAGAATGAGCTAATTAAAACCCACAGTCAGTATTTGGAAGAAATTTCATCAATCACTGGTATGTGTTATATAAATATTTCTGGAATGCAGTTATACATGTATGGTACGCACAGCTACACATCATGCTATACAATTCCAGTATAATCTGACTTGCATTGTACGGAAAAACTATACAATGCGAGTTCAGCTTATACTGGAAATGCATAGCTTGATTTGTAGCCGTGTATAAATAGTTTGTTTTATTATTTTCTTTCTCAGGAGTTAGCGTTCCAACTTTAAAAAGAATAAAAAAGGAAGGACGATTGAATGACGGAATTTTTAGTACACCTGGGAAAAAACGGCCTCATAAGCCCACGGTATCTAATTTGGATAGTTTCGATGTGAATGCTATAAGAAATACAAATAATGAATTTTACTTAGTAAAAAAACGAGTTCCTACTTTGCGAAGCTTATTGACTGAACTGAGGGAATCTATTGAGTTTACTGGCTCCCGTGAAACTTTGCGTCGCATATTACATAATAATGGCAATGAGTTTAAAAAAAATAAAAATGAACGGTCCTTGCTTATTGAAAGATATGACCTTGCTGCTTGGAGACACAAGTTTTTACGAACTATTTCTTCCAAACGTGCAGAAAGGAAACCAATAATTTATCTAGATGAGACATATGTTCACCAGCTAGGTAGTACAAAAAATATATAATTGAAACTATCGACATGTCGATATATTTTGAGCAATCCATACGCCAAACGGATTCATTTTCACGTACACAATATTTTTTTATCTAACACTTAATTATTTAAAATAACATATTATATAGAAAATAGGGTATTTACTGCATGTTATTAACGTATTACTAAATAATTTTAAGAATAACTTATATGAAAATAAGCATTATGAAAGTAGTATTGTCCTGCAGATACTTACCTGTGAAACGTCTCTTTCTTTAGGTTAATGATATAAATTACACAGCAGTATAACACAGAACACTACACATTACGATTATTGATATTAATTGGATATGAAGTCGGTTAAAAATACAGAACGATTGTGAAATAAATCATAAAATAATACGAGATTATATTTTGATGGGCCGCTATGGGAGATTACAATTTTAAAAATCGGTTCTACTGACATTTTATTATGTCTCTTTCTAGCATATAGGTTTTTTCGTATAGATCGGTATCTCAGTCGCACACTGGGGTGGTCTATTACGTCCCTATAGAAATGTCTTTGGTATACCCAGAAGTAGAGATACGAAAAGACAGTACTACCGGAAAATAACACAACACAAAGGTTTTTAGTATTATTCTCTTTTATTAAACGTATCATTAGAAAAATATGTTTTATTGAAATTGCTACATATGGATAATATGTATATTAAAATAAATGTGGTAAAGGACAATGGGCAAAATGTATGGACCCCGTCCCCAGAGCTGTAGCATGTTCTCACATATCTTAAACGAAAGGTCTTAACAATCGTATTATTTTATTCCAGCGCGGCAAATCTCTAACCACTGGGAGAAAAAAGTTATAGCCATTTGAAAATATTAACCAATGAGCAAGTCATCTAGATAGATAACTTACTTATTAACCCCTCGTATGCCAAAACACCTTTTAAAAAGGACGTCCATTGTTTAACTATGTGTTATTTTAATTGGCAGTTGAGCTCTTAAGTGATTTAATGAGAATAAATCAGTAACACAAGTGCAGGTAGGTCGTGGGTATTTGTAAAAAGCCAAGCAACCGATATTAAGTCGGTGTCACTCAGTTTGAGGAACTTTATGAAAAAATTTCGTGTATCGTGTTTTATTTAGTTTGGCTTAGTTATGGGTTGATAACTTGATATTGTGTCTAACAGTTAAATCCTGAAATTGGTTTAAAAGCTGGTATTAAGAATCCTTAGAAGAATTTTTAATTTTGGCTTATGTGAAGGTGCTACGCCTGACGCAGCGTAGTACGCGATGCTAGAAATGTGAAGTCGTTATTGAAGAACTACAGGCCCGCAAGCCTACATGCATCCACGTGTTACATAAGATTTTTTAAATCGTTTAACACGCAGGTTCAATGCCTTTCAAAATCTCGAAAAAGCTGGTTTTTGAAAAGGCACACACTGCGCGGGGAAGACTGAGCTAGTGTCGGACTCTTACTGACTAAAACCTCCATGGCGTTCCTTCAACTATATTTGATCGTGGGCATGGAATAATATACTCTGCATTTGCCAACCACCTCGAAAGCCCCCGTTTGCCACTAGAAGGTAAGCCTCCTCTCCCGTGCAGACTAACGTCGGTCACACCCTCCTTGATGGTTCCCGCGGAACTCTGCGTGCCACCGTCACGGACCCTGACTGGACAGTCAGCATACTGCCCCTAGTCCGCCACCTCGCTGTCTGGGTGATAAAACAAAGACCGTCGGTCCCAAAAAGAGGCGCGAGAACACAAACGTAGAAATTCTGGGGTTACGAGATCGACGGAAGCAGGGAAGTACACAGTTCCCCCGCTGCTCATCTAGTGGCAGGGTGAGTGCAAAATGGGGTGCTACGCCAGAAAACCTCCTCGTGTGCCTGAGGGCTGTTGATCCTTCTCGATACGTATGGAGGGAACAGCAGTTGTAGGGCCGGCGCACCCTGGGCACGGCAATAACTGTCCTTTGGACGGGGGACCTTATTGTCGTGGCGAATATTCTGTTACGAGAGGGGCCCAGTGTGGGCCAGTGGGGAGTTGCTCCACGTGTCCCTCTGATGCCAACAGATGGCACAGTGGAGGAGCAAGGCGGCCCGGTGTGCACTCACCCTGCCACTGGGCAGGCAGCGGGGGGACTGCCCTGCCCTCGTCGATCTCGTAACCCCAGGAGTGCCCGCTGAGTAGTGTGCTCGCGCCTCTTGGGACCGAGGGTCTTGGCTTCACCGCCCGCACCGCGAGGAAGAAAACCTCTATAAAAAATTACGGGAGGTGGGGCCTGCGAGCAGCAGACGCGGGGTAGTCTGCTGCTCGATCAGCAGCTGGCGTAGCTGGCACAGCTGGCACAGCTGGCGTAGCTGGCACAGCTGGCGTAGCTAACACGTTTTGCGTAGCTAGCACACTGGCCTGGAAGCATGCTGGCGTAGCTGACAAAGTTGGCGTAGCTGACACAGCTGGCCTATTTGGCGCAGCTGGTAAAGTCCCATGTGCGCCACCTAAGAGGGTGCAGCCGCTTGGAGAGAAGGGGCTCGCTTGCTTGTGGCGGGCCGGTACATATCGGGGGTGGTTGTGTGAATAACCAGTGAGGGTTCCAATACCCCCGGTTAGGGTAGTTGAAGGAACATCGTGGTGGTTTTAGTCGGTAAAAGACCAACACTGGCACCGCCTACCCCGGGTGGAGTGCATTTATAAGGATATCCCCAAGGCAAAAAAAAGGGTGAGTGCAATCTGGTCCGTCCCTTCACTGTCCCCTCTGCTAACATCAGACAGAAACGCGGAGCAATGCCCTATTGGTTGCTCCCAGTGGTTAGAGATTTACTGCCCTAGAATAAAATAATACGATTATTAAGACCTTTCGTTTAAGGTATGTGAGATCATGCTACACCTCAGGGGACGTTTTGCCCATTCTGCTTTGTTTTCGGTGGCAACATGTTTTACTAAAGCGCAAATCACACGCGGAAATCAGCGCTCCACACGACGCGGGCCCGACCTGCACCCATTCTGTGTGTGGATTGCGCTTAAGGGGAATGTAGCAGCCGAGTAGCGCCCCCATCAGTAAAAAAAATATTACTAGCTGAATACATAATTTATCGAAAATTCGTTTTTAACGAATGAAGTACAGGTACCGTTGTTTAATCAGAAACTATTAACTCTGTAAATTATACTTAGCTGTAGTTGTAGATAGAAAAAGTGCGAAAAACGGCCACTTTTGACATTTTTTCTATCTACAACTACAACGCCACTTGGCTGCTACATTCCCCTTAAGCACACAGATGCATGGGAACTGAATGCGACACAAAGTCACGCACACAAGTTTGTAAAGCATGCATCACATCTTTGAACGCTTCTGTTAACACGTGCGCTGTCTACCTTTTTCTGTTGGTCTGAGTTCACATAGAAGGTCACTTTTTTCAAAGTTTAGGTTTCAAGCATTATGACCGCGGCAATTCGTCTATATAAAATTTTAAATTGCCTATGATCTTCCAATTTTATTTTCCCCATAGTGCTTAATTAATAAAAAATTAAGTATGTAGATACCTACAGGAATGGTCCACCTTACCTACATTTTTATAATAGTGGACTGTGGTAAAAATAATCTGAATAAACATAAACACATTACATTAATAAAAATATCAACCAGCCTACATGAATAATGTCATAAAAACTACCATTTGCGAAAATATAGTTAGTTGTCATGACATTTAAATATCGAATGATTAGAAAGTACGCTGGTAATGTACACTCGACCTAACGGAATCATGACCCACCATAAGCTTAATTTTCTGCAAACATTCTAATACAATTAGGTCACATTTTTTATATGTAAACTATGCAGAACGACAGTTAATTCGAAATTCAAAACATAATTCCAGCTTCATCAAAAACTTAACTTTTTATCAAATTATTTATCTATTGCATTAATAACAAAGCTCAAAATTGCATAGATCTCAGACCCGTATTAACGCAGTTTCCTTAATATTCAAAATGTCCTAATTGCAGCATGATGCTAATAAGAAGAAATTGTTACTGTTTTGACAATTTCATACGAATTATCGGCTGAGTGGGTCATGATTCGGATTTCTTGAATGCAGCATACAAAATATGGTATTTTATTATGATTTCTGTCAAATTCAATGCTTCTGATTGGTCAATCTGGGAGGTAGCGGTATTAGGAACTAACTTGGTAATGGAGATACCGGAGATTGGAATTGATCACGCATTTTATTACCGATTTACTCTGGATCTGACGTAGTTAGAAGCCAAACATTTTATGAAATGGGTACTATATTGGATATTCTATTAAATAATTTTTAACACATTTTTATTAACTCTCGTCTGTTCGGTACAAATTTTGCAATGGATTTCAAGCTCGATTCACATCTACCAGCACGTAGCGTGTCTAGCACGTATCGTGTCAGACACGGCACAGACACAAGTTTTCATATCTACCGACAATCGGCCATTCTTGGAGATAATTTCAGACTGTGTCCGTGCGGACACGCTACGCTTACAAAATAGGATATTGAAGTATAGAACAATGTAGGTCAGTAAATAAACTTCAAATACAAACCTCACTCTGTACTTGTCATGCCACATCCTGTCGATGGGAACTCCACTTCTGCTCTCGATAAAGAACTCGTTGAATCGGTCGTCAATCTCTCCTGCGAACAAATATGTCTATTAAAATCTTAGAATACAGAAATACCCAGAATGAGTGACGGCACACGAAAAAGGTGACAATCATTATGTGGGCGACGCAGCTTCTATAGACTTTTCGTTCATTAGTCATCAGCAGGGCTAACATGCGCAGCGTTACAAAACTATCTCGTCGCATTATCTCACGCCAATACTAGATAATGACATTTTATCTATCGAAATGTACAGTCACGATCCTTCCCGGTGATACATTTTGTCAATAAAGTCCCTTGAACCGTTCAGGTCCAGAATGTCCAATTCCCGTAATGTCCAACTCCCTAAATGTCCAATTACCAAAATGTCCAATTCCCGAAATGGTACGTATTTTGTATGTATTTTTCATAAATCCTCAGCACTTTTTAGACTTTTTCGTTTTTTGATGATTTTTTGTATCCCATAAACTTTGTTTTGTTTTTGTTTTTTTCGTTTGTTTTTTGTATTTTTTGTTTTCATTACACAGAGTATTTTGATAGCTGTCAAACACGACTTTATACATTTTTACAAGTCTATTGTTATGAATAATAAATAAATGAATATATTTATTTCTAACAAACAAAAAACAAACTTACAATATAATTATGTTTACATTGGTGTCGATTCTCTTGTTGACGAACTAAACTTATTTTAAACTATAGTAGATACAAGAAAGGGATGGCAACAATTTTAAAACTGTCAAATTAGTCGAAATTTGGATTTCCATACAAGTTTAGTCATGATCTCGGAACGTGCCCACTAAAATACAAAGAAATGTAACACGTAAACTCACGTAAACTAATTTGACAGTTATCTACACTCATATCGTAAAATTCGAATTATGAACTCGAAAGTAATGTCATAATGACATACTTTACGCACATGCACCTGTAATGAATTTAAAAATAGTACCCAACTAACAAAAAATGATCTTACAAATATCCCAAGACCACATTTTTTTCAGTCTTATATCACACTTATAGACACATATAAGTGTGGATTTGGGCGCACTTTATAAGTATATTCAACCTTATAGTCCTCTTACTAATGCTATTTTAAGTGTAATATCGCTAGTAGTCCTCTTTGTGATCTCCTAATAAGAGTAATCACAAATCGCCGGCGCCGTGAGCTAAAGAGAAACTTTGCGAAAATAAAAAACCGGCCAAGAGCATGTCGGGCCATGCTCAGTATTATAGGGTTCCTTAAGTAGTTGTACAAACGAATCAAATCGAATATTAATCATGGCTATTTTAGTTTTTGCAATAATCGGCAGCATTCGCGACTCAGAGCGTGTTGTTAGTAGCGCCATCTAGCGATAAATTCAAGAAGCCAAATTTAAGAAGTCTGATTGATGTCAAAGTTACTTTTTGTGATTTTTTCAAATAGAAAGTAGCTAAAGGAGCATTATTTGCCATGATAATTTTTCTCTAAGGTCAATGACCTTTGAACTAGGACGTTTTAAGTATTTTTCGGTTTTCTGTCTATAACTCAAAAAATTATAATCACATTATACTCGAAATAATTTTAAAAGAGAGTTTTCACAAAGGTCTATCAATGTGGAAGATTATAAGTTTCTACGTTGCATAGTTTAGAAATGGCAGGGACACATTGCAAGCCACTTTGGCGGGCTATATTTCGCAGATGGTACACCTGATAAAAAAGTGGTGTATGAAACATTACCTTCATTTTAGTAGACCTATTCAATGATACCCCACACGATGGGGTGCAGCGAAAAAAAATATTTTTTCCCCATTTCACATGTATGGGCGCCACCCCTAAAGAACGTAAAAACTATTTTTTTATTCTTTTAAAATTGAGATCTATAGATATACCAGGCCCCTCAGAAAGTATTGCGAAAAAAAGTTTTTATATATGGGAGACTGGCCAGTTATAATGTTTTTCGAAAATATGATTATTTATAAGTAAAAATAAGTAAGTTCCAATTTCAAAATTTCCCTCCACATTTTTTGCGAGTTAATTCAAAGTATTGTGTCTCACTGAAATATGGATCTGCGCCGGGAACATTTTAGAGCTATGATTTTATACGATTTCAAGTGTCGCCTGAAACCGGATGAATCGTACGATAGACTTCAAATGGCATTCATGGATGAAGGCCCTTCCAAGGCAACCGTGTATCGTTGGTATAACGAATTCAAGCGCGGTCGACCAACTTTGGGGGATGACGAAAGAAGCGGTCGCCCTTTGACGGCTGTTACCGAAGAAAACGTGCTAGCAGTGAAAAATTTAATCCAAGACAATAGGCGAATTACATATCAGGAGATTCAACACATATTGAAGATTGGATCGGGAAGCGTTCACGAGATTCTACACAGCCATCTTCGCGTGAGGAGGATAGTATCACGCTGGGTGCCGCACAACCTCACCGATGCTCAGAAGCAGGCCCGGGTGGAATGGTGCCGTGATATGCTTAACAAATTTGAAGCAGGCTCGTCTCGGCGTGTTTACGACATCGTTACAGGTGATGAGTCCTGGATTTATCAATACGACCCAGAAACCAAGCGCCAGTCGACTGTTTGGGTGTTTCAAAATGAGCCAACGCCTACCAAAGTGAAGCGATCTAGAAGCGGGGGTAAGATTTTGATCGCTAGCTTTTTTAATTTGACTGGCCACTTGGTATCAATTCCCTTACGGGATCAAAGAAGCATTAATGCCGAATGGTATACTACCAAATGTTTGCCAGAAGTTTTCTCTGTTATAAGCAACAAGCGACCAAACACAGGGCTCCGCGGGCTACTGCTCCACCACGACAATGCACCTGCGCACACCGCACTCAAAACGAGGGACTTCCTGGACAGCACGCCAGTCAAACTCCTGGGTCACCCTCCTTACAGCCCTGATCTAGCACCGTGTGACTTCTTTTTATTCCCAAAAATAAAAAATCAGCTCAAAGGGATACAATTTTCGTCGCCGGAAGATGCGCTGGCTGCGTTCGAGCAGGCTGTAAACGAGGTGTCTGCGGCGGACTGGAAAAAGTGTTTTGAAAACTGGTTTAGGCGCATGAATCTTTGTATAGAGGCTGGTGGAAAGTACTTTGAAAAGATTTGATAAAAATATATGTACGTATAGAACAATTTTTTTTAGTTTCGCAAAACTTTCTGAGTGTCCCACGTATATATGCAGACTATTTTTTGACAAAATTTCATTTACTTATGTTTATAACTGTAGAAGTTATTAAGCTGTAAAGGATTAGGACAGACGGACAGACGGACGGACATGACGAAACTATAAGGGTTCCTTGTAGGACTTCGGAACCCTAAAAAGTTGCGTAAAAACTTAAGTATTATATTTTATTTCATTTTCCTACGAAAAGCTTGTGTGTAAGCTAGTTTGTCACGCACTTTATGCGATTATTAGGTTGCGAAGTAGTTTTCCTCGATTATTTTGAAATTTGAATATCAATATTTTCACGGGCCTTTTCAAAAATGTGTCTTTTATAATATATTATTTTAATTATTTGTGAAATTATATCAAAATGTCGCCATTACGACCAACCACGACTCATAAGTGCTTTATCAGAACAATATAAGTCCAGTATTCTTGTGTAAGGTTTATATCGCACTCGTAAAAGTCAAATTAAACCTAAAACCATTGTCTACACGGCCATACTGCTCATAATTTTAGGGTTCCTTAATAAGTAAAAGCAAGACAAACAACGAAGTCGCTTATATTATGTTTTTTCTTGAGCGGTTGTTTGGAATAGCTTGCGGGCATCCTTGGGTAACATGTGTTTGACTCCGTTATTCAGAATCACAGCTAGTTCATTATAAGCTAATTGTGTTATATACACACCGGCACAATTAGCGGAACACAAAAAAAGCAGGATTTTAAAATCTTTTACTTGAGGAACTGGCCAGTTATTATGATATTTTTTGAATTTATTGTCAAATTTGAAAATAGAAAATTAGATGACATACACTTTTTTCATTCATTTGTTTTATTTTCCCGAACAATACGTTTTGTCAACTTGTTCGAGTAATAACTACGTAATTGTAATTTTTTTGAAAAATTGCACTTAATGGTTTTTTATAAATTTGTTATTCTATAGGCAATTTTGTTTATTAAAAGCTCTTTATTATGCCTGACTTAACATCACTGGAAATCATTAGGGCTGATGAAATGAGAAGAAATGGCCATACCTACAGATCGATTGCCTCAAGGCTGCGTCGATCAGTATCAACGATTCATCGCAGCATCCAGCGGTACAGATCGTCTAATTCTCTTGTGAGGAGGAGGGGTCAAGGTAGAAAAAGATGTACATCGAGGCGAGATGACAGTTTTTTACAACTTGGAGTTCGTAGGAATACGCGATTAACGGCTGTACAAGCTCGAAATGAACTGGAAGACGTTCGAGGAGTACGAGTAAGTGAGCGTACAGTTCGAAGGAGATTTGAAGAAGTTGGTTTAGGGTCGTATGTACCTGCCAAAGGCCCAAAACTTGAGAGACGTCACCGCGTAAACCGATTAAGCTATGCGCGAGAACATCGTCATTGGGATTTGAACGAATGGCAGCAGGTTCTCTTTACTGATGTGTACAGAGTTCTTTTAAAACAGATCGATGGGAGACAGCGAATATGGAGACGCAAAGGAGAACGCCACATACAGTCTAATTTTGAACACACAGTGGCTTATGATGGCGGCTCGATTATGGTTTGGGGAGGGATATGTTTGGGAGCTCGCACGGAGTTAGTGATAGTCACAGGAGGGACCATGACAGCAGATCGATACATCAGAGACATTTTAGAAGAACATGTTGTATCATTTGCCCCATTTATTGGTGACGACTTTATTCTAATGCAAGATAATGCTCGTGCTCATAGTGCACAATCGGTACAGGCATATCTGAGCCACGTAGGTATACCGGTGATGCAGTGGCCAGCAAATTCCCCCGATATGAATCCGATAGAGAATGTCTGGGACTTGCTAAAAAGAAGGGTTAAATCCAGAATGCCACCCCCCAACAATCTGAATGAACTTGGAAACGCATTACTTGAGGAGTGGGAGCGGTTGCCTCAAGAAATCATCGATAACATAATCTGTAGCATGCCCAGACGAATGGAAACCGTAATCAGAGCAAGAGGGGGAAACACTCGTTATTAATTTTGCTTTAATTTTATTGTTAAATCATTTAATGCTTACTTTTTTTATTTTTTGTGATGGTTCATAATCATCTAAAAATTTTTAGATTTTTATTTCAAATTTCTTTATTTTTCAATAAAAAATAACGAAGACTTTTCAAAGTCGTTGTTAAAAGATGTTAATCAATTTGTTATTTTGTGTCTAATTACATTTTCGTCAAATATATGCGTTATTATCTCATAGTCTCACTTTTTTTTCCGTTCCGCTAATTGTACCGGTGTGTATATTATATTTTATGGCCCATTTTTTAATATTTTCTCGAAACTGTATTTTTTTATTCATAATCCGTAACCTTAATTTCATTTTCACTACTTCGGTCACTGCAGTCACTATTACTGCTTCGTTCAATACCACCAAAAAAGTCGTCTTTATTTTGTACGGAACCATCAAAAATATTTTTGTGTCAGTTGCACGAGATGCTCGGAGAAATACTGATTTTGGATTAATAATTTATCTAAAGGATATAATAGAAACTTAATCATAATACGTACTAAATATTAAAATGGTCTATTGCCTGATTTTATAACAATTTCTCGTGTCAGAAACAACAAGGAAAATAAATAACCCTTAATAGAGAATTGTAGGACTTTTAAAATGCTACTATTCTTTAATATGTCTTAGGTGAGATAAATCACACTTTTAAAACACTATTTTTACAGAAGTCTAATAAAACACTATTTTTACAGAAGTCTAATAAAACACTTAGTATAGTCACTTCTAAGATTGAATGTACTTATAAAATGTTTTTATAAGTTTTAATTAAGAATCAAAGGCAATTAGACTTGAAAAAGGCGCTTATAATGCCACTGCTCTTATTAATATTATATAACGTTTTCTTATATACGTCTATAAGAATAATGTTACAAGTATGAATGCTCTTAAAACTTAAATAGACTTATAAAATAACACTATTAGGGTTTCTGGCTTAATCAGAACACATATAAACCTTATATGAAACCATAGCTCTTACAAGCTTTTGTTTGTAAGGGTATTAAGAGTTTCTGGCTTAATCAGAACACGTATAAACCATGTATGAAACCATAGCCCTTACAAGCTTTTTTTTGTAAGGGTATTTTGCTAGTTGGGTAGTTTATGAAACTGTTGCATAACAGGGGTTATTAAAACACGAGTGTGAGTTTAAAAACCGAGCCGTAGGCGAGGTTTTTGATAGCATCACACGAGTGTTTTAATACCTAGTTATGTCAGTTTCATACACTATTTTATCTAAACTCATAGAATTTTAAATAAAATACCAAAGTCAAAATCTTGTTTTAACATTGTTGTAGTTTTTCTTAATTTTTCTGGTAAAAGATAGTTCGTCATTTACGTTGCTGCATCCAGAAATTCAGGCGGGGTCATATTCTCCTCAGTTCAGTATCACTGCTGTAGTCAGATATTTTTGCCCAGAATAAAACTTTAGACATACAAAACCATAATAATAACGTAAACAATTACAATAAATTTACAAGTAACGATGACCAAATCCAGTAGGTCATGGCGCGCGGCCGCGCACGCGCCCCAGCGCGCGCCTACACAGATAATAAAATATAGTCTGGCGAAAACATTATAATCGGAACTAATTTTCTATCCTTGTCATGATTCCGTCAATCTCTGTTTTATCATACAAAAAATGTGCCTGTTATCACTTAAATATAATTAAAAGCAATATGACAATCCATACTTCTGCCAAAAACGCGATTTTAAACGATAAAATTTTTCAATGTATGACTAGTGGCGCCACCCTGAATTTTGTGTACTCATTGGTGCCAAACTGTACGACTGAAAAAAAAAAGGTTTGAAAACTCCTTGGTTGGGTCGAAGTGGCAGTAAAAACTCCTTAGTTGTGCTGAAGTGTGCGGTTATCGATAAAAAATTAAATTACCGCATTGTTTTGTTCAGCAAACTGTATCGTAATGAAACTTTTTAAATTCATTACAGGTGCATGTGCGTAAAGTATGTCATTATAACATTACTTTCGAGTTCATAATTCGAATTTTATGATACAAGTGTAGATAAATTTAATTACGATACAGTTTGCTGAACAAAACAATGCGGTAATTTTTTTTTCCATAACCGGACACTTCAGCCCAACTAAGGAGTTTTTAATGCCACTTCGACCCAACCAAGGAGTTTTCAATCCTTTTTTTTAGCAGTCGTACAGTTTGGCACCAAAGAGTACAAAAAATTCAGGGTGGCGCTACTAGTCATACATTGAAAAATTTCATCGTTTATAATCGCGTTTTTTATGACATTACTTTCGAGTTCATAATTCGAATTTTACGATATGAGTGTAGATAAAATAATTAACTAAATAACAAGCCAAATTATAATACGTCATATCGCAATCGGATAATTATTAAACACAGAATAAAAGAGCTACCGTGACGGTAAAATTATTCATAAATCTTTTGTAAAATGAAAAAAGCTTCCGTTTTTGTCGCTTCCTGATGAAGAAAATTAACCAAACACGGCACAAGTAACTACAACTTCGATTAATAAAAAATAAAATAAAGTATTTTTCACTACCTACACAAAAACAAATTAAAATGCATCGCGCGTCGCTTAGGTCAAATGAAGAGAGGGCTAAAATCCGGGCGTGGTGAGGTAAGTCGGATCGGCAGAAGGAAGGAGGCCGGAGTAAGTGAGTGGCCATTCTATACGTACTACTATTATATAATATGTTCTGTACCCTCGTGACTACCTCAGAACAAAGCTCAAGTTTCTGCACACCTTTTTACATAATTATTTTGTTTGTGATCGTGGAACATCAAGTCTCCTGACGTGAGACTAACCCACTCGTTGCATTGGCGCTGCGTCCACCTTGTACTCATAGAGATATTATCACCGAGCATTTGGACACATTGAAGCTTATAGTTTGATTTTATGACTCCACTCTACTATGCTGTTCATGTATTTCATATAGAAAGACATAAAATTCATGTCATCCTGTATGAAATACTTTAGATGAGTTGTGGAATAAAGCTTTCTAATAAAAAACATACACTAATAATTTGTTTTCACTGGCATTCTTATACGTATAGTTGATACTTACCGTGTATGAGCCACCGTGTTAGCATAAGCAGCAGCGGGTATGTCAGCGCCGTTAACAACCGACGCGCTAACATCGCCACGCGCTCGTCACCATGACGCACAAATCTGTGCACGCATGAGGCGAGCTCACCACCTGCACAAGGAGATGATATTGATAATAATTCAATTCAATTCAATATATTTATTTGCTAGAATATGGTACATAACTAAGTGTTACAAAATTTTCGTGTTCTAACATATCCTGTCACGTATGACGTGCAAACATACTTAGGGTGCACGTCATACGTGACAATAGTTGACAATAGTTATCATAGATAGGCGTAGTCAGCAAGAGGTTCTTTTGAATTTATGGGCTCATTGTATCTCTGATTTTGTGATATTATAGTCCACTTAATCAAGAAATGAAATGAAAGCAGTGATAGCCTAGTGGTTGAACGCTTGCCTTCCACGCAGGAAGGTGTGAGTTCGATCCCGGCCTGCAGGCCGGGATCGAACTCACACCTCTGACCTCCTCTGACTTTTCGAATTCATGTGCGGATGTATATTCGATTATCACTTGCTTTAACGGTGAAGGAAACCATCGTGAGGAAACCTGCACACCTGAGAGTGCTCCATACAGTTCTCAATAATGTGTGTAGTCCGCCAACCCGCATTAGGCCAGCGTGGTGGACTAAGGCCTTAGCCTTCTCGTACTGAGAAGAGGCCCGTGGCCAGCAGTGGGACAGTAATGGGCTGGTTATGTAATCAAGAAATGTATATACAGGTTGATTTGTAATTCGACCTATTCCATGAAAGGGGTTATACTAGAGCTCATTTGCAACAAAAATTATCCCATGAACCAGGGGCGCCAGTGATTTGTTTTCAAGTTATAGCAGTTTTAAGATTTTTTTGATATGGAAAAATACTAACATAACATAACATCACACCTGTATTTCCCCGAAGGGGTAGGCAGAGGTGTATAGTACACCGACATTTCGCCAGTTACGTTGTAAGTCCCATGTAATAGGGGGTGAGCCTATTGCCATTAACCGGGCACAAATCCAGACTCCGGGCTGCTACTGAGAATTTCCCAATGAAAAAACCCAATAACACTTTTCCGGAAAAAAAAAAAAAAACTAATTGAGTAAAATCTATCCTACTCTGGGCACTCGATTTACACTTTCCTGAAAGCTGATGAGGCATTTATCAAAAAGTTTGTCCGTGACGAAATAGGAGTTCCCATTTTTTTTCAACTTTTTATTTGACCTAATTATAGCTAATGCCATAGGAACCATACATGATATACATGATTATATTAGAAAGATATCATAATATTATATCTTATAGTAAATATCATCGATTGATGTAAAGGACATTGCCCATTCTCTTAGGAGCTTTAGGCCCCTCAAAAAAAATTGCTATGTCACGACGGTTTTTGTCTTATTTTTTAGACCAAGAATTATCTTTTATTATTCTGCAAACGATTTTAATTTTTTCACCCTGGTTTAAGAGAAATCTAATTTTTTCCAACTCCTTAACTGATTTATAAGTACGCTCCGTGCATCGTTGGGCGATATAACTGAACGCACACATAAGGACATCCAGAGACACCATGTATGGTGTTGCAAGATATAATTTATTTATTTATTTATTTAATTCTTTATGCACAACAGGGTACAAAGGCGGTCTTAACGCCATAGGCGTTCTCTACCAGACAACCTTAGGGTAATGCAGAGACAAAGAATAGGGTAGATGCACCAGTAAAGTAGTAAAATATGTTTCGTACTACAGACTTATAACTACATATAAAAAAAAATAGATAAATACATATGTACATTATACATATAATAAAATATATATATTATACATACCTACATATATAACATCAAGATAATTCAAAGTCGAGCTGAATCTGCTAAATTGTTTTCACGGAAATATTTCCTTAACTTAATTTTAAAGGCGAGCCGACAATAATATAATAATTATTATTATTATTATATAATTATTTTATTAATCGATTTTTGAAATCGATTTTGTAGTATTTTTTAAATAATAACATTGCAAACTTTTAAGATTTTGCGTGTGTGCGTTAATATCGATTTTATAAGTAACTAGCTGTGCCCGCGACTCCGTCCGCGTGGATGTCGGAAAATAACATCGTGTCATAATTATGAACACAATGTCTTCAAATATATACATATAAGCGCCTACACAGACTATTACACTATTTACCGACCATACTATATTTTGTTTTTACAACCAACCGGCTAAGGTGATGGAATTTCATGGAATTAGCCCTAAACTCCCTCATTCTGAGAAGACGCTCGTGCCCAGCAGTGGGAAGTAATTGGGCTGATTATGTTATTCTATAACACTAACCACATCTCTTCTTATGCTGAGAAGAGGCCCGTGTCCAGCAGTGGGACTGTAATGGGCTGGTAATGTTATGTTATTATAGAATACTAATAATATCCAGTTCATTAACTCTTCTCATTTTGAGAAGAGGGCCATACCCAGTAGTGGGACAGTAATGGGTTGACTACGTTATGTTATTCTATATTTTCTAGTTTCTTAACTCTTCTCGTTCCGAGAAGAGGGCCGTGCCCAGCAGTGGGGCAGTAGGTAATGAGCTGATTATGTTATGATAATCTATTACACTAACAATATCCAGTTCCTTAACTCTTCTCATTCCAAGAAGAGGGCCATGCCCAGCAGTGGGACAGTGATGGGCTATGTTATGTTATTCTATATTTTCTATAATACTAATATAATTCAGTTGTATTTTTAGGAACCTGCAACCTGCATCCAACCAACAATCATGACCTCTACTTTGTATGCAACTTAATACAATAGAGGGGTCAAGCTGTATCGCTGGATCTACTCAACCGATTCAGATAAAACATACCCTATATTTTAAGTTAGACTAATACCAATACAAATGCTAAGTTTCATTAAGATCCGTTCAGCCGTTTTCACGTGATGAGGTAACAAACAGACAGACAGACAGACAGACAGACAGACATAAATTTTTTAAACGATTGATTCGTGTTCTATAGCTTATTTCTAGTCCCCCTAGCCGGTTTTCGCGAAAAAAAACTCAATGTACAGACTTTTCGACCTTTACAGTTTTATTATAGTATAGATATTTCAGTTAATTTAAAATGATTATAACAATATTTACAATAAATGCGTAGGTATTTTAAAGCAATGAATCATCTTATTTTTCTGTACAAAAAGATTTCAAAAATACGTTTTGCAATTTCTTTTGATTTGACGTCATATTAGTGATTTTTTTTCAATTTTTAACAGATTTACGCATGCGAACCGAAATCTAAAGATATAAATTGTGGAAAGCAAAAATAAGAAATCAATCGATCAAGATAAGTCTAGTATAATAGCACCTGAAACACAGTAAAAGTGAATTCATAGAAGTATCGCTATTTAGAATCGATTCCGATTATTTGTTGAAATAGTCTGATATCTGGCAACATTTTCGTTCGGTTTGAATGGAGGATATACTTACGATTCAGTTTAATACATATTTATTATGTTTTTTAATGCTAGGGTGAAAGAAATGTTGATAAAGAACAAATAAACGTGAAAAAATAAGACATAATTTTTGAATAACATACAGTTTTGACCAAGGGCGGATCCAGCCTTTGTGTTAGGGGGGGGGTCGCGTACTTATATTCAGCCCCGGATCTACATTTTTAAAAGGAGGGTGCAGAGTCCAATTTGCCGCCTTCTAGGAAAAAACATTTAACCAATAAAATTCTAGGATTTTCGTCATTTTAGCTGAAACATGAATTTTAGAGCTTTACAATTCCTCTTTGTAGAATATTAATGTAACGGAATAGTTGCTTGCAATACCTAATTACCTATACCTACGCAAAAGAAGGAGAAAGGATAATTTAAACAGGCGCGAGCGAAGCGAGCCCGAAATTTTTCTGTTTCGGATTTTTTTCTATTAACGTACTTAACAGAATAATTGATTACAACATACGTCTAGTACGCAGAAAATAGAAAGACAGAGAGATAAGCGCGAGCGAAGCGAGCACGAAATTTTTTGGACTGTTCATGAACAAACTGTGCAGTGCCTTTGTACTATTCATTTCTATGTATTTTATTTATTACTAGCTTTTACCCGCGGCTCCGCTCGCGTTAAATTCTGCTAACCCACGTCAGTCCAGTCCAGTCCAGTCCATTCTAGTCCAGTCCACTGTCCCACTGTCCCGCTGTCCCGCTGTCCCGCTGCCCCACTGCCCCGCTGCTCCGCTGCCCCACTGCCACAATGCCCTGCTACCCCACTGCCCCGCTGCCCTACTGCCCCAATGCCCCGCTACCCCACAGCCCAGTTTCCCCGCTGCCCCTCTACCCCGCTGCCCCATCCCACTGTCCCGCTGCCCCACTGCCCCACTGCCTAGCTGCCCCGCTGCCCCACTGCCCCACTACCCCGCTTCCCCACTGCCCCGTTGCCCCACTGCCCCACTACCCAGCTGCCCCACTGCCCCACTGCTCCACTACCCCGCTTCCCCACTGCCCCGTCGCCCAGCTGCCCCGCTGCCCCACGGCCCCGCTACCCCACTGACCCACTGCCACGCTGCCCCACTACGCCACTGCCCCCCACGGCCCCGCTGCCCCGCTACCCCACTGTTCCACTGCCCCGCTAACCCCGCTGCCCCATTGCACCGCTGCCCCACTGCCCCGCTGCCCCACTATCCAACTGCCCCACTGCCTGCACCGCTGTTTCACACTGCCCCGCTGCCCCACTGCCCCACTGCCCCGCTTCCCCACTGTACCGCTGCCCCTCTGACCCACTATCCCACTACCCCGCTGCCCCGCTACCCCACTATCCCACTGCCCCCAGACTGCCCAGCTGCCCCGCTGCCCTGCCCTCCACTGCCCCGCTGCCCCGCCGCCCCGCTACCCCACTGCCCCACTGCCCCTCTACCCCGCTGCCCCACTGCCCCGCTGCCCACCTGCCCAGCTGCCCCACTGCTCCTCTGCCCCAAGGCCCCGCTGCCCCACTACCCCACTGCCCTCCAATGCCCCGCTGCCCCGCTGACCCGCTACCCCACTGCCCCACTGGCCCGCTACCCCGCTGCCCCACTGCCCACCTGCCCAGCTGCCCCACTGCCCCGCTGCCCCACTGCCCCGCTGCCCCACTATCCCACTGCCCCAATGCCTGCACCGCTGCCCCCCACTGCCCCGCTACCCCACTGCCCCGCTACCCCACTGCCCCGCTGCCCCAATGCCACGCTGCCCCGGTAACCCACTGCCCCGGTAACCCACTGCCCAGCTGCCCCACTACCCCACTGTCCCACAGTCCCACTATCACTGTCCTACTGTCCCACTGTCTGCACCGCTGCCCCCCACTGCCCCGCTGCCCCACTACCCCATTGCCACGCTACCCCGCTGCCCCTCTGCCCCGCTGCGCCACTATCCCACTGTCCCGCTTCCCCAGTGCCCCGCTGCCCCACCACCCCACTACCCCACAACCTGCCCAGCTGCCCCACTGCCCCGCTTCCCCTCTGCCCCGCTTCCCCACTGCCCCGCTGCCCCACCCCGCTGCCCCGCTGCCCCACTTTCCCGCTGCCTCGCTGCCCCGCTGCCCCACAAACCCACTGCCCCGCTACCCCGCTGCCCCACTGCCCCGCTGCCCCACTATCACACTGCCCCACTGCTCCGCTGCCCCGGTACCCCACTGCCACGCTGGCACGCTGCCCTACTGCCTCGCTGCCCCGCTGCCCCACGGCCTCGCTGCCCCGCTGCCCCGCTGCCCCACAGTCCCGCTGCCTCGCTGCCCCACAATCCCACTGCCCCACTGCCCCGCTATCCCACTGCCCCACTGGCTCACTGCCCCGCTGCCCCGCTGCCCCAGTACCCCACTGCACCACTGCCCCGCTGTCCCACCGTCCCACAGCCACTGTCCTACTGTCCCACTGTCCCACTATCCCACTGTCCCACGGCCCACTGTCCCACTATCTCACTATATCACTAATCACTATCGTCCCGTCCCATGTCCCATGTCCTGTCCCATGTCCCATCCTATGTCCAGTCCCATGTGCCGTCCCACTGTCCTGTCCCATGTCCCGTCTCATGTCCCGTCCCATTTCCCGTCCCATGTTCCGTCCCCTGTCCCGTCCCTTGTCCCGTCCCCAGTCCCGTCCCCTGTCCCGTCCCCAGTCCCATCCCCTGTTCACTCCACTCCACTCCACTCCATCGTACATTACTATCCGCTCGTGCAAATGCATAGAAGCTTCGATCTGTCGGGTGAGTACGCAACCCACGAATTATTTTTTTTCTTTTTTTCTTTCTTTCTTTCTTTCTCAAAACCCATACCAGTTTTTAAGTCAGATCATCAGCTTTCAAACAAAAAAAAAATCATCAAAATCGGTCCAGTAGTTTTAGCGTGATGCTGGAACAAACAAACAAACAAACAGACGCTAGACGTTTACAATTTTATAATAGTTAAGATTATTTCTCTGTGTGTGCATACATTTAATAAATAAATAAACTGATTAGCTCTTCACCAAAGCATAGATATTCTATGACAAAAGAGTACGCATTTATTTGAGCGCAACCCGTTCTTGCGGCGCCTATAGCGGCTAATAGTAGATGCTATAGCGTAAATAACTAAATATAAATTTACGTTATGGCAGTCCTACTCTTTTATAGGCAAAGAAATTGAGCAAGAGCGCGAGCGTAGCGAGCTCGAAATTTTTTGGTATTTTTTGCAAACCCAGATTATATTTACTTGCTCGAGTTTTAAGAACTTTTTTAATTGGGATGTTACTTTTCCATTCCGATTTTCAAAAAACTAATTATTTATCATCTAATATCGAGGCTAACATGGTTGGAAGTTAAATAGTTATTTCTGTTGTTGATGGTTGGCTAAGTATTCAATCGACGGAGACGCAACGGGGAGATAGGAGGAGAACCTCGTGGCGGCGTAGGCGGTGCTGCAAAATAAACTTTAAATCGTGCGTATTTACAATGAACGAACGGGTTCGGGTGCGAGTTCAATTTAGTAATTTCATGTGTATATCTTGTTTCATTAGTATGTAACACGTACATACATTCATTTATTCATTGTATATACATTTGGTAAATTATGTAAACAGGAAAAAAAACTATGGTTGCCCTAGGCCCAGGGGGGGGTCATGACTCCCATGACCCCCACCCTGGATCCGCCCTTGGTTTTGACATTGCACCAAAAATGGGCCCATCCGTGGGCATTGTCCTTTTAATTTTATTAAGACCGCCCATGTACCCATAATTTATACGTTGTTCCTATTTACTACTATTTTCATGGTGTACAATAAAGTATATTCAATCTATCTATACCAGCGGTTCTCAAACTTTTTTGGTCACGGAACCCTTTTGACAAGCAAAATACTTGACGGAACCCTACAATAAAACAATACTTTTTAAAAGTGTATTCTTTATTATATAAGCATAATAAAAGTACAATGTAACAGTTACTAATTATTACTTACTTTAACCACATGCCAAGTACAATAATAGAAGATATTAAAAATGAAAAAATCTTAACTAATGGGAGGTATGAAACTGTTTTTTATTTTTCATCAATTGGTTGATATCAGGTTTGATAGAAGACATTTGAAGTCTCATATCAGGTTCGGCGTCCAGTCTATTGCGATATTTTGTTTTCGTGGCTGCATAGGTTGAGAATCCTGTTTCGCACAAATATGTTGTTGGGAACGGGAGAAGAATATTCAGAGCCATTCTGCCAAGCATTGGATATTCATCACGGATTCTGCACCAAAAATCGTTGAGAGGCGTCGTTTTGAACAGTGACTCCATACTTGTGTCTGATGACATTTCTAAAAGAGATTCATATATCTCGTTTGACATACTTTCGGGCTTTTGCAAGTTGGGTAAAAAAGGATTATGAATCCATGAATTCAGCTTCATTTTTGTATTATGTTCTTCGGGAAAATACTTTACAAAAGATGCGCGCATCGAAGTGAGATATTGGACCAATTCTTCAAACACATCATCTTGAAACATTTCCGAGTCGTTATCGCTAACAAACTCACTGAGTGACGTAAAGCTTTCTATTTCTCTCTTACCAACGCAAATAATCCAAAAATCTAATTTTCTTTTGAAGGCAGTTATTTTGTTATAGGCCTGGAACACTGTTGTCTGTTTACCTTGCAATGATAAATTCAATTCGTTCAGTTTTTGAAAGATATCCGCCATAAAAGACAATCGGAACAACCAAGTTTTATCATACAAACGGTCTTTCAAATTAAAAGAAACTGTATCTGCTGAAAGAAACATTTGTAACTCGGCTCTAAGTTCAAATAGCCTTGTTAAAGTTTTACCCCGAGACAGCCATCGCACTTCTGTATGGAGCAGCAGTGTTTTATGTTTGCTGCCACAATCTTCACACAATAATGAGAACAATCGGGATTGTAGTGGTCGTGATTTGATAAAATTAATTATTTTTACCGCTTCATCCATAACTAATTTTAGATTTGACGGCATTTGCTTCATCGCAAGTGCTTGTCTATGCAGAATACAATGGCTGGAACTACAATTAGGCGCTTTACTTTTTATTCGTGATACTGCTCCTGCTGTTTTACCTGTCATCGCCTTGGCCCCATCTGTACAAATGTCGATGCAATCGTTCCAACTAAGATTATTTTCTTTAAAAAATATGTTTATTTTATTAAAAATTTCTTCCCCGGTAGTGTTTGTGGGCAGCGGTGAACACATAAGCATGTCTTCTTCAAAAGAACGTTCATATGGATATCTCACGATAACCAGCAAGATAGCCAGACCAGTGACATCAGTTGACTCATCCATTTGCAAGGCGAATCGTGTTTTTTGTAGACGTGCAACTAGTTCTTGTTTGACGTAGCTTGCCAGATCATGGATTCGCCGTGAAACAGTATCGTTTGATAGCGGTACAGTAGAAAGATGCTTTGCAGATTTTTCATCGAGCATACATTTTGTTATGTCTAACACACATGGCTTTATTAAATTCTCAGCGATAGTGTGCGCTTCACCTGCTTGTGCAATGCGATAGCTAACTAAATATGATGCCTCCGTGGCCTTTTCATTGATAGTTTGTGTTACATGCATCATATTTTTTTGACTTTCCAATAACTGTTCTTTTTTACGAACAAAAAATTCTTTATTCTTGTCTTTAGACTCGGGGTGTACAGTTTCTAAATGTCTGCGTAATTTGGCAGGTGCCATGGAACTATTAGGAAGCAGTTTACTACATAACATGCAGAGAGGTGAGCCGTTGGAATCAACAAATCCGAAACTGATATATGATTCATCATCATACTTCCTTTTTTTCGTCTTTGAAACCGTGGAGCTTGACGTCGTGGCATCATCGTCTGGATCGGTAATTGCTGTATTCTCCGCGCGTACTGCTTTTGAACATTCAGCGTCATTAGAAGATGTCGTTGCAACACGTTTAACACCTTTAAGCCAACGTTCCATTCTTCTTTATTAATAATGTTACACGTCAGGATGGTAGGGTCAAAATAATGCACAATCGTTACTGCGTTTATGAGACAAAGTTTAGTCCAAAGAAGAAATGTACAAAACTGATACAATCAGAATACAGCGGGCAGTAGAACTTACAAGAAGGCAGCAGGCTAGCCAGCTTGTAAGTAGGTAGGTACGAACTTATCGCTCCGAACGCTAATCGTCAACTGACTGACGAGGCGCGACTTTTTTTATATAATAGCGCTTTTATACTTAGTCCTAGACTCGAACTCGAACATTCTCAAAAATACTCGAGTCGGCGCCTTTGATAAACAAAAAGCGGAAATAAAAATATAAATACAAAAAAATGCGTTGTAAACAATCTCGACTTTATGCTTTTGAAGATAGAGCCGAAAGTCGCTTGTTCACAACTATAGCGTCTAATTCAGAGGCGGCTTTTATCAAAGGGACTGCGCGCTCACAAGTATACGCGCGGCGGGCGGATTCAAAACGTTCGACCAGTGACCAGAGAGAGGTGTTTTGTTTTATTTTTCTAAATTCTTGCGGAACCCCTACAGGGGTATCGCGGAACCCTAGGGTTCCGCGGAACACACTTAGAGTACCGCTGATCTATACTGTATCTCTCTATCTAGTGGTTCTATTAAATTTGAAAGTGATTTTGATGAACTGATTTTAAGCATGCGAAATCTGTGATTCGATTCGTGTTAATGGTGGAAACACAGTATTTTTTTCATCTTTACAATTCTTCTTCTTCTTCACGAGAAGAAGGTCTTTACAATAAAAAATTAAATCAATCATCTTTTTTGCCATTTAATTGACGACATTAACTTAGGTTAATTTCCCACAATTTGCAAATAATATTTATTTTCTTAATTTTTACAAAATATAGGGATAAGTTGTTTGACACCATTTTGTATAGTCGTTTATGCCAAGTATTTACTTTTATTTTTCTCTCAGTGAGTATACAATAAAGTATACTGTATCTCTCTATCTACTGGTTGTATTAATTTGTATTTGTAGGTACTTTTCTTGTGATGAGCGGCGTGCGCGATGTTGGCGAGCCAGGTTAGTCGGTGCAGCGGCTCCTGTGCCCATACGCACACTCTACGCAGCGTACCACCACCACCATCGCCCTCACAAGCCTAGTAACACACAAAATATATTCCGTAACATGACTTATCCAAAATATTTTTTTGCATAAATGTAAATTGTAACATACCAGTGTTTTGCGGCCGGTGAAAAAGTGAAATCTCCTTTTTATTCCAAATTATGACAGATTTAACTATTAAAATATATTATATATTTTTTTATTTTTTATTTAAATGCGAGACGAGATTAAAACTCCCGCCTCACTAATCAATACTGTACATAGTATACACACAAAAAAATTTCAACGACTTATCGAAAAGGAATTTATATAAAAGTTTTGATTAGCCGTATAACACCTATTATGGTACAATTTTGTGCAAAATATGAACCCCTTAAATTGGACCACAGAGAAGTTATGGTTTTTTTTTTGTTAATTTTTTTTCTCGGACATAAAGAGAAACTGGGTTGTGGTAATCTAACAAAATGTTGATCAAAGCATACAGTACTTTTACACATACATTTTATACATACAGTATTTTTTTCGTAACCTAATTCTTTGTTATCCAAAAGCAAAAAATAAATTTTATCAGGGTTAAAAATAAAATAAAAAATAAAAAACGTTTATTGCATAAAACATAGGCACAAGAAATTGAACTCTTGACTTTCAAATTCCTTGTCAAATTCCGTATCGCAACTTTTTTACCGGTATGGAAATTGTTATTTGTATTTTTTAAAGTAAGAATTCGAGTCCTTTCGTACATAAACGAAGTTATCAAGTGTTTCATTCACCGTTTGTTGCCTCTTAATGCAGCGAAATTGGTATTTATTCACCATAATTTTTCCTTAGTGTAGTAGAGTACAATTTTTTTGTTGTATAGTAAAAATACGGTGATTATATTTGTTATGTGGATTAAATAAAATACCTGAATGTTATATTTCGTATTTTTTAAATTATCGCTCGCATATTATCCGGTATCCGGCCAGATAGTAAATTTAGCCCAGATACCGGATAGTTACCGGATAACCGATTCATCTCGATATGCAATTATATCCTCTACTTCGTGTACATAAAAAATGAGGATGAAAAAACTCTAGATACATTATTTTATACTATTCATTTAAGTGTAAGTGTGTGTGTATGTAAGTGTAAGTAGTTAAGATTGTTCCAATATTATGTTAGTCGTTTGGTATGGGTTATAATTAATATCCCCACTAATTTTGTAAATGCTTAAGTTTCAACTTATTTTTTTTCCCTTTTGATGTCGAAATTACTTAAAAGAAGTCCGGAAAATACATAGGATACCATTTAACCTCGAAAAAATGTATAGTTCTGCAGGTAAAATCTATTACCGTTATAAACATTCGGTAAAATATTAAAATTGCTTGTAACTTCTGGATAACAAGGAATTCGGTCTCGAAATAATAATCAGTTTAGAGATTAAATTGATTGGTCGTTACTTCATTACTATTCGTAAGTAGGCGCGTAATATTGATGTTTTGTTATTCTTTTTAAAGGTATTATGAATTTATGAACTGGTAGTGCAGCGCAGCGCAGTGTTATTGGTTTTTTTTTCGGGCAAAGTGTTATTGGGTTTTTTCATTAGGAAATTCTCAGTAGCAGCCCAGAGTCTGGATTTGTGCCCGGTCAATGGCAATAGGCTCGCCCCCTATTACATGGGACTATAACATAACTGGCGAAATGTGGGTGTACCACACACCTCAGCCTACCCCTTCGGGGAAATACAGGCGTGATGTTATGTTATGTTATGTAGTGCAGCGCACGAGTCCACTTAAGGGACAGTTGCCACTGACCAGGACCCAGTTCCGCTCTGTCTGTAAAAATTTAGAAAAATATCCAAACCTTTTCCGTGGTTTGATTTAGGAGGTTCTCATTTTGCACAACATTGTATCATTATAATGCCACATTTACATTCAGCCCACTTGAGCAGGGAAGTGAGCATGGAAGTGGGTAGCACGAGTATGTAAACGGGTCCCTTCTCCTGCTCCCGCCGCTGCTACTCGCGCTGCGGGCACTCCCCAAATTAGCGGTTTTTCGTGCGGAAGTCAAAGCAAAGGGCAGCGCGAGCGCGAGTGTTCACATACTGCTCTCTTGCTCAGTAGAGATGGGTAGGTCCGGGGATAATTCGGAGTTGGATCTGGATGTACATCCAGCTCTTAAGATGTACATCCAGGTTCCGTGTCCGTCGGACCCATATGGGTCCGGCTATTCTAACCATGATCATCGGATCTCGGAGTGCGGAAGTGCAATGCAAAGATATAATAACGCTGTGATTCAATAACCCGAACTGGATCGAGTTCTGCATCAATCGAATTTGAATTCGAGTTAGTGTCAATTCGTATTGCATTTCTATAGGTATTGACATTAGCTCGATTTGGTTCAGAGCTTGAACCAGTCGGGAGCAAGGCCCCTTTATTAAGATTATGTAGTCTTAATTTCGATAAGGTAGGTAAATATTGTACAAAAGTAGATTATGAGATGAGGGAATCATTTCGATCACTGAAATGTTATTTATATACATAAAGGAAGGTATTACTTAAATAATTTAACTTTGAGTTAATGAATAATCATTAAAAGCGGTATAAACCGCTAAAATGAATCGACCCACTCCGATCGCGTATTCCCATTCCCCCGTGCGTCTCACTCCGACCCGTGCAGTTCAGTTCCGCAGCTCAGTGCGTGTCCGTTCTTTGCCGCTTGCCGCTCTGGCGTAGATACTGTCGTAGTGGTCGGACCGGTATCCGAGTTGCGTTTGGATGTACATCCATCAATAACGCAAGTGATGCGGGTCCGGGATTCGTATCCATCCGGACCTACCCATCTCTATTGCCCAGTTGCCGCCGAGCACGGGAAGTGAAAGCACGTGTGTAATGTTTTGTATAAAAACTTTTAAGTAAATATGCGGGTACTAAAAGCGTTAAATTACGATGTATTCATATCATCTACCATCTTCTACGGAAGAATCTATTGAAACATGGACATAATTATTTAAACTTAGGCGGCAGAGCGCCGAAGCCAGAGCTATTTCAACGACCGCCATTGCCCGTAGTCGAAAGCGAAGTGAGTAATGAAGAAGTATGTAAACGCTCACTGCCGTCGATGCTGCCACAGAAGTATTGCCGGCAGCGCGAGTGGCAGGAGGAGCGGCTGAATGTAAATGTGGCATAAGTGTTATACATATGTCTTATCGAAACTTGTATATTTGTCTTAATTCAGGAAATATATCTTCTTTTCGGTTTTTCGATACTGAAAATATCGAAACTTGTTTTTTTTTTTGTGTGAATACTATGTACAGTAGCGAGGTGGGAGTTTTACTTTCGCATTTAAAATAGTTAAATCTGTCATAATTTGGAATAAAAGGTGATGTCACTTTTTCACCAGCCACGAAACAGTGCATACCTGGGACTGTAGGAGCGCCACACTTCGATGATATTCGGCGAGTTCGTCTCTAATTGACGCCACAAGGCCTTCACCCATTAAACCTGTAGAAAACAATTTAGTCGTTATGTTAAACTAAACTACAGTAAAAAAAATATTACTCACTGAATACACCATTTATCGAAAATTCGTTTTTAACGATTGAAGTACAGGTACTGTAGTTTAATCAGACACTCTGTAAATTATACTTTGCTGTAGATAGAAAAAGTGCGTAAAACGGCCACTTCTGGCATTTATTTTATCCCTGGTATAATAAGATGTTTCACCAGATATTCTCTTCCCGCGATGACGGCTCGATGCCTCCAAACCACGTCACGATCAGTGTTGCCTTTGATTGATATCTTCAATATATTAAAGGAGATTTTTGTTCTTAATATAAAATAAATTCCTAACTAACCTAACTATTTGTTATCTTGTGTTATTCATCTAATTAGTTATTAAAGGAAACTGTATTAAATTACTAGTTCAAAAGTGATTCTTTATAGAAGCGAGTAAATGAAAAATACATTTTGCTCAGGAACCTAATTTATTTACACAAAGTGGCAGCACATCAAACTGACAAATGTCACGATAACAGCCCGCTATTGGCTTCACAGCCGTATGACGTAGTACGGAGGCAATCACGTGACCTATATGTCACGGGAAAAGAGTACCAGGTAAAACATCTTATTACACCATGATTCTATCTACAACTACAGCGAAGTGTAATTTACAGAGTTAATAGTTTCTGATTAAACTACAGTACCTATCTGTACTTCAATCGTTAAAAAAAACGATAAATGGTGTATTCAGCGAGTAATCATGTTTTTACTGATGGGGGCACCACTTGGCTGCTAAATTCCCCTTAAATTAGTTTAACATAACAACTACATTGTTTTCTACAGGTTTAATGGGTGAAGGCCTTGTGGCGTCAATTAGAGACGAACTCGCCGAATATTATCGAAGTGTGGCGCTCCTACAGTCCCAGGTATGTTACAATTTACGTTTAGAAAAAAATGGATAAGTCATGTTACGGAATATATTTTGTGTGTTACTAGGCTTGTGAGGGCGATGGTGGTGGTGGTACGCTGCGTAGAGTGTGCGTATGGGCACAGGAGCCGCTGCACCGACTAACCTGGCTCGCCAACATCGCGCACGCCGCTCATCACAAGAAAAGTACCTATTAATACTAATTTAATACAACCACTAGATAGAGAGATACAGTATACTTTATTGTATACTCACTGAGAGAAAATAAAAGTAAATACAAACACCAGTTTGGCATAAACGACTATACATTTTTTTTTATTAGTCATTAGTCATAAATTGCAAAATTTTAACTTTAAGGGTCGCTTCTCTGGCAGAAATTTGGGTGGTCTTATTTATTTTATCTACACTCGTATCGTAAAATTCGAATTATGAACTCGAAAGTAATGTCATAATGACATACTTTACGCACATGCACCTGTTATGAATTTAAAAAGTTTCATTACGATACAGTTTGCTGAACAAAACAATGCGGTAATTTAATTTTTTTTCCATAACCGCACACTTCAGCCTAACTAAGGAGTTTTTAATGCCACTTCGACCTAACCAAGGAGTTTTCAAACCTTTTTTTTAGCAGTCGTACACGTATGGCACCAATGAGTACACAAAATTCAGGGTGGCGCCACTTGTCATACATTGAAAATTTTTATCGTTTAAAATCGCGTTTTTGGCAGAACTTTTGACTGTCATATTGCTTTTAATTATATTTAAGTGTTTACAGGCATATTTTTTGTATGATAAAACAGAGATTGACGGAATCCTGACAAGGATAGAAAATTAGTTCCGATTATAATGTTGTCGCCAGACTATATTTTATTATCTGTGTAGGCGCGCACCAGCGCGCGTGCGCGGCCGCGCGCCTGGCCTACTGGATTTGGACATCGTTACTTGTAAATTTATTGTTATTGTTTACGTTATTATTATGGTTTTGTATGTCGAAAGTTTTATTCTGGGCAAAAATATCTGACTACAGCAGTGATACTGAACTGAGGAGAATATGACCCCGCCTGAATTTCTGGATGCAGCAACGTAAATGACGAACAATCTTTTACCAGAGAAATCAAGAAAAACAACGACAATGTTACTAAGATTTTGACTTTGGTATTTTATTTAAAATTGTATGAGTGTAGATAAAATAGTGTATGAAACTGACATAATTAGGTATTAAAACACTCGTGTGATACTATTAAAAACCTCGCCTACGGCTCGGTTTTTAAACTCACACTCGTGTTTTAATAACCCCTATTATGCAACAGTTTCATAAACTACTATTAACGATTGAAGTTACAGACAGGCATATTTTTTACATGAAACTGACAAAGATAAAATATTAGTTTAGATTATAGACGTTCTTGACAGACTACAATTGGCGATCTTATTAAATCAATTTTTTTAAAGTATACCCAAATAATATGCTTGGAGATGTTTTATATGAAATAGGTAAGACTGCTCTTTTAATGTTATTTTCTTCTGGTTCGCATACGTGTTCTGCAAGTGGAAGGCCACTCGAGAGTATGTGGTAAAGTGTGCGATACGTCTGTCTGAGGGCCGTAACAAACGGCAGTTATAATGTAAAAATGTTTCTTATGTACTGATGGCCAATCCACTCGATTTAAAACTGGCGCGCTGTTAAACTCGATAAACGCCCACTTTAAAACCGGTGCTTGGGGTTATACCCGATAAACCGCAGTCCGACACCACTCATTTTGTACTAAACAAAAACTCATGAACGAACATTTTTTTTTCTTTGGGGCGTTGCAGTGCATCGTGAGTGTTTGCTGAAGCTCACACAGATGGCTTACACGCCATCATGCATAAAAAACCGGCCAAGAGCATGTCGGGCCATGCTCAGTATTATAGGGTTCCTTAAGTAGGTGTTACAAACAAATCAAATCGAATATTAATCACGGCTATTTTAGTTTTTGCAATAGACGGCAGCATTGGCGACTCAGAGAGTGATGTCAGTAGCCGCTAGATGGCGCTATACAGTGCCAAATGTAATACACGGCACTTGACGCCAGCATTGGCGACCCAGAGAGTGTTGTACGACGCCGCTAGATGGCGCCAAATTTAAGAAGTGTGTCGTCAACATAACACAAAGTTACTTTTTGTGATTTTTTCAAATAGAAAGTAGCTAAAGGAGCATTATTTGCTATGATCATTTTCTCTAAGGTCAATGACCTTTGAACTAGGACGTTTTAAGTATTTTTCAGTTTTCTGTCTATAACTCAAAAAATTATAATCACATTATACTCGAAATAATTTTAAAAGAGAGTTTTCACAAAGGTCTATCAATGTGGAAGATTATAAGTTTCTACGTTGCATAGTTTAGAAATGGCAGGGGGGGGACACATTGCAAGCCACTTTGGCGGGCTATATTTCGCAGTTGGTACACCTGATAAAAAAGTGGTGTATGAAACATTACCTTCATTTTAGTAGACCTATTCAATGATACCCCAAACGAGGGGGAGCAGCGAAAAAAAATTTTTTTTCCCCATTTCACATGTATGGGTGCCACCCCTAAAGAACGTAAAAACTATTTTTTTATTCTTTTAAAATTGAGATCTATATGCAGACTATTTTTTAACAAAATTTCATTTACTTATGTTTATAACTGTAGAAGTTATTAAGCTGTAAAGGATTAGGACAGACGGACAGACGGACAGACGGATAGACGGACAGACGGACAGACGGACGGACATGACGAAACTATAAGGGTTCCTTGTAGGACTTCGGAACCCTAAAAAGCGGCTTCCTTACTGCAGCGCATGCGTAACACTCGGAACAGCATCCTGAAAATGATTGTTGATAGACTAGATCAGCGGTACTCTAAGTGTGTTCCGCGGAACCCTAGGGTTCCGCGATACCCCTGTAGGGGTTCCGCAAGAATTTAGAAAAAAAAAACAAAACACCTCTCTCTGGTCACTGGTCGAACGTTTTGAATCCGCCCGCCGCGCGTATACTTGTGAGCGCGCAGTCCCTTTGATAAAAGCCGCCTCTGAATTAGACGCTATAGTTGTGAACAAGCGACTTTCGGCTCTATCTTCAAAAGCATAAAGTCGAGATTGTTTACAACGCATTTTTTTGTATTTATATTTTTATTTCCGCTTTTTGTTTATCAAAGGCGCCGACTCGAGTATTTTTGAGAATGTTCGAGTTCGAGTCTAGGACTAAGTATAAAAGCGCTATTATATAAAAAAAGTCGCGCCTCGTCAGTCAGTTGACGATTAGCGTTCGGAGCGATAAGTTCGTACCTACCTACTTACAAGCTGGCTAGCCTGCTGCCTTCTTGTAAGTTCTACTGCCCGCTGTATTCTGATTGTATCAGTTTTGTACATTTCTTCTTTGGACTAAACTTTGTCTCATAAACGCAGTAACGATTGTGCATTATTTTGACCCTACCATCCTGACGTGTAACATTATTAATAAAGAAGAATGGAACGTTGGCTTAAAGGTGTTAAACGTGTTGCAACGACATCTTCTAATGACGCTGAATGTTCAAAAGCAGTACGCGCGGAGAATACAGCAATTACCGATCCAGACGATGATGCCACGACGTCAAGCTCCACGGTTTCAAAGACGAAAAAAAGGAAGTATGATGAATCATATATCAGTTTCGGATTTGTTGATTCCAACGGCTCACCTCTCTGCATGTTATGTAGTAAACTGCTTCCTAATAGTTCCATGGCACCTGCCAAATTACGCAGACATTTAGAAACTGTACACCCCGAGTCTAAAGACAAGAATAAAGAATTTTTTGTTCGTAAAAAAGAACAGTTATTGGAAAGTCAAAAAAATATGATGCATGTAACACAAACTATCAATGAAAAGGCCACGGAGGCATCATATTTAGTTAGCTATCGCATTGCACAAGCAGGTGAAGCGCACACTATCGCTGAGAATTTAATAAAGCCATGTGTGTTAGACATAACAAAATGTATGCTCGATGAAAAATCTGCAAAGCATCTTTCTACTGTACCGCTATCAAACGATACTGTTTCACGGCGAATCCATGATCTGGCAAGCTACGTCAAACAAGAACTAGTTGCACGTCTACAAAAAACACGATTCGCCTTGCAAATGGATGAGTCAACTGATGTCACTGGTCTGGCTATCTTGCTGGTTATCGTGAGATATCCATATGAACGTTCTTTTGAAGAAGACATGCTTATGTGTTCACCGCTGCCCACAAACACTACCGGGGAAGAAATTTTTAATAAAATAAACATATTTTTTAAAGAAAATAATCTTAGTTGGAACGATTGCATTGACATTTGTACAGATGGGGCCAAGGCGATGACAGGTAAAACAGCAGGAGCAGTATCACGAATAAAAAGTAAAGCGCCTAATTGTAGTTCCAGCCATTGTATTCTGCATATACAAGCACTTGCGATGAAGCAAATGCCGTCAAATCTAAAATTAGTTATGGATGAAGCGGTAAAAATAATTAATTTTATCAAATCACGACCACTACAATCCCGATTGTTCTCATTATTGTGTGAAGATTATGGCAGCAAACATAAAACACTGCTGCTCCATACAGAAGTGCGATGGCTGTCTCGGGGTAAAACTTTAACAAGGCTATTTGAACTTAGAGCCGAGTTACAAATGTTTCTTTCAGCAGATACAGTTTCTTTTAATTTGAAAGACCGTTTCTATGATAAAACTTGGTTGTTCCGATTGTCTTTTATGGCGGATATCTTTCAAAAACTGAACGAATTGAATTTATCATTGCAAGGTAAACAGACAACAGTGTTCCAGGCCTATAACAAAATAACTGCCTTCAAAAGAAAATTAGATTTTTGGATTATTTGCGTTGGTAAGAGAGAAATAGAAAGCTTTACGTCACTCAGTGAGTTTGTTAGCGATAACGACTCGGAAATGTTTCAAGATGATGTGTTTGAAGAATTGGTCCAATATCTCACTTCGATGCGCGCATCTTTTGTAAAGTATTTTCCCGAAGAACATAATACAAAAATGAAGCTGAATTCATGGATTCATAATCCTTTTTTACCCAACTTGCAAAAGCCCGAAAGTATGTCAAACGAGATATATGAATCTCTTTTAGAAATGTCATCAGACACAAGTATGGAGTCACTGTTCAAAACGACGCCTCTCAACGATTTTTGGTGCAGAATCCGTGATGAATATCCAATGCTTGGCAGAATGGCTCTGAATATTCTTCTCCCGTTCCCAACAACATATTTGTGCGAAACAGGATTCTCAACCTATGCAGCCACGAAAACAAAATATCGCAATAGACTGGACGCCGAACCTGATATGAGACTTCAAATGTCTTCTATCAAACCTGATATCAACCAATTGATGAAAAATAAAAAACAGTTTCATACCTCCCATTAGTTAAGATTTTTTCATTTTTAATATCTTCTATTATTGTACTTGGCATGTGGTTAAAGTAAGTAATAATTAGTAACTGTTACATTGTACTTTTATTATGCTTATATAATAAAGAATACACTTTTAAAAACTATTGTTTTATTGTAGGGTTCCGTCAAGTATTTTGCTTGTCAAAAGGGTTCCGTGACCAAAAAAGTTTGAGAACCGCTGGACTAGATTGTCCCATCCAGAGACACTGGGTGGAGGTCGCTATAGGTTTAAGTAAATATTTTTTTCAGTAATTTAAGTACTAATAACACTAATAGAGCATTTAAGCACAATCTGTTACTTATTATGGGATGATGCCTGAAATAAAGAAAGAAATTATTTATTTATTTTTATTTTTAACTAGCTTTTACCCGCGGCTCCGCTCGCCTTAAATTCTGCTAACCCACGTCAGTCCAGTCCAGTCCATTCCAGTCCACTGTCCCGCTGTCCCGCTGCCCCACTGCCACACAGCCCCGCTGCCCCACTACCCCACTGCCCACCTGCCCCGCTGCCCCACTTTCCCAATGCCCCACTGCCCCGCTACCACGCTTCCCCACTATCCCACTGCCCCGCTGCCCCACTATCCCACTGCCCCGCTACCCCACTGCCCCGCTGTCCCGCTGCCCCACAGCCCCGCTGCCCCACTATCCCACTGCCCCTGTGTCCCACTGCCCCGCTATCCCTCTGCCCCGCTTCCCCACTGCCCCGCTATCCCATTGCCCCGCCATCCCGCTGCCCCGCTCCCCCACTGTCCCGCTGCCCCCCTACCACTCTGCCCCGCTACCCCGCTATCCCACAGCCCTGTTACCCCACTGCCCCGCAGCCACCCGCTGCCCAACTGCCCCGCTACCCCACTGCCACACTGCCCCGTTACCCCACTGCCCCGCTGCCCAACTGCCACGGTGCCCCAAAGCCCCGCTGCCCCACTGACTCACTGTCCCACTTCCCCACTGCCCCGCTACCCCACTGCCCAACTGCCCCACAGTCCCACTGTCCCACTGTCCCACCGTCCCAATGTCCCACTATCCCTCTGACCCACTGCCCACAGTCCCACTGTCTCACTATATCACTATCGTCCCATGTACCATGTCCCATATCCTGCCCCACTGTCTCACTATATCACTATCGTCCCGTCCCATGTCCCATCCTATGTCTAGTCCCATGTGCCGTCCCACTGTCCTGTCCCATGTCCCGTCTCATGTCCCGTCCCATTTCCCGCCCCATGTTCCGTCCCCTGTCCCGTCCCCTGTCCCATACCCTGTCCCGTCCCCAGTCACGTCCTCTGTCCCGTCCCCAGTCCCATCCCCAGTCCCATCCCCTGTTCACTCCACTCCACTCCATCGTACATTACTATCCGCTCGTGCAAATGCATAGAAGCTTCGATCTGTCGGGTGAGTACGCAACCCACGAATATTTTTTTTTCATTTTTTCTTTCTTTCTTTCTCAAAACCCATACCAGTTTTACGTCAGATCATCAGCTTTCAAACAAAAAAGAAAACATCAAAATCGGTCCAGTAGTTTTAGCGTGATGCTGGAACAAACAAACAAACAGACAACTGACATTTAACAATTTTATAATAGTAGTAGATAGGCCCACCAAAAACTTGGGACGTTTACTATCGAAACGCATATAATTGTTTAGCTCATATTTTCTAGATTATAAAGGTATTCTTAGCTTTACTTAGTCTTACGGGAATATTGAAACACCATCATCATCATTTCAGCCGAAAGACGTCCACTGCTGGACAACAAACTTGCCTCTCCCAAGAACCGCCACAACGACCGGTCCTCCGTCTTCCGCATTCAGCGGATTCCCACGACCTTCAACCGACCGCATATCGAAACATACGAATTTAAAATATTGTCGACGACTAACTCCAGCTTGTAGCGGTTCGGTGAACTAGAATTTTCTCGCAACGTTGATTGTAATTTTGCAATTAATTGTTTGATAAAAACCTCAATAATAATCTGAGATTTGATACATAAAAAACTGAGATTACTATCGCCAACAAACACTCCTAGTTAGGTAGTAAGTTTTAGTAAAAACATTTTGAATTTGGAACAAGCACGAATTATGTACAATAAATGAATAAAACGTGTAGAATTAAGAAAATATAAATATTGCAGGTTGGCTGGGTGAACGAGGGACTTATTGAAGATGGAATGTTTAATAGTTGATCCTCGTTCCAAATATTATGTATTTAAAAAAACGAGTGAGCTTTAGATTTAGAGCACACGACTGAAGTAAAACTTCACTAAGTTATATCTCCCTCAATACTATTTCAATGAGAACAAAGGAATGGCGGCGCGGCGCGCGTGTGCTCTGCCGGCGCGGCGACGCTGTGTCGTGGGGGGCCGTAGCGCACGCCTCGTTCCCCGCGTCCCACACTACCCCCTCCGTTCGCCTCACTTTTCGTAACGCATTCACCAGCTTACTCCCCAAGTCAAGCGTGCCTAAAGAAGTTTTACTTCAAAATTGTACCTTAATTTTTGAAATATTTTTATAATCGATTTCATAAATTTCTGTGGACACTATTCCGCGCTTACAAATCAAAGTTTCATGCAGTGAGGTGATGCACCTAGCACGGAAGTGTCCATCGGTGGCTATTTTCACCCTCTTCGACTTTTGTACAAGACAGCAGACCCCTAAACAGTCAGAGCTTGCGCGAGCATTTTGATCACAATACCTACGCTATGATTTGTCGTGGTTTTTTTTTTCTTTATGTGTACGCATACTCTACCATAATCTTGAATATGTCCCTCGTTCACCCAGTCATGCTATAAAATTATATATATTTTCTCGCAGTCAATAGTAAAAAAAAAAGTAAAAAAACTTTTTAAAAAACAAGCTTTTTTTTAAATGCGCTAAAATTAATAAAATAAACTTTCCCTTTAAAACTTTTACTATCAACTTATAATGTCATTACACAATTTATCTTAACTATTATAAAATTGTAAACGTCTGTTTGTTTGTTTTTTTGTTTGTTCCAGCATCACGCTAAAACTACTGGACCGACTTTGATGATTTTTTTTTTGTTTGAAAGCTGATTATCTGACTTAAAAACTGGTGTGGGTTTTGAGAAAGAAAGAAAGAAAGAAAAAAAGAAAAAAAAAATCGTGGGTTGCGTACTCACCCGACAGATCGAAGCTTCTATGCATTTGCACGAGAGGATAGTAATGTACGATGGAGTGGAGTGGAGTGGACAGGGGATGGGACTGGGGACGGGACAGGGGGACGGGTCTGGGGACGGGACTGGGGACGGGACAGGGGACGGGACAGGGGACGGGACATAGGATGGGAAATGGGACGGACATGAGACGGGACATGGGAAAGGACAGTGGGACGGCACATGGGACGAGACATAGGACTGGACATAGGATGGGACATGGGACACGACATGGGACATGGGACACGACATGGGACATGGGACACGACATGGGACATGGGACACGACATGGGACGGGACGATAGTGATATAGTGAGACAGTGGGACAGGACATGGGACATGGGACGATAGTGATATAGTGAGACAGTGGGTCAGTGGGAAAGTGGGCAAGAGGGGCAGTGGGGCAGGGGGCAGTGGGATAGTAGGGCAGTGGGACAGTGGGGCAGTGGGACAGTCGAACAGTAGGCCAGTGGGGCAGTGGGACATTGGGGCAGTGGGACAGTGGGACAATGGGGCATTGGGGCAGCGGGACATTGGGGCAGTGGGACAGTGGGACAATGGGGCATTGGGGCAGCGGGACAGTGGGACAGCAGGACAGTGGGACAGCGAGACAGGTGGACAGTGGGACAGTGGGACTGCAGGACCGGTGGACAGTGGGACAGTGTGGCAGTGGGATAGGGGGCAGTGTGACAGTGGGGCAGTGTGACAGTGGGATAGTGGGACAGTGGGTCAATGTGGCAGTGGGACAGAAGGACAGTGGGACAGCGGACCAGTTGGACAGGTGGACTGTGGGACATCGGGACAGTGGGATAGAGGGACAGTGGGACAGTGTGACAGTGGGATAGAGGGACAGTGCGACAGTGGGTCAGTGGGACAGTTGGACAGCGTGACAGTGGGACGGTGGGACAGTGGGACAGTGGGACAGTGGACTGGACTGGACTGGACTGACGTGGGTTAGCAGAATTTAACGCGAGCGGAGCCGCGGGTAAAAGCTAGTATGATATAAAAGCTTGTCGCGAGATTTAAGTAGGTACTCGTATTTACTTAGATTGTTTTTTTTTTTAATTAGAATTAATCAGATCAGACAGGCAAATCTCGCGACAAGCTTTTATATCATATAAATTGTGTAATGACATTATAAGTTGATAGTAAAAGTTTTAAAGGGAAAGTTTATTTTATTAATTTTAGCGCATTTAAATCTCTTTACTTGCCCATATTGTCCATCCTAAGGTTGTCTGGAAGAAATCGCCTTGAGCGATAAGACCGCCCATTGTACATGTGTTCTATATAAGTCATATATGTTGCTATCTTCTTTTGTGTACAATAAAGAGTATTTGTATTGTATTGTATTGTATTGTATTAAATAAAAGCTTGTTTTAAAAAAAGTTTTTTTACTTTAAATTTATTTTTTACTTTTTAGTTACCGCTGGACATGTTTTTTAGCTCGAATTCGTATTCTCAGCAAGTCCTTTCATTTGGTACCCATATTGTAGGAAACCATAAAAAACTTAGTCCGCCATATTGGATTTAGAGTGACGTCACTTTATTTTTCAAGTTACTCTCAGCAAGCCCTTTCATTTGATACCCATATTGTAGGAGTGCATTAAAAATAACTAGTCCGCCATCTGGGGTGTTCCGCCATGTTGAATTTAGAATGACGTCACACAGCTAACCATGCATTGTCATCCAAACTAAACGTGTATACAAAATTTCAGCTCAATCGGTTGAAGATATCTGCTTCAAAATTGAGTTGCAAGATTCCACCCTAACAAATTTCATACATACATACATTGCAAGTTAATAAAAAGCTTGTAAAAATAGAGTACACAAATCGTGTTTTTTTTTATCTCGGTCCTTGTATCCCTCGCTCAGCTCAGGATCAAACTTTGTCCCTCGAATTAAATTCCCTTTTTTTTTACTTGTTGTATAATCTACTATAATTTTATATATTTACAGTCCATATTATAATAATAATTCACATAGACCTCTTCAAGATTTTGCTGGTGAATTACAGTAGGGTAATTTTAGGCGCCTTTTAAAGGAACTGAAACCTCTGTGCTGAAACGCCTAAAAGTGATGCCTTCTGGCCACAAATTCTTATTCAAAAATGTATTAATTCTTTCAATCTTCATATTATTATTTTCAAGGAATCCACTTCTTGAGTCTTATTACCTTTTCACCGCCAAATCCGAAACTATACACACCAAAAGTGTCTAGGGATCAAGTACATTTTCAAATATAAAATCTAGACTAGACTGGCTTCTGACTTTAATTTACTATGTTTAAGTTAAATACTTATCCCTATATTTTGTAAAGATTAAGATTTTTTTTTTCACGAATCACACAATCACAGCGATTTAGCATGCTTATAATCAGTTCATCAAAATCACTTTGAGAAAAGGCCGCCCACGTTCTTTCTAACAAGTCAAAAAGTTGTTGTGGGATATGCACGGCATCCATACTCGGCAGAGCTCTTCTTTGGAGCATATCCTATACGTGCTCAATTGGGTTGAAGTCTGGCGATTGAGCAGGACACAACAGAACGTTGATGCGAGCATCAGCAAGAATGCGTGTATGGACATGCATTGTCGTGCAAGTCGAAAAGAATCACCCAACCGGCTTCGCAAAGGGATGATCATAGTGAGTATACAATAAAGTATACTGTATCTCTCTATCTAGTGGTTGTATTAAATTAGTATTAATAGGTACTTTTCTTGTGATGAGCGGCGTGCGCGATGTTGGCGAGCCAGGTTAGTCGGTGCAGCGGCTCCTGTGCCCATACGCACACTCTACGCAGCGTACCACCACCACCATCGCCCTCACAAGCCTAGTAACACACAATAGTAGATTGTTACACAAGGGTCGGAAGGAATCAATTCAATTTAATCAATTTAAAACTCACAAGACCGCGGCATTTTTTTTTCGATATTTTTGTTAATTATGAAAATATATTCGTAGCCGAATATCTATAGTTCTATTTTTTAAATTCATTCCCGCCCTAGGGAGGAAAGCAATTACTATGAGTCTTTCCCGCCCTAGGGAGGGAATCAGCGTTTTCCACCCGCTACTCGGATCAAACAAACACAACTTTCCGAGTACGAGAAATGAAATAGTAGATTGTTACACAAGGGTCGAAAGGAATCAATTCCCTTACGAGGTATTTAGACGCCCGAGCGCAGCGGGGGCGGCTATAGTCCGAGTAAAACACTCTACTTTTCATTTCGAATATAAGGATAACGCCGTAGAGGTTACAAAATTTTGGGCTTGCCAAGTCTGACAAAAGATCAGTCGTACCACTGACACGAAGAAGGAATGTAATAAATAGTAGTTTTTCTAAAATACGTATTTTCTTGTATGTTAGCTACTTCATAAAATTTATTTTGTATTTAAGTATCGTTACTTTGAAATTTCTGGCAAAAGATTTTCGATTACTGTTTTTGCATCGTCTTTAACCAAATCTGGGGTCAACATTTCAGAATCGCTTGAACTCATTTTTAATCAAATATTAGTCTATAAAACTGAGATTTTGAATTTCGGTACAGGCAAAGTTACTATCCCGGCAAATTGTATAGTCTTTCTTAAATTTTAATTATGGAACAACCCGCGTCACCACCGGCGCCGGGCCGTCCCGCTTATAGGTTTTTTTTTAAATTCACACTGGCTGTTTATAAACTCACAAGACCGCGTCATTTTTTTTTCGATATTTTTCTTAATTAAGAAAAAAAATTCTTAGCCGACTATCTATAGTTCTATTTTTAAAATTCATTCCCGCCCTAGGGAGGAAAGCAATTTACTATGAGTCTTTCCCGCCCTAGGGAGGGAATCAGCGTTTTCCACCCGCTACTCGGATCAAAGAAACACTACTTTCCGAGTATGAGAAATGAAAAATATATTCCGTAACATGACTTATCCAAATTTTTTTTTTTCATAAACGCATGGTATAATAAGATGTTTCACCAGGTATTCTCTTCCCGCAATGACAGCGCGATGCCTCCAAGCTACGTCACGATCAGTGCTGCCATTGATTGATATCTTCAATATACTTAAGGAGATTTTTGTTCATATTGAATATAAAATAAATTCCTAACTAGCCTAACTATTTGTTATCTCGTGTTATTCATCTAATTAGTTAATAAAGGAAACTATAATAAATTACTAGTTAAAAAGTGATTCTTTATAGAAGAAAGTAAATGAAAAAATGCATTTTGCTCGGGTAATTTATTTTCACAAAGTGGCAGCACATCAAACTGACAAGTGTGACGCTAACAGCCCGCTATTGGCTCCACGGCCGATGACGTAGTACGGAGGCAATCACGTGACCTAACTGTCACGGGAAGAGACTACCTGGTGTTATTATACCATGCATAAACGTAAATTGTAACATACCTGGGACTGTAGGAGCGCCACACTTCGATAATATTCGGCGAGTTCGTCTCTAATTGACGCCACAAGGCCGTCACCCATTAAACCTGTAGAAAACAATTTAGTAGTTATGTTAAACTAATTTAAGGGGAATTTAGCAGCCAAGTGGCGCCCCCATCAGTAAAAAAATATTACTCACTGAATACATCATTTATCAAAAATTCGTTTTTAACGATTGAAGTACAGGAACTGTCGTTTAATCAGAAACTATTAACTCTGTAAATTACACTTTGCTGTAGTTGTATGTAGAAGAAGTGCGAAAAACGGCCACTTCTGGCATTTATTCTATCTACAACTACAGCGAAGTGTAATTTACAGAGTTAATAGTTTCTGATTAAACTATAGTACCTGTACTTTAATCGTTAAAAAAGTATTTTCGATAAATGGTGTATTCAGCGAGTAATAATTATTTTACTGATGGGGGTGCCACTCGGCTGCTACATTCCCCTTAACGCCAGACAAAGGAAGGCAATCATTAAAAGAACTTCTTTTTAATCCTTACTAGCGACCCGCCCTGGCTTCGCACGGGTGCAAAGCTGATACTAAATATACTACAGAATGTACATACAACACAGTCGATTTGGACGAAAACTGGTATCAAATATTTTGATTGTATTTTAAATCATAACGCTAAATAAAGAATAGAATAGTATTTATTTGCATCAAACATGGTACAATAAGGTGTTATAAAACATTATTTTGAACTAATACATGTTCCACCAGGTACTGGCATGCAATTTTTATCATAAGGCATGTTAAATAAATACATAAATATTTAAGAATACTTTTAAATTACAATGGAGTTAATTATAGTTTTTTTTCTTTTAAATTACATATTATTAGCATTCATTCACACTCTTAAACTATTAACATTCTACAACATTATTAAATCGAAATTTATCCCATAATAATAAAACCTTAAACCTTCACAATCATTATTTATTACACTAATTACAATAAAACAGTACATACTGTACTGTACAGTGTACCACCGGTTCTCTCAGGCAGCAGCCGCCACTGGTTTTATAACTGTGTATTCATTGGCCGTTAATGTCGTAGGTATATTCATCTCCACGTTGTAGATTTAACTTATATATCAACGTTTTCGGGTGTTCAGCAGTTAATAACTTACAGTCAACCGCACGCCATTGGTAATACTCGAATTGTGAAAACCGCTTTTATTGCTTACGAAGTAAAGGCTCCGTCAATGTCAAACTGGTACCACTGATGTGAGGCCGACTTTACCTATCAACAATCTTAGTCATTCTGACGATATGGTTCCGCTCAGCCCATCCGTCAAAACATTGAAAAACTAATAGATATTTGCGAGGTTTATGCGGACAAGCACGGCCTCAATTAATACTTATGATGTAAAAAAGAGCCAAACAATGTGTTTCAGATATATTTTTGTGTAATGCCAAATTAGAATCTATCAAATGGTCAAATGTTTCACTTACCAGGGCTACAATTTGACAGAAAAATTTAAAGATGATGACGACTTTGAGAGACAAAGGCGTTCACTAGCTGTCAAAAGCAACATGCTTGCAAGACGATTTGTGAAATGTATCGACCAAGTTAAAATCACCCTGTTTAACGCATACTGCCGGAACCTCTACACCTGTGCCCTATGGTACAAAGTACAACAACACGCAGCGTTCCTACAACACATAGCGTGTTCAGTATGATAACGCATTTAGATGCATACTCGGTCTGCCGTGGTGGTGTAGTAGTGCGTCCGGCTTGTTCTTATCCGAAAGCAGGGTAGATGACTTTCACGCGGTCATAAGAAAGCACGAGTTTCTTTTATGAGCCGCATACCTTACCTTGTTGAATGACTTCCTTACTGATAGAATGGACAACGGAGCAAAAGTGGATGTCGTTTACACTGATTACAGCAAAGCTTTTGACAGAATTGACCATAACATTCTAAAAATGAAACTTTCCAACAATGGCATAAGGGGAGATCTACTACGTTGGTTTTCTTCATATTTAGAAAATAGATCTCAAGCTGTCGTTATCAGTAATTACATTTCGAGTTGGGTCTCGATTCCCAGCGGTGTTCCTCAGGGCTCTTTAATGGGTCCTCTACTCTTTATTATTTATGTGAATGACATCGAATCTTGCATACATAACTCTAAACTTCTTTGTTTTGCCGACGATATGAAGATATTCTTATCGATATCATCGGTTGAGGATATGAAGATATTCTTATCGATATCATCGGTTGAGGATATGATGACCCTTCAGTCTGACCTGGGTCGGTTGGATGAACACTGTCAGATTAATAAATTGGATTTAAATCCTGCTAAATGTTCAATTATTTCGTTTAGTCGGAAACGACTCCCATTACCTACTAGTTACGGACTGAAAGGCCAATCATTATCAAGATGTGACGGAGTACGGGACCTGGGTGTCTATCATGACTCTAAACTTAAATTTGACGTACACGTTGAGCAAATAGTAGCTAAAGCAATGATTTGATTTTCATGGTGTACAATAAAGTATATTCTATCTATCTATCTATCTAAAGCCTCAAAATCATTGGGCTTTGTAATGAGACTTGCGGGATGTTTTAAAAAAGCCAAAACCCATAAAATTTTGTATTGTTCATTTGTAAGGAGTCACCTTGAATATGCATCACAAATTTGGAACCCGTGTTATGATAAATACATCAATCGTATTGAAAATATCCAAAAAAGATTTATTCGTTTTTTGTGTTTTCGTCTACGAATACCATATCGTTCTGAAAATTACATAAATCTCTGCAGGAAGTTTCACTTACAGCCACTTGTAAATCGTCGTCGACTAGCTGATTGCACATTTCTATTAAAAATACTACGTAATGAAATTGATTGCCCAGATCTTCTACAAAAGCTACGATTTAATGTTCCCCGAAAAATGATTAGGTTCAATCCACCTATCTCCATCCCCTTTTGTTCCACGAACTATAGGCTAAATTCATATATCGTGCGGGCGAGCAAAGACTTTAAGAGTTCTCATTTGACCCATTTACTTCAAAAAGCTCTACGGTACGCTATATGCTAAACCTTGACTTCTTTAGAATGACTGAATAATTAATATTCAAGTATTTTATGTAATATTTTTCAACTCTAATCAATTCTAGTTTTTGTGCTTGCTAGTGATCGTTAAAATCAGTGTTAATTTATCCTATTACTATCCGTGGAAACCTGTAATTGGCTTAATGTAACCTATGCTACATATGTATATGTATGGGCAGTGGACGTTTTACGGCTGAAATGATGAACCTATGCTAGCTGTTTATTAATTTTTATAAAGCTGTTGGTTTTCCTAATTTTAAATAAATAAATACACACATCTGATAATGGAATATTAAATGCACTACACATTATAATAAAACAAGTTTAACCGGATTACATCGCGTATAAAGATATAAACTGTGGTAAGAAAAATCGCTCACGCGCAGGATTCGAACCTGCGACTCCTGGCCACGCTTGCCAGTGCTTTCGCCACTAAGCTACCATGAACACTGCTCGTGGTATCGAATTTAACTTCCACTTACTACGCATTCGCTTTTTTGCAACTATTTCGCTTCGCATGCGTAAATGCGTTAAAAATAATAAAATAATTAGCAAGGGTAGGCGTATCTATACGACTTTGAATTAACTGCAAAGTTAGTAGAGTTGGCTATGGAACACTGTTCTTATTAAGATGTCGCTGGTCACCCAAAGACGTAGTAAGTAGAAGTTAAATTCGATACCACGAGCAGTGTTCACGGTAGCCTAAGCTACCACTAATGGCTAAATCATTTGCGTACTGAGCCAGGAGTTGCTGGTTCGAATCCTGCCCGTGAGCGATTTTTTCTTTCCACAATTTATCTTAACTATTATAAAATTGTAAACGTCTGTTTGTTTGTTCCAGCATCACGCTAAAACTACTGGACCGATTTTGATGATTTTTTTTTTTTTGAAAGCTGATGATCTAACTTAAAAACTGGTATGGGTTTTGAGAAAGAAAAAAAGAAAAAAAAAATCGTGGGTTGCGTCCTCACCCGACAGATCGAAGCTTCTATGCATTTGCACGAGCGGATAGTAATGTACGATGGAGTGGAGTGGAGTGGACAGGGGATGGGACTGGGGACGGGACTGGGGACGGGACAGAGGACGGAACATGGGACGGGACATGAGACGGGACATGGGACAGGACAGTGGGATGGGACATGGGACGAGACATAGGACGGGACATAAGACAGGACATGGGACGGGACGATAGTGATATAGTGGGACAGTGGGACAGGACATGGGACGATAGTGATACAGTGAGACAGTGGGACAGTCGGACAGTGGAACAGTCGGACAGTGGGACAGTCGGACAGTGGGACAGTCGCGCAATGGGACAGTGGGGCAGTGGGACAGTTGGAAAGTGGGACAGTGGGACAGCGGGACAGTGGGACTGGACTGGACTGGACAGGACTGGACTGGACTGGACTGGACTGGACTGGACTGGGACTGGACTGGACTGACGTGGGTTAGCAGAATTTAACGCGAGCGGAGCCGCGGGTAAAAACTAGTATCTTTATAAAATCCGTTTTTTAGTCTTTTCATATTTAGTCAACAATGTTGGTCGGTCTCTTTAATGTTTTTTGATAACTACTGATAAAATATAATTACTAGTTCCGCACTAATAATAAGTAAAAAAACACATTTAGTATGTATAATAATTGGTTACGATTTGCATAAAAATACATGCTAAGATTGTTTACCAAATATGAAAATTCTAAAGAAACGGACTGTACATACATACAAATTACAAACACACTGTCATGGTTGTAATACTGTCTTTCTGTGATAATATAAAGAGATAGTTAGATTTACCCTGCGATATTAGTCCAGAGGAAGGGTCGATGAACTCCTTGAGTCGGTTGTGCAAGAAGCCGAGATGCGCGATGCGAGCGTGCAAGGCTTGCTGCGGCCGCGGCGCGCTGCTGGGCCCGCCCGCGCGCACGCCCGTCGCCGCGAGCACCGCCTCGCGCACACACGTGCTTTCACTCACTCGATCTGTGCAAAAAGTTAAGGTGGTTACAAACCGGCGAGGCGAGGATTGGATGGGATGGGCGTGAATTGAAATTTCACTGACCCTTTCACACCGAAAGATGTACAGTCTAACAAAGCAATTGGTATACAGGGTAGAGAAATATAAATGAAGATTTCACAGAAGATTATGGATGTTCTCGAGTGAAATATCATTTTAATAATGGACAAAGTTAAACTGTATTTATACAAAACCCTAATCAAACCATTCTACACTTGAGAGCAATAAAATCGCACACTTTGACTTTTTTCAATTAAGGTTGTTTTTTTTTTTACTTAATATTAATTAAGACAGATTTTTTTTAATGCTAATTGAAAGTTTACTTCACTACCTTTCTAAAGATACCAAAAAACAGTATACAAAATACCCATAAGTGGTTTTAGGGCGCAAAACCCAACATACACGTAAAATCACCAAAAATTTCGCTTAAAACAGAATGAAAACGAAACAAAATTATTGTTCAAAATGTTTATTAATAAGGTGTATTCCCTCCCCTCGCCCTAATTACAGCTTTTAAACGGTTCTTCATGGACCGTATTAATTTTACAACGAATTCTTGAGGTATAGCGTACCACTCCTCTTCAATGGCAAGTTGAAGCTCTTGGAGTCGTCGCGTAGGAGCCGGGTTTCTTGCCCGAACTCTTCGCTTAAGCTCATCCCAGACATGTTCAATCGGATTGAGGTCAGGACTACGAGCTGGCCATTCCATTGCGGTGATTCCAACATCTTCCATGTAGTCGCGAACTGTTCTAACGACATGCGGTCTGGCATTATCGTGCATAAGGAGAAATTCTTCTCCCATAAGCCACGCAAGCGGCCTCACATAATCTTCAAGCACTTCTTCAACGTATCGCACAGCTGTCAGTCCTCTCGATCTCGGGCCGGTATTCGCCCCAGAGACGAATACAATGTCCGTTTTAGTGTCCAGCATTATGCCACCCCAAAACATACACGATCCACATCCAAAAGCAACACGTTCGCTTATGCAGCATTGCGCAAATCGCTCTGATGATCTTCTGTAGACTCTAGAGCGTCCATCATGACCATGTAAAGTCATCCTGCACTCATCAGAGAACATAACAGCCCGCCACTGTTCATACGTCCAATTTAAATGTTCCCTGGAAAATTGTAGTCGGGCTTGTCGGTGAGCTGTGGTCAATTTTGGACCATTTGCTGGTCGATGTGCAGTCAATCCTGCTTCAGCCAATCTTCTTCTAACTGTCCACCGACTTACACTGACATTGCGAACTTCTTGAAGCTGGTGTCCAAGTTCAACCGCGTTCAGCTGTCGATTTCTCAAAGACCTTGTCACAAGGAAGCGGTCATCACGCTCTGATGTTTTGCGCTGACGGCCCGATCCTGGTCGTTGAATGTAGCCACTAGTCTCCCGGAATCTCTGGTATACACGTCGAACGGAGTAGCGACTCAAATTTAGCAATCGAGCAACTTCACTTTGATTTTGTCCTGCTTCAAGCAAGGCAATAACTTGAGCGGCTTCTGCGGGCGTAGTATCCATGTTTTTTCAGTAAATCGGAATGCTTCCTGTAGAGGTGTCATTACGTTGACATTTGGTATGCAACAGATTAAAAATCCAAAAAAAGCGACCTTTTTATTCTTGCGGGTAAGGGTGCAAGTAGTGCCAGCGAAAATGAGTAAATTCGGGGAATTTTATGTATGGTTGTTTTGCTAAGTTACTCGGAGCTCAATGATAAAAATTTTATGTCATTAGAAAGGTAAGCTTGTTTACTTTCATTTTATCAAATGATTTTTACTCAATGTCTCTAGATTTAAGAAAATAATCAGTAATAAACTAAACAACAGGGGGTGTGCGATTTTATTGCTCTCAAGTGTATAATAACTTCCTGAGAAATCTTCATCTATATCTGGCGACCCTGTATACTAATTGCTTTGTTAGACTGTATATCGCGAGCACGCGCAGACCAGGCGCCGGCACACGCCTGCTCACGATGTACTGTTTTGCAATGAAATAGATACTCTATTCATGTAGCAATAAAGTTTTAATATAGTACCAACAAATATTTAAATTCTCGCCTCGCACATCCTCGCCTATCTAGAACTTTCACACCCAAGATGGGCGTGACATGAATTGAAATTTTGCTATACAAAATTCAATTCTCGCTCGGCCCATCCACGCCACAACTCGCCGGTGTGACCAATACAATACAATTGAAACATATTTTTTTTTGAGTTCCACTATAAAACGTTGTCACGTCTTCCTGTTAGCGATGGTGCATGATCAGTGTTAAAACGCGGTGTTGCATCGATTTAGTTTATTATGAACCTTCTAGAACCTTATTATGATCACAGTTTTACCATCAAACTGTGGTATGAACATTTACTAGAACATTCCACGAATAAGAATGATGTACTAAAAAGTTCTAGGATAAATTGAACACTCTGGAATATATTAGAATCATAGAATTACTATTAGAATAAAAATTAGTCAACCACGAATGTACGAGAATATTCTAGAAACTTGTACTAGAAACTTCTAGAATAAATGGAAGACTAGAATATTCTCGAATAGGATTAGTATGTACTCATGGGCGTACCCAGGGGAGGGCGGCTGCCCCCCTGGATGAGCTTGCCAGCATTAACCGGGCCTGCCTTCCATACACTCAGCTAAAGCTAATATATCAACATCTCTCTATCGCTCTAAGGTTTGCTGTAAGAAAACTCATTTCTGAGTTAAGCTCGCCGATGTACATAAGCTTTTCTACTGTAACAATAATGTGTATATGTGTGTACAATAAAGTATAATTAGCCTGAATACAGTTGTTTTTAAACGACTTCAAAAAGAAGAAAGTTATCAAATCGACATGTATGTACCTATCTTATATTATTGGAATGGAACTGCAAAATATTAGGTCCTTACATATGAAATTGGCGTTTTGTACGGGAGGAATATAAAGTCCACTCTTCTGTCACCCTAAAGGTGCAGAATAGCTCTTGTTCTTTAGTCACAATAGTAACAATATTTGCTTAAAATCTATGTTAGTAACATTCTAATTATGCAATTTAGTCGCAATAGACATAGATTCCTTACCAGGGGATTGTAAAGCAACAGCCATGTTGCTGTTATTGGATGGCAGGCTCTGGTTGGAGCCCTGCTGCTTCGGAGCATGGCTGCTCCAGCTCACAGACCCGATAGTGCTTTTACTTGAGCTTGAAACAGTGCCACATATGCCTGTGACTGATTTCTAAAACCAATCAGTTATTTTGTATTTTGGTCTATGCCATACAATTCATACAAAACAATCTCAAACAGTTTACTTACAGTAGCAGCAAGATGAGGTATTGGAAACAGTTGTTGTGTGGATTCAGACTGCTGCGGTGTCTCTGACAGGGCCAGTAGCAGAGCCAGGACTGAGACGCGCTGCTTCAGAATAAACTGCAACATTAATCCATAGCAAAGTTAACTCTTTAAAACCTTAGATTAACATATTGTTGATCAAAGTTTAACACAGATATAATCTGATATTCAAGAAAGAGGTATTTTGACCTTCTTTAAATAATAGTCTTTTCTTCCACTTCCAGGATTCTAAATCTTCTTGTTTTTAAGCAGGTACTTACAGAGCTTTTGAGTTTAGAATAATATTCATTGAATTTGTCAGTATCTCTGGCAGACACACTAGACAGTCTTGATTGGATCTTCTGACAGAGCAGCCTTTCATCCAGAACAGTGCGAGTTTTCTCTCCAGTGGATGATAAATAGGAAACCGCCAGCTCATATGCACCATCTATACAAGCATTTAATTTCTCAATAAGTAATAAACATAACAACATAAATCACGCCTGTATTTCCCCGAAGGGGTAGGCAGAGGTGTAATAGTACACCCACATTTCGCCAGTTATGTTATAGTCCCATGTAATAGGGGGCGAGCCTATTGCCATTGACCGGGCACAAATCCAGACTCCAGGCTGCTACTGAGAATTTCCTAATGAAAAAACCCAATAACACTTTGCCCGACCCTGGAATCGAACCCAGGACCCTACGCTCAGCAGTCGCGCTTGCAACCACTAGACCAACAAGGCAGTCAAGTAATAATAAGACAAGTTAAGTAATATAGTATTATTATACCTAAGAATATCTCTAACGAGTCATAGAAGTTATAAATATTAATTTAAAACACAAACCCTTTTTTAAACTTGGTATCAAAGATTTAAAGTAATCCTGTAAGTTATTCATAAAATAATATCTAAAAAGGCTCTTAAATCTTCCAAAAATGTGTGTTCTTCCACAAACTGTGGTTAAAATCTCATCTTTTATGACATTTAGATGCAAAATTTAACAAAAACAATAAGTTGTAGTTTTGAAAATAGAATTTATTTACCTGGATCCAGTGACAATCCTGCACACAATTTTTGAAGTAGTCCAGCGAGATTACTTGAAGACAAGTCCATTTTAGTTCAACGAATGTTTCATCTACGCAAGATGAAAATAATTTTATTTTAGTTCTGAATTTTTATTTGTTAGCCTTCAAACATCACAATAATTACGAGGCTATTTTCATAATATTGGTGGTTTTGTGGTGAAGATTTCTTCTGAATTCTTCAACAACAGATCCGATACTTCAAAGGATCTAACTCACTCTTGATGAAAATTATATTAGCATAGCGTTAATTTACTTAATTGAGGAACTAAACAATTAGAAACGACCACCAAACCAAACGGACGAAAATTGTTTGCCGATTTGTTTTGCTTGACAGTTTGCAGTGTTGCCAACAAGGAACATGATACTAGGGGTTGCCAACTCCAAAACTTCAAATTATCACATTTTCGCGTCGAAATTATCGTTTTTCGACAAAATTATAGTATATAGTACAATCTGTAATACCTATACTGCTAGGAAAAAAAATGATTTTTTGACCACTTTATTTATCTACAGCATGGTCGGATCAAGAACATTATATATGTATGTATTACATACATTTAGTTCTTACCACCCTTGGGCAGATTAATAAACGGCCAAAATTAATATCCAACCTATCTACAATTTGAGATAGAAATTTGACATATTTTGTATAGAGCTTATGTAAATTCCTATCTCTAGTAGGGCAAATCTTGGATAGATTGGATATTAATTTTGGCCGTTACTGATTCACCCACTCTAGTAAGGTATAAGTCAGCTCTGTTTCTCATAAAAGTAAAACTCTTTTATTTTCGTTTACTTGGCTTTTTAGCCGACTTCAAAAAAGGAGGAGGTTATGTATTCGGAGGGTATTTTTTTTTTCATGTATGTACACCAGAAGGCGTAGCATGACCGCTGTAGACAAAGCTTATGTCGACGGAAGAATAGACAAAATGACGTATTGTAGAAAGATTTCTTCCGTCCGCGCGTCCGTAGCATGCCGATGTCAATAATGAAGAAAAGAAATGTTTCTATACTTCGATCGACACATGTCTACAACGTCGAGCATGGCGAACATATTTTCTCTACTTTTGACAGTTAGGGGTAGACATGTTTCTCTTCAAATAGAAGAAATTAGTCTACATCTCATGAGACCTAGACAAAATTATTCTTTAGTTTTATTAGTACTAGATTCTTGTTAAATTGGTTTCATTGGAGTTTTTGAACAACAATAATAACATGTCGGGTTCCTATCGTCGCTATCTCCTTAGTTATTATCAAAAACTAGCCTTTGCCCGCGTGTAATTCGTAATAAGTATATCGAATGACTATCGTGCATTCCCCGGGAACTGTGTCTTCCCGGGATAAAAAGGTTTCCTTTATGTTAATGCACACCCTATGGTCTACGTGCTAATCTTCATCCAAATCTGTTTGAACATGATTGAAGGACAAACAAACAAACATCCATAATTTCGCATTTATAATATTAGTAGGATTACATATAAGAAAATTAGCTGAATGCCCGCGGCCTGCGGCTTATCACAGAAAGCCTTATCGCGCATCCCTCGGGAGCTGTTTATAAATTTCTCGGTACAAAAAGTAAATAAAGTATGGTAATAGGCTCGCACCCTATTACATGGGACTACAACATAACTGACGAAATGTGGGTGTACTATTATTACACCTCTGTCTACCCTTCGGGGAAATACAGGCGTGATGTTATGTTATGTTAGTATACTTTATTGTTTGCATACCATAAAATTAAAAATAAAGTTGTAACAAACATGAGCACAATACTAACAATTGGCAGTCTTATCACTAAAAGCAATATGTTATGTTGTAGCCTATCGGCTAAAATTAATATCCAATCTATCCACGATTTACCCTACTAGAGATAGGAATTTGACATAAGCTCCATACAAAATATGTCAAGTTCCTATCTCTAGTAGGGTAAATCGTGGATAGATTGGATATTAATTTTGGCCGTAAATGTATATTAATCCGGACACATAGTTTATTACTATAATCCGGGTAATGGTCTATGTGCCAAATTTCATCCAAATCCGTTCAGCCGTTTCAGCGTGGTTGAGTAACAAATTTTTCAATATCCAAATATTTTCACAAACTTTTACATTTATAATATTAGTGAGATAGTTTTTAATACGGACAAGAACACATTTTATGTGATCTAATTGCAGCCCTCTATCTCCGAGCTAGTTTTCAAGAACTACAAATTGGCAACGAGATGGTGCAGTATTTGTGGCAGTCAGCCTGACTCAGTCCTAATCATGGGTCTTTGAACGGGTGGACATAAATTGGTCTAGTCCAATAATACCTCCATACATTTTGCTGTACTTCACAAGCTGTAAATGAATCCAATGTTCACAATGGAACAAATAAAATAATAATTTACCAAAACTAACAAAGTTTATTATTGCAAATCATAGAAAACTATTAGTGACGGTAACTCTCCGGTGAAGATGAATAAGTATATTCAGTATCAGTGTTTCTCGGCTAAAACATTTGTTGGTGTACATTTTCTTCACTTCTTCCTATATTTTAATAATATTCCAATCATATTGTCATGTAGTTCTCGAGTTTTACCAACATTTTATTGATTTAGTTTTCAAGTGGTTATACATGAAAATGAGTAAATAGCCTCCAGTCTTGTATTGTTAACGAATATTGCATTGTATTCTATCTGTAAGTTTTCTGAAAACAGTAAAAACAAAGTATAATAAATTACTAAGGTATCAAAGCAAGGAGGTACCGGTGAAGGTAGGTAGGTGTCAACTCTACTCTGTACGTTCCAAAATCTTCCAATAGTTAATATTGGCCTCAAATATGGTTTGGGACTGTATGAAGAACACTCAATCACAATACTTAATCACAATGCTAATAATCGGTACATAGGAATATGACTTACTTCTTTTTTGACATCAATAACATGCTTTTCCACAAAACCAAAAACATTATAGTGAAATTATTTACAACAAAGCGAACTAGGTACTAAATTACATTGTTTTAATAAAAATTAACATTAATTTACTTTGTGAAACGAATCCTTCGACCTTGACATTCATGACTACAAAATGCGTATTTTGATTTGTCTTCATATAAAGACTTATAAAAACGTATTTTGTTTGTTTTATTTGTATACAAATTGTATTTAAGTAATATTATATAAAAATATAGGGCTCATCGTACCTACAGGTTTTCATCGATATCGATGAATCATATTTTATGATAGTCACATCACTATTATTATCGATAACACGTAGGCGTATGTAGTGCATCACTAAGCTGTCATACGAAATTATTTCTGAATGTTGGTCAGATTGTTGGTACTAGTAGTTTGTTTGTAATGTTGGTTCTAAACTTGTACAAAATTGAGCGAGCTACCCAGCCTTCTCTAAGGTAGTGTTGCATAAAAATCGACTATCGATCTATCGATAGTCCCCCACTGAAATCAGTCATCCTATCGATAGGCCTATCGATAGTATCGATTGGCAGGTATCCAACAATACTATCGATAGTATCGATAGTATCTAACTATTGTTTCGATACTATCGATACTATCGATTGTTCGAAATCATGCAATACTATCGATACTATCGATACTATCGTGCTATCGTTTAGATAGTATTGATGCATATGATTATTAAAGAAATGGTTAAGTAGGTACCCACACAGGTAACAGCACAGCGTAATTGAAACTACCAGTGGTCCACCACCTTTGAAGTCGCGCGAAATGCCGCTTCCGTCTAGACATTACTTCATACCACAGGGTTGTCACATTTGCAGTAGGCGGCAGCGATCTCTCGCTTCCGGCCGTGGTTCTGTCTATGGTCGGGAGCGAGAGCGCTTGGGAAGGCGTCGTCTCCTTCTGCGAGGATGTAATGCTCGCTAAGGAGGCGGCGGAGAGAGTTCGAGAGGCGATAACCTCTCTTCCCATCCGCAGGAGACGACTTGGGCGTCGTAGGAGGGCGTATGCCGACCTCCAGCCACCCTAGGTGTGGGCCTGCGGGCGGTGGACTCAGGGTGGCCCGCCGCCCGACCAGTCAAGGCCCGTGACGGTGGCGCGTCGTGTTCCGCGCGCGCCAGTCTAGAGGAGGGTGTGGCCGTTGTGGTTGCCGCACGGGGAGAAGGGGCTCGGCTCGGCTCGTCGGTAGAGGAACACCGTGGTGGTTTTTAGTCGGTAAGAGTCCGACACTGGCTCCGCCTTCACCGGGCGGAGGGCGTCCATGAGGATTTTCCCCACGAAAAAAAAAAAAAGGTTTGTCACATTTATATTCAGTCTGTTATTGAAGTAAAAGTTCTTTTCGCACGCTTGACTTGGGGAGTAAGCTGGTGAATGCGTTACGAAAAATGTTACGAAAATTGCAATCGGGAGAGCCGACTTATTTTGAGATCCAAGATGGCGGACGCGATTTTTTATTAAATAAAATCAATATGGGTATCGTTTTTGAGGTTTTTGGGGGTGCTGATTGCGAATATAACCTCTGTTTTGAGATACAAGATGGCGGACGCGACTTTTTATGTTAAATCAATATGGATATCGTTTTCGAGGTTTCTCGGGATGCTGATTACTACTACAACATTTATTTTGAGATCCAAGATGGCGGACGCGACTTTTTAAATAAAATTGCAAGCGCGGTTAGAAATGTACGATGCATGGATGGATGGATGGATGGAACTTGACTGAAATTGACTCAGCTTGACTCACTTCGACTCCACTCGATTCAAATGGACTCAACATGACTCAAAACGACTCAATTAGACTCCACTCGACTCAACTCGACTCCACTAGACTCAACTAGCCTCAACTCGACTCAACTTTTCTCAACTCGACAAAATCGACTCAACTGGTCTCAACTCGACTCAACTAGCCTCAACTCGACTCAACTTGACTCAAATCGACTAAACTCGACTGAACTGGACTCAAAACGACTCAATTCGACTCCTCTGACTCAACACGACTCAATTCGACTCCTCTCGACTCAACTAGACTCAACTCGATTCAACTTGACTCAACTCGACTCCACTCAACTCAACTTGACTCAAATAGACTCAACTAGGCTCAACTCGACACAACTCGACTCAACTGGACCCAACTCGACCCAACTCTACTCCACTCGACGACTCAACTCGACTTATCTGACTGAACTTGACTGAAACTGAATGAAATTGACTGGACTGGACTGAACTTAACTGGACTGAACTGAATTTAACTGAACTCGACTCGACTCAACTCGACTCCACTCGGCTCAACTTGACTCAACTGGACTCAACTCGACTCAATTCGACGCAACTAGACTCAACTCGACTCAACTTGACTCAAATCGACTCAACTCGACTCCACTAGACTCAACTCAACTCAACTTGATTCAACTCGTCTCCACTCGATTCAACTACACTCCCCTCGACTCAAATAGACTCAACTCGACTCAACCTGTATCAACTCGACTCAACTAGACTCAACTCGACTCCACTTGACTCAACTAGACTCAACTTGACTCAACTCAACACAACTCGACTCCCCTTGACTCAACTAGACTCAACTCGACTCCACTCGAATCAACTAGACTCAACTCGACATAACTCGACTCATCTCTACTCAACTGGTCTCAACTCGACCCAACTCTACTCCACTCGACGACTCAACTCGACTCAACTTGTCTCAACTCGACTCAACTGGACTCAACTCGACTCCACTTGACTCAACTAGACTCAACTCGACTCAACTTGACTCAACTCGACTCAACTCGACTCAACTCGACTCAACTCGACTCAACTTGACTCAACTCAACTCGACTCCACTTGACTCAACTAGACTCAACTCGACTCCAATCGAATCAACTAGGCTCAACTCGACTAAACCCGACATAACTCGACTCAACTGTTATTTTGTGGATAACGGTGCTGGTTGCGTGATTACCTAAGTTTTGTATATCTTTTTGTTTGTATTATGCATTATTGCGCAATTGTTTGTTGTCCTGAAGAATAAAAAAATAAAAATAAAATAAAATAAACTGGTCTCAACTCGACTCAACTGGACTCAAATCGACTCAACTCGACCCAACTCTACTCCACTCGACGACTCAACTTGACTTATCCGACTGAACTTGACTGAAACTGACTGAACTTGACTGGACTGGACTGAACTTAACTGGACTGAACTGAATTTAACTGAACTCGACTCGACTCAACTCGACTCCACTCGGCTCAACTTGACTCAACTGGACTCAACTCGACTCAATTCGACTCCACTCGACGCAACTAGACTCAACTCGACTCAACTTGACTCAAATGGACTCAACTCGACTCCACTAGACTCAACTCGACTTGACTCAACTCGTCTCCACTCGATTCAACTAGACTCAACTAGTCTCAACTCGACTCAACTGGACTCAACTCGACTCCAATCGAATCAACTAGACTCAACTCGTCTAAACCCGACATAACTCGACTCAACTGGACTCAACTCGACCCAACTCTACTCCACTCGACGACTCAACTTGACTCAACTTGTCTCAACTCGACTCATCTCGACTCAACTCGACTCAACTCGTCTCAACTCGACTCAACTCGACTCCACTTGACTCAACTCGACTCAACTTGACTCAACTCAACTCGACTCCACCTGACTCAACTAGACTCAACTAGACTCAACTCGACTCAACTCGACTCAATTCGACTTCAATCGAATCAACTAGACTCAACTCGACTAAACCCGACATAACTCGACTCAACTGGACTCAACTCGATTCAACTGGACTCAACTCGACTCAACTTGACTCAACTCGACCCAACTCTACTCCACTCGACGACTCAACTCGCCTTATCTGACTGAACTTGACTGAAACTGACTGGACTGGACTGAACTTAACTGGACTGAACTGAATTTAACTGACCTCGACTCGACTCAAATCGACTCAACTCGACTCCACTAGACTCATCTCAACTCAACTTGACTCAACTCGTCTCCACTCGATTCAACCAGACTCCCCTCGACTCAAATAGACTCAACTCGACTCAACCTGTATCAACTCGACTCAACTAGACTCAACTCGACTCCACTTGACTCAACTTGACTTAACTCGACTCAACTTGACTCAACTCAACACAACTCGACTCGACTTGACTCAACTAGACTCAACTCGACTCCACTCGAATCAACTAGACTCAACTCGACTAAACCCGACATAACTCGACTCAACTGGTCTCAACTCGACCCAACTCTACTCCACTCGACGACTCAACTCGACTCAACTTGTCTCAACTCGACTCAACTAGACTCAACTCGACTCCACTTGGCTCAACTAGACTCAACTCGACTCAACTTGACTCAACTCAACTCAACTCGACTCAACTGGACTCAACTCGACCCAACTCTACTCCACTCGACGACTCAACTCGACTTATCTGACTGAACTTGACTGAAACTGACTGGGCTGGACTGAACTTAACTGGACTGAACTGAATTTAACTGAACTCGACTCGACTCAAATCGACTCAACTTGACTCCTCTAGACTCATCTCAACTCAACTTGACTCAACTCGTCTCCACTCGATTCAACCAGACTCCCCTCGACTCAACTCGACTCAACCTGTATCAACTCGACTCAACTAGACTCAACTCGACTCCACTTGACTCAACTTGACTTAACTCGACTCAACTTGACTTAACTCAACACAACTCGACTCCACTTGACTCAACTAGACTCAACTCGACTCCACTCGAATCAACTAGACTCAACTCGACTAAACCCGACAGAACTCGACTCAACTGGTCTCAACTCGACCCAACTCTACTCCACTCGACGACTCAACTCGACTCAATTTGACTCAACTCAACTCAACTCGACTCCACTTGACTCAACTCGACTCAACTCGACTCAACTCGACTCCAATCGAATCAACTAGACTCAACTCGACTAAACCCGACATAACTCGACTCAACTGGACTCAACTAAAAAGGTCTAATGGAATGGTGATTAAGTCCAGCAACTACACTGGCCCACCGCGTCTAATCCACTGCTTACCAAAGACTCCACTCAAATACTCGCGCCTGTGAAGTCCTTAATGAGGAGGAGCACATCTTGCTGGTGCAAGAAATGAGGTTCCTGTGAAGCGACAGGGGTAGAGGTAGGTACGTCATTTATCAAGCATTTCGCCGGAGGGCGCAGCGACGCGTCGCGAACACGTCAGGCTCGCGCTGAATTTTTGCGATGACTAACGAATTAACGATTGATCACGTTTATCAAAGGAGCCGCCGCCGCCGCGCTGTGCCGCCACAGAGGTGCCGCCGCATGCGAGCGGGCTTTTGTCGGCGTTTGTCGGCAACATGACAAAGAGTGGCAAATTCTGCCAATACTTTTGGTGCTTACACACTCGACTTTGTATCGACATTGTGTTGAGCGTAAACCACGGGGGGACTTTGTTTATTTACAAATATTTCAAATAAAAATGTAATTTTTAGGTATTGATTTTTTTATTGATTCGTGTTCAGTATCAGTGGTATAGTCACCTCCTTAATATGGCACGAATGCAGAGCAACATATTGTATATATATCCTAAACTGGAGCTTTTAGACCCATCGTGTTGGTACTTAAATGAAAGGGCTTGATGAGCTCTAGAGAAATAAATGATCAAATCTTCTGATAACCAACCATGTCTACTAAAGGTCTTAGACCCATCGTGTTAGTAATCAAATAAAAAGGCTCGATGAGCTCTATAGAAATAAATGGTCAAAACTTCTGATGGCCACATTGTTTTTATTTTAAAATCACGTATGCCATGTTGGATCTCAAAATAGCAGTAATATTCATAATCAGCACCCCCGAAAGCCTCGAAAACGATACCCATGTTGATCATATTTGAAAAGTCGCGTCCGCCATCTTGGATGTCAAAATAGATGTTATATTCGTAATCAGCACCCCCGAAAACGATACACACGATTGCTCTGTCTAGACGTCTCCGTTGGACGACTGGTAGGAAAGAGCAGAGCTAGAGTTCCTTAGACTGTGGTTATATCGTGTACGTGTATCGTTTTTATGATAATTAATGTAATTGGTTTTTGTACCGTGTTAATTAACTATAAAAAACTTTGACTGAACTTGACTGGACTTGACTGAATTTGACTGAACTTGACTGGACTTGACTGAACTTAACTGAAATTTACTGAACTTGACCAAACTAGACTGAACTGGACTGGACTGGACTGAACTGAACTGAACTTCTGATGGCCATAATTATCACCTAAACTGTAGCACTTATACCCATCATATTGGTACTCGAATGAAATGGGTGTTGGCTTTACGAGCTGTAGAGATATAAATGGTCAAAACTTCTGATAGCCATTTATCCTAAACTTGAGCTCTTAGGCTTACATTCAGAATCGAATCTAAGCGTGAACTCATGCTTCCATCTGTCAAATGGCACTGCATTTTGACAGTTGGAGGCATGAGTTCACGCTTAGATTCATCTCTGAGTGTAAGTAAGGCTTAAGCCCATTGTGTTGATACTTAAATGAAAGGGCTCGATAAGCTCTAGACAAATAAATGGTCAAAACTTCTGATGGCCGTATTTCCTAAGCCATAGGTCTTAGACCCATAGTGTTGGTAACTTGGTACTCAAATGAACGAGCTTGACAAGCTCTACACAAATAAAGAGTCAAGACTTTTGATGGCCATATCTCCTACACTATATCTCTTAGACCCATCGTATTACTACTCCAATGAAAGGGCTTGTAAAGTCTCATCTTCATCATCATCATCATTTCAACCGAAAGTCGTCCACTGCTGGACACAGACCTTTTTTTTTTGAGGCGTAGAAAATGCCTATCGCATGTCTCGCCACCCCGGGAGGTAGCGTGGTTATGTGGGGCTCGCACCCACTAAAAACTCCGCCGTGTACCTACTCTCACCTTGGTGATGAGCCACAAGAACTGCAATGCATGGCATTCGCGACTCATCCAGCGCGGCCCATTTTCGGGGCCCTCTTCCTGTAATGACGTTCCTTAGGCGATGTCCGGGTACACTCGGGACATCACCACAACTCAAAGGCCGTGCAATGCGGAAGACTGACTCCCCAGTCTATCGCCCGCTTGTCTAGCCTTTGTCAGGGTGGTATCAGTTCATTGTAAAGCCGTCTGCGCCGACTCGGCTGGACCTCCCCCAAGCATCGCCAACTTATCTTATATATTATCTTATCTTATATAACTTATCTTATACAACGTTATTCTTTCTTTACCAACATCCCTATACACCCCAATTAGTTAAAATATTCAAAAAATTATGGGTGAAAAAAAAATTGGCTTACTATGAACAGTTTTTTCATAAACAGCTGATTTAATTATCCGCTTTTCGTACGTAAGATTTGGACACAGCCGCGCCGCTCGGGTCAAAGTGCGGTAACATTCATAGTCACTCGGCCTTGCAATGTGATACCTACATACTTAATTACTGGCTAAAACTAAATTTGCTTTCCCCAAACAAAATGCACAGACAGTAAGGGTCTATGCCCTTCTTAGATAGGTACCTACCTAGGAAGGTAATTCGATCAATGAAATAGGTACCTACTTATTTTACGTAAGATGTTCGACTTGTTATGGGACAACTGGTGCTATGTTAGTAACTTAAATATTGCTAATATTCATTACACATCATTATTTAACAAAATAAGTACATAGGTACTTATGGCTCCGCATGCGTTAAAATAATAAATAATAACGTAGGTAGGTAGGTACTTAACTAGACGATAGGAAAAATAATTGAAATCACGACCTTATTATTAACATTTTGTAAAACCTACCTACCTGCTCGGTAGGTACGGTCAACCGCACGTCAGTGGTAACAACTTGACATTGACAGCATCTTTATTTCGTAAGCAGTAGGGCGGATTTCTAATTCAAGTGTTACCACTGTCATGCAGTCGACTGTACATGTAGGTAGGTACATACCATATCCGTTGGTTTCGAACCACCTTCCACCTTGTAGTAAAGAAAGAGTAGGTACCTACAACGATGTCCCCGGACTGTTTTGTAAGTAGATTATTGTACACTGATCACTATCACTAGGTGTCTCATCGTTACACATTAGTACCCACCTAGCATTCGCTCAAATCGCAGGCCACCTGTTTGAATGCAAAGTCGAGCACGTTTATGTACCTATCTACGTAAATTTCTGTTTAGTTTTATTAATACGTAGGTATCACTTTTTAATACAGCAAAGCTACTTCCGATGCGACCGGTTAGTTCTGTCACCGTAGATGGTTCAGACACACACAAGTAAACTAGGTAGAAATCAAGTGGGGTGAGTTCAGGGGACCTCACGGGCCAGGGAACGGGGCCTCCGCGGCCGATCCACCTGTCACCATATTCCTGATTTAGGAACTGCCGGACTCTGATTGAAAAATGGCCGCTGGCACCATCGTGTTGATAGTACATTCCTGGGCTTCGGAAAACTGTGAGGGGAGGTTCTCGGAGGACTGTTGGTTTGTAAACCAAGTGTTGTGTGGTTTGTTTCGTGCGGCGGTGTTCGACTGGTTGTCGGTCGGCTACATCAAAGCGGCGACGGCGGCTCGCGGTGCAGTACAAAATAAAATCAGCGTGCCGACTCGCGGTGTAGTACAAATAAAATAGGTATCCAAAATTTTAATAAAGTTGAAGATTTTTTTCCAAAAATATAACACTATGTTTTTTCACTATAAATCGATTGTCCTAGTGATTCTGAACATAGTAATTTCAGGATGCAGGTATACAAAGAATAACGTTGTATATATCGTATTACTACTCAAATGAAAGGGCTTGTAAAGTCTCATCATCATCAAAATTTCAGCCGACAGACGTCCACTGCTGGACATAGGCCGGGAGCCTATGTCCAGCATCAAGCATCAGTATCAAGCATCGCTAACTTATTATCAGAAAATTCAAAAATGACCAAGAGCAAATTTTAGGTTAGCCAAGGGCAAGGGCAAAGGCAATTCTTTAACACACTTTCGTGGCTGTTTAAATAAAAACACGTGCCAAAAACGTGTTTAACTCTACTCGAGTTTTAGACGTGGATTTGTGGTAAAAAGTCTGAAACATCTGTTGAACACGTGTCTAAGATGTGGTTAAATCTTTTGTGGTAAGACCGATACTGTCTTAAGTGTCCACTTATTATATATATAAAGTGAATTTTGAAAAGAAAATGGTCGCCCTTTTGAACTGATTGCTTTCAGATAAATATTTGGATCCAAATATTTTCATCATTTTTGAATTTGTGTGTTTATGACCAATCGCTTTCAAAATTGTAACTGGTTATCATCATCATCATCATCAACTCAGACGATCGCAGTCCACTGCTGGTCATAGGCCTCTCCCAAGTTACACCACAATACTTGGTCCTCTGCCTTCTGCATATAGTCCCCCCCCCAGCCACGTTCTTTAGGTCGTCGATCCACCTGGCGGCAGGACGCCCTACGCTGCGTTTGCCAATTCGCGGTCTCCACTCAAGGACTCGTCTGCTGCAGCGGTCATCGGTCCTTCGACAGACATGGCCAGCCCACTGCCACTTCAGCTTACTTATCCTACAAGCTATGTCGGTCACTCCGGTTCTTCTCCGGATAATCTCATTACGGATTTTATCCTTCAAAGATACTCCGAGCATAGCTCGCTCCATAGGTCGCTGAGTGACTTTGAATTTGTGGATTAGCCCAACTGTCAGTGTCCACGTCTCAGCACCGTAAGTCATGACAGGTAGGTCGTACTGGTTGAAGACCTTTGTTTTCAAACTTCGTGGTATAGGCGACGATAAGACTTGGCGAAGTTTGCCAAATGCTGCCGAGCCCAAACGGATCCTTCTATCGGCTTCTTTCTCGAAGTTGTGTCTACCAAGCTGAATCACCTGCCCTAGATAGACGTATTCCATTACAACTTCGTGTGCCGACCCTTCGACGAATATTGGCCTCGGCATGACATTCATATTGAACATTACTTTTGAACATAACTGGTTATACTATCTATCTATGTCTCTAAATAGATGTTACATTCGAAATCAGCACCCCGAAAATCCTCCAAAACGATACTCATATTGTTTTTATTTAAAAAATCACGTCCGCCATCTTGGATCGCAATATAGATGTTATATTCATAATCAGCAACCACAAAAACCTCGATTACGATACCCATATTGATTTTGTTTAAAAAGTCGCGTCCGCCATCTTGGATCTCAAAATGGATGTTATATTAGTAATCAGCATCCCAAGAAACCTCTTAAACGATACCCATATTGATTCAACTTAAAAAGGCGTGTCCGCCATCTTGAATCTAAAATAGATATTATATTCGTAATCAGCACCTCCGAAAACCTCGAAAAAGATACATATTGATTTTATTTAAAAAGTCACGTCCGCCATCTTGGATCTTAAAATACATGTTATATTCGTTATCAGCACCCCCGAAAACCTCGAAAACGATACCCATATTGATTTTATTTAAAAAGTCGCGTCCGCCATCTTGGATCTCAAAATAGATGTTATATTCGTAATCAGCATCTACAAAAACCTCGAATACGATACCCATATTGATTTTATTTAAAAAGTCGCGTCCGCCATCTTGGATCTCAAAATAGATGTTATATTCGTAATCAGCATCTACAAAAACCTCGAATATCGTTTATCGTATCGTTTCGCATATCTCGGTGAGTGATTCGCGAGTGAATCGATATTTTTATCACTCGAGTGCGTTTATTCGATGTCCCTCGAGTAAAAGTGGACTCGAGCACAGACCAAGTAGAGATGCTACGCATCGAGTCGCATCACTAATCATATGTCATCAACGACGGTGAAAAAAATTATCAAAAATAATAAATAAACGTACTAAACGTAGTGGTTATATTCTCTCAAGGCCCACAGAGTACATTATATAACTGAGAACCAAGGCCCTATGTCCAGCAGTGGACGTCTTTCGGCTGAAATGATGATGATTCGCCAAGGACTATCAATTGTGGCATCGATGGGTGCATACATATCTTGTTGAAATACAATCAGTGATTCAACAATGGACAGCTCCTCAAGTCGTAAGTACCCTTAAATATTATTCAGTTATATGAGCCCTTAAACATCTTTATTGTGAAGAAGTTTTCACAAACTCTCTTAAAATGACAGTAGGTATATGTATATATTAGCCTATTTTACATGAGTTCGACATGTTCTTACTAAATGAAACCAACAATTACCAAATGAGCACTTGAAAAACATCTAAAACAAACTCCAGTTCATCTATACAAACTGCATCAAAATAATAATGCTTGTGTTATTTACAGGTTAAAGATTCATGCTGGATGTTGGCATTTAATCACTCATCGGTCCCACAAAATAAACAAAGCACAAGCAGTAGTCATCATCCGTAACTGTGTTAATTGTCTATGCCCCATACTGCATACCAGACCCATGTTCTGCATACAAATACTGATCGAGAAACAGGTGAGCACAGATTTAACTTTTATATGAATACACTTTTTATTTGAAATTAAATTAATTTGTGTATAGTAAGTCAGCATTGTGTTTTGATATTCCACTAATGTCCCACTGCTGGGCATGGGCTTCTTCTCAGTACGAGAAGGTTGAGGCCTTAGTCCACCATGCTGGCCTAGGGCAGGTTGGCAGACTACACACACCATCAAGAACTGTATGGAGCACTCTCTGGTGTGCAGGTTTCCTCACGATGTTTTCCTTCACCATTAAAGCAAGTGGTAATCAAATTCTTATCCACACATGAATCCGAAAAGTCAGAGGTGCAGGCCGGTTTCGAACTCACACCCTCCTGCATGAAGGCAAATGTTCAACCACTACGCTATCACTGCTTAGATTCCACTAACTTAGTTTTATTTTGTTTCAAGGTTCATGGATCAGATCGCATCTGCCATCCATGTTGGTTGCAAGCTGATAGAGTTCCAGTTCCTGATCCGGTAGCTGCAAATGTACCAGTGTCAACAAAAACAATTACCTTACCAGATTATTCCAGAATACCAGATACACAAGGCCATTATTTTTGTCCATACTGTAATTTGCCAGAGCGACTGACTGTCCTATGGCTCAGGGTGAATTTATTTACAGATAATCTATGATTCTGATTAAAACCTTTGTAAAAAATAATAGCTAGTTATAATAAAACAAAGTTTAACCGGATTAAATCGCGTATAGTATTTAAATTGGTTTCCCTGACGTTTCGAAAGCTTTGCAGCATTTCGTGGTCGCAGGTAGACTAAGATGACAAGTGTCGTTACAAATATTTCTAAAAAATTATTTTAATCTACCGTACAATATTATTAATTAAAATCGTTTCGATGCACGCAGTAATCACTCACAATATCATTACTTTGTTTTATTATAATGTGTAGTGATCGCGAAAACCCAAGAAGTTATTAATAGCTAGTTGTTTTATTTTATCCACTGATATGGTAATAAATACAACACCCTACCGTGTAGTAACTATTAACTTACACACCCTTAGAATTATAATATATAATTTATTAAATACTTTCTGCATATACTTGCATAAATAAGTTAATATCATTATAACAAAGGAAAATTATTTATTTTAGACAGAAATACTAATTTTCACCATTTATTTTGGAAATGAAATATATTATTATTTATTATTAAATACTCTCATTATAAGTTTTTAATAACCAATATGACAATATAAAGCATGCTAGAAATGACACTTTTTGCAACTTGCTGCAACCTTATTATAATATTTAATTTCTAACACAAAATATAAAAGACAAGTTATTTATTATTATTAATTTCTTTAAGGCAGAAAATATAAAAAACGCAAGTTATTTATTATTATAGTTAATGTCCACGTTAGGCCAGAGCACCCTAACAAACTGATCAATTCCCTTTGATTTGTGTTACACAAATTATTTATAAATCCTCTTCAGATGTTGGTTGACGCTGTTGACTATTAGACCATTGGTTGTAATAACTATCTGCACAAGTCAACAACCTGATTTGATTTCTTTATTCTTCTTGGCCTCCACAATATAAAGAACGTTATGTAGAATAGTTAATAGTTCAGCCCGTGTTTGTATGTCTTGCTTGGACATTTTGAAGTATTATGTCACCTGACAATGTAGTAGGTACTTGGTACCTCAACCTGAAAAAATAAAAGTACAATTTGTTTAAATTTACACACATACACACAATATAATATTTAATACTGGCAGTTTATATGTTAAGCACCTTTGTAGGAACTTCTTCAAGGTTGTTATTCTTACAAATATTGTGTACCTACCACAAAATATTGTGTGTGTGTGTTTGAGTGTGTGTGTTGTGGCTACAGTGACAGACGACATGATGTTGTGTCACAACAGGAAACCATTGCTTCCATACTCCAAATGTTATAAATATGATTAGATTTGATTTGAGAATGTAAAAATATTAGTGTCAGTAGTTAGCTTCTATTTGGATAAGCGCTATCATGAAGCAGCCAGCGGTTGCCAAACTGACCTGTATGATACAGGTCAGTTTGGCAAGTTTGGTTTTTAACGTAATTTTAGTTAAAAATAGTAATAGTTTTTTTATTGATGGATCATTGTCTTTAGGTTGCTTTATAATTCTACATCATTCTGCTTCTTTAATGTGCTGCTCGGATATTAATATATAAATATAATTTAATATAGAGCATATTGCATTTTTTTTTTTTTTTTTTTTTTTCCCTTATCTCTTCTCATGGGTGTCGTAAAAGGCGACTAAGGGATTCACCAGAGGATGGGCAGCAGCGTTCTCTGAGTATTTAACCAACCAACTGCGATCGCCAACCCGCCTGCCAAGCGTGGCGATTATGGCATATCCCCCCCTTAATTGGGGGAGGCCTATGTCCAGTAGTGGACGTCTTTCGGCTGAAATGATGATGATGATGATAGAGCATTTCACAGAAAAACAAGACTTCAAGGACTAATGAACGTATGGAACAATTTTTCATAGTGAATCGGGTGGAAGAAACTATGAAAGTGCCGATGCTTATTACTCTTATTGGACCGGAAACCTACAATGTTTTGAAAAATCTAGTGTCTCCAGCAACGCCTGCGAGCAAAACTTACGCAGAGCTCATCGAGACACTTACGCGACATTATGTAGTCAAAAAGTCAGCAGTAGCCGGGCGATACGAGTTTTACCAGTGCAAACAGAAAGATGAGCAAACTGTAAACGAATTCGTGGTTGAAATAAAAGAAAAGCAGCTCTATGCAATTTCGGCAGTTTTCTAAATGAAGCTCTGAGAGATCGCTTGGTGTGTGGATTGTTAAAAGAACCACTTATCAAAAAATTATTAACTGTTGGAGATAGTCTGTCTTTTGAGGAAGCTGCAAAGATAGCGCTAGCATATGAAAGTGCTGAAAAAGAAACCAAAAATATTCAGCCTGACGTGAGTGTGCAAATGGTCAAGAAGCAGGTTCCAGTACTGAAACACCCTCCCATCCAAGTGCAGGGACGTTCCTTTGTGGGTAAGAGGGATAGCGCCAGAAGCAATGTACCTAGTGTGCGAAATAATGGAGAGTGCACCCGATGCGGAGAAAACCACATGACAGAAAAATGTTTCAAAAAGAATTGGATCTGCTATAACTGCAACAGGCAAGGTCACATTGCAGCAAAGTGTCATTTTCGTTTGACAGGAGGAAGGAATATGTTGAAGCAAATGGATGAGCAGCATACTGAAGAACAGGTTACTGAAGAGAAAGAAGTTGTTCTTGGCAGTATTCAGCAAATTGCAGGAGGGGAAGATGTCGCATGGATGCCATTATGACTAAAAAATGGACAATCTCTCAAAATGCAAGTGGACACAGGAGCCTGCAAGTCAGTAATACATAGAAGTGATTTTGAAAAGTATTTTGCAAAGTGTGAACTAAAGAGTTGTAATTATAAATTAAAGTCAGTGTCAGGTGAGCATTTGAGTGTGCTGGGATCTTTCAAAATTATGGTTAGTAATTTTCAAAGAGAACTTTATTTAGTGGTTATTGATTGCAAAAAGTATTTTGATCCTTTAATAGGTAGAAATTGGTTAAGAGTAATATTTCCTAAGTGGCAGATTTTTTTTGAGATTAAACAGATTAAATCTGTACATAGTGACACGAATAAAATATTAGACAATATTAAATCAAAGTATTGTAAAGTTTTTGAGAATGATAGGTCATCTCACATATTAAATTTGAAAGCTAGTTTAAAACTGAAACAAGGAGCTGAGCCTATTTTTCACAAAGCTTATACTATTCCATATTCTAAAAACGAAGAAGTTGAGAAGGAGTTATTGAGTCTAGAAAAGGCAGGGATTATAGAGAGAGTAAGGCACAGTAGATGGGCCAGTCCAATAGTGTTGGCTCAGAGAAGTGATAAGAAGTTGCGTGTCTGTGTGGACTACAAGGTCACTCTTAATCGAGTGTTGGACACTGAGCACTATCCTTTACCAATACCAGAGGATATTTTTACAGCTTTAAGTGGGGGTAGTGTTTTCTGTGTTTTGGATTTAACTGGAGCCTACCAACAATTATTGTTAGAAGAGCCTTCTCGTGAATATATGACTATTAATACACATTTAGGATTGTTAAGACCAACCAGGTTACAATTTGGTGTATCTAGTGGCCCTTCTGTATTTCAATGTGCTATGGATCAAATTTTACAAGGATTAGAAAATGTTAAATGTTTTATAGATGATGTTGTCATAAAAGGAAGTGGTGTTTTAGACTGTTATAGGCACCTAATTGAAGTTTTAAAACGCTTAAAATCATATAATGTTAAGGTTAATTTGGGAAAATGTCAATTTTTCTGTAGTGAAATAAAGTTTCTAGGACACATCATTGATAAAGAAGGAATTAAACCATTGCCAGATAAAATTGAGGCTATCATAAAAGCACCGGTTCCTAAAACAGTAACCCAATTACAAGCTTACCTTGGACTTTTGAACTATTATTGTAAATTTTTACCAAGATTGTCAGAAGCTTTAACACCCCTGCATCAACTACTAAAAAGCAATACACCCTTTAAGTGGACAAAAGATTGTGAAAAGGCATTTCAGAATAGTAAACAGTTATTGACTGAAAATCAATTGCTAGTCCATTATGATGTGAGTAAAGAATTGTATTTAACAACAGATGCCAGTGAATATGGTGTAGGGGCAGTACTAAGTCACAAAATAGATGGGGAGCCCATAAGTTTTGCATCTGGTACATTAAATAGTGCACAAAGAAATTATTCACAAGTTGAAAAGGAAGCTCTAGCCATAATTTTTGCAATAAAAAAGTTTCATAAGTTTTTGTATGGTCGTAAATTTATTTTGGTTAGTGATCATCAACCTTTAAAGTTTATTTTTGATCCTCTAAAAAGAATTCCAGTAACTGCAAATGCTAGACTTCAAAGATGGGCTCTACTTCTATCTGGATATACTTATGAGATTGTTTATCGAAAAGGAACTTTATTAGGTAATGCGGATGCTTTGTCACGTCTGCCTTTGCCTGAAGTAGCAGAAGTAAGTGATACTATAAACTTTCTCCACCTTATTACAAAATCAGGTTTAATAATAGGTTTTGCTTAAGCCAGGCTTAAACAACTTTTAAAGTATGGAGATTGACGTTTAACTCGGTTTAAACAAGAGACTAAACCTAGGCTAAGCTTTTGTAATAAGGGGGTCTAAGTTTTACTGATAATCCACCATTAGATTTTAGAGATATTGCTTTTTATACTCGAACAGATCCAATTTTATGTAAAGTTTATGAATATGTCATTTCTGGATGGCCAAACAGTGTTAGTGATGACAACTTAAAACCTTATTTTTATAAGCGTGCTGAATTATGTATTGAACAGAAGTGTTTGTTATGGGGAAGTAGGGTTATTATACCACTTAAGTTAAGATCAAAAGTTCTAAGTATATTTCATGAATCTCATCAAGGTGTTGTTCAATCTAAAATGTTAATGAGGGAATATTGTTGGTGGCCAAACTTAGGACAAGACATTGAAAAACTTATACAGGCTTGTGATATTTGTCAGGCAACTAGAGGATTTACAAATGTATGCCCACTGACTCCTTGGAGCAAAACTGAAAATAATTTTGAGAGTCCATGTTGATTTTTGTTATGTGAGGTCCCTTACATATTTTTGAATTGTAAAACGAGTTCGCTGAGCTCGCACCCTACTATCTTTCTTATGATTAATTGCCATATTGCAAAACCTTTTGGTGTTTGATAATAAGAGAAGAATCGTCCCTTACTTTTGGGTAAGCAAAATCCTGAACCCACACAGGTTGACATCCTTGGAAAATATACAAAAAATATTCGCCACTTCAGGCCCCCTAATACTTCTATTACGTCAGTGTGGCGCGATGCCCCTTAGATACCTGATTTAGGGCTGGTTTTTCAATAGTCTGATAACTTTCAACTGCGGAATAAATGTGACGTTTTGACAGATTTTCTATACTACAACTGTCAAAACTTCACATTTATTCCTCAGTAAAACATTATCAGACTATTGAAAAACTAGCACTTAAAACTATAAACGAAAAGGTAAAAAACATGATACTTTTTTTTATAATTTTATTTTTGACAGAACAGGTAATTTCATATGCGGTTTCGGACTTTTTCTTGTTTTATTGCCGTCAACACTGGTGACCATTAATAATGAAATGTCAAAAGTTTAACTTTGAACGTTTAGTTTTAGTCTCTGAGTTACAGAGTGTACGTGACAAAGAAGTGCCGAAAGAATTGCAAACAATTTTATCAGAATCTTCGTATTTTAAACCTTTATATAAATTTATTGTTAATACTGTAGGAAAATTGTAATACCTAATTGATGTTTCTATTTAAGTTAGGCTTTAAGGACTTGTATCCATGGCCGTTAAATAAAAAAAAAAAAAAATGGTGGTTATATGGAGGTTGGCGGGAAAATTCGTAAAGATCATGTTGTGGTTTTTTTATTATTTTCCAAAACTTGTGTTTCTTCGAGTGTTAATGTGTAATAATGGTGGATTATTAAATGTTAAGTGCTCGTTAACATGTACAAGTGTGGATAAATGGTACAAAGTTGAAAAACATGACTTTCGTATTATCTCATCATCCCCTCAAAAACCTAGTAAAGTTTCCATCACTTTACTAGGATTATTGATGGGCATTTATCCGGATAAATACTAAAAATGGATAAATACTCATAAATATCCATTTTTACTCGAGTATTTATCCAAAACAGCGGATAAATATTTTATGCGTACAATTTTCGTTTCTTGTATGATATGTAACGTAAATTTGCTTATTTTACTCACAAAATAATTGGTTATTAAATGAAAATCTGAAATTATAGAATAGGGTGTTTGACAATTTTTGAAAATCTACGTAACACGATGGCGAAACATCCAATTAAAGCATTCATTAACAAATAATTACTAAAATATGCTTGTAAAATTAAATAATCAAGATTTTAAATTCCGCACTAAAACGCTAAGTCACGTGACATTATCGTCAACCTACGTCACTGTTCTAGTTCCGGTCAGTGTTGCCGGAATTCCCATAAAAGTACTACACACTTACCAAAAAGGTACGAATTTGACAAAAAGTAAAATTCGGAACGCGGTTTTTTTTTGTCACATGAGACATGACTAAAACGTTTTGTAGTTTGTGTTTGAATCACGCACATACAAAACAAAAGCTTTTACGTTCAAATTACCTACAAATGCTGATAAGTTTAATTCTTAGTAAGTTATAAAGTACATAACCTAGCTCAATAAAATTAAAATGAACCTAAATTAACAATTAACACGAATATAATTATTAATAATATACCTACTCGTTGAAAAACTGGTACATTTTATTTTTACGATCATGGCAACATTTGGCTCGCCCTACGTCGTACAGGACTATGACGTCACCCAAAATGGAGGCCAAGTCTCAAGACGTTTTGTATCACGTGATCAACAGATTAAAAAATCAAAATTTCAAACAGAAAAATAAAATATTTAGAATATATTTAAATTAACATAACTTAGTAAAAGTTAATCTTCAACCTAAAATCTACGTTGTGTACATTTTTCATAATTTTTGGCAATACCTGTCAAACACCCTATTGTGCCTTATTATAATCAATTCTCTACACTATTACTTAAGTCGTAAATGTCGAAAAGTCTGTTTATTAGGTTTTTTTCGCGAAAACTAGCTACGGGTCCATAGAACACGAATCAACCTTTATTTTAAATCATGTCTGTCTATCTGTTTATCTCAGCACGTGAGAACGGCTGAAAGGATCGTGATGAAACTTTACTGTTGTATTGGTATTAGCCTAACTTACGGTATATTCCACTTTGTTGTGTGGAAAAATTGAGGTATGTGGTAGATCCTGAAATACAGCTTGACCCCTCTATTGTATGAAGTAACATATTAAGTAAAGGGCATGATTGAAAGAAAAGAAAGAAAGAAAAATGGTTTATTGTCTCAGTTAACGGCGCACGCGCGGATTGTTGTTTGGTTACGGTTTCCTAAATATACAACTAGTCCAGTTATTTAGTTGAACTAGATACCTATTGTTATAGAGTTTTGTTTTCATTAAAATCAGCTAGAGGGATGAAAAATGAGAAATATAACACAAATCAATTTTTTTATAATTTATGTATTCCAGTGTGTTCGTACCTCATCACGTAACAATGGCTGAACAGATCATAAAGAAACGTTGTACTTACATATGTAATAGCTTAACTTACAAATTCAGGTGCGATTTATCTCAATCTGTTAGGTAAATCCTGGAATACAGCTTGACCTGTCTATTGTATGAAGTTGCATACGAAGTAGAGGGTATATTGTATGAAGTTGCATATGAAGTAGAGGGTATAATTGTTGGTTGGTTGCGGTTTCCTAAAAATACAACTAGTCTAGTTATCTAGTTGAACTAGATGTTGTTATTGAGTTTTATTTTCGTGGGCTATAAACCCGGCTATGGGGGATAAAAATGAGAAAAATAAGAAAAACCATCAATTTTTGGAGGTGTTTTATCTCAATTAGTTGAGTAGACCCTGAGATAAGTCTTGAACCTTCTATTGTGGGCAGTCGCATAAAAATAATGGTCGTAATTTTGATATAGTAAGCAAAAGAGAATTTATCTGAGACCTCCTTCATTCTTAAAGATTACGTACGCTAAAAAGGAGTACTTAGGTATCATTCATGTAAAATACTCATCAAAATCACAGATTGATCAGTCAAAGTAACCCATTGGAGTCAGAATCTGAATTTTATGGCCGGTTCACATTATTCCAGCAGCATTCCAATCCAGGCTTGGTTAATCTGGTGATATTAACATCCCCAATGCCGTTTCAACTGAATTTGTAGCTTTCTTTTTTCAATACAACCTTTCGATTAATTTCACTGCATCTTCCGGGTGTCTTGAGGTATTCAATGATATTCACAATATCTTGATTTAAGCGTTCTTTGCATTTTGCAGTAGTTGGACAGAGAAGTTCGTTCAAATCGTAAGACATGTGCGATAGCAACTCTATATAGTTTGTATAGGTACATGTTTATCAGATCTTTTGCTTTTATTTTATCGGGATATTATGGAACTACCTACTAACTTACTCTGTGAATGTACTGGGGCCTCATAATGGAAGATTGTAGCCAGCCTGACTCAGTCTAACACAAAGAAAAACCACCTACTTCATCTTCCTTGCCTTGCCTTCTGGCACCTGCTGCAAATGCATATATTAGTGGGTGGCAGGACTGGCAGGGCGGTGCTGCGTATTGCATCAAAGCTTGACGACCTAGTTCATATTTTGTATGTCATGGATTTCCGCAGAGTAACGCCTGATTCCATTCTTTATCAGAAGATTGTAAAGTTCATGGTGTACAACTACGTTAGGACAGTACACTATATTAATCACACACGCTTTACAGTTCCATACAGTTCTCAAATATGGCACACGGAGCATATCCTTGCATTAAAAAAAATATGTTTATTTTGACTGCCAAGCGGATCGTGCGTATCTATTTTCCAATGATTTCCATCCCTCAACAAAATTAAATGTATAAATCAAAGAGAACTTGAAATTCCTAGGTAATAGTATGAAATTCTAGTTTCAAACCACATTGCGACGCAAAGCTAAGTTGTAGATATTACGGGGCGCGGGGGGTGGAAGAGCTAAGTAAGCAAAACCAGAAAAATATCTATCAGAGACGCATAAAATATATTTATCCACCATTTTGGATAAATACGGGTAAAAACGAGTATTTATCCATTTCTGATAAATATCCGAGTTTTTATCATTTTGATATTTATCCACTGCCCATCACTGACTAGGATATAAGTATAATATGTTCAATGATTACGACTGAAGGACATGTATCCATGGTCATGAATAAAAAATAAAAAAAATAATAATAATTGTGGTTATATCACAGACCCACAGACCAAGTAGAGATGCTACGCATCACAGACCTACAATCTAAGGGTTATATACTCTTTGGGGTTTTATCCCCTAGTAGTCTGTGGGTTTTAGGTTATGTTGTGAAAGAACACAAATTCTCTGTCTACGCAATAAACACAATACGTAATGAATCCCAAAAGCCTAGAAGCGCGTAGTCGCGACGAAAAACCATTTGAAGGAATGGATATATCAAGTTCAGGGTCTTTGAATAATTTGGTGGGCCGTAGTGCATGTCCGCGATGTGGCAAATCACGAATGTATTTTTGCTATACATGCTTTGTCCCAGTTCCACTTCTTGAAGGAAAAATCCCACAATGCATGGTAAGACAGCACTGATAATACTAGATAATTATCGTCATCAAAGAAAAGCCAATGTTTTTTTTTGTAAAAATTCATATTTTTGTACTTTCAGCTTCCTGTAAAAGTTGATATAATTAAGCACCGACGAGAAATAGATGGCAAAAGTACATCAGCACATGCAGCTGTTTTAGCGCCTAGAGATGTCAACATTTATACTTATCCAAATGTACCTGAATATGCTCTAGATGGCAGAACGGTTTTATTATTCCCAGGAGCAGAAGCACAAACTGTCAAAGAATTATACACTGGAAAAGAGGATTCTCCGAGCTATTCTGATCTCTTATTAGCACGGCTACCTTCTGGGTACAATGTAGGTACATTAATGACAAAGGTATTGAATAACAAAGACTCCGAAGAAATTTTTCATGTTCATAAACTCCCTATTGATAGAGTGGTACTTATAGATAGCACATGGAACCAGAGCAGGGGTATTTATGCTGATGAAAGGCTGCAAAAGATACCTACAATAGTGCTACAGAAGAGAGCATCACAATTTTGGCGTCATCAAAGTGGTAGCCCTAGATGGTATCTTTCAACAATAGAAGCTTTGCATCAACTTCTACTAGAGCTACACATATGTGCATGGGGTTGCAGCGAGCACTACAAATCATTCCTTACAATTCATTGTCCTGTTCATAGGGCAGTGAAAGAGCATCCCCAATGTCAACCATATAATGGACAATATGATAACTTATTATATTTCTTTAAATTCATGTATGAAAAATTACATACACTTTATAAACATGATAATTTATTGGCATACAAGAGGCCAATGACATAAACTATATAAAGGTGGTTTTACACCGGCTAGGCGAGGATAAAATGGGCTGAGCAATAATTGGAATTAGTGACTTGTGAATTGTAGCAGAATTTAAAATTCTTGTCCCACCTAAGTTTGTTGTGGAAGGTTTGGATGTTCAAGGCGAGAGTTGATATTTCCATTTAATGAGTATTAAATATATGCAATTGTAAGAGGACTTAGATAAGCTCAAAAAATGCACATTAGTAACCTACCCACTTGTTAAAACCCTGGTACTTAAACTTAGAAAACTTAGTTTCTTTTACTTGTTTAAATTTATCTAAACAATCATCCCTCACTTGGCACAGTATAAAAACACTACTTCAAGACTTCACCGCGAGTGCGGCAACTGACGCTCATATTGCTGATTATTAAACATTATAAAATTTGGTATAAAATTCCTCTCAAAAATGCAATGGTACCTTTCGTACTTTACTTGCGAGCAGCAATGTGTGCCGTGTACAGTTGACTGCACGTCAGTGGTAACACTTGAATTACAAAACTCGCCCTTACTGCTTACGAAATAAATACGCTGTCAAGGTACACTGCCACATGCTGTCGGCTGTACCTTTATTTATTTCAACCTAGTTAAACAACAAATAAAACTAAAGAAAAAACGTTACACCGGTAGCGGATGTGTAGTTTGTACGAAATTGACCGGAGATGAGAGAAATAAACTTCAAAACACGGTCATCGCATGCAATATGGGAACGATGCTTGACTGAAGTAGCAAATTGTGTGATTGATGAATGATACGATTAACCGAAACTCGTCAAATGCGACCTCTAATCAGCGCGAGACAGAACTGAACAGAGAGACCGCATGGGACCTCGATGGCCAGTGCGAGATTTGTGTAAATACTCTATTCATGCAGCAATATAAGTTAATGTTGTACAGTAGACTGCATGACAGTGGTATCACTTGAATTAGAAACCGCCCTTACTGCTTACGAAATAAAGGTGCTGTCAGTGTCAAACTGTTACCACTGACTTGCGGTCGACCATACCAATCAACAATTCTTTTCAATACTCGCCTCGCACATCTTCGCGTATCTAGCCCCTTTCACACCAAAGATGGGCGATACGAGAATATAAATTTTGCCATGCAACAATTCTCGCTCAGCCTATCCACTCCTCGCCTCGACGGTGTGAAACCAACTTAAGGCATTGCGTTAGTTCAAATGAACATTTCAAATGTATTAAGGTGGATTACATATTATAAACATGATAATTTATGATCATACAATTACGTAAGCTGTATTAGGCATTGTTTAAGCTCAAATGAACATTTCATTTGTATTGGGTGGATTCAAGGGTGGAAGGGGTTCACTAGAGAATGGGCAGCAGCGTTCTCTGAGTATTTATTCAACTGCGATCGCCAACCCGCCTGCCAAGCGTGGCGATTATGGCATATCCGCCCCCATTTAGACAAGGTCCATGTCCAGCAGTGGATGTCTTTCAGCTGAAATGATGGGTGGATTCGACCAAATGCCAAATTATACCAGTGTAACTAACCCTCAAATAATCTTACTCTTTGGTCACTATGGTCTTACAGTCTGCAGGATAACTTCGTTTGCATTTCGCCATCACAAGTGTAGAGTAGCCAATACTGGGTATTGTTACTCTTAAGAGTTGATCTATGAACATGAAAAATTGTTTATAAAGTGCAATGTAAGATTGTATGTCCACATAATTTGCCGGGTTTTATTGATATCACGTATCAACCATAGAAATCTTAATAATGAGGTACATTATTTAGATTTCTATGGTATCAACTGTAAAAAAACAAAATATTCAAACGAGAAAACGGCAGTTAAATGTAGTCACTCCACTAAAATAATCTTGGATAACTTTTTACTCCATGAATTTTAGGGTTATAGCGATATTATTCGCAGTTTACACAGACATGCACAAGTTTGGTCGAATCCGCCCTAACTGGAATAAATAAAAAGTTATGTTAAAGTATATACCATTGATGGCGCTTTTACTATTATTTATTTTTAATTAAATAATAATATAAATTTAAAAAAACCTCGACACAACTCATTCACTTTACACGTTCATACAAAAATTTATGATTTTACGCCGACCGGGACGCGCCGGAGCGCGTCGTAGCAGATGCGAGCGCACGCGACTGCTACCAACTGCGACTCATACCTTTTGCCACAAACGGTAATACATCATATACCATTTCATATCGATTAGACGAGTGAAAGTAGCTTAGAATCTCTCACCAATTTATCCTTATTTCTCTTTCCTGCTCCATCATGAGACCCTAATCACCGTCTATATATAACTACACCAAAACAAACCAAACCAAACCTCTGCTCTAAGTTGGTGAGGAGCTGGGTATCCTGCAGATTCCAGGTGATGGTGCAGTATCAACTCAAGGTTACCATGTTCTTGCAATATTATTGAAGTAACAGGATATCAAATTTCGAATCGATTAGACCTGTGCAAGTTGCCCACATCCCTTAATCAACTAGAAAAGCGCTGATCATCTTCAAACAGCTGAAAATATATTCTTGAATCATAGCTAAGAACACTCTCGATCAAGTCACCTATCAAACTAAAAAATTAAATCAAAATCGGTTCATCCTTCCGGGCGCTACGATGCCACAGACAGAAACAGATACACACGTTCAACAACACCCCTCGTTTGGGTTGGGGGTTAAAAATACTTGTTTATATTGTTTACTTTTTTCAGTGAAAAGTCCGAGTTAGTAATAAAAATATAGTAATACAAATAAATAAGTATTTATAGATTTTTTATTTCTTATAAAAATTATCCCTATTATTACACAAGTAACAAAAATGAAGTAATTATTATAATGTGAAAAATTTGCAGACTATTAACTTTTAACAACATGTCAAAATTAACTTATTTCACTTCAGTGATAGGTACTGACGAATTCTGTGGTCTAGTGGTTCAAGTGCTGGACTGCTGATCACGAGGTCGTGGGTTCGATTCCCACAGGACACAAATATGCATGTGATGAGCATAAGTGTTTGTGTTCGTCTGGGTCTTTCTTATATATTATGAAGTATGTATTAACAAAAAATATAAAGTATATAAGTATTATATCCATTGTCTAGTACCCATAATTCAAGCTCTGCTTAGTTTGGGACTAGATGGTGCTGTGTAAAAATGTCGGGAAATATTTATTTATTTTACTTTGTTTTATAGTTTATCAGTTTGATTACATAATGTAAAAATATTTTTGTGGCTATGTTAAATTGTAACATCACCACCACAAATACAAAATATCTTACATGCAGCTGGTGGTGTTGTTAAATACAGTCCCTTCGGAAGTAGTGTACTTGAGTAAATGTGGTATAATTCACTTCATAAAGCTTTTACAGTGGCAAATTGGAACTACAATAATTGTGAATGCTTTTCCCAAGTATACAAGTTTTATTTGTATTATCAGAAATGCTGATTGCTGATATTACTAAGATTTATGATCAGCAAAATTTTAGTACATATTTTTATAATAACAATAGTTTTCAGAATGTTCATAATCATCTTCTGATTTTTTTATGGTTAAACACACATACAGTGTTCCTAACAGCTTGTTGTTATAGTTTACGTAAATCTAAAACAAAAACACTACCGTCACTAGCGCTTGCACCGACTTTTGTGCCTCGTGAGTTCCAGCACACCTCAAAAATACCTCCTGTGCCTTTGTATGAGTGGACGAGGCTACCCGTTTGGGTTGACCATATGTGCACACACTTATCAAATGATCCACTAGCAAGGAACTTGCCATCAGGAGAAAATGCCACACTGTAGACTGGTTCAGTGTGTTTTGTGAGTGTGTGTATACAGACACCTCTTTCTACATCCCATAGGCGCACTGTGCTATCAAAAGACGCACTAGCCAAGATCAGATTCATATTGGGGTTCTGAGTTCCAGGTCCGGTTGGTGACCACTTGATTGTGTAGATTTCTTTTGAGTGGGCTTGCAGGTCATGCACACAGGTGTCCTGTTTCATGGACCAGATCTTTAATGTCATGTCATCTGAACATGATGCTAGTAATTGTCCTTGAGGATCCCATTTTATAGCATTAACTTCATTCTGAAATGTAATAGTTATTTTAAATAAAATGGTTCAATAAGAATATGTATTGTTTAAAACATGTTGGATAACTTCTCCACTTACAGTATGTCCTTGAAAGCTTTTGATTGGTTTATCAGCATTAAGTTTACAAACATGAATGCACTGATCAGTAGAGCATGATGCAAATGAAGTGTTGGTTTGCCAATCAACATCAAGCGCTGGGGCCAAGTGGAACGAGAACTGCTGTGTGCACTGCCCTGTTGATGCATCCCAGATAATTGTAGTCTTGTCAACCTACAATTTTAAAAATGTTACATAAAATATTTATTTAATAAATCCTACTTTTTTCATAATCTGCTCTTCCTGTAGCCTAACCTGACACTCACAAAAACTTAACTCATCGGAATACATCGTGTATATTATTTGAATTGGTTTTCCTGACGTTTCATAAGCTTTGCAGCGTTCTTGGTCGCAGGAAGACTAATTATTCATAACAAATTACTAAACAATTATTATTGTATCGTCCCTATCTTCAATACTATTTAAATCTTACCCCTACACGCAAGGGCGGATCCAGGGGGGGGATGGGGGTCAAGACAACCCTGGGCCTAGGTCAACCACAGTTTTTGTTTCTTTTTCACATAATTTACTAAATTAGTGTACAATGAATGTGTGTATGTGTTACACACGAATGCAACAAGATACAAACATAAAATTACTAAATTGAACTCGCACCCGAACCCGTTCGTTCATTGAGAATAATATTCGCGTTTTAAATTTTGAATTTGTCGCACCGCCCGCGCCTCTAGGTTCTTCTCCAAACTCCCCGTTGCGTCACCGTTGACTGAATATTTAGCTAACCATCAACAATAGAAAAACGAATTAACTACCTATGTACCATGTTAGCCTTATAAAACCTCGCCCAAGTAAACATTATTCCAGAAGATTATTACCTTAAGAGCAATAGCGCACTTGAGATCTGGCAGCGCGGCCACGACGCGCGGCCCGGCCGCAGGGTTTGCGATTTGCAACGCGGCCAAAACCGCGGCTACGATCGTCAGTTGCACATACAGCGCGCTTCAAAATGGACGTTGAGGAAAACGCAGTGCTTTTGTATCTTATAAGTAAGAAGCGGAAAAAGAAAAGGAAAAAATATTGGGTTCATCCCTTGCTACGTGAAAGGCGAACAAAGGGATTATATTTCTATGATCTCTTCCCACATCATCCTTTTTAAGTCTCGGTTGGCGTAGTCTTCACAGGACATTCCCACAACGCCCTCCTTGTCTCAATCTCGGTTATAAATCTTTCCGTGTCGATAGACATCGCGATGAACACAAATCACGCTGTAGTTCCACAATACGTGCGGCCGCCGCGGCTAGTGCGCGCACACTGATGATTTAACTACAATGCAATTGATCTCAGTGGCCGCAGCGGCCAGCGACTGAACACGGGCCGCAAATGCGTCGCTTCGATCTTGCTGGCCGCTGCGGCTTGGTGTGGCCGCTGGCCGCGTGCGGCCAGGTGCGCGTGCTCCATGGCGATTTCATACTAATGTATCTATCTCGATGGCCGCCGCGACCTGGCCGCTGCGGCCTAGCCGCTAGTGCGCTATTGCTCTAAGATATCGATATTAGATGATAATTCGATTTTTGAAAATCGGTATAGAAAAATAACAACCCAATTAAAAAGCTCTTAAAATTCTGTGAGTAAATAGAATATGTGTTTGCAAAAAATACAAAAAAAAATCGCGCGAGGACTGCCGTAACGTGAATCTACAGGGTGGAAACTTTCAGCGGGGCAGTAAGGGGAAGCACCTTATCCATTGCAGCTACGCGAAAATGGTCTTAGGAGACTATCCATATTTTTTTATGGAATTTTGATCCCCATTCACAGTTTAAAAAAAAGAATGCTGTTAGCATTAAAATAGCCATTTTACACAAAAACATTTTTTGATGCCAATCAATCGATCCTGTTTCTAATACTGATCAAAAACTTCTATGGGACCAACCATCGTCGGAGTACTCGAAAAGTCACAAATTGCAAAAAACTTATCCCGTACATTTATTATTATTATTTTTTATTTTTTTGTATGAAAATTTTACGCAAAAGCTTTTTTAGTGACGGTTGAGATCTTTTTGTTGACTGAATAAAAAGATAAGTTTAAAAACAATTCAAATTTCGAACTCGTTATTCATCCTCCGAGCCTTTTCCCAATTATATTGGGGTCGGCTTCCAGTCTAGCCAGATGCGGCTGAACATCAGTATTTTACACGGAGCGACTGCCATCAGACCCCCGCAACCCTGTTTCTGGGTAATACCGACATTCGGAGGTTAGACCAGTTGTCAGACTTTCAGGCTTCTGACTACCCGTAACGACTGCCATAGATATTCGTATGACAAACCGGGACCGACAGCTTAACGTGCTTCGCTACGAACCCCTCGCTTCGAACTCGTTATTATTAAATAAAAAATAATAACCGGCGAAATCACCGTTATTGGCTTAGATTATGAACACTACTACTACTACTACTAGTGTTCTAAATCTATGGTTATTGGTGTAGAGAAAACCCTCTCAGGTTTCGCGAAACACATAATCAAGTGCGATTTTCTTTTAATTGTTCATCATCATCATCATCATTTCAGCCGAAAGACGTCCACTGCTGGACATAGGCCTCCCCCAAACATCGCCACAACGACCGGTCCTGTGCCTTCCGCATCCAGCGGATTCCCGCGACCTTCACCAGGTCGTCGGTCCACCTTGTGGCCCCCCACGCTGCGCCTTCCAGTACGCGGTCGCCACTCCAGAACTTTACTGCCCCATCGGCCATCCGTTCTGCGAGCAATGTGCCCCGCCCACTGCCACTTAAGTTTGGCAATTCTTCGGGCTATGTCGGTTACTTTCGTTCTCCTGCGAATCTCCTCATTTCTGATTCGATCACGCAGGGACACTCCGAGCATAGCCCTCTCCATTGCCCTTTGAGTGACTTTGAGCCTTCTTATCAGGCCCATTGTGAGCGACCACGTTTCAGTACCGTAAGTAATTACTGGCAACACACACTGGTCAAAGACTTTCGTCTTGAGACGCTGCGGTATTTTGGACGAGAAGATATTGCGTAGCTTCCCGAACGCTGCCCAACCGAGTCGGATTCGACGATTGACCTCTTTCTCGAAGTTGGACTTACCTAGCTGGACAGTTTGTCCTAGGTATACATAATCGTCAACAACTTCGAGTGTAGATTCTCCGATGTTTACGGGAATGGCCAATTTTAATTGTTGGTGTGGTATAATGTGGAACCGAGTGGTGATGGTGGAATTTTATGAAGGCACCTTGAATTCCAACATTTATAACAACAGAATATTAGAGAATCTTGAAAACCTCGTCGATGATTTACCACTGTCGGAATCAAGAAGAATGTTTTTTCAACAAGATGGCGCTCCACCTCATAACAAACACAGTACGCGTTAGACTTTGAACCGACAGTTTGGTGATCAATGGATAGGAACACATGGTCCTATTTCTTCGCCAGCGCGTAGTCCAGATCTGACGCTTCTAGATTTATTTTTGTGGGGCTACCTGAAAACTGAGGTTTACAAAAAGCAATACGTACGATAGTGTTCAAGAACTTAAAGACTCACTAACCACAATTTTGTATGGAATTCATACAAATAAATTGTCAGCAGCCACTAGGTCCGTACAGAAACGAATCAATTTATGTATTCGTCAAAATGGCGGTCATTTCGAGCACTTGATATCGTAGGGCAAGAAACAGCAATATTTTAAATAAGAATAACATCATCAAGTTATGTTAGTTAATAAAAAAAGAAAACGAATACACCTTGTTTTTGATATGTGTAAAATTCTACGTGATCATTTGTCTTTTATCTTATTTTTTGTATTTCAGTTAAACAAATTCTTTACAAAATGTAAGGGAAAAGTTTTTTGCAATTTGTGACTTTTTGAGTACTCCAACGATGGTTGGTCCCATAGAAGTTTTTGATCAGTATTAGAAACAGGATCGGTTGGCATAAAAAAATGTTTTTGTGTAAAATGGCTATTTTCTTGCTAACAGTATTTTTTTTTTTAAACTGTGAATGGGCATCAAAATTCCATAAAAAATATGGATAGTCTCCTAAGACCATTTTCGCGTAGCTGCAACGGATAAGGTACTTCCCCTTACTGCCCCGCTGAAAGTTTCCAACCTGTATATTTAGTTATTTACACTATAGCGTCTATTGTAAGCCGCTCTAGGCGCCGCAAGAACGAGTTGTGCTCAAATAAATGCGTACACTTTTGTCACAGAATATTTATGCTTTTGTGAAGAGTTAATCAGATTGTCGATCCAAAAAAATTCGCGCTCGCTTCGCTCGCGCTTGTCTTTCTGCTTTTCTTCCTACTGCGTACTGGGCGTACCTGTTGTAAGTAACTATTCTGTTAGGTACGTTAATAGAGACAAAGCCTAAACTGAGAAGAATTTCGCGCTCGCGCCAATATATTATTATATTGTAGTATTTTGGTGTATAGGTATTGCAAGTTGCATTCCATTGCATTAATATTCCACAAAGAAAATCTGAAGCTCTAAAATTCACTTAAATGCATGTTTTAGCTAAGATTACGAAAATCTTACTAAGTTTTTTTCCAAAAGGGCGGCAAATCAGGCTCTGCACCCTCCTTTTAAAAATGTAGATCCGGGGCTGGGTATAAGTACGCGACCCCCCTCCCCCCTGACACAAAAGCTGGATCCGCCCTTGCCTACACGGTTGATATCACTGCGTAATTGCAAATATTGCACAATTATATTGTAGGTGTATAGGCCACAAGTTGAGTGACAGTAAGGTTATACAAAATAAGTAAGTTTACACAATATGTCCATCATATAAAAAAAATCACAAACAATGAAAAGCTTCCCTGGCTACCAATCTAGGTTAGTACCTGTGACTTGGGAGTCAGTGTTCATCCAAAAATATTTTTTTATTAATGTATGACAAGCGACTTTACAGATATATAAAAAAAAAAAAAAAAAAACACCCATGCTCATAAAGTGGCTCTTATTGCACCGTTTTTACGTTCATAATGTAGCTTATAACGCACGCGTGCTTTTTACATTATATTATCGCACTAGTGCTTTTTACTTTACAGTTAATTTTAAATCGCAGCAAAGAGTTTTTATGCCTAAACAAAAATAAAAATTTGTGGGAACAAATCAACTGTATTTATTAAAATATGATGAATAAATTTTTTATTTCATAAAATTATTTATTTTTGTCAACATAATTATGAACATTAATTTGCGTTATAAATAAAAAAAACAATTAATTATACTTTTTATATTAGGCTGTTTGGCGGTTTCCTTGGACCACCTGCGCACAGAGCAACCAGAGGATAAGCTTCTAAAGAGCGTGCAAAATGTATACCTATTTTGGTAGGGTTGGCACACGTGGATACAATTAAATTAACAAAACGTTCATTATGTCGCATAGTCGATGATACTGATGTACGGTAAAATTCTAATGAGTTTATGTTTACATCTTTAGAATGTTTTTGTTATGTATACCACTGAACAAATAAAAATAATAAATTAATGTACGGTCACGTCACGATCCTTGGCGGTGGTACATTTTGTCGACAAAATCCCTTGAATAAATCCTGCTACATTACACGTAGCTACTGCTGCCAGCTAACATTGAGTGCATAAACATAATACATATAATTATTCAATCACTAATAGGTAGGTACCTAGATATTACCTACGTAATTCAAATCATAAACACCATACATCTGGTATTTATAGTAAAAAAATAGATAGATAGATAGAATATACTTTATTGTACACCATGAAAATAGTAGTAAACAGGAACAACGTACAAATTATGGGTACATGGGCGGTCTTATCGCTAAAAGCGATATCTTCCAGACAACCTTTGGATGGACAAAGAAGACGTAAGATCTAGATAATGGGGGCAGTCCGTGGCGTACTACTAAACTAAAATAAATAAATAGCACAAAATATATTACACATATAGGTATCATAAATATATATAATATATATATAAATAATCTTACAATTTAGAATAGAGATTGGATACATAGGCAATGTCTTAATAAATTACAATTTATTTGGAAAGGTAGTATAAAATACTCGAATAGTCGTTAATTTTGGTGTTGATCGCACCATTTACGAGATAGGTATACATAGTATGTGCAACTTATGATGTAATCCGGTTAATCTTGTTTTATTATAAAAGGTAGATAGTTCTTTACACTTACCCCTGCACTCAAAATATAGTTTCCCCGTTTGTTCCATTTAAGGGCAAAAATAGGCCCTTTGTGTTGGCCCAGTGTTGACGCCAATGTACCGTCTGTAGTCCAAATACGGGCATAACCGTCGTATGAACCAGTTGCTAAGAGATTGCCATCACACTGCAGAGGAATAAATATGTAATTGTAATTGATCAGTATCAAGATAGTGTTGAATGGTTGAAGAAAGTTCGAAGTTTAAGAGAACATAATCACTTACATTCCAGTCTAAAGACGTCACATCTTTGTTGCTAGGTACTTCAGCCCCACCCTTCTGGATGCAGTGTCTTAATACTAACTGATTGGGAGTGGTTGCTGGGTTGTCTGACATGTCCCATATTCTGAAATTAATCAGAGAAATACTTTCAAATACTGTTGTAGACATATGCCAGGTTGAAATATGAATATCTATGGTAGTCGTTACAAGTGAAGTCACTGACCAAAAAGCTTCAAGACGCCACTTAGACGGATACCCCCGGTCACCGAGTATATGCAGCAGTAGCACTGCATATCATTCGCCCCGCCGCCAATCGCGACGTCAGCGAGCGGCACCAATCATACCACCGAACTTTTGAGCCGACCAATCATAACGCGCCGTCCGCCCCCTGTGGCCACCAACATTTTACGACAGCACAGTCTGTTATTTTGCCTTAGTTGCGGCCATGTCCATTTTATGTTTTTATTCGATAGCTATAGTAACGATAAAGGTTTGGCAGAAATACCTATAGTGTTTTTTTTTATAATTATAAAGTTATTAAGGTTTCATTGAAAAGTGAGAAAAACAAAATTAATTTTTATTTTCGAAAATTGTTGTAATACATATTTAGTTAGTCCTTTAAATAAAGTAACAGCATAATATATATTTAGATAAAAAAATGGGGCATCGTACCTTTGATATATTAGGAGATTTTTTACTTTTACCGATTAACACCTAACATTTTTTTTTCATGTTTTCTTATCACGGTCGCATCTTATTTTCATTTAAATATATGCGTAATGTTATTGTCAATAATACACTAAAATATGACATGCGTCAATAGCAGGAATACGAAGATAGAGAGTTTCTAAATATTTTTGAAATTTCTATGGAAATAGGGTTGTCGCAATTGAATAAATAAAAAAATAAAATAAAAGTGCCAGATATTTCCCAAGTATTTAACTAAAAAAAAAAAAAAAAAAACATAACATAACATCACGCCTGTATTTCCCCGAAGGGGTAGGCAGAGGTGTGTAGTGTGTTAGTATTTAACTAACTTTGAGTAAACTCTTTCTCGTGTCTTTCTGTGTCTCTTTCTGGGTTTCTGTTGTCTGAAAACAATTACTATAATGTTCTCAATGCTCTAAGACTACAACGATACGTGACGCTAACCTAGCAGTCATCATCGGAGTTTGTCAAAACTTCTTGTGATGATAATACGAGTATATTATCATCAGAAGCGTCTGTTACCAATTCAGTATTAGGAATATCAGCAAAACTTTGCGGTAATGGATCATGGGTAATAATACACGCACACCGTAATTGTGAGCTGGTATTTGTGATGACATTAAAGACTTTTCCGTCAATTATGGTGAGGTATAATTTTGGATCTCCGACAACGACATATCCAGCAAAAATTTCCGAATAAATTAGTGAAAGATTTTCAATTTCTTCTTCTACCCAGTTCCTTTCTTCCAGAATCAGATCTTTTGATTCTGATCTGTATTGTATTTTTATTGGTTGGCAAAATCTAAAAGATTGTGGATTTGGGTTTGACCATAAGACAAAACCATCAAGACTTTTTATGCGCAACGGAATGTAGGTAGTAGCAAAGAGGCAGTGTTCGTCATCAATTTTATCAGAAAACGTTTGCTTATATGTTGACTGTCCTGTGCTACCATCAAAACCCCATGAACCCTCAAAAACGCAGTGAAGTGTATCTAACTGTTTTTGATTGCAATATTCCGAAACCCTTTGGTCGCAAGAGTCAATGATTCGTCGAAACGTGTGCATAAGTAAATCATTTAAAGGTACTTTGGCTTCTCGTTCTGATATTTCAATTTCAACATCAAGATAACAATGTTTTTTAGCTTTTTGTATCTTATAATAGGCAGGGTAAATATTAAATCATCGAGATTTGGCACCTTGTTGCATGTAGATATAGTCCTCCACTGATAGTTTTATATCAATCATTAAACAAAGAGCTTCATCAGGAGAATAGGGTTTGGGTTCCGATTTTGACTTTATGGTTCCTGCGATTTTTTTAGGCCGAGTTGGACTTTTCAAGCATTCCTTTATTATAAACTCAAACTCCTGAGTAGAACTTTTATTTAGTTTTTCGCCGGTTTCGTCTGTTACTATTCTCGACATAACTTTAATTAGTTTTGAATGAGGTTCTCCGTCAAGCGATTCCTAAAGATCTTTACGTGCACGGCGCTTTTGGCGATCACTTAAATTTTCATAAAATGTAGATGTGGAACTGGATGAAGCATCAAAATTAGTTTCAGGTTTCGGATCTATTGAAGGTTAGTCAAAGCTACTAGTTCCCGAAGTCGAAGGATTACTTTGTAATAAATGTGTATTTGATGTGAAACTGGAATGAGCGCCAAAAGAAGTTTCAGGTATCGGGTCTTCCAAGTTCTTGGGGTCTTAAAGTTTTTTGTAAGGCATAGCTACTACTTCTCGAAGTTGAAGGATTATTTTGTAATAATAAATGTGCCTCATCCAATTCTATAATATTTTGTTGTGGTAAAGGACTTTCCTCGATATTCACTTTTGGTATTTCAATATCAAAAATAGTGGAAAGCCAGTGTTTGTTTTTATTACAAAATCGTTTGAAATTCCGTTTACTACTGCAATATAAAGTTCCACATTTACTTAAAAAATTTGAAAGATTGTAATTAAATTCATTGTTTTGGCTATCGATATTGTTCGGAATTCCATTTGGATATAAAGCGTTTAACACGATTAGGCATCGTTCCTCTGAATTGAGATCCAAAGGTCTTTTATGAACCCCGTGCAAATGTGCCTTATCTACCAAAATTTTATAAATTCCCAATTTCGTGAGTGATTTCTTCAGATCCGTGTTCGTGCTTTCGTTGTTAGTCGTTGGAGTTGCCACTCGCTGACCAGCATGAGGGTTGGCGCCCTCATGCCCCCCTTGCATTAAGTCCTCTGGTCGGGGCCCAGAAGGACATCCCCCAGCAGGACGGGTCAGTACCTGCTGAGGCAAAGCAGTGCCATGGGTCTTTGACGGCTCCATGACACCTCACCCCCGCTTCTCCAGATATTATGTATGGAAATTGGGTTTTGACATTCTATCTAACGAGGGCGGACCCCTTCCCAATTCCACATAATATCCTTCATCGAAGATTCATTTTGATGTAAGTGCATGCACTTACAAAACAAAAAAGAATAATAAACAAGATTTGTTACATGATTTGTTAGTTACAGGTGAATCTAATAAAATCGTGTTTGTGAAGACATGATTAGACCAAGGATAATGCTTCAGAAATAGTAATAGGAAATTATAATAATTGAAGAAGCAAATTTATTCCGAGCGAAATTGGTCGTTTGTTAAAGGCGCCTACATTAGTTGACAACCCTAAATTAATAAATTAAAACTTTAAAAATGAATATCTCCGAGTTCCTGTGTTCGTTGCTTCTTATTTTTTTTGTGGTTATACTTAGTAGTGTACTAAACATTTACACACAAAAATAAAATGCGACCATGTTAAGAATGACCATAAATAAAATTATTATGAAATCATGGAAAAAATAAAATTGACGCCTAGGAGAACGCATTTTTTTATGATAAAATAGATGTAATGATGCATTAAGTTAATGGCTAGCGTGCCATGAAACATTTATTGTAAAATGTTCATTATGAAAGCCTAAAACACGTTTCTATGGTTTCTATGGATTTTTCTCGATTTTCGAAATATTTTGAAAACTATGACACTTAAAACCACGGGGGTTTTAATAGAAGTTTTGTTTGGTTATTATCTTTCTAAAAGCCTCAAAAAATAAGGATGGCCGCAACTAAGGCAAAATAACAGACTGTGGACAGTGTTCTCATGCAAAACTCAGTTTATGCGACGTCTTCAGGCTTACTGGTCGGTGGGTGAAGTCAAGAAAGTCTGACAATTGACCTAACCTTCGAATGTCGGTCTTGCTCAATAACAGCGTTACAGGGGTCTGATGGCAGTCCATGGGCGTACCCAGCTTTCAGCCTAAGGGGGGGGGGGGGGGGGGAGGCAAATCAGGGTTTTTTTCTGTAGGTAATAAATTATACACTGAATGAATTTTTTGATGATGTCTTTACAACGTGATTACTTTGTTTTGAAGACATTTGTTATTTAATTTTTACTGTTGTTTTTCTTTGATGTAATTTGTTATTCAAAGAATTATTGTTTGATGATTAACTACTTTATAATTTTATCTATCTGTATTCTGGAGATATTTATTTAAATTTTAATTTGTGACATAATTTATTTTTCAACACATTTGCTCGTAAAGTGGCTCTTATTGCATCGCTTTTAGGTTCATAATGTGGCTTATAACGCACTCGTGCTTTTTTCATTATATTATTGCACTAGTGCTTTTTACTTTACAGTTTATTTTTAAATCGCAGCAAAGAGTTTTTATGCCTGAACTAAACTAAAGATTTTTGGGAATAAATCAACTGTATTATTAAAATCTGCTATATAAACATTTAATTTCATCAAATTATTAATTTTTGTTAACAAATTAATATTAATTTGCGTTATAAATAAAAAAAACAATTTATAATATTTTTATATTAGGCTGTATGGCGGTTTCCTTCGACCACCTGCGCGCGCATAGCTGTATGTCACCGCGCGATCCGCGCGCCATTTTTATCATTTTTCACAAATTCAATATTTCTAAAATGAATAATTTATGTTTTTTTCCTCGCAAGTGTGTTGAAAAACGTCGTATGACACGCGTGAGCATTGACTATTATGCTCTCGGCTCCATTACGACCTCGCCTTCGGCTCGGGCTGCAATCCAGCCTCGAGTATAATAGTCAACTTAGCTCACTTGTATCATAATGTACTATTTCAACACACTTGCTAGTAAAGTGGCTCTTATTGCACCCATTTTAGGTTCATAATGTAGCTTATAACGAACGCGTGCTTTTTTCACTATATTATTGCACTAGTGCTTTTTACTTTACAGTTTATTTTTAAATCGCAGCATGGTGAGCAGCTTCAGGTATCTGGGGCACATTGTAACGGAAGATTGTCAAGATGATGCAGACATAGAGAGGGAGCGCAGAGCATTGGCAGTCAGGGGGAATACGGTTGCGCGCAGGTTTGCTCGCTGCTCGAGGGAAGTGAAGATCACTCTGTTTAAGGCGTACTACCAATCGTTTTACTCGAGCAGTTTGTGGGTAAATTACACGCGTCGGGCTACTAATGCTCTGCGAGTCCAATACAACAACATCTTCAGGATGCTGTTGCGGCTGCCTCGCTATTGTAGTGCGTCGGAAATGTTTGCTGAGGCGCGTACGGACGGCTTTCATGACGTTGTACGAAAGAAGGCAGCCTCCATAATACAGCGCGTACGAGGCAGTAGCAACAGTATTCTGCAGATGGTTGTATCTCGTGCGGATTGCCCCATCCAATATAATTGGATGCTTACTAGTAATAGGTATTGACTAACATAGTATATAAGATCTTACTAACACAATTTATTGTAATTTATTTATTTATTGTAATTTAATTTTGATATGATTGTTTTTAATTTATAATTGTAATTTTATGTTGTGTTATATTGTATGGATACTTATCTGAATTAAACTGATTAATAATAATAATAGAGTTTTTATGCCTAAACAAAAATAAAAAAAAATGGGAATAAATCAACTGTATTAATTAAAATATGCTAAATAAACATTTCATTTCATGAAATTATTTATTTTTGTCAACAAATTAATATTAATTTGTGTTTTAAATAAATAAAAAAAATTAATAATATTTTTAATATTAGGCTGTATGGCGGTTTCCTTCGACCACATACGCGCGCATAGCTGTATGTCACCGTGCGATTGCATTACAGTAATCCGCGCGCCATTTTTCACAAATTCAATATTTGTATAAAATTTATGTTTTTTGCCTCGCAAGTGTGTTGAAAAACGTCGTATGTACGTCGTGTAATGTACTATTAAAAGAATTTAATTTTTAAAGATGACTTATAATAGTACATTATGATACAAGTGAGCTAAGTTGACTACTATACTCGAGGCTGGATTGCAGCCCGAGCCGAAGGCGAGGGCGTAATGGAGCCGAGAGTATAATAGTCAATGCTCACGCGTGTCATACGACGTTTTTCAACACACATGCGAGAAAAAAAACACACACATTTAGATAAATGTTGAATTTGTGAAAAATGGCACACGGATTATTATAATCGCACCACAGACTACTTAGAGATACTCGGTGACATATAGCTATGCGCCCGTAGATGGTCGAAGGAGGAGGCCGCCAAACAGCCTATTATTAAAAATAAAATAAATTGATTTTTTTATTTATAACACAAATTAATGTTAATTTGTTGACAAAAATAAATAATTTTATGAAATTAAAGCGTCCGTGTGGTGCCGGACGCAAACCGTCCGTGTGGTGCCGGACGCAAACCGTCCGTGTGGTGCCGGACGCAAAGAATTTCACCACCCTATATCTTCTCATGGGTGTCGTAAAAGGCGACTAAGGGATTCACCAGAGGATGGGCAGCAGCGTCCTCCGAGTATTTAACCAACCAACTGCGATCGCCAACCCGCCTGCCAAGCGTGGCGATTATGGCATATCCCCTCATGCAAAGCACAATAAAAAATCGGCCCCTAGTCCCCGGCGGCCCCGCTAGCCCTGGTTACGGTAGCGGCCTAGGTAACGGCGGGGCAGGGGGTGCTAAGAATCCCCGGCAGAGATCCGGCTACCATAACAAAAAAAGACTGGACCTGGCAATATACAACACACGTACACTGCGGACCGACGAGAAGCTTGTCGAACTCGAGGAAGAATTGAGCAGGTTACGATGGGATATCGTAGGGTTATCTGAAGTCCGAAGAGAGGGGGAGGACACGATAATCCTCAAATCCGGTAACTTGCTCTATTTCCGGGAGGGCGATCAACTTTCCCAGGGCGGTGTCGGGTTTATCGTCCACAAGTCTCTTGTGAACAACATAGTGAAGATCGAGAGTGTTTCGACCAGGGTGGCGTACCTTATACTCAGAATAACCGAAAGGTATTCGTTGAAGGTTATACAGGTATACGCCCCGACCTCGAATCACCCCGACGATGAGGTGGAGACCATGTATGAGGATATCTCGAGAGCCATGCATGGCTCTAAAACTCACTTCACTGTTGTCATGGGAGACTTCAACGCGAAACTGGGCAATCGCTACGATGATGAGCTGCGAGTGGGGCAATTTGGATATGGATATCGGAACCACCGGGGTCATCTACTTGCCGGCTTTATGGAGAAGGAGGGACTCTATATGATGAACTCTTTCTTCAGAAAGCGTGAGCATAGGAAGTGGACCTGGTTGGGCCCTGATGGTGTAACAAAAAATGAGATTGACTTCATTATGTCGACGAAGAAGCAAATATTCAATGATGTCTCTGTGATCAACGCGGTCAAAACCGGAAGCGATCACCGTTTGGTAAGAGGCACATTGAATCTGAACATCAAGCTGGAAAGATCTCGACTGATGAAGTCTACGCTCCGTCCAGCACCGATCCAAATCCAAAACCCCGAGAGCTTTCAGCTCGAACTTCAGAATCGTTTCGAATGCCTAGGGAGCTCAGTGGACGATTACAGCGATGGGTTTGTGGAAACTGTCCATACGGTCGGGTCTAGGATCTTTAGGACCCGTCGTACAAATAGAAACAAAAAGCTCTCTGACCACACCCTTGAGCTTATGGCGGAAAGACGCGAGATGATTCTGCAGTCCTCAGATGATGCGACTAAGTACCGGCAGCTCAATAGACAGATCTCAAAGTCCTTGAAAAGTGACCTACGCCAATTTAATACGGAACGTATTAAAGACGCGATAGAGAAGAACAAGGGCTCCAAAGTCTTCGCAAGAGACCTGTCTATTGGGCAGAGCCAGCTTGCAAAACTGAGGACCGACGATGGCAGAGTCGTATCCTCCAAGCCAGAGCTATTGAAGGAGGTCGAGAAGTTCTATGGACAGTTATACACGTCCACCCGGACACCCGCTGTAAATCGGGCTCACGACCCAAGAGCTAGATTGACCCGACACTATACCGAAGATATCCCGGACGTCAGCCTGTACGAGATTAGGATGGCTCTGAAGCAGCTCAAAAACAACAAGGCACCGGGTGATGACGGAATTACGGCCGAACTCCTGAAGGCGGGTGGAACACCGATCCTTAAGGCCCTTCAGAAGCTGTTTGATTCCGTCATTCTCGAGGGAAGAACGCCACAGGCATGGAGCAGAGGTGTGGTGGTACTCTTCTTCAAAAAGGGCGATAATGCTCTACTGAAGAATTATAGGCTCATCTCACTTCTGAGCCATGTCTACAAGCTGTTTTCGAGAGTCATTACGAACCGTCTTTCGCGCAGGTTTGACGACTTCCAGCCTCCCGAACAAGCCGGTTTCCGAAAAGGCTTTAGCACCGTAGACCACATACATACGCTGCGGCAGGTTATACAGAAGACCGAAGAGTATAACTTGCCTCTTTGTTTAGCGTTTGTGGACTACGAGAAAGCCTTCGATTCGATCGAGACTTGGGCGGTACTACAGTCTCTTCAACGGTGCCAGATTGACTATCGGTACATCGAAGTGTTAAAGTCTTTGTATGAAAACGCCACTATGTCAGTCAGATTACAGGACCAAGCCTCGAAACCTATCCTTCTGCAGCGAGGTGTGAGACAGGGAGATGTGATCTCTCCGAAACTGTTCACTGCTGCATTGGAGGATGTCTTCAAGGTTCTGGACTGGAAGGGGCTAGGCATTAACATAAACGACGAGTACATCACTCACCTTCGGTTTGCCGACGACATAGTAGTCATGGCTGAGACCATGGAGGACCTCGGTACAATGCTCGATGACCTCAGTAGAGCTTCTGATAGAGTGGGTCTTAAAATGAATATGGACCAGACAAAGGTTATGTTGAATTCCCATATAGCACCCATTCCCGTAAACATCGGAGAATCTACACTCGAAGTTGTTGACGATTATATATACCTACCTGGTGAAGGTCGCGGGAATCTGCTGGATGCGGAAGGCACAGGACCGGTCGTTGTGGCGATGCTTGGGGGAGGCCTATGTCCAGCAGTGGACGTCTTTCGGCTGAAATGATGATGATGATGATGATGATGATGATATATACCTAGGACAAACTGTCCAGCTAGGTAAGTCCAACTTCGAGAAAGAGGTCAATCGTCGAATCCGACTCGGTTGGGCAGCGTTCGGGAAGCTACGCAATATCTTCTCGTCCAAAATACCGCAGTGTCTCAAGACGAAAGTCTTTGACCAGTGTGTGTTGCCAGTAATTACTTACGGTACTGAAACGTGGTCGCTCACAATGGGCCTGATAAGAAGGCTCAAAGTCACTCAAAGGGCAATGGAGAGGGCTATGCTCGGAGTGTCCCTGCGTGATCGAATCAGAAATGAGGAGATTCGCAGGAGAACGAAAGTAACCGACATAGCCCGAAGAATTGCCAAACTTAAGTGGCAGTGGGCGGGGCACATTGCTCGCAGAACGGATGGCCGATGGGGCAGTAAAGTTCTGGAGTGGCGACCGCGTACTGGAAGGCGCAGCGTGGGTAGGCCCCCCACAAGGTGGACCGACGACCTGGTGAAGGTCGCGGGAATCCGCTGGATGCGGAAGGCACAGGACCGGTCGTTGTGGCGATGTTTGGGGGAGGCCTATGTCCAGCAGTGGACGTCTTTCGGCTGAAATGATGATGATGATGATGAAATTAAATGTTTATTTATCATATTTTAATTAAAACAGTTAATTTATTCCCAAAAATTTTTCATTTTGTTCAGGCATAAAAACTCTTTGCTGCGATTTAAAAATAAACTGTAAAGTAAAAAGCACTAGTGCGATAATATAATGTAAAAAGCTCGCGTGCGTAATAAGCTACATTGTGAACCTAAAAGCGGTGTAATAAATAATACTTTACTCAAAAATGCATGTAATGTGGTCATTATTTTGACAACCTTGTTTGAGCAAAGTCGACATTGCCGTTCTGTTTCAAGGAGCGACCGGCAAAGTTTTGCTGGTCGCTCTAACAGGCCGGCAAAACATTGCCGGCCGCTATTTTGACGTTTCAACGTTTTAAAATATCAAATGCATAAAGATTTTATTTAAAACACAGCTGTTTGTATTTATAGAGATAGATACAAAAAGATTTTATTCCATATTTGGCTGTATAGTTCCAACTACCATTGCCAAAAAAATAAAATAAAGAAGTAACAAATGCGCGGTTCAGCGAAAATTTTATTTTTATTTAGTGACTTTTTTGCTAAAAATGAGCTCTCAAAGCGAAAATTCTTCCGATTCAATGTGTTTAACACTGCCAGACATTATAGATGAAGCTAAATTAGTGGTTGAAAATTTAATACCGCGAAACTCAAAGGAAAAATATAAGCTTGCTTATGAAAAATTTGTGCAGTGGAAAATGAAGTAATAAATGAAGAAATAATACAGCAGTCAAACACCGCATTAAAATTATCGCAAACTATTAGTAATATCAAACCGGGAAAGTCGGTGTTGAATTTTAGTAACTGTACTTTTCATAATTGTCATTTTAATTAAATTTCTAGTTAATTAATCTATACATATAATAAAATCGTAGGAAAGTCAAAACTGTACATTGAATATTTTTTTAAAAGAATACTTGGGGCGTGATCTACAATCGATATCGAAGCCAAAAATATAGTTTTTAGAATTTTTGTCTGTTTGTCTGTATGTATGTCCGGGCTAAACTCAAAAAGTACTGCATGGATTTACTTCAAATTTTGCATGAATATTACTAAGAGGTCGGGTCAACATAAAGGCTACATATTATCACGCTATCAGGAGAGGAGCTGTGAATCTTTATTTTTCTTACGCATTCTGTGACAGCGTGTAATCTAACGACGCATATTTAAATGTTGTTTTTGAGTAAGCCATGCTATTATCTAGCTTTACACCACAAAAACTACGCCATTTAAGTAACTTGGGCGGAGAAACATAGTTTAATGAATGTTAGTAGTATAAAGACAATTTTGAAGCAGCGCCATCTATGAGATTTCATAAAAATCAAATCAAGTTACATGTTAACACTTTTTGGAAATTAATAATTTAAATTTGATCATGTTGGCGAGGTTAGTAGTCAGTTTTTCTTAAAATTCATAGATGGTAAAGTGCATTTTCTTCATCACATTCTTCATAAATGTTGTATCGTATAGTTCGTTTTGACAAATTCAAGTTCCAACAAAACCCTCAAAATCTTGAGCAGAGTTGAGGAAGACAATTTAAAAAAAATGCGTTGTTAAGTTTTACAAAAAAACGACGGGTTGCGCTCCGGGAGTGCCGGCAGAAGTGAAAACGACGGGTTGCACTCCGGGAGTGCCGGCAGAAGTGAAAACATGAATATTAACGTTGTGCATTTTTGATATTTTGGAATGGTTAGGGAATAATTTTGCACGAATTGCTTTAATTATCAGTATAAAAGTACTATCATTTATATGGTAGAATACAATATTTATTTATTGCGCTATCGTACACAAACATGACGATGACATGATGATGTTTTGGAAGTCGGTTGTTCTTTTTGTAAAAAAGTTTTTATTTTTCACTTTTTAGTTGTGATGTCTGGCCCACACCAATTCGTAAACCACTACTTAATATGTTAACAATAGCGACAGGAAGTTTTATAACATCATCAACATACGAGTGGATTAAATACGTATTATTGAAGCTAACTCAAAACCTCCTCCTTTTTTGAAGTCGGTTAAAAATCATTTATAGCCAGAGTGCATCTTATGACAATTCCAATAAGCCCAAACACGGCTAGGTTACATTGTTTTATTACGGAGTCCCGGTGCCTACCTTCCGGCTTCATCATCAGATCAGTTTGATGGAACCATTTTGATCAGAACCATTTATTGAAACTTTTTTCGTCATAGTCCCTTAACTAGCTTAATCGAAGTATCTTATCGCCACCCGTGAAATACGTTGAGAAATTCCGATGGCCATCTGTGGTCTTCTTCATCAGTTCCACTTCACTAAATGATACTTACTGAATGCAAATGATTGGTTTGTTGATGAAAATATAAAAATCGCTATATGTAGGTATGCCTATAATATTTGAGGAGTTAGAGTCTCTCGGTAGAGTGGTATCCAGCTTAGAAGAACTCATTCGCTGTGTGTACGGGGACATCAGTCGTATACCGCACCAGCAGAATTCTTGGGTGTGTGAGCGGGCCATTTTGACGCCCAAAAATGATCAGGTTGCAGCAATTAACGAATGCATTCTCTCGGAAATTGAGGGGAATGAAGTGGTCTACCTCGATAAACACTGTTGTCGAGCAAGATGACGCCACACATTATCCCGTGGAATTTCTGAACTCCCTGTCAGCAAGTGGACTTCCAGCGCATAATATCAAGCTGAAGGTCAGTGTCCCGATTATGCTTCTCCGGAACCTATCTCCTCAGAAGTTGTGTAACGGGACCCGCCTTAAAGTCATCTCGCTCCACAGACACACCATTGAGGCGGAAATTCGTACGGGTTGTGGAGTCGGCGAGGCAGTATTTATACCACGCATTTCCCTCATACCTCATAACTTCCCGTTCCAGTTCAAGCGCGTACAGTTCCCCGTGAGTGTTTGCTTCGCAATGACCATCAATAAGTCGCAGGGGCAGACACTGAGGGCGGCGGGTGTCGACCTCAGGACGAGTTGTTTCTCACACGGGCAACTGTACGTCGCTTGCTCCCGCGTCACCTTACATTTTGGCTCCTGGCAGCTTATCTACCAACGTAGTTTATAGGGAAGTGTTGTAAGGTATGATACCTTTGTACGTATTTTTACTCTTTTGTGTCCTGGAATGTATTCCTGCATTATTTTCTCTATTTTCTTCAGTCACATCTTATGACTGAACTCAGCAGGATTCCCATCTCCCGATTCCCAACTCTCTTTACTTGCTTCGCTTGCAAAAAAACATATATTTTAATGCTATTTTAAAAGTTGTTTACTTATAATGCTATAGCGACACTGGCATCTTAGGTATTTTTGGTGCTGTAGAGCCTTCACGCAGACGATGTCGCGGGCAGCAGCTAGTATATAATAACTTCTTAGGTTTTCGCGATCACTACACAAATAATAATAATAATATAATATACGCGATTTAATCCGGTTAAACTTTTTTTTATTATAATTAATATATGTTTTATTTAAATTACTTGCTGGTTTTATTTAGATTAGATACTTGCATTTTTGAGTAAAGCACTACAAGCCTTGGCCCACTACGACTGCTTCGCTGGTCACGCTATGATTGCCTCGAGCTAGCCTAGCTACGCTCTAGGCCTTCCAGCTTGGCCATCATTGCAGCCCTTGCTGTCCTCGCTGTAAAGGGCTCGTCCATCAAGTGCTGCACGAGTGCACGCTGACCGCGCTGTGTCGGCCTGGAGCTGCGCTGTCGGCCATCATCAGCGCGACCAGCAAAGTAGTCATTATAGAACGCGGCAGTAATGTACTATTACGAGTAAGTGTGTTGAAATATGTATTATAATTAGGACATAGAATGAATTTCTATTTTCTTTAATGATTTTAATGTATGCTACTATTCAAATTGTATTAAATTGTTGTGCCCGACAGGTTCCATGAGGACTTGTAATATTATTAAGACCTTGTAAAAACTCATGGAAATGCAATAAAGAATTGAATTGAATTAAACATAATTGGGAATTTGCATTAATTAGATTAGGTATATACAGTTAGCTGCAGTAAGACGTAAATACTACTGAAAACTGCACTGAACGTGTTGCGAGTGCGAACAATCATAATGAAGCCAACAAAACCTTGCTCCTCCGTGTACAAACCAGCGCTCACGCACATACCTCTAACCGTTCTCACCGCTCTCAGTACACATGTCGCGGCATCGTCCAGTAAGCATCGCGAAAACAAATATCCTTCTAGTGCATGGTGTGTGCGCTGGTTTGTACACAGAGGAGCAATATTTTTTTTGGCTTCATTATGATTGTTCGCAGCACTTCGTCTATATTTTTTAGTATGACTGTGATTAAACTACAACTACCTTTACTTCAATTGGTAAAAACGAATTTTCGATTAATTATATGCTCAGCAAGTAATGTTTTTTTTACTGATGGGGGCGCCACTTAGCTTTTAGTAGCGCCTTAAGGCGCATGTAGCAGCCAAATGGTGCCCCGATCAGTAAAAAAATATTATTTGCTGAATACATCATCATCATCCTCCGAGCCTTTTTCCCAATTATATTGGGGTCGGCTTCCAGTCTAGCCAGATGCGGCTGAACATCAGTATTTTACACGGAGCGACTGCCATCAGACCCCCACAACCCAATTACTGGGTAATACTGACATTCGGAGGTTAGACCAGTTGTCAGACTTTCGGGCTTCTGACTACCCGTAACGACTGCCATAGATATTAGTATGATAAATATTTGCTGAATACATCATTTAACGAAAATTCGTTTTTAACAATTGAAGTACAGGTTCAATAGGTGGCGCAAAGTTTTTCGCACTTTTTATATCTACAACTACAGCGAACTATAATTTAAAGAATTAATAGTTTCTGATTGAATTACTGTACTACAGGTACTAACATCCTTAATTTGTGCCTGTACTTCAATTGTTAAAAACGAATTTTCGATAAATGATGTATTCAGCGAGTAATAAGTTTTTTACTGATGGGGGCGCCACTTGGCTGCTACATTCCCCTTAAATAAACATCATCAATTGTTAAATTTATTAGCACCGTCTCTATGTATATTGTACTAAAGGCTATAGCATAACGTAATAAATTCTAACTATAGCGCACGAAAGAGCAGCGCAAGAGCAGCGGGCGCAAATATATTTTTGTTAATGTTTTAATACATGATGTAGGTAGGTAATTTAACTGACCCACTCATCATCATTATCGCCCTTCGATAATTTATCTGACCCACTCATCATCATTATTGACGTCTGTGGTCTATTGGTTCGAGTGTCGGCCTGCTGATTACGAGGTCGTGGGTTCGATTCCCAAAGGACACAAATATTTGTGTGATGAACATAAGTGTATGTGTTGGTCTGGGATAAGAAACATCTTATGTAATAACTTCTTAGGTTTTCGCGATCACTACACATTATAATAAAACAACTAAATAAATATTAACCGGATAAAAAAAAAAAAAAGTATAAAGAAAGTAGATAGATAGATAGAATATACTTTATTGTACACCATGAAAATAGTAGTAAACAGGAACAACGTACAAATTATGGGTACATGGGCGGTCTTATCGCTAAAAAGTAAAAGTGTAAGTATATGTTTCTAAATATTTTTTTAGAAATATCTGTAAAGACGATTGTCATTTTAGTCTACCTGCGACCACGAAATGCTGCAAAGCTTTCGAAACGTCAGGAAAACCAATTTAAATGATATACGCGATTTAATCCGGTTAAACTATGTTTTATTATAACATCTTATGTATTATAAGTATGTATTTACAAAAAAAAAATATATAAGTATTATATATCCATTGTCTAGTACCCATAATACAAGCTGCTTAGTTTGGGACTAGCTGTGTAAATATGTCAAAAAAAACTAAATGATACCCGAGTTATGACTTGAAAGTTACATGCGTTGCCGGACATAAAGAATTGCATCACCCTTATCTCTTCTCATAGGTATCGTAAAAGGCGACTAAGGGATTCCAGAGGATGGGCAGTAGCGTTCTCTGAGTATTTAACCGACCAACTCTCTGCTTAGTTTGGGACTAGATGGTGCTGTGTAAAAATGTTGCAAAGATATTTATTTATTTTATTTTAACTGCGATCACCAACTCGCCTGCCAAGCGTGGCGATTATGGCATATCCCCTCTTAATTGGGAGAGGCCAATGTCCAGCAGTGGAAGTCTTTCGGCTGAAATGATGATGATGACCCGAGTTATAAATAAGCTCTGTTTCATTATGGTACACCCAGGAAAGTCTTTTTCTAAGCTTTTCTTACTTTCTTTAAGCTATTCGATGTTATATTGTAATTAACGGAATTGTATTTTTATGATACCACACCACCGCCACAACAACACACATCAAACTGACGCCACCACACGTCACACTGACACGACCACCAGCACCATCCACCAGCACCACCACAACCCACTAAATAGTCATCCACCACCACATCATACACCACCACACCATTTAACACCATAACTACCACCACACCATTCACCACCATAACTACCACGACCACACTATTCATCACCACCTCCACCACTACATACAACACACCACCATTACATCATCCAACACCAGCAACACATCATCCATCACCAGATCACCACCAGTAGTAGTAGTAGAGCTCCTTAGTAGTAGTAGAGCTCCTTTGTGAAAGAGCTCGTCCGGGAAGTACTACCACCGAACCTACTTCTCCGCCAAATAGTGGTGCTTTCATTGCTGTTTCGGTTTTAAGGATATGGGTGCCGGTGAAAATCACATGATGGTGCAACAGCCTAGGTGGTATTGAAGTTGTTATGGGCATAGGTAACCGCTTAACATCAGGCGGGCCTTTAGCTCGATTCGCCATCCTATACTATAAAAAAAAACCACCACACCATGCAACAACTCAATTTAATTTCTAGCGTAGAAAGTCATTAAAATCGTATGTAAACTGGATATCACGAAGTGGTCACAAAAGATTGTTATTATCAAAATCGTTTAATTCCATGCTGAGTACGCTCAGTCTAGCGTGAGCCACACAGTCGCAAATTATTCGCGTCAGCGCTCCTTAACCTTTTGTCTGTCCAAACGCGTTTTGATGCCGACGCGGCGACGTCCATTGTTTAACTATTGTTTTAATTAATTGGACGATTGAGCTTTCAAGGAAATTTTCATGTAACATAACATAACATAACATCACGCCTGTATTTCCCCGAAGGGGTAGGCAGAGGTGTAATAATACACCCATATTTCGCCAGTTATGTTATAGTCCCATGTAATAGGGGGCGAGCCTATTGCCACTGACCATTATTATTTACCATTTTTATGTAAACATATGGAACATACCTAGCAGTACTGTCTCCTGATCCACTGGCCAACAGGTCTGTACTGGGGTTCCAAGCACAGATGAACACTTCAGATTCATGTCCTCTAAGCACTGTGGCTTTGCTTGCTGGGATCTCAATGGATTGATCCATATCCATTGGCTCTGGAGCACTGGGAGTTGCTGCTCCTCCTCCAGGTGGTGCTGGGTTGGTGCTGCAGGTTGTGCCCTTGATTAAGAACATAGCGTTTAGAATTATCACTAATTAAGATGACTGGAAGAGAGTAGTCCATGACAGTGGCATGATATTTGAGAAGTCTATGTCCAACAATCGATGTGGATTATGAAGAAAATAAATATATAAATAAATATTTTTGAGACATTTTTACATGGCACCATTTAGTCCCAAACTAAGCAGAGCTTGTACTATGGGTACTAGACAATGGATATAATACTTATACACTTTTTTTTTTGTAAATTCATACTTATAATACATAAGAAACACCCAGACCAACACAAACACTTATGTTCATCACACAAATATTTGTGTCCTGTGGGAATCGAACCCACGACCTCGTGATTAGCAGTCCGACACTCGAACCACTAGTGGTTGGTCGTGTGGTCTAGACCACAGTCGTCATGTCGACGTAATGCTTTGATTGAATTTGAAATTGAACAGGAATCCACTTTTAAATAAAATCCAATGGAACTGAGATAACTTTTATATAATCGCGATTCGCGGGTTTGTCACCACTGCAATGCGGACACAATTTTTTTATCGCGTCGCTATCGCATCGCAATCGCTTAGTAGTGCGGCCGCGGCCTAATATGATAATACCTCAATGCGTATTTTTTTGGATTTCCGAAATTATATCACTATGCTGCGCTGTGATAATGTTGTTAACAAACAATATCGTCAATAAAATTTACTAATCTGTAAAAATTGGGAAGTTTTGAAAGCTTCCTTTTATAAACTTCATCAAACTTAATGGTTAAAGTACATTTTTGATTGTATTCGATTTACAATAGAGATAAATGTTAATTATAATTTTACATTGTAAATATTTACAATAAACATTTTTGTGTAAAGGGTATCTGTATCTGCTACCAGTCTCTTGGAAAACATCAAAGGGGTTTTTTAAACATTATGTTTGGAAGATCTGAAGATACATACATCAACACCATTCTGCTCCCCACCAGAGCCAGGTTCTGCTTTGATAGCTTGCTTTTGAGCATTATGTGCATTCTGTCTTGCGGCCACAATATCCGGTGTGACTGCATCAATTAGACTCAGACTTTCAGTGAGACGTGTTTCTGTGCCTGAAATAAAATCAATTAGGTGTATTGTTAACCAAGTTTTAAAAAAGCCTAGAATCTGGCTGGAATAAGACTTACAATAAAAAAGGTTGCAATTTGGATGTGTGCAAAGATGAAGCATAAATTAATGTTGGAGTGAGATGGCAGGGTGTATCAGGAGTACAGCAAATTAAAGTTTGGGAGAGACAAAAGGGTATGGCCCGATAGATATGGATACATGGTGGTGGTTGACAGAAGTAAAAGATGTGCTGTAAGAAAGGAATATGAAGTTCAAGGATAGCACTGTGTTAAAGAGGGGAGTAAAAGAAAGCAGAAAAGAAGATTGAGTGCATGGAAGAGAAAAGCCAACAATCAATAACAAACTGGATAGTCCAGCAGGCCAATAACACCTATCGCTTGACTCACTAAGGCTAGAGAGAAAAAGGCAAGGGATGTATGTCAGTCAGATAAAGTGTGTGAAGGATGAAGCTGGTATAGTTAAGCTAAGCTGGAAAATTAAGGAAGGTAGAAGGATTATTTTGAAAGAGTGATGAATAAAGATCGATAGGTAAGAAACCTCACATAATCTATTCAATAGTAACTAACGTTTTTCAGCTGTTACCATCCAAAACGACACTATGAGTCACTAATTCGACAGATGCTATCGAAAAATATGCTTGCGATAGTAGTTACATAGCTCACTAGCATTTTGAGGTGTGAAACATATGTGTACATAATAATTAAATACATTTTTGAGTATATTAATGTCAAAATAATTTCTGAAAGAGCTTATTTAATGAGTATACGTGGGACACTCAGAAAGTTTTGCGAAACTAAAAAAAATTGTTCTATACGTACATATATTTTTATCAAATCTTTTCAAAGTACTTTCCACCAGCCTCTATACAAAGATTCATGCGCCTAAACCAGTTTTCAAAACACTTTTTCCAGTCCGCCGCAGACACCTCGTTTACAGCCTGCTCGAACGCAGCCAGCGCATCTTCCGGCGACGAAAATTGTATCCCTTTGAGCTGATTTTTTATTTTTTGGAATAAAAAGAAGTCACACGGTGCTAGATCAGGGCTGTAAGGAGAGTGACCCAGGAGTTTGACTGGCGTGCTGTCCAGGAAGTCCCTCGTTTTGAGTGCGGTGTGCGCAGGTGCATTGTCGTGGTGGAGCAGTAGTCCGCGGAGCCCTGTGTTTGGTCGCTTGTTGCTTATAACAGAGAAAACTTCTGGCAAACATTTGGTAGTATACCATTCGGCATTAATGCTTCTTTGATCCCGTAAGGGAATTGATACCAAGTGGCCAGTCAAATTAAAAAAGCTAGCGATCAAAATCTTACCCCCGCTTCTAGATCGCTTCACTTTGGTAGGCGTTGGCTCATTTTGAAACACCCAAACAGTCGACTGGCGCTTGGTTTCTGGGTCGTATTGATAAATCCAGGACTCATCACCTGTAACGATGTCGTAAACACGCCGAGACGAGCCTGCTTCAAATTTGTTAAGCATATCACGGCACCATTCCACCCGGGCCTGCTTCTGAGCATCGGTGAGGTTGTGCGGCACCCAGCGTGATACTATCCTCCTCACGCGAAGATGGCTGTGTAGAATCTCGTGAACGCTTCCCGATCCAATCTTCAATATGTGTTGAATCTCCTGATATGTAATTCGCCTATTGTCTTGGATTAAATTTTTCACTGCTAGCACGTTTTCTTCGGTAACAGCCGTCAAAGGGCGACCGCTTCTTTCGTCATCCCCCAAAGTTGGTCGACCGCGCTTGAATTCGTTATACCAACGATACATGGTTGCCTTGGAAGGGCCTTCATCCATGAATGCCATTTGAAGTCTATCGTACGATTCATCCGGTTTCAGGCGACACTTGAAATCGTATAAAATCATAGCTCTAAAATGTTCCCGGCGCAGATCCATATTTCAGTGAGACACAATACTTTGAATTAACTCGCAAAAAATGTGGAGGGAAATTTTGAAATTGGAACTTACTTATTTTTACTTATAAATAATCATATTTTCGAAAAACATTATAACTGGCCAGTCTCCCATATATAAAAACTTTTTTTCGCAATACTTTCTGAGGGGCCTGGTATGAGTTGAGCCTAGCTAAATTTAAACTTTCAAAGTTTCAAGTGGCTTTGCATAGAATTACTATGGCTTTGCTTATCTATCTAATCTACCTGCATTGTTTAGGGGCAACTATTTGGAAATTTTATAACTTTAAGTTTATAATAACTTATTAGAAACATACCTTTCCATGAACTCCACCAACAATTGAAATTCCTCCTCATTGCTTTCTATTTTATAAATAAACTTAACAAAAATGCCACGAGCCGGCCATCATATACACATCAAAAGTCAGGACATCTGTCTTTATAAGTATAGATTGAAAATTAACCCTAAAGTTAATGAACTTTAAATTTTTTGCTCAACATCCATACAGAATTGGCCCTAGCTACTCTGCCTTTTAGAATGTTAAGACGTATCACTTGCTTAGCTTCACTCTGGATGTCCGGTCACAAGGATTATTGAACACTGAGTGTTTGTAAAAAATCCCCAAAGTGCAAACTGTATGCTTATAAAATGGTGTTTAGGTTATAGTTGATTATTTGACGTCTCTATATCACTATCAAAAAAATTACAAAATAGACTGTTGTGAAACATACAAATCAATGCACTGACTGTGAGAGACAAGACAAAAACATGGTGTGTTGCGAAGCACACTTGACTGGATCACAATCAATGACATAACAGCACATTGTGAGGTATGTCAAACCCGTTTCGGAAAAAACTGGACTATAATCACAATACTTCTTTGATTTTTTAACCAATAAAAAATACCGTTTTAAATCTACATTTCTAACTAAAAATGTGACTGATTTTCATTATAGATAGGGATTAGAACAACAAATATTTAGAATAAGTACATACCATCCTCTCCTATAGTGATTTCTGCAGCTGTATACTGTAATCCTTTCTGCAATATGTTCAGTAAAGCTGCAGGTGGCACTAAGGCTCCATTGATATTACTCTGGGATATATGTGACTCAATACCAAATGTATATGCAGAATGATGAAATCCTAAAATTGTATAAGTTTCACTGCCATTTTACTTAGTCAATCACGTTTACATAATTTTTCATTTTAATTATTGAAGAGTTTACAAATAGGCATGGAATAATTTCCGCTGAGCTCCGCAGCGGAACCATCATTCATCTATGCAAATAGGATTGTTATTTTTTTTCCTTTGATACAACACAAATGGCCCATTTATACATCCATACCTGGCGGTAGTTACTTCTTCAGTTAAGAATGTTACTTATTGTTATTTATGAATATTTTAGAAGTCATGAAAACAGTAAAATAAAAAACAAATCATGCCATGTAAAATCAGGAGTTAGCGTCGGAGAGTTCAATGTACGATACCTGATTCCTGTAAATAACGGTACACAAGGAAGTTGACTTCATCACTAGAAAAACTCATTTTGTATTACAATATAATACATACATAGATGAGAATAAACTGTTTAATTTTAGTTAGAAACTCAGCGTAAACATCTCCATTATACTCTAGGAGTATTATTATTATTTTTTCAATTTATTCATGACCATGGATACTTGTCCTTCAGTCGTAATCATTGAACATATTATACTTGTATCCTAGTAAAGTGATGGAAACTAGAGGTGAGTCGTACTAGGCAAAATACGTACTGAGTCTTACGAGTACGAGTACGTGGAAATACGTGTTCCAAAAACTAGTTCCACGAGTATTTAGAAGTATGCGTCTATACCACTAGACGCATACTTCTTCCCGTGAAGAAGTTTTCATAGTCTAGGCTTTCATTCTAGTATCTAGACAATGTTCTGGCAATAATAACATAACCCATTGAATTTATTTATTTTATTGAAATGTAAAAAACAAGACATAATAAATTAAATAATTTCGAAATTGTACACTTTTTTCCTACATAATAGGTACATAATATGATAAGGCTTATGATTGTTAGCTTTTTAAAGCTAATATTTAATTCAATTTATTTTAATTCATAAAAACACTAGGTTTACAAATAGGTACATAAACAATCAAAAATAACGTAATCAAAAACAGTCTTTATCATTGAGTAGCAGGGTTGATTATCGGTCGGATTCCACCTCACTCACACATGCATCCAACGAACGCGTCTCCGTTCGCGTCTCTCAGCACGTCCGAGTCAAGCGAGTCCGTTGGATTAGTAAGTTTGTGTGCGTTTTGGAGTATACGACTCGCCATAGTCGTCAATACTTCTAAATACTCGATACGCGTTTGGACGCCGATAACATACCTAGTCTTGAGACGTCTTGAGTGAAACCTAGTCTTAAAACCTGTTCCAGTAAATACGCTTCACCTCTAATGGAAACTTTACTAGGTTTCTGAGGGGATGATGAGATAATACGAAAATCATGTTTTTCAACTTTGTACCATTTATCCACACTTGTACACGTTAACGAGCACTTAACATTTAATAATCCACCATTATTACACATTAACACTCGAAGAAACACAAATAATAACAAATCCACAACACGATCTTTACGAATTTTCCCGCCAACCCTCTAGGAGTATTTTTTTTTTTAATTTATTTAACGGCCATGGATACAAGTCCTTAAAGCCTAACTTAAATAGAAACATCAATTAGGTATTACAATTTTCCTACAGTATTAACAATAAAATAAATAAATAAATATTTTTGGGACATTTTACACATCACCTTCTAGTCCCAAACTAAGCAGAGCTTGTACTATGGGTACTAGACAATGGATATAATACTTAAATACCTTTTTTTTTTTTGTAAATACATACTTGTAATACATAAGCAACACCCAGACCAACACAAACACTCATGTTCATCACACAAATATTAAGAAAAAAATAAAAAATAAATTAAATTAAATTTATATAAAGGTTTAAAATACGAAGATTCTGATAAAATTGTTTGCAATTCTTTCGGCACTTCTTTGTCACGTACACTCTGTAACTCAGAGACTAAAACTAAACGTTCAAAGTTAAACTTTTGACATTTCATTATTAAATGATCAAGGCACAGACTACTAGGGGATACTACGATGCGTAGCATCTCTACTTGGTCTGTGATACTACGTATGTAGCTAGCTACTAATACACTTAGACTATGGAACTATTGGACTTGGCATAAACGAAAAAAAACCATGTCGATTATTGAAATGTCCGAGACATATTATGGCCGCTTAGTAGTCTTGTTCTTTACAAAAATATAATTGTAGTACTTATCGATAGAGTTGTTTCAGAAAAATTGTGATGATTCCTGGGTTAAAATGGATAATAAACGTTTTAATTCGTAGATTTTGTGGTTTTATTAACCACAACAACTCGAGACAAAAAATGGCGGATTTTCAAATAATCGCCACGCTCAGTAATTCATTTAAGAAATGTCACGGAAAACTGACGTATGAAAGTAGTATAATTTCTTTCCTTCACATGTGGTTGTACGTATGTTAAAGAGAGAAGACTATTAATATCTTATCTGTAAAATTGCATAGACAATAATGTCACTTCCATAGATTCCATTTTCAAAGCTAATATAGTAATCTGTGCAGACTACATAGAGATACTATAACTATATTGTACTACGTATATCTGTGACGTATATCCACGGAATAAAATTTCTTTGCGTATGTCCACGGACTTTTGATCATTTTGATCATAGATTTAGAACACTATAGATAGAAAATCGACGTGCCCCTTTTAGATAGCAATAGTTTTTACTTCAGTGATACCACACTAAGATTTTTACCCCCATTTTTTTGAGATTAAGTTAAGGGCTCTTAGCGTACGTAGAAAATAACTTGAAAATGCGCAGTGATCAGTTTAAACGATTTTAACCTCTATGTCAGTATTGAGTATAGTAACAAGCGCAATCGTACCATCTTTGTTCAAGTTATTTGCCGGATTAACATTTAATGGAAGCCAGTGGCTCCTACACTCTCGTCTATGAATCGCGTATGTATGTAAAGGTAATTTAGAAAAGGGAAATTAAATAAAGTATTTTGGATAAATAGGATTTATTGTAATTTTTTTTGGATATATTTATACATAGATATATTTTGGATATTGATTGGATGTATAGGATTTATTGTAATTTTAAGTGTAATTTATTGGCCTTTAAACAGAATCATTTTCGTATGAAAGTTTCTCACTCTATCACCTTTCTGTTAAACAGTTTTTATAAGGTGATGTATTCGTACATCTAAATATTTTAATGCAACAGCTTTTATTAGGATTACGAGGTGGCTATCCAGCGGGTTTTGATCTCTAACATGGTCGTTCAACGTAGTAAATGTGGGTTTCTCAATGTTTTTTTTCAAAATGGTCATAACCATATGAGCCATTGCCTTGTTAGTGGCTAAAAAAAATTTATACTATACACATACTACACTGTGTGTACCCTACACATAATACTAAAACAACCATATAAACCAATCTACTTCATCAATAAATAAAGATGAAAATTAAAAACACCCTAAATAATGGGTACATAATTACGTAAATCACAGCAGCACTAATCACGGAATTATTTAAAACATACGTCTCCTTCAACAATTTAATAAAAAGCACCATATAACAGGTAGCACCCTAAATACTGGGAACGTAAACATGTCTATCATGGCAACACTAAACACGGAAATATTTTAGGTTATGTTATTTAGAAAACGCTGAAAACTGCTAATATTTCTATAAGAAATGGGTTCAAAATAATTAACACTTACGTACTTGTAGAAACACATTGTATGTAGTTAAATAAACACAACAATTTAGATATAAAATGCCACTTACTCGTGGAAAGTTAATCCTTCAATGTGTTGCTCGCTGTGGCTCTTGCAGCCTAACACACTACACCCGACCATATCACGGAACTGTATGAGTGTTTTATCACGAAGTTTCACCATAAAATTATAGAAAACTACGAAGCACAATTAATAAAACTCTTTAGTTTGACAGACCGAACGCTTTGTTTGTCAAACTTTAAAAGTGTGACAATGAAAATATGGGTAACATGTAAGAGATGGCGATATAATATTTGTGTCTTGCTCTATCTTAGGAGCAGTGGCATAAGTCCATTTCTTTCCCACATACTCTAACGTAGTTAGGAATCCATCTGTAGTGTTCATAATCTAAGATTTTGATCGTACGTTGATCGAAGGTTAAAAAAAAAGCACAGATCTATGGTTAAATGATAATAAAAGGCTATAGTCACTGAGGAATTATAAGAAAAAATTGGCGGTAAAATGAGTTTTTTTGAAATCGTGTGATTTGAAAAGTAGTGTACAAAAGAATCCGAGTATTAACTAATGTATTAATTAATACACAATCAAATATATTTCTAAAAGTGGTTCATGGTTTATTGTACCAAATAATGGATAGTAACAAGAGTAAACAATACGAAATATTGAAGGTGAGCCCTCAAACTCTGTCCCAGGTTATCAACTTACGGCCATAATTAATATCCAATCTATCCACGATTCACCCTAATATGTAACCTACCTAGTGATAGAAATTTCACATATTTTGTATGAAGCTTATGTCAAATAAATTCCTATCTCTAGTAGGGCAAATCGTGGATAGATTGGATATTAATTTTGGCCGTTAGCCTATCGCAGTCACAGCTAAACGTAGTGATTATATACTCTTTGGTCACAGCTGGACATAGGCCTCTCCCAAGTTGCGCCACAACGCTCGGTCCTCTGCTTTCCGTATCCAGTCTCCTCAGGCCACCTTCTTCAGGTCATCGGTCCACTAGGCGTAGGGAGGGGGCGCCCTACGCTGCATTTCCCGAGAATGATTCTATTCTATTATCTAATTCTTCCAGTTCAGGAATGGCCCAACTGAATGTTATGAGTTAGTCAAAAATTGTCAAAACTCGTAGCCAGAATCCAAAAATTTGTCAAAAACAAGCGAATAAAGTTATGGCTCGATATGTGGATCACTCAATTCTGACATTTACCGAAACGGCTACGAGCTAATCACGGCAAATAGTATGTGGACGAGATTTTCATTTCGGATTTTTATTTTTTGTCAAAGAAAAGTAGATACAGTAAGGTGACTGTATAATATGAGATCATTGGAAATAAAAGTGTAAATGTAAACACACATGCTCGTCTTTCTATTTAGAAAGGAAACAAAGGATACTTAATTATCTATACAGGGGGAGACCATTGCCCAGCAGTGGGATAGTACAAACACATAAACATAAACATAACATCACGCCTGTATTTCCCCGAAGGGATAGGCAGAGGTACACCCACATTTCGCCAGTTATGTTATAGTCCCATGTAATAGGGGGCGAGCCTATTGCCATTGACCGGGCACAAATCCAGACTCCGGGCTGCTACTGAGAATTTCCTATTGAAAAAACCCAATAACACTATAAGACACCAACACAGTTGTTGTGGGACAGTATAAGTTGACAAAACAAAAATTATACAGAATGAGTTTTGAAAATAATGCTGGAGGGTCAAATCCTAAACTATGGTATAGAAAAATGTCATCAAAGGAGTCATGAGCTCGATTTTGAAGAAAATTAAATTTGTTTTTTTATATTTCGAACCCAATCTTTCATATAAAAATATTATTGTATCAATTTATGAGGTTGCTGATGAGAAACAAATTATGCACCCTTTGGGTACGGAACCCTAAAAAAAGATCACTCCATCCAGATTATTCCAGATGCTCATCTGAATGTTAGCTAATGTTAGGTAAGCTACGGTACGGTAATATTCAGAGGCTGGCCAAGTGCGAATCGGACTCGCGCACTAGGGTTCCGTACCACCACACATCTATGTTTACCTTATTTTTGGAACCAAGTTCCTTAACGCGGTTCGCGGTAGGTAGGTGTGATTCGGGAGAAAATGTAACGTCACATAATATTTTTGCGTTATGAGCAGGCATACACGCACACTGCGCGCTCTTTCTTTCTTACTCTTCATAGTGTGACTGTGTGTGTGTTTGTGTGCGTGAGGAACTTCGTTCCTGACGCGGGGCCCCTAACCGCACACCAATTGTATGAAATATCATTAGCGCACACGTTTTTATTATTATTATTTAGAAGCATTTATTTAACGCGCCATGTTAGTATGTGGTCAAATCTTGCCATTAGCTTTTAAACCAGTTCGCGAAAACCATATTTGGCTGAAATTTGGTACGCATATGTAAACCCGATGACAATGCAATATTATGGTAGGTACTTAGGAGCTGATCAGATGATGGAGCCGGAAGGTGGTCACAGGATCTCCGCTGTAGTTACACCAAGTTTGGGCTCGCTAGCTTTGTCTCAATGAGTAGTTGGCTGAGAGATGATAATCAGGGTCTGATGATGGAGTCGGAAGGTGGTCACAGCCGTCACAGGATCTCCGCTGTGGTTAACGTAGCCACACCGAGTTCGGGCTCATTAAATTTGTCTCGATGAGTCGTTGGCTGAGAGATGGTGATTATGGTCTAATGATGGAGTTGGAAGGTGGTCACAGGATCTCCGCTGTGGTTATCGTAGACGCACCGAGTTTGGGCTTGTTAGATTTGTCTCAATGAGTCGTTGGCTGACGGATGGTGATATTTGGTGAGATAGATTAAGACGTAATAACAAAAAAAAAAAAAACAATTATAGTTACGTCATACATACCTATGTAGGTATATAAAAACTTTTATTTAACAAGCTTTTATTTAGTTCTACTAAAATGAAACTTCTATATGCGCGGCAACTTTTTTGGATAAATTAATTCAAATTACATCAATTTCAGCGATAATTTGATACTATCAGGATCCACAACTTCAAATAAAAAATAAATAAATAAAATAAATATTTTTGGGACATTTTTACACAGCACCATCTAGTCCCAGGCATATTTATTTCATTTTAATTACTAGAACTAAATAAACGCTTGTCCTTGCAGTTTTTTTAATATAAGTTACAATAATACCTATTTGTTGTTTGACTGTAGAGTAGAAACTACAATCAGTCAGACCCAATTTGATGCTTGTATAGGTACAATCGGCCGTACAATTGGCCGTATGTGTATTACCGTTTTTAGACAGAACAGGAATAAAAACCGAGGCTTTCGAAATTTCTTGTATGGAAACTCGTATTATTTTTAGTATTTGCCATATAGATACAGCCCTATGAAAGACAGATGGACAGACAGAGAGGAGACGGCCTAGACATAGTAATAGGGTCCCGTTGGCACCCTTCGGGTACGGAACCTTGGATTTTTTAACGACAATAGGTCGGCTCACGCCCCAGTCCACAGAGTACTTACTTTGTAATATGCCCAAAGAGTAAAATAAGTTAATGAATATGCCCCTCCGGAGAAACCACGCACATTTGAATAAAGTGCTACCACAGTAAATCTTTAGCTATACAGGGTGTCCACTCGTTATGCTTCATGGAGGGAAAGTACTTTAAATATTGGAAATATAAAATTTTACTTTATGGAGTCTTGATTTTATTTAAAAGAATAAGAAATCCTGCATTCAAAGATTATTAAAAAATGTCTTGATGAGCTGGGAATCGAACTAACACTTTAGTGACATCTATCTCGCTACATGGGAACTAACACTGACGTAGTCGATGATGACACAGATCCTGATTTGCGCAAGCAGAGTATGACACGCAACTTAGTATATATACAATATACTTGCGCACTTACTTACTTGGTTGATGTTGGGCGCTTGTAGCGCAGACTACTTACTGGTCGACGCAGCGGCCAGCCACAACGCAACACTGCACCACCTCGACTCACTGAGGCATACGCAGCATCACCGCACAAACATCAAGACGATCGACCTTCCGTCTTGGAGGAGAGTGATGTAGCGACATCTATTTCGCTACATGGGAGCTAACACTGACGTAGTCGATTACGACACAAATCCTGATTCGCGCAAGCAGAGCACAGAGCAGAGTATGAATACAAGCGTCCAACCAACATCAACCGTTGCGTGCCCGGTTAAGCAGTTAGGGCACCTACCTTGGGGGCAAATCTGCGAGAGTCCATTCGAAAAAAAAAAACAACCGTTGGGTTTTCGGCGGATGGAGTCCCTAACGGGATTCTCCGCCACCCGCCCGGTTAAGCAGGTATCCAACAAACATAGTGTCTGAAATTAAATGAAGTCCATGTTTGCTGCCTCTTGTTATAATTTTATTGAAATGTACCTAAGCTATGTTAGATTTCGTGGTCTTCCTTCAATCTAAGATACAATGTTTGCAGGAGTGATTTACGGCCAAAATTAATATCCAATCTATCTACGGTTTACCCTACTAGAGATAGAAATTTGACATATTTTGTATTTTGTCAAATTCCTATCTCTAGTAGGGCAAATCGTGGATAGATTGGATATTAATTTTGGCCGTTAATCCTCATTATCGATTCCATCGATTGGTGGCATAAAAGTACATAATTATATTTTTTTGAATACATAATGGTTCGATTCCCAGCTCAGGGAAGACACTTTTGAAAAATCCATGAATGCAGTATTAAGTAGGTAGGTACTTGCTTTCAAAAATAAGTGATATCTTCTTTAAGTAAAAATTCAGATTTTCAATATTTAAGGTAAGTACTTTCCCTTCATGAAGCATAGCGATGGACTCATGGGACATCCTGTATATTTAATGTGGTGCTACCTGGTGCTATTCATTAATTGTTTTTGGAGCTAGGTACCATTTTTATGTAATAGATAGGTAGGCTCGAAGTTTTTACGTCACGAATTAAAGGCAAACAATCTTGACTGTCTTTATCTGAATACGTTTGTATAATTATAAATTTATGTTTTATTATAAAATACAAACATCACATCAGGGTAAGTTTGCAATTTTTTATTGAAGTACATACCTATATGTAGTTAGAAATACGACAAGATTGTTCACGGTTCATTTCGAGTACGATATACTTGTACTTTTAGGTTTCCGTACTCAAACGGAACCCTATTACTCTCGCTACGCTGTCCATCCGTCCGTCTGTCTGTCATAGGGCTGTTTCTTTTGAACGGTACCTAATAGGTAGCCGGTTGAAATTTTCTTAGAATATTTATTGCTGTGACCCATATGACAACAAATACTAAAAATAAAAAAGTCTAGAACCAAAGAAGTCCATCCCCATACAAGAAACCTCGAAAAACATGCATTTTTTTCAAGGCTTTGTTACTGCTCTATCTTCAAAACGGTAATACATACTAGCGTCAAACTTGGCTTGATTATAGTGCATACTATGTAGTTTAGCAACAAATAATAATAAAAACCGGCCAAGTGCGAGTCGGACTCGCGCACCGAGGGTTCCGTACCTTCCTTGGACCTATAAGAAGTTATTTAGTTGTTCATCTAGCTATAACTGTGGTTAAATACGATTTATGACGTATTAAAAAAAAAACGACTTACTAGATCTCGTTCAAACCAATTTTCGGTGGAAGTTTATGGTAATGTACATCATTATAATTTTTTTTTTAGTTTTATCATTCTCTTATTTTAGAAGTTACACATTTTACCACTTTGGAAGTGTATCTCGCGCAAACTATTCAGTTTAGAAAAAAATGATATTAGAAACCTCAATATCATTTTTGAAGTCCTATCCATACATACCCCACACGTATGGGGTTGATGAAAAAATTTTTTTCGAGTTTCAGTTCTTAGTATGGGGAACCCCCAATATTTATTGTTTTTTTTCAATTTTTGTGTGAAAATCTTAATGCGGTTTACAGAATACATCTACTTACCAAGTTTCAACCGTATAGTACTTATAGTTTCGGAAAAAAGTGGCTGTGACATACGGACGGACAGACAGACAGACAGACGGACATGACGAATCCATAAGGGTTCCTTTTTTGCCATTTGGCTACGGAACCCTAAAAAGGGTAAAGTAAACATAGACATATGTTCAAAAATTCATATTTCGCTCACGGTGCGTTGATGTCTTTTGATGAACTCTCGTAAATTAAATTAGTTTCTATGGGGTATCAGGTCGACGGGTGGTACGGAATCCTTACTGCGTGAGTCCCAGTCGCCCGGTTTTTAGGGTTCCGAAGTCATACAAGGAACCCTTATAGTTTCGTCATGTCCGTCCATCTGTCCGTCTGTCCTAATCCTTTACAGCTTAATAACTTCTACAGTTATAAACATAAGTAAATGAAATTTTGTTAAAAAATAGTCTACATATAGATCTCAATTTTAAAAGAATAAAAAAATCGTTTTTACGTATTTTAGGGGTGGCGTCCATACATGTGAAATGGGGATGAATAATTTTTTTCGCTGCACCCCTTCGTGTGGGGTATCATTGAATAGGTCTACTAAAATGAAGGTAATGTTTCATACACCACTTTTTTATCAGGTGTACCATCTGCGAAATATAGCCCGCCAAAGTGGCTTGCAATGTGTCCCCCCCCTGCCATTTCTAAACTATGCAATGTAGAAACTTATAATCTTCCACATTGATAGACCTTTGTGAAAACTCTCTTTTAAAATTATTTCGAGTATAATGTGATTATAATTTTTTGAGTTATAGAGAGAAATCTGAAAAATACTTAAAACGTCCTAGTTCAAAGGTCATTGACCTTAGAGAAAAATTATCATAGCAAATAATGCTCCTTTAACTACTTTATATTTGAAAAAATCACAAAAAGTAACTTTGAAATGACATAACTTCTTAAATTTGGCTTCTTGAATTTATCGCTAGATGGCGCTACTAACACACTGAGTCGCGAATGCTGCCGATTATTGCAAAAACTAAAATAGCCATGATTAATATTCGATTTGATTCGTTTGTAATTACACCTACTTAAGGAACCCTATAATACTGAGCATGGCCCGACATGCTCTTGGCCGGTTTTTTTTTATTCTCCTGTGAATCCCTATAGCTTATTTTTTATTATGAAGTTGCGGATTCGAATAATTTTACTCTACTTACAGTGGCGGTTCTAGGGGTCATGACCCCCCCCAAAATAGTACACGTCAAATTGACAAATCTACTAAATAACTTCTTAGGTTTTCGCGATCACTCACTACACATTATAGTAAAACAAATTTTAACCGGATTAAATCGCGTATATTATTTAAAATTGGTTTTCCTGACGTTTCGAAAGCTTTGCAGCATTTCGTGGTCGCAGGTAGACTAAGGCCCGTATTACAGAAGCTTCCTCAAGTACAGTTTAAACTCCAATCACCTGATCACTACTTAAGGATAGAATCGTTACTTGAGTATCGGTCTTATTCCAGAACGGTAATTATAAACTTTAATTCAACAACAAAACACAGGAATTTGACCTGAAATATAATAGAAATCTCTACTCAAGCGTAGTTTGGACCGCGCTTGAGTGATTACAGATCAAATATCTGCCCAAATACCGAAATAGGTGACAATATAAAACGAAACTAAACTCAGGTGATCAACAAATCTCTGCTTGAGGGACGTTCTAAAATCAAAGCTCAACTTAAAACTAGTTTTAAACAGAGATCAACGCTTGAGTATCCTTCTGGAATACGGGCCTAAGATGACAATCGTCTTAACAGATATTTAAAAAAAAAAAAAATTATCTACCGTACAATATTATTAATTAAAATCGTTTCGATGCACGCAGTAAACACTCACAATATCATTATCTTTTACAGTGTTGCGTGCTGTTTGGGACTTGATTATTTTTAGGACTGGGTTCCAAACAGGTATGAACAATAAAAATTCAATTGCTGTTCAATTTACAGCATAGGTATTATTTTGCTCAAAATAAAGTATGAATGATGTTTCCAGTTTAATGACAAATAATATCACATACGACGGCGGTAGTTGAACGACGGCTACTACCTATACATGAGCCTGCCATTGCGATTGGACACTCAAAGGCGCAAGCGATTGAAGCATAGGCGGTGAAAAAAAAAATTCGCGCTCGCTTCTTCATTAACGTGCATGGCCTGCAACTCCAAAAAATGCACTTAATTTGAAGTCAACTTTTCGCATAAGTATGAAAAAATCGCGCTCGCTTCGCTCGCATTTGTTCCCAAAGTTCGTTTCCTCTTTGTTGACGTCCATTTTGTAAGTAACTAATCTGTTACATAATAAACTAACTCCAAACTTTGCATTGCCATTGGAAAAAAAAAAGCTATATTTGGACCTTGAAACTGTACGTAAGCCAAGTTGACCCCCCCCAAAATCTTGGGCTGGAACTGCGCCTGTCTACTTACCTACTATTTTACACTGTAACAAAAAAGTTCTAACCTAACATACAAATTTCTTTTATTTTCAGGATTTGGTATCTTCAATGAAAAATGGGAACACGTTTAATTTAGCAAGATTACTGGAAATATTAAATATAAGTACAGACGTCGATGTGCAAGTTAAATTGATTTCGATATTATCTGCGTATTTAATGTTCAATGTAATTTGTACCATTTTTATACGCTATCTTTCTTCTACTGTAGGTACCTCCCTCACAACGGTTTTGAAACTTTTGAACCCATGAGCAGGGCTTGATTAACCATTAGGCAGAGTAGGCAACTGCCTAGGGGCCCTGCATCGGCTAGGGGCCCCACGCGCGCACAAAAGTAATTGAAAATGTTTCATACAGTGAATATTTAATCGGTAACTTTGTATCCTCAATTATATAATTTATTAGGTATTATTGCTTTTTTCGACGCATACTATCAGTTGATGAAATACTTCACACATACAACAGGGACCATCTAGTACCAAGTATTAGTAGAACTAATCATAATGCCTGATCTGTAATTGCGATTTGTGAGTTTTGCGACCGTGATTTCTTCCACCTTGAACTTGAAAAGAGCTGATGATCTTCCTACTGCTGAAAAGGGGCCCCGAGAATTGCATTGCCTAGGGCCCTGACATGGTTAATCCAGCCCTGCCCATGAGCAACATACAGGTTCAACGATTGATGTATAAAGGGGGGAGGGGCCTGCCCACCCCAGAATTGTCTGGTCAGAAACCCTAGGATGTTGAGTTATTAACCCAAAATTTTAGGGTGCCATTTTTGCCCAATCTTTAAAACTAATCAAGACGTGGCTGAGATCCATTATGTGAGAAGGAGGTTCTTTTCTTCCCAATTATCCTCTCTCAGGTCTACTGGAAGAGATTTCTTTATAAATAAGCAGTGCCTTTGAACCTACTTGTATTTTCCTAAACTTTTCTGTGTGCATAAATTGTTAAATAAATAAAAAACCGGCCAAGTGCGAGTCGCACTCGCGTACTACCATTACATTATCTGTGGTAATCATCACGCATCGGTCTGATACCCCAAAGAAACTGATTTAATTTATGAGAGTTCACCTAAGGTCACATCACATGATGATGTCTTTCATATTTGCATCTCTTTCTTACGCGGGTACCACCACACGTCTGTTTGCCTTATTTTTATTAATAATTAACTTACTGAAATTAATTAATTAGGAAACCTCCGTAACATTGCCCTAACGCAGCGGTTCTCAAACTTTTTTGGTCACGGAACCCTTTTGACAAGCAAAATACTTGACGGAACCCTACAATAAAACAATAGTTTTTAAAAGTGTATTCTTTATTATATAAGCATAATAAAAGTACAATGTAACAGTTACTAATTATTACTTACTTTAACCACATGCCAAGTACAATAATAGAAGATATTAAAAATGAAAAAATCTTAACTAATGGGAGGTATGAAACTGTTTTTTATTTTTCATCAATTGGTTGATATCAGGTTTGATAGAAGACATTTGAAGTCTCATATCAGGTTCGGCGTCCAGTCTATTGCGATATTTTGTTTTCGTGGCTGCATAGGTTGAGAATCCTGTTTCGCACAAATATGTTGTTGGGAACGGGAGAAGAATATTCAGAGCCATTCTGCCAAGCATTGGATATTCATCACGGATTCTGCACCAAAAATCGTTGAGAGGCGTCGTTTTGAACAGTGACTCCATACTTGTGTCTGATGACATTTCTAAAAGAGATTCATATATCTCGTTTGACATACTTTCGGGCTTTTGCAAGTTGGGTAAAAAAGGATTATGAATTCATGAATTCAGCTTCATTTTTGTATTATGTTCTTCGGGAAAATACTTTACAAAAGATGCGCGCATCGAAGTGAGATATTGGACCAATTCTTCAAACACATCATCTTGAAACATTTCCGAGTCGTTATCGCTAACAAACTCACTGAGTGACGTAAAGCTTTCTATTTCTCTCTTACCAACGCAAATAATCCAAAAATCTAATTTTCTTTTGAAGGCAGTTATTTTGTTATAGGCCTGGAACACTGTTGTCTGTTTACCTTGCAATGATAAATTCAATTCGTTCAGTTTTTGAAAGATATCCGCCATAAAAGACAATCGGAACAACCAAGTTTTATCATACAAACGGACTTTCAAATTAAAAGAAACTGTATCTGCTGAAAGAAACATTTGTAACTCGGCTCTAAGTTCAAATAGCCTTGTTAAAGTTTTACCCCGAGACAGCCATCGCACTTCTGTATGGAGCAGCAGTGTTTTATGTTTGCTGCCATAATCTTCACACAATAATGAGAACAATCGGGATTGTAGTGGTCGTGATTTGATAAAATTAATTATTTTTACCGCTTCATCCATAACTAATTTTAGATTTGACGGCATTTGCTTCATCGCAAGTGCTTGTCTATGCAGAATACAATGGCTGGAACTACAATTAGGCGCTTTACTTTTTATTCGTGATACTGCTCCTGCTGTTTTACCTGTCATCGCCTTGGCCCCATCTGTACAAATGTCAATGCAATCGTTCCAACTAAGATTATTTTCTTTAAAAAATATGTTTATTTTATTAAAAATTTCTTCCCCGGTAGTGTTTGTGGGCAGCGGTGAACACATAAGCATGTCTTCTTCAAAAGAACGTTCATATGGATATCTCACGATAACCAGCAAGATAGCCAGACCAGTGACATCAGTTGACTCATCCATTTGCAAGGCGAATCGTGTTTTTTGTAGACGTGCAACTAGTTCTTGTTTGACGTAGCTTGCCAGATCATGGATTCGCCGTGAAACAGTATCGTTTGATAGCGGTACAGTAGAAAGATGCTTTGCAGATTTTTCATCGAGCATACATTTTGTTATGTCTAACACACATGGCTTTATTAAATTCTCAGCGATAGTGTGCGCTTCACCTGCTTGTGCAATGCGATAGCTAACTAAATATGATGCCTCCGTGGCCTTTTCATTGATAGTTTGTGTTACATGCATCATATTTTTTTGACTTTCCAATAACTGTTCTTTTTTACGAACAAAAAATTCTTTATTCTTGTCTTTAGACTCGGGGTGTACAGTTTCTAAATGTCTGCGTAATTTGGCAGGTGCCATGGAACTATTAGGAAGCAGTTTACTACATAACATGCAGAGAGGTGAGCCGTTGGAATCAACAAATCCGAAACTGATATATGATTCATCATACTTCCTTTTTTTCGTCTTTGAAACCGTGGAGCTTGACGTCGTGGCATCATCGTCTGGATCGGTAATTGCTGTATTCTCCGCGCGTACTGCTTTTGAACATTCAGCGTCATTAGAAGATGTCGTTGCAACACGTTTAACACCTTTAAGCCAACGTTTCATTCTTCTTTATTAATAATGTTACACGTCAGGATGGTAGGGTCAAAATAATGCACAATCGTTACTGCGTTTATGAGACAAAGTTTAGTCCAAAGAAGAAATGTACAAAACTGATACTACAATCAGAATACAGCGGGCAGTAGAACTTACAAGAAGGCAGCAGGCTAGCCAGCTTGTAAGTAGGTAGGTACGAACTTATCGCTCCGAACGCTAATCGTCAACTGACTGACGAGGCGCGACTTTTTTTATATAATAGCGCTTTTATACTTAGTCCTAGACTCGAACTTGAACATTCTCAAAAATACTCGAGTCGGCGCCTTTGATAAACAAAAAGCGGAAATAAAAATATAAATACAAAAAAATGCGTTGTAAACAATCTCGACTTTATGCTTTTGAAGATAGAGCCGAAAGTCGCTTGTTCACAACTATAGCGTCTAATTCAGAGGCGGCTTTTATCAAAGGGACTGCGCGCTCACAAGTATACGCGCGGCGGGCGGATTCAAAACGTTCGACCAGTGACCAGAGAGAGGTGTTTTGTTTTTTTTTTCTAAATTCTTGCGGAACCCCTACAGGGGTATCGCGGAACCCTAGGGTTCCGCGGAACACACTTAGAGTACCGCTGCTCTAACGAAAAGGTAAGTCGGATTGACGGACAAACTTAGCTTTGCCGTGAAAAAAATAGTTAGTAGAAACTGGTTGTATGATATTTTTATTGTGTATTATCAATGATATTACATACTTATGTAAAATCATTGTGTATTATTTATATTTTATGTTTATGCTATGCTGTAAACTATCTAAGCAAGACAAAATAAATATTTTTCTTTCTTTCTGTGGTTCAAAAAAAAACTTCCATGCATCGGTCTATACCACGGTTGATTGGCCAACCGCAATTGTAAGTTTGTAATCGCAAAAAATATTTTTTTCCTGTGATCTAACCACAAATTTCATGATTTTTTAGTATTTTCCCTTACTTGTGCTTCTTCTTCTTCTTCGTATCGACATGAGCTACATAATGATAATAGCTCATGTTGTGGGGAAAATATTAGCCAGTCAGCAGGTTGATAGCGGGGCTGACTGCCCAGTGCCCAGGGTGCGCCGGACGATCAATTAAATATCGTCACTCGTGGAGGCCCTTTTAATTATTTATTTTTTTACTTGTGCTGTGGCTGTGAGACCTTGCTTTTTGGCAAATTTCATGATTCTTGGTCAACGGGAAGTACCCATTAGGTTTTGATGAGCGAGTTTGCTAGTGTCAATCTATATGTTACATAAATGGCCGTATAATTTTTTTACTCTAATGGACCGTCGACTTCAATATTTGATATTACTTAATTTCAACTTCATACCTTACTCGATTCTGATATAAAAATTATTGACAGACGGACAGACAGACACAGACAGACGGAAAACAAAGTGATCCTATAAGGGTTCCGTTTTTTTTCTTTTGAGGTACAGAACCCTAAAAATAAAGCAAGCTGTCTAGATTGCGGTCAAGAGCAGTGGCCTGATTCACAAACGTTCGAAAAGTTTCCGTTTCCGAAGTGAAATTTGACCGACAAACGAAACAAAACGACCACTTCCTGCGACCACGAATGATGCAAAGCATTCGAAACATCAGGAAAAGCAATGTTAATAATAATACGCGATGTAATCCGGTCAAACTTGTTTTATTACGAAAAAAATAACTATTTGAGAATCGAACGCATTCGGAAACGCTATCCATAGTTCTTTAATTTTACATCGAGTGCTTTCCGACAACAAATGGCTCACGGGAGAGTTCCCATGAATTTCGCGTTGCGTTTCCGAATCCGTTCGGTTCTCAAATCGTTTTGTTTCTTAATAAAACAAGTTTAACTGAATTACATCATATACTTTTATTAAAATTGGTTTTCCTGACGTTTCGAATGCTTTGCAGCGTTCATGGTCGCAGGAAGTGGTCGTTTTGTTTTATTTGCCGTTCAAATTTCTCTTCGGAAACGGAAACTTTTCGAACGTTTGTGAATCAGGCCACAGATCTATATAATATATCATAAAAAAAAAAACTTTTACATGAGATTTCTGGCTACCTTGTAGATCAAATAGCAGTTTAGCTCTACTACTACAAAATAGCTCCTGGCTATTAGCTAACAGCTCTCAATGGGACCGCGCCCCTATCGCCCAACTCCTATGGCAAAGGCGGATCCAAGGGGGATCATGGGGGTCATAACCTCTATGGGTCTAGGTCAACCACTTTTCTTAGACTACATAATTTACCAAATGAATGTATTACTATGCTGGCCTTACACTTTAATGCAACACGATACACAAATAACTAAATTGCACTCGCACCCGTACTTACCCTTTCGTTCATTGTGAATAATATTCGCGCAATCTGAGAATATAAATTCTATTTTTCTCCGCAGCGCTTAAATACTTCTGACCAGAAAAATAAAATACCTACTTACCTACCATGTTAGCTTTGTAAAATCTCGCTTACATAAAAATTATTCTAGAAAGAAAAAATATTTATTTGCTTCAAAAGAATGCTTCTAGAACCATTTCTTGCAGGATGCCAATATTGAGACTATCGTCAAATACAACCCTCTATACGACAAAATTTGCAAGGTCTTAACAAACTGTCCTCCAAGAAAAGCTACCGTTGCTTTTAATTTTCTCTCAGCCCTTTTGTATGACGATGAAGAAGACAGTCATAGGAAAAAGAGCTTAGTTGCATATGCAAGGAACATGATACGAAGTAGCGGATGTTTGGCCACCATGTGTGGTCTGTTTAGCAGCTGCATGATGGTAATGTTACTCAATCTTTTATATAAGCTCTAGGCTGTAAGCTGTTATTGAAGCACTAGGTTGTAAGTTATTATAGTAAGCGTTTCGGTCTGTATGACTTTTTTTTTTTTGAAGCGTTGAAAAAGCCTGTCGCATGTCACACCACCCGGAGAGGCGAGGCGGTGTGGGTATGTGGGAATCGCACCCACTAATAACTCCGCCCTATGCTTATTCTCACCTTGCGTAGATGGGCTACGAGAACTGCAATGCATATGTCATTCGCAACCCATCCAGCGCGGCCCACTTCAGGGCCTCCCACTTCTAACCATAACTCTCTTTCGGCGATGTCCGGGCACACGTGGGACATCACCGCAGCTCGACGACCTTGCAGTGCGGATGATAGACTCCCCAAACTATCACTCACTGGCCTCTCTTAGGGCGGAATCAGGTCGCCATAAAGCCGCCTGCGCCATCCCGTCCTCCTACGGCGGATCGGATCAGCGAGGGAGTCTTCCTCATTGACCCGCTCCACTACTTCCTTCTGCGAGATGACATCCTCGCAGAAGGACGCAACTGCTTCCCACGCCCCCCCACTATCAGCCATGGCCCTGACCACGGCCGGCAGCGAAAGGTCTCCCCCAATTGTTGCAATGAGAGCACGGCGCTGTACCTCCCAAGAAGCGGGACAGTGCGCCAGGGTATGCAGGGCCGTGTCCTCATTACAGCCACACCATTGCCACACGGGAGTAGCCTCCCGTCTCGCCACTTTGTGCAGGTATCTGCCGAAGCAACCATGCCCCGAAAACAACTGCACCAGATGGAAGGAAATAGTCCCATGTCGCTTCTGCAGCCACTCCTCAAGAATCGGCTAGATAGCCGTCACGGTCCAGTGTCCGGCACTGGGCGTCTCCAGCCTCTCCCTCCACTGCTCCAGTACGGTAGCCTGCGTTTCCCTAAGCTACATCTTCACGACTTCAGACTTCGGCAAGCACCTGGGTCTCCAAATCCCACAGGGGGGTGTCCGCAAGTGCACACGCCGCTTCCTCATATATTGTGCGGTATCCACGTATGGTGTGTATGCTTACGGTAAGTTAAGTTTACTATAAGCTTAACTGCAAAAAAAATATGCTTCATTGCTAATAGCATGGAATAAATAATTGCTAATAGTAAGTTGTTGTGAATCATCCTTGCATCGTATGAATTTGAACTTGTTACTGGTATAAAAGTATCGCATCCCGCATGAATGGAAGGGATTCATAAAATAATAATAATATAGAGACGTAATCGAGCTCGTAGTGAAGCAACGACTACGCGGATTGTATGATCTGCAAGGTTATGCTGCACTTGCCGCGGTCAGTCTGTGGATGGGTGACCGTTTCGTTACACATCGAGACCCCTCCGTGCCTCGGAGAGCACGTTAAGCTGTCGGTCCCGGTTGTCTAACGAATATCTATGGCAGTCGTTACGGGTAGTCAGAAGCCTGAAAGTCTGACAACTGGTCTAACCTCCGAATGTCAGTATTACCCAGTAACTGGGTTGCGGGGGTCTGATGGCAGTCGCTCCGTGTAAAATGCTGATGTTCAGCCGCATCTGGCTAGACTGGAAGCCGACCTCAATCTAATTGGGAAAAGGCGCGGTGGATGATAGAGACGTAATCACATTTGCTTTGTTTGTAATCAATTCAGTAAATTTTCTACAACATACGCGCTGCAATAATTACGCGGGCGTGGCGTGGCATTGCGCGAGCCAATAACAGCGCGCCCAACCACGCTCCTATTGGCAAGCGCGCTCGTGGCCCGATATTTATCTGTGTGAATAAATAGAACAGGTGCGGAATTGGACAGTAATTTAAATCTATTATTCTTTACAGGGTTTAATGTTCGATGGAGTAAAAAAACGACAGAGGATATTCATTTTAATGACCATTTCCAGTTTCAGGAGGCGTGGCTTGCGCTCTGCAGATGTCTTGCTGAAGCATGTCGCGGTGTCGAAGCTAGTCAAAGCTATTGCACACACCTCGTTCCAATCGTAAGTTACTTACGTTATGTCACAGTCCATCATGGTAAGAGTTGTTACATCGTGCCACCACAGAACAACAGGGATCACCATATAACATGAAATACCAACCCAAATGTCCAAGGCTGAAGACAAGCAGAAACACTGCTGTTCATCCACCGATGGTCACCACACACAAATTAAAATCGTTTCTATGCACGCAGTAATAACTCACAATGTCATTGTCTTTTACAGTGTTGCGTGCTGTTTGGGACTTGATTATTTTTAGAACTGGGTTTTAAACAGGTGGTAGCTGCCAACCATCTTCTCTATTATAAAATTAGGATGTTTTTTAATTTCAATAGCCTCACATCCATCTTTAAAAACATCCTAATTTTAATAGAGTCCAGTTCTGAATATAATCAAGTCCCAAACAGCACAGTGATTACTGCGTGCATCGAAACGATTTTAATTAATAAAAATTGTACGGTAGATAAAATTTTTTTTTTAGAAATATCTGTCAAGACGCTTGTCATCTTAGTCTTCCTGCGACCACGAACGCGGCAAAGCTTTCGAAACGTCAGGAAACCAATCTAAATAATATACGCGATATAATCCGGTTAAACTTGTTTTAAAAGGGTTCATTGTGCTCATCATTATGAACAACTTTTTTACTATAGGACCAACCCTGTAATCGTGAAAAAAAAACCGGCCAAGAGCATGTCGGGCCATGCTCAGTATTATAGGGTTCCTTAAGTAGGTCTAATTACAAACGAATCAAATCGAATATTAATCATTCCTATTTTAGTTTTTGCAAACAGCGCCACCTAGCGCTAAATTTAAGAAACTAAATTGAAGAAGTGTGTCATATCAATATAACACAGTTTATTTTTGTGATTTTTTAAAATATAAAGTAGCTAAAAGAGCACTATTTGCTATTAATTTTAAAAGAGTTTTTATAAAGGTCTATCAATGTGGAAGACTATAAGTTTCTACGTTGCGTTGCATAGTTTAGAAATAGTAGGGGGGGGACACATTGCAAGCCACTTTGGCGAACTGTATTTCGCAGATGGTATAATGATAAAAAAGTTATGTATGAAACATTACCATCATTTTAGTAGACCTATTCAATGATATCCCACACAAGGGGGAGCAGCGAAAAAAAAAATTTCATCCCCTTTTCACATGTATGGGCGCCACACCTAAAATACGTTATCAAGATTTTTTTGTTCTTTTAAAATTGAGATCTATAACTAAACCATTTTTTAACATAATTTCATTTACTTATGTTTATAACTGTAGAAGTTATTAAGCTGTAAAGGATTAGGACAGACGGACAGACGGACGGACATGACGAAACTATAAGGGTTCCTTGTAGGACTACGGAACCCTAAAAATCAGGTGGTTCCTACATTTTATCGATTTTTTTTCGATTGACCACCTGATATTTTTTTCGCTATTTTAGGGTTGGTCCCGTAGTAAAAGTTGTTTATAATGATGAGTACAATGACCTCTTTTCAGGAAAGAAGCGATTAAAATTTCAGCATGTATAGGTAATTTATTTATTTATCAGACAACAATTATGACAATAGGGGGAAGTCACATATCTAACCTTATTGAGTTTTGAACTATTGCAGTGCGTACAGAGGTGCAGTCAGAGAAATATCGAGGTGTTTATGATTCTGCAGAGCTTGCTACATAACCACAACCGGAATATAAACCTGTTTGTAGAATGTAACGGAATGGCTCTGTTTCAAAAGTAAGATTGTTTGCTAATAGAAAGTACATATAATATAGGTACCGATAAATGGTACAGTCAGCGTCAAAAATATCGGCCCGGACTGATTAGGACTGTTCAAAATGATCCGAACATTTAACAAAACTAAACTATCTCAATGGGACATAATTCTTGTCAGAATTACAGTTGGCGTGTACTTTGTTCATTCTGATCACCTCTTTTGTTATTGATATATATTATATCATATATGTATACAGGATGAACTCTTATTCAACGTATTCCCTTTAAAACGTGGTATGCCAGGTACAGACTACCGAACGAAGGCAAGCCCAGGCACTGAATAAGTTACTGTATTTTTCTTCTTCTGTATTAAATATTGACTTACGGCCAAAATTAATATCCAATCTATCCACGATTTGTCCTACTAGAGATAGGAATTTGACATAAACTCTATGCAAAACATGTCAAATTTCTATCTCTAGTAGCGTAAATCGTGGATGGATTGGATATTAATTTTGGCCGTTAAAGTATAAAATTCAATGTAGACATTGCCCTTGATGTCTGCTTTGAATTTTATACTTTAAGTCAATACTATTACAGTTACTTATTCAGTGCCTTGGCTTGCATTCGCTTGGCTTCGTTCTGTTGGGTACAGACGTACCCGGCAGTAGATGATCCCATTTGCAACAAATAAATATCCCATAATCCCTAGCCGAAAGTCCATAAATTTCGATAAATTAAAAACTTTGAAGTTTTTTTGGAAATACCTAGAATTCTCTATTAATAGTACATTACTGTCGAGGCCTATTGCAAGTACGAGCCGAAGCCGAGTACTCCCGAAGTAATATTAAAAGGACGAGGCGCGAGCCTAGGCCGTTTTAACTAAACTATTTCGACCGAGACTTGTATAGTATTTTTAAGACCTTTTAAACTGCTTTTGTTATTCTGAACTTAACTTAGTTTTCTTGTAGGTAAAGTTGAAATTTGTGTAAGTAGCAATTACATCAATTATTTAATTGGATTGACACAAACTTAAGAACGCTATCATGCGTGATATGGGAAAAAAAAACCATCTATAATCAGGAATTAGGAATTAGCTATCTAATTTTAACTTGCAGGGACTATCTGCAGCACGATGTTTGCCTGCAACTCCTCGCTACAATAGCACAAAGTTCCACACCAGCGGTGGCACTCATTATCAAAGCCGACATTTGTCAGCAGTTACGAGATTTCCTGCATTTGTATGGACTACAGTCACAGGTATCATTGTTAAGAGATTTTTTACGCTTTTTCTACTTAGGACTAAGCAGATCTACTTTTTTTATTGTAAGATGGAAACTAGAATCGATTAAACTAGTGATAAAAGGAACCCCTAACTGTTAATCATAATAGTACATTACTGTCGAGGCCTGAAATTAAGCAATTGACGGCCGAGTAATATTGGAAGTACGAGGCGAAGCAGAGTACCTCCGAAGTGATTTGAAAAAAAAGGACGAGGCGCAAGCCGAGTCCGAGACTTGTATAGTACTTTTCTCTCATTTGCGAGAAAAAAATACACAAATTAATTCAACAGTATCTAATTTTCATTCGCGCCAACTCGTGCGGTTCTTATTCCATTTTCAAAGTTTTGAAAATAATAATATGCACATTCACATTCAGCCATTATAATAATAAATATGTTGTACCTAAAAACACCTAATTTATGTACTTAAAAACCTCGGTAACATAATCTATTCTACTATTATGTGAAGCAGTCTCGTTTCCATATGTACTAGTAGTAGGCACTAATTTGCTTACGATGCACACTTTTTAAAGATGAAAAATTGGATTACAATTTTATAATCTGAAATGAAACCGAACGCAACCTGACGCGCTCTGTGGAGCTGTCACCCAGAACTGTCATTGTACTTTTTTGTGCGCGATGCGCATGCACGTTATTTTCTAAATACTAACATAATAGTGTTTAAGTGTACTTATTAGGTGTAAATCTTAACTATTATAAAATTGTAAACGTCTGTTTGTTTATTTGTTTGTTTGTTTGTTCCAGCATCACGCTAAAACTACTGGACCGATTTTGATGATTTTTTTTTTGTGTGAAAGCTGATGATCTGACTTAAAAACTGGTATGGGTTTTGAGAAAGAAAGAAAGAAAGAAAAAAAGAAAAAAATTAATTCGTGGGTTGCGTACTCACCCGACAGATCGAAGCTTCTATGTACGATGGAGCGGAGTGGAGTGGAGTGGTCAGGGGATGGGACTGGGGATGGGACTAGGGACGGGACAGGGGACGGGACTGGCGACGGGACAGTGGACGGGACAGGGGACGGAACATGGGACGGGACATGAGACGGGACATGGGACAGTACAGTGGGACGGCACATGGGACTGGACATAGGATGGGACATGGGACAGGACATGGGACATGGGACGGGACGATAGTGATATAGTGGGACAGTAGGATAGTGGGACAGTAGGACAGTGGCAGTGGGACGTTGGGACGGTGGGACAGTGGGGTAGTGGGGCAGTGGGACAGCGGGGCAGCGGGACAGTGGGCCAGTGGGGCTGTGGGGCAGTGGGGTATCGGGGTAGCGGTGCATTGGGGCAGTGGGGCAGTGGGGATGTGGGGCAGCGTGGCAGAGGGGCAACGTGCCAGCGGGGCAGTGGGGTACCGGGGCAGCGGGGCAGTGGGATAGTGGGGCAGCGGGGTAGTGGGGCAGTGGTGTAACGGGGCAGCGGGCAGCGGGGCAGCTGGGAAGTGGGGCAGCGGGGCAGTGGGGTGGCGAGGCAGCGGGGCAGTAGGGGAGTGGGGTAGCGGGGCAGGCAGTGGGGCAGTGAGATAGTGGGGCAGCAGGGCATTGGGGCAGTTGGGTAGCGGGGCAGCGGGGCAGTGGGGCAGCGGGGCAGCGGGGCTGTGGGGAAGCGGGGCAGTGGGTTACCGGGGCAGCGGGGCAGTGGGTTACCGGGGCAGCGGGGCAGTGGTATAGTGGGGCAGCAGGGCAGTGGGGCAGTGGGACAGCGGGGCAGCGGAGCAGAGGGGAAGCGGGGCAGGCTGTGGGGCAGTAGGATAGTTGGGCAGCGGGGCAGTGGGGCAGTGGGGTAGCGGGGCAGCGGGGCATTGGGATAGAGGGGCAGCGGGGCAGTGGGGTAGCGGGGCAGTGAGGCAGCGGGGCAGCTGGGCAGTGGGGCCGCGGGGCACTGGGTTACCGGGGCAGCGGGGCAGTGGGGCAGCGGTCCAGATGGGCAGAGAGGCAGCGGGGCAGTGGGGCAGCGGGACAGTGGGGCTGCGGGGCAGCGGGGCAGTGGGGAAGCGGGGCAGTGCGGCAGCGGGGCAGGCTGTGGGGCAGTGGGATAGTGGGGCAGTGGGGCAGTGGGGGTATCGGGGCAGTGGGGGGCAGCGGGGCAGGCTGTGGGGTAGGGGATAGTGGGGCAGTGGGGTAGCAGGGCAGCTGGGCAGTGGGGCAGAGTGGAGGCGGGGCAGCGGGGCAGTGGGGCAGTGGGGTAGTGGGGCAGTGGGGTAGCGGGGCAGCGGGACAACGGGGCAGCAGGGCATCTGGGCAGCGGGCAGTGGGGCAGCGGAGTTGTGGGGCAGCGGGGCAGCGGGGCAGTGGGGCAGCGGGGCAGTGTGGTAGCGGGGCAGTGGGGCAGCGGGGCAGTGGGGCAGCGGGGCAGCTGGGCAGTGGGGCAGCGGGGCAGCTGGGCAGCGGGGCAGCGGGGCAGTGGGGCGGTGGGGCAGCGGGGCAGTGGGGCAGCGGGGCAGCGGGGCAGTGGGGCAGTGGGGCAGCGGGGCAGCGGGGCAGTGGGGCAGCGGGGCAGCGGGGCAGCGGGACAGTGGGACAGTGGACTGGACTGGAATGGACTGGACTGGACTGGACTGACGTGGGTTAGCAGAATTTAACGCGAGCGGAGCCGCGGGTAAAAGCTAGTATTATATATAATCACATACTCGTAGTGATATGTGTAAGGAATATCAAAATCGATACAAAACACAGTATTAAAGAACTGAGAGAAGAGACCGGCGCGGCGGCGCCGGCGTCAGGGATGCTTGGGAGTGAGTGATAACAATTTCAATCATTATAAACATGACAGTGTTGGGTCAATCAACTAATTTTTTCAATCAATTGATCAATCATGACTAATTTAGTCACGACTAATTTAGTCATGACTAATTTAATCATGATTGAAAAATTCAATCATAATCATGACTAAATCAGTTAGTCATTCGATCAATCGTTAGTTTTGATTGATGACTAACCTAAAAACGCACGAGTAGGTGGCGAAGGGTGGTGGTGGGAGCCGCTGCATTGCCCCACCTGCCCTCACTGCGCACCGCGCGGGCCGGCTACGTGGGTCAGTGCAGTGAGTGGCTATTTGAGCGGCTATTTTGTTTTGTTTAGTCGGCGAAAATTAATAAGAATAGTATTAAAACTGTATTTTCATTTGATAGTCAAAAAAGGCAGCCCATTATTTTTGTAAAATTTTGGATATTACTATTTACTAGAAATTCTTCAGAAGCACGAGTGGTGTTAGTTGGTAGTCCACTCCAAATCAACATGTATGATGTAAAACTTGAAATTGACGGTAGGCAAGAATTTATACAACGTGTTATTGAAATAACTGAAAACCTCTCAAGGGGTCGTTGTACTCATCAGTATGAACAACTTTTACTATGGGACCAAATCTGAAATCGCGAAAAAAAAATCAGATGTTCCCTATATTTGTGTTCACATGAATCGACAAAATGTAGGGAACATCAGATTTTTTTTTTGCGATTTCTGTGTTGGTCCTATAGTAAAAGTTGTTCATACTGATGACTACAATGACCCCTTAAGAGGTTTTCAGTTATTTCAATAACACGTTGTATATTAAACAAGACTTTGCCAGCGGTTTCGCCCACTTATAACTCGGCTTATCACAGAAAGCCCTTTCGTTTGAGTACTAACACGGGGGGTCCAAGACACAGAAATATAAAAACTCAAAAATCTGTGGTCTAAGAGCTATAGTTTAGGAAATATGGCCAACAGAAGTTTTGATCATCTATTTGTGTAGATCTCATCGAGCCCTTTCATTTGAGTACCAACACGATGGGTCTAAGACCTATAGTTTAGGAGATATGGCCATCAGAAGTTTATAACATTTATTTGTCTAGAGCTCATCGAACCCTTTCATTTGAGTACCAACACGATGGGTCTAAGAGCTATAGTTTAGAATATATGGCAATCGGAATTTTTATAACCATATAGCTTATCGAGCCTATCATTATCAGAATTTTTGTCCAACTCTGTACGCGCTCTACAGCTCATCGCGCCACGAATTTATTCATTTCTTTTTCTTTTTTAAACAACACTAGTTTTTTACTCTAATCATCAGCTTTTAAATACAAATAAAACGAGTGTGCTTTAGACCACACGACTGAAGTGAATCTTCACTAAAAAAAACAGAAATCACGTCCGCCATCTTGAATCTTAAAATAGATGTTATATTCGCAATCAGCACCCCGGGAAACCTCGAAAACGATACCCATATTGATTTTATTTAAAAAGTCGCGTCCGCCATCTTGCATCTCAAAATAAATGTTATATTAGTAATCATAACCCCGAGAAACCTCGAAAACGATATCCATATTGATTTAACTTAAAAAGTCGCGTCCGCCATCTTGGATCTCATAATTGATGTTATATTCGTAATCAGCACCCCGGGAAACCTCGAAATCGATTCCCATATTGATTTTATTTAAAAAGTCGCGTCCGCCATCTTGAATCTCGAAATAGATGTTATATTCGTAATCAGCAACCCCGAAAACCTCGAAATCGATACCCATATTGATTTAATTTAAAAAGTCGCATCCGCCATCTTGGATCTCAAAATTGATGTTATATTCGTAATCAGCACCCTGGGAAACCTCGAAATCGATACCCATATTGATTTTATTTAAAAAGTCGTGCCCGCCACTTTGGATCTCAAAATAATAGTCGCCTCGCCCGATCACACTTTTCGTAACGCATTCATCAGTTTACTCCCCAAGTCAAGCGTGCGTAAAGAATTTGCGTAAGTTTTATATCAAAAGTTTCATCAAAATCGGTCCAGTAGTTTTAGCGTGATGCTCGAACAAACAAACAAACACATCTACAGTTTTATAGTAGTTAATATAAGAAGAAGATTAGTCATGGAAAATTTAGTCATGATTATTTAACTAAGATTAAAACTAATCAATCATCACTCACCACGCCATGATTGAATTAATCAATCATCAATCATTAGTCATGATTGACGAATTCAATCTTAGTCATCAATCATTAGTCAAACTAAATTTTGCCCAACACTGAAACATGATTACCTGTGTAGTGGTAGTGAATACGTTAATACGTAACAAAATAATACTGTGCGCTTATGTCTTAAGCTCAGCTAGTAGCGATTAATCAAGAAATTGGTAAATTCATCAAGCAAGTTCGAACTTGTTGGTAAAATAAGTAGCAGTTATTTGAGTGATTCTCGTGACTTTATTTGAGTGAGTGAGACAATACAGATTAACTATGCGCCCTTGAGCTCTCACGAGAGGTTAGCCGTGGCTGTGATACATCCTACATGTTCTCTTTACTCCGAGAGCTTCCACGAGAGGACAGCCAAAGGAGTGAATAGAGATTCACTATGCGCCCTTGAGCTATCACGAGAGCTTAGCCGTGGCCATGATACATACATTTTCCCTTTACTCCAAGAGCTTCCACGAGAGGTCAGCCAAAGGAGAGAATAGAGATTCACTATGCGCCCTTGAGCTATCACGAGAGGTTAGCCGTGGCCATGATACATACATTTCTCCTATACTCCAAGAGCTTCCACGAGAGCTCAGCCAAAGGAGAGAATAGAGATTCACTATGCGCCCTTGAGCTATCACGAGAGGTTAGCCGTGGCGATGATACATACATGTTCCCATTACTCCAAGAGCTTTCACGGGAGGTCAGCCAATGGAGAGAATAGATTCCATGCATCCTTGAGCTTTCACGAGAGGTTAGCCATGGCCATAACATGTGCATGTTCCCCATGTTCCTTGAACAGGATGTTAATAGGAGGGGCGGAAAAGACTGCTTTATGGGTCCTCGAGCTTTCATGAAATGTCAGCTGCAGCCTTCATAACATTTATATTCTCAGCACAGCGGGAGCTCCAGCAAAAGTTCAACTTTGGCCATATGTCACAGTCTAAGAGCAGTGATACCTACACATTAATTTGTAATAAAATCAAGCCTAACTCAGGCCGTTTTCCTCAGGTGAGTAAGACACAAATGATAGTCTGTTGTAATAAGTTAATGAATATTACTTTACAGCAAAACACCTTTTACATGTAGAGGATTTCACTTTACATAAGGGTAGTGTTGAACATGGCCAATGACATACAAACATAACATCACGCCTGTATTTCCCCGAAGGGGTAGGCAGAGGTGTATTATAGTACACCCACATTTCGCTAGTTATGTTGTAGTCCCATGTAATAGGGGGCGAGCCTATTGGCCAATGAGCCAGTCCATATTCATGAAACATCTGAACATCTATCACTTTCAGTGGAAGACATATCTGAATTAGTTCACTTGAGGTTGAGGCAATACCTGAAGATACTAATAAGATCTTAGATAACAATAGCATATTGTTACATACAAATGGAGAAATCCTTCATGAGACATCCTTTATTTAAATGGAAGAAATATTACAAAAAAATCCAATTGGCCGCTACGGGCCACCTATGTTACAGGTACAAACCGGATGATTAGAATATCTTCCCAATTAGTAGGTATTGTATTATTACTAATCCTAAATATGATAGGATATTAATAATATATTCCTGCTCTAAACTTAGAAACATGTTGACCTGTGGAACACTAGTTCATTATCTAGTGTTTCCGTCCATCTAAAGTGGATGGAATCATAAAGGACATCAAGTAAATGCAGGTATTCATACCTACTTATTGTGCATTTTATACTGAAAGATATTGTGTACTACACCACTGAAAGCTAAGGATACCTTATAGTGTCTTAAAGATCTAAGAAAAGATAAAATATCAGTTTCATGAATCTAGAAATACATGAAAAGCTATTCAACTACCTAATGATTGTATTAGTGGATTTAATTATTATTATTTTTGCATCCAACTTTAGTAGGTACCTAGCAAATTATAATGTGAGATTCTCTTGATAACAGGCAGTAGAGAATCCAGTCTTTCACATTTCACATAAAAGAAGAACCAATGAACACAGCTTGGTGGTTTTTTCACCAATCGAGTCAATTTGTTGGTTGTTTTAGTTCAGCGGTTATCACTAGATGGTGTTGCTTCAATCACGGAGGGTTCCTGAATCGCGTGGAAATGCAATAATCCTTAGTTGTTTGTTTTAGTTCAACGTTTACCACTACCTACATAGTTTTGCTTCAATTATGGAAGGTTCCTGAATCACGGGAAAAAACACAACTATTACACAAAATTTTGTTGTATTATACATAAAATTTACAGATGGTACTGTTAAATTAAACTACCTACCTACCCATGCTAAATAATTCGCTGCAGGTGTTATGCGAAATTTATGACAAATTTGGAAAAGCTGATAAAATTATTCCTAATCTTAGAGTAATAAGACACAGAGTGATAGTTTCATCCAAATTTCCGCTCAAAGTTGAAGCACAAAAACAATCGATAAGTGCTCGCAAGCAGCACGTCAAATGTTCACCGACACGCACATGGGCGTGCTTAAGCTGTACGGAATGGAGCCATTTGTGCCTGCCCATGCATCAAATTGTGCGCATGGACATGGTTTCCGTATATAGCTGTTCTAAGTTCCTAATGATAAGTAATACATTGTAGGTAATAGGTAGATCATATGTTTTGATATCCTGAAATACATAGGTGCCTCCCCTTTAAAATAGGATGAGACATTCTTTCCTCCATTTGGCCTTCTAAGTAGGATCAAAAAAGGTGGGTGGGGGGCATTGTTGGGGTATTTTGGTGGCCGCTAAACCATGGATGGTACCATGGTTTTTGAATACAGGATAGTACACGAATAAGTTTGATAGAACTAGTTTTGACTCCACAAATTGGTTTTATCCCCCATCAGGACTCAACTTCCCTTGTACACACGGCTACACATCAAGCTGTACATTTCCAGTATAAGCTGACCTCGCATTGTATAGGTTTTCCTTACAATGCGATTCATTCTTCTTCAATACGCATTCATTCTTTACAATGATAAATATTTTGTACTTAAAAACACCTAATTTTCTGTAAGTGTATACTTAAAAATACCGATCCGGTAGCTTAATTTAAAAAATAAAAACTGTCCAGCAATTTATATTATTGTCGTGTTGGATATTACTGGCCTGTTATTTCGTTGCGTACGGAAAAGATCGTTTTTTTAACCGACGAAAAAAAGGAGGAGGTTCATAACTTTTTACAGAGTGGCCCGATTTTGATAATTCTTTTTTTAATGGATAGGGTATATCTCGAAGTTGGTCCCATTTAAATTTCAAAATCAAAATCCACCCCTAAGGGTGGGAAAACAGGGGATGAGTGCTTGTTCACCCACTGAATTCTTACCTGTTAACCGATTCTGTTGAAACTTGGCACACATAAATATAGTTCTAGACACTACGACATAATGGAGACCTGGAGTTAGATTTTGACCACAAAAAAAAGTTAAAATAAAACTTTTTAACAAAAAATTGAACCGACGAAAACAGAAACTGAAAAGCGAAAAATAACAAATTATGAGTCGGCGCCAAACAAACAATCAACGAAGATCATTAAATTACTTTAAATAAATAATAAAAACAACGTAACATTAAATACAACGTGAAATTTTCAACGATAAACAATAACTTTCCAAAAATTCGTTCGTCGCTCGGCCACTTGCAACTTGCACGCACTTTGCTTGTTAAAAGTTTGTTTGGCGCCGACTCATAATTTGTTATTTTTCGCTTTTCAGTTTCTGTTTTCGTCGGTTCAATTTTTTGTTAAAAAGTTTTATGTTGAAACTGTTTGTAACTAAAAACTTACGATTTGACCAAAGACATTTCTATGTATAATACCTTTATGGATTTGACTTAAAAACTGGTATGTATTTTACCTCGCTACGATGACGGGAACCGGTGATTATTAATTATATTTTTCTACAACATTTCGCATACAATTAGGAGCTCATATCCAGCTGTCATAGACAAAATACGGCTGCTGAAGAAATTGCATTAAAAACTTTTTGGTCGGGCCGAATTGTACTGTGTAGAAAAAAAGAATCCTGTCATATGTAGGTGGCGCCATCTTGGAAATGCACTCTTTTGAGCCAACGGAAAATCAGAATCTTTCGACTTACAGACAAGGACCGGAAGCTACCTCTAAATTGCGATTTCTCTAATTTTTTGTATCAAAAGCAATACAATTATATTAGAATTACCTAAACGTTGTTATATTGTATCCATCTTAATCTTAACTTTTATAAAATTGTAAATGTCTGTTTGTTTGTTTGTTCCAGCATCACGCTAAAACTACTGGACCGATTTTGATGAAACTTTTTTTGTTTGAAAGCTGATGATCTGACTTAAAACTGGTATGGGTTTTGAAAAGAAAAAAAGAAAAAAAAATCGTGGGGTGCGTCAGACAGAATCGAAGCTTCTACGCATTTATTTGAACGAGCAAGCGGGTAGTAATGTACGATGATACGAAGATGGATGGATGGATGGCTGGATGACTGTATGAGTGAGTGAGTGAGTGGGTGAGTGGGCGAGTGGGCGAGAGGTGGGCGCGAGGTGGGCGAGTGGGAGAGTGGGCGCGAGGTGGGCGAGTGGGAGAGTGGGCGTGGGTTGGGCGAGTGGGCAAGTGGGCAAATGGGTGACAGGCCAGTGGGCGAGTGAGCGAGTGGGCGAGAGGTGGGCGAGTCGAGTGGCAGAGTGAGCGAATGGGCGAGAGGTGGGCGATTGGTGGGCGAGTGGGCAAATGGGTGACAGGCCAGTGGGCGAGTGGGCCAGTCGGCGAGTGGGCGAGAAGTGGGCGTGTGGGCATGTGGGCAACAGGGCCAGTGGGCGCGTGGGAGAGAGGGCGAGGGGGCGAGTAGTGGGCGATTGGGCGATTGCGCGACTGGGCGAGTGGGCGCGAGGTGGGCGAGTGAGAGAGTGGGCGCGAGGTGGGCAAGTTAGCAAGTGGGTGACAGGCCAGTGGGCCAGTGGGCGAGAGAGTTGACCAGTGGGCGAGTAGGCGGCGCCAGGTGGGTGAGGATGTGAGTGGGCGAGTGGGCGGGTGGACGCGTGGGCGAGTGGGCATGTGGTCCAGTGGGCGAATGGGCGAGAGGTGGGCGAGTGGGCAAGTGGATGACAGGCCAGTAGGCGAGTGGGTGAGAGAGTGGGCGAGAGAGTGGGCGAGTGGGTGAGTGAGTGAGTGAGTGGACTGGGACTGGAGTGGACTGGATCGGGCTGGATCGGACTGGATCGGACTGAATCGGACTGGATCGGACTGGACAGGACTTTGCCCGTGTCTTCACTCCGTGGTTCTTCAATTCATCCTACAGGAATCGTTTTCTTTTTTCATAAAATGCATACCTGTTTACAAGTATAAACACAAAAAAAAAAATTGGTCCCGTAGTTTTTGCGTGATGCTTGAATAAACAAACAAACAGACATTTACAGTTTTGTAATATTTACCGGAAAACATCTAATTATTAACAGGATCTGTCACGGGGGGATACCAGTCTCTAACGCGAGCGGAGCCGCGGGTAAAAGCTAGTAAATAAATAAAACTGTCCAGCAATGTATATTATTGTCGTGTTGGATATTACTGGCCTGTTATTTGTTGCGTACGGAAAAGAGCCGATTGATGTATATAAAAAAAAAATATGAACCAATTTCCGAGCAAGTGGGAGAAAAGACATTTTTCAGTCTGGAAAAAAGTTTCTGTAAAGAATATTCACTTTTGTTTTACAGTTGGGCCAATGGGCAACAATAGTATTATACCATACGTCGAAAGTTGAAGGTAAAAATCAAGTCTTGTCTTGAACTTATGCAAGATTTGTAAATATGTATTTATAATAAATTTTAAACTCATTTTAGCATCCTCTGAAGGCCCAAAAGATGAAGAAAGGGTAAAAATAAACAATAAGTTAAGTCAGTCTTGGATTACTAAAATGAATCCAATTAGCCAAAACCGTGAATTGGAATGCAGTGCAGACACCACCAAATTCTTCCAAAATGTTATGAAAGAAATCATTCAGTGTGGGGAACAAAAAGACTTTAAAGACTTAAAAGCATTATTTCCAACCGATTTCATGATAAAAAGAAGTCAAAGAAGTACTGTTAACATCGCCTCTAGGGCCTCATTTCATGATATATCACAAAGAAACAAAGTCTCCATACCTACTGAAGATAAAAACGAATCTTATGCCAAAAATGTTACAACAAAACTGGTTCAAAACGAGAGAATGCAATTTAACAAAAAAAATGAGGTTTCCTTCTCATTTATACGAAAACAACATTTAAACAAAAAACATATTACATCAAAAAATTTCACAGCAAATAAATTGCCTGAAAGTTTTCAGAGAAAATTACAGACTAATGAGAGTTATGTAAGAAAGAAGAACAATTTTTATGAATCTCTGATAGAAAACAATGAAAGTGGCTTAGACACACTAGATGTAAATGAATTCAAACCAAACTTTGCGTCTACTCCAAAGAAATGTGTAATAAATGAATATTCTCGGTACGAAACACAACGTTCGAATAACGACACAAGCAGATCTTTCCAAAGGTCGATAAGAAACCATCAGATAAAGCGACGGATACAGAAAAAGAAGGTTACAAAACATATAGAGCGGAACAAAATTGACAAGAAAATAAAACACAGATCCTTTAGTGGACGGTTCTTTGACGCCATCAACACATCATGCACTACTCTTGTCAAAACTGTAAAAAATATATTTAGACCTAACAGTGATTTAAATGAAGCCAATGAAGATTCTTCAAATAAGACCTCAATACAAGACACATTGCCCTGCAGCTATAGCTTCACCAATTATATGCGTAAAAGAGATGTTGCTTTGAAAAATAACAAAATGAAATGCACTAACGCATCTAGTGACGATTTAATTGGCTCAAAGTATAAGGAAATTTTTGAAAATTTCAGTATGGAGATGAGCAATTCTTGTAACACTTGCAATGACACGATTGCACTGAAACGTAAATTGGCTAACGATGTCCACTTGAAACAAACAATTAGAAAACTTAAACTAGGCATTAATTTGTATGGCTGTGATTTTAAGGTAAAGGGGCTCTTCTGGTATGATATCGTAGTTGTGTATTCTGAACTTGGATGTCGATAGCCGAGGAGAAAGAAGTGTGATGCTTCCTAGCCCTAGCTCGACCACATAGGATTTTTTATTTTCTTTTCCGGTACAAATTCTTTGCTTTTAATGTACTTTATTGTACCGTGCCTTTGGATAATTGTACTCTTATAGTTTTCGAGTAATAATGTATTTAAAATGGTCGTGCCAGGAGGATGCTTCCTAGCACGACCACATTGCCATCAGATTTTTCAGAACAATTGAACGACTTTATAGTATCTAAAAGATATGTACTCTTTTTGTACTCTCACAGGTATTTCTAAATCTATAGATTTCAATGTTTTTATTTTAAAAAAAAATTGCTGAAAAAAATTATGTCGTCTAGATAAATACTAATTTAGTGAGGTAACAACGATGCCGATTGTAGCAAAGTTTATATACAAGTACGTTATCATAGGAGTTATTAGAGTTCTGTACAAAGGTAAAAAAGGAACCCTGATGGTGTGACTTCGTCTGTCTAATCGACGAATCGTATTTTAGCGATAAGAGCCGAAATTTCAAAGTGAGAGGGTGGGTACTAGTTCAAGTAGGGTATCACATGTGGGCCTCATTTGCACATTCCAAAACAGGTTTTATTTTTTTAATACCGCGCAGTTTTCGACTTATGATGAAGACTAGCCAAGTGCATATCGGGCTAAGGGTTCCGTAGGTAGGTATAATTACAAAAGAATCAAATAGAATATTAATCATAGCTATTTTAGTCTTTAGGGTTCCGTACCCGAAGTGTGCGAAACGGGACTCTATTACTCTCGCTACGCTGTCCGTCCGTCCGTCGGTCTGTCTGCCACAGGGCTGTATCTTTATAACGGTAATAGATAACCAGTTGAAATTATAACAGAATATGTGTTACTATGGTGCCTATCACGACAAATACTAAAAATAAAAAAAATCTAAAATATAGGGATCCCCATACAAGAAACCTCAAAAAACATGCAATTTTTTCAACGTTTTTGTTCCTATTCTATCTTCAAAACGGTCATAAATACCAGCGTCAAACTTGGTCTGATTACAGTACATAGTATGCATAGTATACACTGCATACTATGTAATTTAGCAACAAATACTAAATATATGCAAAAAATCATATTTCGCGCACGCTGCGTTGATGTCTTTTGATGAACTCTCGTAAATTAAATCAGTTTCTACGGGGTATCAGGTTGATGGGTGGTACTGAACCCTTACTGTGCGAGTCTGACTAGCACTTGGCCGGTTTTTCTTTATTTGCAATAGACGGCAGCATAAACGGAGTGTGTTGGTTTATATCGCCATTTAGCGGACCAAATTGAAGAGGTGTGTCACGTGACACGTCAACATAACACAAAGGTACTTTTTGTAATTTATTCAAATAGAACGTAACTAAAGGAGCATTTTTTGCTAAGATAATTTTTCTCTAAGGTAATGAATGACCTTTGGACATGGACGTCATAAGTATTATGCAGTTTTCTCTCTATTAGGTACTTAAAAATTGATGATCACATTATGCTCGAAATAACCAGGCATTGGTCGTGGTCCACTGAGTTTTACTAAGATCTATCAATGTGGGAGATTATAAGTTTCTACGTTGCATAGTTTAGACTGCCATTTCTGGGGGGACTGGGGGGACATTGCAAGCCACTTTGGCGGGTTATATTTCGCAGATGGTATACCAGATCAAAAAGTGTTGTATCAAACATTGCCTTCATTTCAGTAGACCTATACTTCAGACCGCTGTTTCCTTACGAGGGGGTGCAGTGAAAAAACATATTCATCCCCATTTCACATGCAAAAATCGCTATCCTTAAAATACATAATTACGATTTTTTTATTCTTTTAAAATTGAGATCTATATGTAAACTATTTTTGAGCAACATTACTTGGACTAACGTTTATAACTATACAAGTGATTAAGCTGTAAAGGATTAGGACAGACGAATGGACTTGAAGAAACTACAAGGGTTTCTTGTAGGAACTGCGGAACCCTACAAATTATAAAAAAAATATCGTTCCCCCTTATCTCCAAAGTTTGTAAAGTGAAAAATCTGAAATAATTACAGTTAATAAAGGTTTATTTTATTATTTTAACGCATTTACGCATGCGAAGCGAAATCTAAAGATTTAAATTGTGAAAAGCAAAAATCGCTCACGAGCAGGATTCGAACCTGCCTGCTGACTCCTGGCTCAGTACTGCAAAAGTAAAGTAAAAGTGAAGTAAGTAAGCACTGGCGTACTGAGCTAGGAGTCGCAGTTTTAAATCCTGCTCGTGAGCGATTTATTCTTTCCACAATTTAAATCTTTTGATAAAGATTTATGTAAATACTAGCCTATGCCCGCGGCTTCGCCCGCGTGGATGTCGTTTGTCGCGCATCCCCCGGAAACTGTTCATCTTCTCGGCATAAAAAGTAGCCTATGTGTCAATCCGAGTTATGTTCTATGTGTATGACAAATTTCATCCAAATCCGTTAAGCCCTTACAGCGTGACTGTGTAACAATTAACATCCAAACATCTTCACAAACTTTCACATTTATAATATTGGTAGTATAGTAGGATGACAGAAAAAATAAAACGTTGTTTCTAACTAGAACAGTTTTTCAGAAACCCTCAAAAATCTTTTACAAACAAACTTAGTTATGCGGTCCGCTTTTTTAAACACAGTTGTGGCCCAAATTCAGGAAATACCAATCAATAACTTTTTATACGTCCAAGGCAAGGAACCCACGGTGCATGAGTCTGACTCGCACTTAACCGTTTTTTACAAGGTTTAATATCACTCAACTTGTTTTATGTTAGTATGTTTGCGGTTAAAAGCCAATGACCAAAATTGGTGCCTTTTTTTGGTGGCGGCCATTGATCAAATAAAAAAAAATGTCTAAATTAATATAACAAACGAAAAATTGTATAACGCGTACTGTTAAATTCAGTCTGAACTGATCTATATTGGTTTATACAGAATGAGTTGAAATAAGATTGGGTGGCCAAATCGTAAACTATTAGGAATAGAGAACAGTTTTCAAAGAAATCGTGAGCAAAAGTGATCAAATTATTATGGATTTTTATCAAATTTTGGAGAAAAGAAAAACTGCATTTTTTGATTTCTTTAAAAGTAACTCGTTTAGCCGGGAATCGAATATTATTTCTCAAAAAAAAAAAAGTGAAAGTTTGTGAAGATGTTTGGATGTTTGTTACTCAGTCACGTGTTTGTCACACAGATAGAACATAACTCGGATTGAAATACTGGTTACTTTTTATCCCGGGAAGATGAACAGTTCCCGAGGGATGCGCGACAAACTACATTCAAGCGGGAAGCCGCGGGCATAGGCTAGTATTTACATAAACCTTTATCAACTGTAAGTTTAGCGACACACCTGCCCACAGTCTGTTATTTTGCCTTAGTTGCGGCCATGTCCATTTTATGTTTTTATTCGATAGCTATAGTAACGATAAAGGTTTGGCAGAAATACCTATAGTGTTTTTTTTTATAATTATAAAGTTATTAAGGTTTCATTGAAAAGTGAGAAAAACAAAATTAATTTTTATTTTCGAAAATTGTTGTAATACATATTTAGTTAGTCCTTTAAATAAAGTAACAGCATAATATATATTTAGATAAAAAAATGGGGCATCGTACCTTTGATATATTAGGAGATTTTTTACTTTTACCGATTAACACAAAACATTTTTTTTTCATGTTTTCTTATCACGGTCGCATCTTATTTTCATTTAAATATATGCGTAATGTTATTGTCAATAATACACTAAAATATGACATGCGTCAATAGCAGGAATACGAAGATAGAGAGTTTCTAAATATTTTTGAAATTTCTATGGAAATAGGGTTGTCGCAATTGAATAAATAAAAAAATAAAATAAAAGTGCCAGATATTTCCCAAGTATTTAACTAAAAAAAAAAAAAAAAAAACATAACATAACATCACGCCTGTATTTCCCCGAAGGGGTAGGCAGAGGTGTGTAGTGTGTTAGTATTTAACTATCTTTGAGTAAACTCTTTCTCGTGTCTTTCTGTGTCTCTTTCTGGGTTTCTGTTGTCTGAAAACAATTACTATAATGTTCTCAATGCTCTAAGACTACAACGATACGTGACGCTAACCTAGCAGTCATCATCGGAGTTTGTCAAAACTTCTTGTGATGATAATACGAGTATATTATCATCAGAAGCGTCTGTTACCAATTCAGTATTAGGAATATCAGCAAAACTTTGCGGTAATGGATCATGGGTAATAATACACGCACACCGTAATTGTGAGCTGGTATTTGTGATGACATTAAAGACTTTTCCGTCAATTATGGTGAGGTATAATTTTGGATCTCCGACAACGACATATCCAGCAAAAATTTCCGAATAAATTAGTAAAAGATTTTCAATTTCTTCTTCTACCCAGTTCCTTTCTTCCAGAATCAGATCTTTTGATTCTGATCTGTATTGTATTTTTATTGGTTGGCAAAATCTAAAAGATTGTGGATTTGGGTTTGACCATAAGACAAAACCATCAAGACTTTTTATGCGCAACGGAATGTAGGTAGTAGCAAAGAGGCAGTGTTCGTCATCAATTTTATCAGAAAACGTTTGCTTATATGTTGACTGTCCTGTGCTACCATCAAAACCCCATGAACCCTCAAAAACGCAGTGAAGTGTATCTAACTGTTTTTGATTGCAATATTCCGAAACCCTTTGGTCGCAAGAGTCAATGATTCGTCGAAACGTGTGCATAAGTAAATCATTTAAAGGTACTTTGGCTTCTCGTTCTGATATTTCAATTTCAACATCAAGATAACAATGTTTTTTAGCTTTTTGTATCTTATAATAGGCAGGGTAAATATTAAATCATCGAGATTTGGCACCTTGTTGCATGTAGATATAGTCCTCCACTGATAGTTTTATATCAATCATTAAACAAAGAGCTTCATCAGGAGAATAGGGTTTGGGTTCCGATTTTGACTTTATGGTTCCTGCGATTTTTTTAGGCCGAGTTGGACTTTTCAAGCATTCCTTTATTATAAACTCAAACTCCTGAGTAGAACTTTTATTTAGTTTTTCGCCGGTTTCGTCTGTTACTATTCTCGACATAACTTTAATTAGTTTTGAATGAGGTTCTCCGTCAAGCGATTCCTAAAGATCTTTACGTGCACGGCGCTTTTGGCGATCACTTAAATTTTCATAAAATGTAGATGTGGAACTGGATGAAGCATCAAAATTAGTTTCAGGTTTCGGATCTATTGAAGGTTAGTCAAAGCTACTAGTTCCCGAAGTCGAAGGATTACTTTGTAATAAATGTGTATTTGATGTGAAACTGGAATGAGCGCCAAAAGAAGTTTCAGGTATCGGGTCTTCCAAGTTCTTGGGGTCTTAAAGTTTTTTGTAAGGCATAGCTACTACTTCTCGAAGTTGAAGGATTATTTTGTAATAAAAAATGTGCCTCATCCAATTCTATAATATTTTGTTGTGGTAAAGGACTTTCCTCGATATTCACTTTTGGTATTTCAATATCAAAAATAGTGGAAAGCCAGTGTTTGTTTTTATTACAAAATCGTTTGAAATTCCGTTTACTACTGCAATATAAAGTTCCACATTTACTTAAAAAATTTGAAAGATTGTAATTAAATTCATTGTTTTGGCTATCGATATTGTTCGGAATTCCATTTGGATATAAAGCGTTTAACACGATTAGGCATCGTTCCTCTGAATTGAGATCCAAAGGTCTTTTATGAACCCCGTGCAAATGTGCCTTATCTACCAAAATTTTATAAATTCCCAATTTCGTGAGTGATTTCTTCAGATCCGTGTTCGTGCTTTCGTTGTTAGTCGTTGGAGTTGCCACTCGCTGACCAGCATGAGGGTTGGCGCCCTCATGCCCCCCTTGCATTAAGTCCTCTGGTCGGGGCCCAGAAGGACATCCCCCAGCAGGACGGGTCAGTACCTGCTGAGGCAAAGCAGTGCCATGGGTCTTTGACGGCTCCATGACACCTCACCCCCGCTTCTCCAGATATTATGTATGGAAATTGGGTTTTGACATTCTATCTAACGAGGGCGGACCCCTTCCCAATTCCACATAATATCCTTCATCGAAGATTCATTTTGATGTAAGTGCATGCACTTACAAAACAAAAAAGAATAATAAACAAGATTTGTTACATGATTTGTTAGTTACAGGTGAATCTAATAAAATCGTGTTTGTGAAGACATGATTAGACCAAGGATAATGCTTCAGAAATAGTAATAGGAAATTATAATAATTGAAGAAGCAAATTTATTCCGAGCGAAATTGGTCGTTTGTTAAAGGCGCCTACATTAGTTGACAACCCTAAATTAAAACTTTAAAAATGAATATCTCCGAGTTCCTGTGTTCGTTGCTTCTTATTTTTTTTGTGGTTATACTTAGTAGTGTACTAAACATTTACACACAAAAATAAAATGCGACCATGTTAAGAATGACCATAAATAAAATTATTATGAAATCATGGAAAAAATAAAATTGACGCCTAGGAGAACGCATTTTTTTATGATAAAATAGATGTAATGATGCATTAAGTTAATGGCTAGCGTGCCATGAAACATTTATTGTAAAATGTTCATTATGAAAGCCTAAAACACGTTTCTATGGTTTCTATGGATTTTTCTCGATTTTCGAAATATTTTGAAAACTATGACACTTAAAACCACGGGGGTTTTAATAGAAGTTTTGTTTGGTTATTATCTTTCTAAAAGCCTCAAAAAATAAGGATGGCCGCAACTAAGGCAAAATAACAGACTGTGCTGCCGAGAGTAGCGTCGCGGAACATTTTGCTCAATACGCTCGCAGTATATTTTAAGTAACCTGTGACACATCAGCCAAAATTATGTAGCGTTTCAGATTTTTACTTTACAAACTTTGGAGATAAGGGGGAATGGTATTTTTTTGTAATTTTTAGGGTTCCGTAGTTCCTACAAGGAACCCTTATAGTTTCGACATGTCCAACCGACTGTCTTAATCTTCTACAGCTTAATAATTTGTACAGTTATAAACGTAAGTACATGTAATTTTGTTCAAAAGTAGTTTACATATAGATCTCCATTTTAAAAGAATAAAAAATCGTAATTATATATTTTAAGAATGAAGATTTTTGCATATGAAATGGGGATGAATATGTTTTTTCACTGCACCTCCTCGTCTGAAGTATCATTGAATAGGTCTATTGAAATTAAGGCAATGTTTGATTTAACAGTTTTGATCCAGATGAAAACTACCAGTGTACCATCTGCGAAATATAACCCGCCAAAGTAGCTTGCAATGTCCCCTGCCATTTCTAAACTATGCAACGTCGAAACTTATAATCTTCCACATTGATAGATCTTAGTAAAACTCTCTTTTTAAGTTATTTCGAGCATAATGTGATCATCAATTTTAAAGTAATACAGAGAAAACTGCAAAATACTTAAGACGTCGTTGTTCAAAGGTCATTGGCCTTTTTATTACCTTAGAGAAAAATTATCTCAGCAAAAAATGCTCCTTTAGTTACGTTCTATTTGAATAAATTACAAAAAGTACCTTTGTGTTATGTTGACGTGTCACGTGACACACCTCTTCAATTTGGTCCGCTAAATGGCGATATAAAACAACACGCTCCGTTTATGCTGCCGTCTATTGCAAATAAAGAAAAACCGGCCAAGTGCGAGTCAGACTCGCGCAGTAACGGTTCCGTACCACCCATCAACCTGATACCCCATAAAAACTGATTTAATTTACGAGAGTTCATCAAAAGACATCAACGCAGCGTGCGCGAAATATGATTTTTTGCATATATTTAGTATTTGTTGCTAAATTACATAGTATGCAGTGTATACTATGCATACTATGTACTATAATCAGACCAAGTTTGACGCTGGTATTTATGACCGTTTTGAAGATAGAATAGGAACAAAAACGTTGAAAAAAATGCATGTTTTTGAGGTTTCTTGTATGGGGATCCCTATATTTTTAGATTTTTTTTTATTTTTAGTATTTGTCGTGATAGGCACCATAGTAACACATATTCTGTTATAATTTCAACTGGTTATCTATTACCGTTACAAAGATACAGCCCTGTGGCAAACAGACCGACGGACGGACGGACAGCGTAGCGAGAGTAATAGAGTCCTGTTTGGCACACTTCGGGTACGGAACCCTAAAGACTAAAATAGCTATGATTAATATTCTATTTGATTCTTTTGTAATTATACCTACCTACGGAACCCTTAGCCCGATATGCACTTGGCTAGTCTTCATCATAAGTCGAAAACTGCGCGGTATTAGAAAAATAAAACCTGTTTTGGAATGTGCAAATGAGGCCCACATGTGATACCCTACTTGAACTAGTACCCACCCTCTCACTTTGAAATTTCGGCTCTTATCGCTAAAATACGATTCGTCGATTAGACAGACGAAGTCACACCATCAGGGTTCCTTTTTTACCTTTGTACAGAACTCTAATAACTCCTATGATAACGTACTTGTATATAAACTTTGCTACAATCGGCATCGTTGTTACCTCACTAAATTAGTATTTATCTAGACGACATAATTTTTTTTAGCAATTTTTTTTTTTTAATAAAAACATTTAAAATTATAGATTTAGAAATACATGTGAGAGTACAAAAAGAGTACATATCTTTTAGATACTATAAAGTCGTTCAATTGTTCTGAAAAATCTGATGGCAATGTGGTCGTGCTAGGAAGCATCCTCCTGGCACGACCATTTTAAATACACTATTACTCGAAAACTATAAGAGTACAATTATCCAAAGGCACGGTACAATAAAGTACATTAAAAGCAAAGAATTTGTACCGGAAAAGAAAATAAAAAATCCTATGTGGTTGTGCTAGGAAGCATCACACAGAAAGAATACCGATCATTTATAAAACTCTAAATGAAAGATTTGCAACCAAATAATTTCTCTTTTCAGAAAATTTCTCGAACGATGTGGCCGAATGAAAGTTATATGACACCGGCTGTTCTCTACAATCTCTACCGTAAATTAATTATAAAATAATCTGCTGAAATATTTTTTCACTATACAATACCTAAAAAGTACCTGTTTATGTCCAGTTCCTAAGACGTATGTTCAGTTCCTAAGACGTATGTTCAGTTCCTAAGACGTAGTCATTCATAGTATTCAATAATTTAAATATGTTTAGAACAAAACATATAAAAAACAACGTCAAGTTTTTTTTGTAAGTAAAATAAAAGTAGACTTTGTTGTAATAAATGTCTAATTTCTGTAAGACCAAACATGTTTTTACCTAAATATTTTTTTCTCGACTCTTAATAACCATTAATTGCTTTGGTCAATAAAAACGAGATAATTATCCATGGATATTATATTATCATAAGTAAAATAAATAACATTATTACATGATAACGTTAGGGGTCTTGTTTGTCTTATAGTTTACTGTATGTTGATTCATGGCGCACCATATCTCTTGTAATATCAGCAACAGTCGGAGTGCCTGCGAGAACAAAAACGGGCAAAGTTAATGATCGGTAGGTAGGTACTTGTAACGAGATTGTTGTGTTAAGTGAGTGGTGATGGACTGATTTTAATAAGAATATTTCTTTGTTATACTGCTACATAATAAAGTTAGAGGTGCTTTTTTAGGGTTCCGTAACCAAAAGGTGCCAACGGGACCCTATTACTCTGCCTACGCCGTCCGTCCGTCTGTCTGTCACAGGGCTGTATCTTTTTTCAGAGTATGACTATGACCGCTATCATGACAAATACTTTATATAAAAAGTATAAGCCAAAAAGGAGTTCCACCTTCATACAAGAAACCTCGAAAAAGTGTGGCTCACGCAAACATACTCCTATTGTTGATCGTTGACCATTGAATTAAGCGATTTTGATAATGCCAATCTTTAGCAGTTTAGATTTTAATGACTTTCTATGCTGTAAGTAAATTAAATCGAGTTTATGACCGTTCTTCGTCACAAACTCATCATAAATCAATGTTCTGATGTACAATGTATCTTAGGCTAAGATTAATTACGTAAATAAACTTATTTATTATTATTATTATATATAAACTGATCAAAAAATCTAGACACCTATTACAAAACGATAGCATTAGCCGTTTTTGGAATATATATAGAAAACCTCTAAGGGGTCAGGGTTGGTCCCATAGTAAAAGTTGTTCATACTGATGAGTACAAAGATCCCTCAAGAGGTTTTCAGTTATTTCAATAACACGTATGTAGTTTAACAACAAATAAGGCAAACAGACGTGGTAGTACCAGCGTAAGAAACAGATGCAAATATTCATATTTACGCGCCGCGGCCGGCACGTTGATGTCTTTTGAAGAACTCTCATAAATTAAATCAGTTTCTACGGGGTATCAGGTTGATGGGTGCTACGGAACCCTTACTGCGCGAGTCCGACTCGCACTTGACCGGTTTTTATTTATAATAGATGGGGAAAACGACCAACCGGGTCACCTGATGGTAAGCGATCACCGCCACCCATGGGCATCCGCGACACCAGGGGAGTGAACGATGCGTTGCTGAACTTGTGAAAAGACTATTCTCTTTTTATGAAGACTGATAAGTCGAATTTGTTCGAGAACACCGCCGACGGAAGCTGGTTCCAGTTTGGCAGTTTGAGGCAAGATTTTATTTTAAAAGTACGGTAGTAGACCGCCAACCATCAAGGTGGTGAGGATGTAACGTGGATTTATGGCGGGTGGTACGATGGTGGAAGTCAGCGCCTGTTATAAGGTAGAACAATTCCTCAGAACACTCCGTTGTATTTGCAATAGAGGATGCCTAGAGATACAACGTCCCTTCGCAAGGCTAGAGGATCAAGCTGATTGGAATTGCATGGTCGCCCGCGATTCGAACCACTATGCATTCAATGCGATCAAGTGGAAGGAGAGGTACTGGGGTGCTCCAGAGATGAGAGCAGTATTCCATGTGCGGCCGGACTTGTTCCTTGTAAAGGTTGAGGTGGCGATCCGGCCTGAAATACTGTGCCGCTCTATTGAGCACCCCCATGTTCTTTGGAAGCCAGCTTGCATCGACCATTCACTAACCCCATAGACGCCTCATTACAGGCGACCGATGTCAATCTACACATCAATGATATAGCACTGATGTAAGTTGCCACTATTCGCTACTTTAACTTCAAATCAGTTTCGACCACATATGCGAGCCGTCAAATTTCCGCGTTAGTTATTAGCCAATAGCCACCTTGGTAGAGCCAATCGGGCTGCAGTACCCCGCCTCAGCTAGTTGACAGAATTGATTGTATGCATTTTATTCAACATTAGGTGTCTATTGGGCTGTATGTTCGATTCCAGTTTGGCTTTACCTTCCAAATGACTGCAAAACTGAACGTTTCTCGATAAGTGATGGAAAATATGACAAGATCATACCTGCTATTTGAAGAGTATACTGCAGCTCCGTACGGAAAATGTTGAGCATTCTTTGGACACCAGCTTGTCCTCCAACGGTTAAACCCCACAGTGCAGGGCGACCAACGAAGACCTGTCCGCAAATATTTTACATTATTAATTTTATAGAAACATCAGAGAGGCAGAAGTTCAATCGGCAAGTGTAATGTATAATAATAATAAAACGACATACCATTTTTGCACCAAGTGCTAAGGCTTTGTACACATCTGTTCCAGTTGAAACACCACCATCCAAATAGACCTCTACATTGTAGCCCTTTACGGCTTCCACAATTTCAGGTAAGGCTTCAATCTGAAGTTTATAACAGGGATACATTAAATAAGGATCGGAGGTGATTATTATCCAAGCAAGTATAGTAAATAGGAGCCAATATTACCGTAGCAGGAACCCCGTCAAGTTGCCTCGCTCCATGGTTTGATACTAAGATTGCTGAACAACCAGCTTGGACTGCTTTCACAGCATCATCGCCACGTAGAATACCTTTTGCTATAATCGGTAGTGTGGTAATGCTGTCAATTAAATAAACTGCTAGTATTCGTTCCGCTATATTTTATTAAGAGCCGGGTATAAAAATATTGTATACGTGTTATGGAAATAACTCAAAACCTGAAAAAAGTTTGTTCAGAATCGAAAAGTTTCCACTACTTTTTAATTTAAAAAAAAATGTATCATGCAGAGTCGTCAAAGCTTTATACAACGACGCGATACTGATCGCGAGACCGATGCCTAGATGCTTACGTAGGTAAAGTGCAAACAATAATATCCTTTGAAAATAGCCGCGTGGCCAATATCTACTGCTGCAATCATGTATGAAAATAAACAATTACTTGCCTTATATTTTATTATAATGTGTAGTGATCGCGAAAACCTAAGAAGTTATTATATTTTTTTCTCAAAAAGACATTTTTAGGGTGTCCGAGGTTTTGAGCTATTGAAAAAACGCATTTTATTTAGTTATTACCTTTTCAACCATTTCACTTCGTCCCAAGTTAAAGATTTATCGAATAATTCCTCGACGTACTTATTTAGGCCGCTACCATTTTCTGTACTGCGAATCTTAGTCGATAGAATGCCTTCAAAGTTTGCAAATCTGTGTAAATATTAACAAACAAAAATTGTAAAAATAAGATAGTTGAAAATATTCTTATTAGTCTGATAAGGTATGCCTACTTTAAATGTGGTGGAAGAGTAAACTTATTTCGCACGTCAGCTCGTCGTATTCCGAATAATGGTGTATCAACTGTGAGGGCTATTGCCTTAAAACCTGCTTGCTCAGCTCTTAGAACTAGATTTTTCGTAACTTCTCTGAAAAATTAAACACATATGTTGACTAAGCGCATATTTGTTACTCATATGTTTATTTATTTAGTGTAATAAATTAAAAACATTAACCTGTCATTATAAATGTAAAGCTGGAACCATTTTATGGCATCAGGTGCAGCCTTAGCGACTTCTTCTATAGAGCTTGTTGCTATAGTACTAAGAGTAAAAATGGTCCGTTCCGCCTGGGCAGCTACAAGATATGATTATTTGAATGAAATTATTATTTTTAGAAATTAGAAGTAACATTCTGATAGTGATGATACCTCTTGCATTAGCTAGTTCCCCTTCCGGGTGCGCCATCCGTTGCATAGCAGTAGGTGATATTCCAACGGGAAAAGAGACTTCGTGGCCCAATACTTTTGTACGTAGATCACAATGATTTACTCCTACTAAGCATTTTGGACGAATACGTAACCTGTTATAATAAAAATCAAAACGTTAAATCTTTCCAATGTCTGCTATCTTACGCTAGGTCAGTGGTTCCCATTTTGTCTACTCGAAAGTCTAGAGAGTTCAGTCGGTGTCTAAGAGTCCTCCTAGCTAGATGAAATTACAAATCGCCCCCCAAGCCTTTACACAACGCCCCCATTTTTTTCTGGGTCTCTTAACCGCCCCCCCCCCCCCCTTTAGGCCTGCAGCGGCCACAGGGGGGCGTTATCGCCCACTTTGGGAATGGCTGCGCTAGGTCATTCAAGCACTCGTTGGAAAAATTGGCTCCGGTACCCGCGACTCGGCCATGTTATGACAGGAACCTTCCTGCCAATACTCGATTATATAAATGTAACGTTTATATTTCAACGAACCATTACTGACCTTTGGAAAGCTAGTTTATTTTCAGCCAAAGTTTGTTCGTCTGTTGCACCACTTTTGTAGTAGTCCCGAGCTGCTTTTGGTAGTAATGTAAGGGCAGCCTCTTCTATATCCTGTACACTTACATATTTCTCCATTGTTTTTTTTTCAACACTACTTATTAGCAAACTCCACAAGCGTTGAGCTTGAAGTTTACTTGCCGTCAAATGGATGCGAATGATAACACGCAATACAACTTATCTTTGTGAGTATTATGTTAGGGCACAGGTCATTTATAATATAGTGACCAAAACGTTCGATAGTCGAGACTAATTTACGTTTTTTTTTTAATTATATAGAAATATGAATAGTACGCGCAACTTGGGAGAGGCCTATGTCCAGCAGTGGACTGCGATAGGCTGAGTTGGTGTATAATACGCACCCTATATAAATTATGATGAACATTTGCTAAATATTTTTTACAGCAAATTGATTTCAGTAAACGCAAGAATCAGTAAGTAAATGTAATGTTAAAGCTAGAACTACGTTAGGCCGACGTGGGCCACGTATGCTTACCTGGACGCGTCAGAGCCCATATTTTATATGACAACTAGTGGTGTAGAGCTCAACGACCATACAGCCCATAGACGCCTCATAACAGGTGACCGATGTCTGCAACACATCTATGAAATTTCACTAATGTAGGTCGCCACTTGAAATCGGTTTCAACCACTTACATTAACCGTCAAAACTGCAGCGTTAGTGATTAGCCAATAGCCGCGTTGGTAGGGTCAATCGGATCGCAATACCCCGCCCCAGCTAGTGGAAGAATTTATTGTACGCATTATATTCAAAATTAGGCTTCTATTGGGCTGTATGGTCGTTGGTAGAGCTACATCAAGATCCACACCACGCAACGCAACTCGACGCAATTTTATAAGGCCTAAAATTGTTATTAGACGTGAGTCGATCGTGATTGATCCCTCGTGATAACACCCGATCACGTTCATTCATGAGACTCGATCAAGGTTCGAAAAACACCCGATCTTTGAGATCGACACGTCACTATACCTTGCCTCCATACATTATTTTAATCTTTAGAAACTCGTTCAAACTAATCTAATCGCATCAAAAAAAATGTTTTTCTCTCTCATACGCAATCACGACTGTGTGCGTCATCCCAGCGAAAAAGTGTCGAATTTCTTAATTCGAGATAAGTAAATCGTTAGTGTATGACGTCGTGTAATTGTGTATGAACATTTCAGATTTGTGTGTCCAACCCTTTTTGGGATATTCATCAAAAACGTTTTCCGCTGGAACGACGTCTTCCCAGCGAGACTTTTTTTTTCCAAAGGACGTAAGTAAAATAAAATAGTTACATGGATTAGACTATAACGAAAGGTAAATGTGTATGCATAAATGAGATTTGTGTGTCTAAAGACTCCGAAGATATTCAAGTTTCCGCTGCGGTGACGTTTGGCTGATTGCTGGATATCATAAACGGTTAGGCGAATAGTTGTGACTTTTTTTACACATGGTGCGATTCTTTTGTGTGTAATGTTTGTGAAAACAGACTTCGAAAAAAAATTACCGCTAGGAAGCTATAAATTTTAAAATGAAATCAGGTTATTAGGTCCTAGTACTGTGTATATGAGTTCCGAAGCCTAAATGTTAATGTTTATTTGTACCTTATAAATGCTCACAATGTCATGTTAAGTCTCATCGATGTACTGTAAGTAAATAATGAATTATGAACAAAATTGCTAGGTCTGGGTCACGATGTTGTTCGCCATTCGATTGGACGAGTTTACTATGGGTTGGCAAATTAAAAGGTATCCCATTCGTTAGTGTATTAGTTCAATTATCCATCTGTAAAATTGTAGCCCAATACACTTAATAATTAAAGAAATATAATCGAAAAACCAATGAGAAGCGCAATACAGAGATAAACCAACCAAGTTTGAATGTGTACTAAAAAGCGGCCGCGCGATACATGGTGCTTACCTTCCCAAATTGTTAGCATACTTATTGTTATTGGTGTGGTACTTTGGTACAGGTGCGTACACAATAATTAGTAAAAATGAAAAACAACTGCAGTTTAATTAGTTTTATTTTCAAAACTATCAATTTACTAATGATTATCAATTGTAGATATGTGTATGTATAGGTACTTAAAAACTCGTGCAAAAAAATCAACAACAACAAAATAATAAAAATCTACATACTAAAATCAACATAAAAGATATAGAAAAGGTATTTATACAAAAAATAAGTATAGCTATTATTTTAATTAAATTACTTAATGTTTAAAATCACAGATCAGTTACAATAATTGACTCATTCATAAGCTTAGTAGGTATCTACATTAATGTAGGTTGTTATGTTTATTAAAATTAAAGATTATGTATATTATTCGTAACCAGCTCTACGTAGATAATAAATTAACTGCATGTGGGGATCGAACCGACAACATTTGGCGTGGTGTCAATAGAGAGGTGACCACCTTAACGACTATGCCACAAGTGCAGTGAAATTAATTGTAAATGTGAATAGACGAGAACATTAGCAGCTACAGTGAACCCTTGTTCATTGTTTACCTCTTTATTTTAGCCCACTGTCAACGTACGGGGTCCCATCGACTTTGGATGTATTTTGCCAAACATACGTTTATACTAGATCGACACAGATAGCATAAATAAAAACGCTAGGAAACACAACACGAGATAGTTTTATGTTGAATCCGATATGAAGAACAAAGGAAAAAAAAAAAAAAAAACAATAACTTTTTTCGCAATAAAACACACAAATTCACTATGCTTGAGTGTCCGTTACAAAACAAAAACAAAATAATCATACAAATCACTAACTGTATGATTTTTTTGTTTTTACTTCTTCAAGTTAAACGGATGGACACACGGACGGAACCTGTAAAAAAGAAATTCAAATCCATTTGTCTGTCAGAACTTTGTAACTTCTAAACCAAGAATGTTAATTACCTACATGGAAATCTCACATAATACGTAAAACTTTAGCACCACAGTCGTGGTCTCTTTACAATATTATAATTTGTTCTTAGTGACCCCATGTCAATAACTGAATAGTACCTACTTATTTTGAAATAATTGTACTGATGACTGTGTAAAGTAAAATGAGAAAATAAAAACTAAAGAATTGTGTACGCACATGTACCAAAATAAAAACGGTACTATACCAACAATTTTGGAAGGTAAGCACCATGTATCGCGCGGCCGCTTTTTAGTACACATTCAAACTTGGTTGGTTTATCTATGTATTGCGCTTCTCATTGGTATTTTGATTATATTTCTTTAATTATTAAGTGTATTGGGCTACAATTTTACAGATGGATAATTGAACTAATACACTAACGAATGGGAAACCTTTTAATTTGCCAACCCATAGTAAACTCGTCCAATCGAATGGCGAACAACATCGTGGCCCAGACCTAGTAATTTTGTTCATAATTCATTATTTACTTACAGTACATCGATGAGACTTAACATGACATTGTGAGCATTTATAAGGTACAAATAAACTTTAACATTTAGGCTTCGGAGCTCATATTCGCAGTACTAGGACCTAATAACCTGATTTAATTTTAAAATTTATAGCTTCCTAGCGGTAATTTTTTTTCGAAGTCTGTTTTCACAAACATTACACACAAAAGAATCGCAACATGTGTAAAAAAAGTCACAACTATTCGCCTTACCGTTTATGATATCCAGCAATCAGCCAAACGTCACCGCAGCGGAAACTTGAATATCTTCGGAGTCTTTAGACACACAAATCTCATTTATGCATACACATTTACCTTTCGTTATAGTCTAATCCATGTAACTATTTTATTTTACTTACGTCCTTTGGAAAAAAAAAGTCTCGCTGGGAAGACGTCATTCCAGCGGAAAACGTTTTTGATGAATATCCCAAAAAGGGTTGGACACACAAATCTGAAATGTTCATACACAATTACACGACGTCATACACTAACGATTTACTTATCTCGAATTAAGAAATTCGACACTTTTTCGCTGGGATGACGCACACATCACGGTGTGCGTCATCCCAGCGAAAAAGTGTCGAATTTCTACGTGACTCGAGACCCGCGACTTGAGTCACGATTGGATCGATCTGTCATTAATCATGTGTCACAGGACTCGCAAGTTACATCTTTGATGAAGATTTACGCGTGTTCGTAATCATAACTAACATGATCATAAAAACATTCGATCATATGATCGGGTCTTTTGATTCGATCACAAATTAAATTAATATTAGAGTTACTATCTTTACCTACGCCTGGATTATGGTAGATAGTTTTTAACAAATCCTGGAAGAATAAATACTCAAAAATATTTTATGAATTTATTTCTTGATTTGAATAGTATATCTGTATGAATGCTTTTTTGAGCATTCTTGTATAATCGTCAAATGCCATTTCGTTATATTTGCCATAGAAATGTTATACAAAACTCAACTGATCTTATAATAATTCTATCAATACATTCACATTTTACACTCTTCATGTGAAACTGCATGCGCATTGCATTTTTACAGTCAAAAATTTCAACACAAATATCTGCCAAATTAAGTATGTATTAAATTAATATTAATATGCTACATTACAAAGTTTTCAGTATTTAGAAAAATTGCATAACTTTTTTCAAGTTATTAGTTTGGGAGCCCACTGCTATGTAATTGATAAGATCTATTTACGAATTTCGTGAATATAAAATAGAATGAAGTTTATGTTAAGTTTGACTTATTGCCGGTAAATGATATTTACAAGACCTCAAACCTCGCTCAGAGAGATACATCAGCTACGTGTGATTAGTTACCAGTATATAGATTCATTTGTTTCTAAACAAGAATCATAGCGGTTCACCTATCTAAGATCAATCACATTTATCTCGTTTCAACATAATATTGTTAACTTTGCATTTTACAAAAGATACAAAACATTTAAATTATTAAGCTATTAAGAAAAGGGCCACCATATTCCCTTCTATCTATAACTCCATCTTTGGTAATAACATTAACAACAATCAGTGTTTTATCAACCAGGTATCTAATTATTCACAATGCTATTCTGTACTATATCAATCATTACAACTTGTGATTTGGATGTTTATTTTTCTTATAAAAACCATGATATAAACAGACTTTTAAATTTTAAAGCCAAAATAAAATCACGACTCGACATCATTCACTTTAGCATATAAACATTGCTTGGTGTTTTAGTAAGCAATAAAATTTAATTTCTATTTTTATCACATTATTTAAATACTTTGTTATAATTATTATCGAAATATGTTTACATGCAAAATGAATGACATTACAGTCTTTTAAATTAAAAATTGTTAAAAGATCAATATGCAGACTATCAGGTGCAAGCATTGAGCAAATAAAATTAAAATAAGGCACATGGTCTATATGACCAAAATTGAAGGTTTAATGAAAGATAAAGTAAAAAGTATGAAAAAGTAAATACCAACAGAATATCACGGTGGTTTAATATAATTATGTAAAATACTAGACTGCGAAGTGCAAACGTTAATGGCTAAAAGTGACTATGAGAGGGGCGCGCGCGGGGCGGGCGTCTGCGTCGCCTGATAGCCTGGATGTTACAACAATTATACCACTAGAAAAAAAGGAAAATATTATACAACCGTCGTGACATATAAAAATAAATAACATTATATTACAAAGCAGAACATTGACATAGTGGCAACATTTTCCTGTTAGACTAGTCGTTAATACCTATATCTACAATTTCCACTGAATTAAAACTAAGTTTATTTTATTATAATAATACATCTAAATAAAAAACTGAAATATTAAACATTGTTTACATAGTCAGAGTTAGGCCAATATGTATTCTCTGGCCTTTTTCATTTGTTGTTTTATTATGTACATTTAATTTACCTTCACTCATAAAAATGTGTACACGATTATTTTAATACAAAATCCGTTTTGAAAACTCTACTAGTTATTATTACCTAATATAAAAATGACTGTTCATAAAACAAGTCATAGTATTTGCCAACATTTATGAGTGAAGCAATTAGTGGTGAACGCGGTCCCTAAATATTGTTGTCTATTATATTTATGAATTAACAGATTGGAAATGATTTTAACTTTGTTATATTATATTCAACAGGTTCGACCACAACCTGAGATGTGCTTTAGGTAATAAGTTTAATTGACCGGAGATCAATTACATTTAGTTATTTTACATTGTCATATTTTAATATTCCTCAATTATATCAGCTACCTGTGTAGCGACAGTGAAAATGTTAAGATATGTATGACATTAAACACGCACATGCGCATCGTTTATATGGAGGCAAAATAATCGCATAAAACCATGCGATTTTGTCACACATTTTATTTTGATTGTATTGGACATGTAGATCCAGCACATACTTGATTACGGAGTGGTTGTTTATTGGTGTTCCTTTTCTAATTACGTAAAACAGCTTCATTACAATTTGTCAGTACGCCACCAGAAAAATATTTACGACAATGTTATTAAACTTTAAATAACTTTTCAACACACTTGCTCGTAAAGTGGCTCTTATTGCACCGCTTTTAGGTTCATAATGAAGCTTATAACGCCCGCGTGCTTTTTTTTTACTTTACAGTTTATTTTTAAAACGCAGCAAAGAGTTTTTATGTCTAAACAAAATTGAACATTTTTGTGAATAAACCTACTATATTAATTAAAATATGTTAAATACACATTTCATGTAGCAAATTATTTATTTTGTCAACAAATTAAAATTAATTTGTGTTATAAATAAATAAATAAATACTAGGCTGTTTGGCGGTTTCCTTCTACCACCTGCGCGCGCTTACCTATACGCCACCGTGCGATTACAGTAATACGTGCGGATTTTTTACAAATTGAATATTTGCCTAAATATGTTAATATGTTTTTTCCTCGCAAGTGTGTTGAAAAACGTCGTATGACACGCGTGTGCATTGACTATTATACTCTCGGCTCAATTACGCCCTCGCCTGTGGCCCGGGCTGCAATCCAGCCTCGAGTATAATAGCTAACTTAGCTCACTTGTATCATAATGTACTATTATGATTATATAAATTTAACTCATAAATGCAGCAACAAGTTAAGAATGTCAATTAAATATCACTGCATTTTTTATTTTAAAATCTTATGTTGAACGTCAAAAGCTAACAAATTCGCACAAAACTAGTAAATAAGCGAGCGAGCACAATCGAAATCAACCAAGTGACTATAGATAGCACCTAGCTTTATATTTTGTAATTCGACCCTACGAAATATTATGTACTGTGTAAGATTGTTTAAATTCATGTTAATTTTTCATGACTAAAAAGTAAAAATTGCTATCTATCACTACTTTAAAATGCATCAGATGAACTATTTTAATAAAAGCAGTACTTCAAATATTGTTCATTTCATATAAATTATTTTACAAAATCGGTCTCACAGTGTTAAGAATATTTTATGTTGCAGCTTCACAACTAATGTACAAGATATTTTCCACAGACAAACAAACTTACTTCTAGAAGAGATTGCTTCTCATCGTGTCGGTGAACTTAAAAAGATAAAGTATTTGGGGACCAAACTACGCTCCGAGCTGACTCGGGAAGTGACCGTCTGTTCGTTTACGAACTAAGAACCGAAATGGGGCGCGCTCGCTTCGGACAAAACAACGCGGCGGTCGAGCGGCACGCCGAGCTCGAACCGAACGATCCGCGCTCAAGAATAACCGCGGCTCGCCACGAACAAACCCCCGTCACGAAGCGAAGCTACCGAGACATTCGACCACCGAGAGAGCACTACGACGAATCCTATCGACGAATAATAAATACTATAGTACTTTTAAAGCGGAACATGTAAGTTAAATAAGAATCGCGGGGTGGGACTAGAGGCGCGTTCACAGCGGGTCGCGCGGCGCCTGCGCGGGCGCCGGGGCGGGGGCGGAGGCGGGCGCGGGCGGCGCCAGCGTGAGGCGGCGCGCGGGCGGCTCGTCGTCGGGAGGCTCGTCCTCGTCGGCACTGTCATCGGCGGCATCCCCGGAGCCCGAGCCTTCTGCACCCTCTCGGCCTTCTTCCTCCTCCTCATCTTCCTCTTCAGGACATAGTTGGTACGCCCTGCGGTTGTAAGTCACATTATGAGTCTATATTGATAAAATAATATGTCGGCCAGCATTTATAAACTTTCTTATTTACATTACAACGGAATAAGAATATTGTTATGTAGTGTAATCAGTAATCAGCCTTACTTTTCGAGTGTTTTCCTAGCCGAATTGCTGCGCTCCAGGAAGTATCCGCTGGAGGTCTCGTTGGAGGTGCCTGGCGGGGACCACGTGCCGTACGAGCCGTAACCGCCGGGGCCATACTTCTGAAAGCATTCCCGCTAATCAACTCCACAATATTATTATATCATTCGCGCCGGAATCGTATTATTATCAGTTATATAACATAACAAGTGAGGTACATTAATTTGAATTCTCATGCATTATGTGCAACTTCAAACTAAAATATTGTTTGCATTACGTATTTTGACATGTATTTTTACTTATTTTTATTCACTAAGTCAATATTTTAATAACTTACTGTTCTGAGATTACACAAAAAGCCAAGAGGTTGTTTGTTTAAATTCTATTAACACGAAATATGCTGGAAATATAATGGAAAGGCGGACGACTACCGGTTCGCTTCATCTTTGCTTTATATATAACAAAAGATGATGTTCCAACAGACAAAGTCGAAGACCATATCAGAATCACAGACGCAAGCTAATGACTAATGTATATCTGTATAATGTATAGTTGACTAATGTATAACTGCATAATGTATAGTTGACTAATGTATAGTTGTATAATGATATAATGTATATTTGATCTCAAGAAGAAAATACGCGTAAACCAGACCGCACACCGGTACCACATTTGTTGCGCCACAAATAGTACGCCACATCATCATAACATATCCATTGCTAGTCCAGTGTGCGCGTACAAGGCCCACTTGTATCGAGAAAACAAACGATTAGACGTACAGTCACGATACTGCCCGGTGATACATTTTGTCGACAAAATCCCTTGAACGAATCCTGCTACGGTTCACCCACAGACCAGTGGCCGTATTATGAGCTTTTAAAAAACCATGCAAGTTCCAGGCAATCCATTTAACTGCCTTGTAAAATGTCGTATTATGACATGCGTAAACCTGGCTGACTTCTGGATGGATAAGTTGTCTATGGCTGTCTTTTAACTTTTGACGGTTTTTACTAATACGAATTTGGCAGGCAGTTCACTTTACAGCGAGAACTGCCTGGAAATAAGAGTTCATAATAAGGCCCCAGTAAGTCTCCAGACGCCGATTATCCGGACACCTCCGGTCACCACGCATATGCAGTACCACTGCATATCATACGCCCCGCCGCCAATCAGGATGTCAGTCTGTCAGCGAGCGGCACCAATTATACGGAATCATACCACCGAACTTTAGAGCCGACCAATCGCAACGCGCCGTCCGCCCCTCGGTCCCCGCCAACATTTTACGACTGTTTTCCCATGCAAAACTTTGTTTATGGGGCGTCTTGAGGCTTACTGGTGTGTGGGTTCACCGGAAAGTTTGCTGATAGCATGGTATAATAAGATGTTTAACCAGGTACTCTCTCTTCCCGTGACAGCTAGGTCACGTGATTGCCTCCGTACTACGTCATCGGCTGTGGAGCCAATAGCGGGCTGTTATCGTGACACTTGTCAGTTTGATGTGCTGCCACTTTGTGTAAATAAATTACCCGAGAAAAATTAATTTTTCCAATTACTTGCTTCTACAAAGAATCACTTTTGAACTAGTAATTTTATACAGTTTCCTTTAATAACTAATTAGATGAATAACACTAAATAACAAATAGTTGGGCTAGATAGGATTTTTTTTTTTTATTAAGTTTGCAAACTGGTCGTTACGGCATTATATTCAATAATTTAAATGTGCGGAAAATCATGGTAGTCGAACGGCCTTCTAGGTGCGAACACGGCATGCATACGAATATCACACTCAAAATAATTACAATAAAACACAGGATTACAACAAAGCAACAAACACTGCACAAACATTAACACAAAACGAAACAAGCAAGTTATTACAATTTGGAGTTGAAATTTTTTATTTTTATTTTGACCGATGCATTGAATGGATCTAAATCTTGACAGACATCGTTAGTAGCAGAGCACATACGATATAATGGCGAATGTTGACCATAGTTAGTACGTCGAAACGGTAGATTAAACAGTTTGCGATTGTGCAGTCGGCTCCCAGCTCGGGGTACGCTTATCTTTACCTTTTCCGGTATATCGGGACTATCTAGAGGACAAGGAACCCTTATAGTTTCGTCATGTCCGTCCGTCTGTCCGTCTATCCGTCTGTCCTAATTCTTTACAGCTTAATAACTTCTACAGTTATAAACATAAGTAATTGAAATTTTGTTAAAAAATGGTTTAGATATAGACCCCAACTTTAAAAGAATAAAAAAAACTTGATAACGTATTTTAGGGATGGCGCCCATACATGTGAAATAGGGATGAAAAATTTTTTTTCGCTGCACCCCCTCGTGTGGTGTATCATTGAATAGGTCTACTAAAATGAAGGTAATGTTTCATACATCACTTTTTTATCAGGTGTACCATCTGCGCCCACCAAACTGGCTTACAATGTGTCCCCCCCCCTGCCATTTCCAAACTATGCAACGTAGAAATTTGTAACCTTCCACGTTGATAGACTTTTATAAAAACTCTATTTTAAAATTATTTCGAGTATAATGTGATTATAAATTTTTGAGTTATAGTGAGAAAACTGAAAAATACTTAAGACGTCCTAGTTTATAGGTTATTGACCTTAGATAAAAATGATAATGAAAATAATGCTCCTTTAGTTACTTTCTGTTTAAAAAAACCACAAAAAGAAACTTTGTGTTATATTGATAACACAAAGTAACAGCGCCACCTAGAGCTAAATTTAAGAATATATTGATATGACACACTTCTTAAAACAGCGCCAAAATAGCAATGATTAATATTAGATTTGATTCATTTGTAATTAGACCTACTTAAGGAACCCTAAATACTGAGCATGGCCCGACATGCTCTTGGCCGGTTTTTTAGTAATGTGGTCGATATGTTCACGGAAATCTAATTTTTGGTACACGATAACTCCCAAATCACGTGTGCTTTTGACTTCATTTAATGGCGTATCATTTAGTAGGTATACGGTGTCGATTGGGTTTCTTTTTCGGGAAAATTTCATGTGAAAACATTTTGACGAATTTAGCGTCATTCCATTTCTGTGACACCAGAGACATATTTTATATTCATTATGAACAAAAATCTCTTTAAATATATTGAAGATATCAATCAATGGCAACACTGATCGTGACGTAGCTTGGAGGCATCGCGGGAATAGAATACCCGGTGAAACATGTTATGATACCATGGCTGATAGTACATGTGGGTAGCATGTAGGCTGCTAGCCGAGTGCAGTAGGAACGGTAATTACGCGGTCGAGCTCGTCCTGCAGCCAGGCCAGCAGCTGGCGCCAGCGGCGGCGCGCGTCGGCGTGCGCGTGCACGGCGCGCACGGCGGGCGGCGCGCGGCACATGACGCCCACCAGCAGCTTCACGCACGCGTACGCGCGCTTCTGGTAGTGCCCGCGCGCGCGCGCCGCCGTCTCCAGCAGCCCCGGCCGCTCGTCCGACACGCCCTGCCGACACACACACTACACCTCACTACATATTCATTGCAGCGCATCACAGCGCAGCTCACGTTCTAGTCTATCTAATTGTATGGGAGATCACATTTATTTACTTCATTTATTTTCCACAAAAAAAAAATACATGCATTTGGCAGATACAGTGTAGAACATAAACCAGTTTAGGTTTTTTTGTACACCGCTTGGTCCGTCGACATTCCTTACAGCAACATGTGGGTGGTTGAACACGACGCGCGACGTGCCGCGTAAGCATAAACAAGCCCTAAGGCTGAATATGAAATTTCCGCACACTAATTTTCGTTCGTTAGTCAGCTTTTAGAGCATGCTTGCCTTGTACTTAGGCGGACCGAGAAGGGGCCTCTTAAGGCCCAGAACGCCGCGGAATGAGAGTGAGCGAGAAGCAAAATACGAGGTTTGCCGGGAAGGAGTAGTGCGGCATGAAGTTGACGCCACTCCGAATGAAAGTGCATTTAAGCGAAAAACAATATGTTACTCAGAAAATATGTGTATTTTCGATAAAATGGCTCAGTAAAATTATTTCAAAATAATTAAACAATATTTAGGTAAAATATCATTCCAAAATACCAATAAATGTTGGACATGTTTAGGAAACTGTTTGAAAATAAACAGTTACCGAGGTATGTTTGGATTTTTTTATGATCGAGCCAAATAGGTGCATTCATGTTTTGGGCTTAATAATATTGTCACGTCTATCCTCGAGTAATACGTAAAATAATTTCAGTACCATAGAGTGAGTAGTTTTTGAGCAGGATTCGCATTCGTTTGTTGAATTACGGGTTTCGGCCCCTTAAATCACGTTGCCGCACTGCCTCGCCGCATAATACAACATTGAAAATATACTTAAAGTAGCGTGCGTACCCAATGCAAGCATTCGCGTGTAATGTAACAATTCAAAATTCACGAACATTTCGCGTGTAACATTGATTCATTTGTTTTGTCGTTAGTTACAAGTCGTGCGCACTGTAATGCTCGGGTTAACGTACTCACTGCTGTAATGTTTGAAGTTGAATGATTTTATTAAGAGGAACAGCCAAGTGGCGCCCCTAACAGTAAAAAAAATAGTACTCGCTGAATACATCATTTATCGAAAATTTATTTTTAACAATTGAAGTACAGGTACTGTAGTTTAATCAGAAACCATTAACTCTGTAAATTATAGTTATCACAAGCTTGGTAGTTGATGGTCGCGCAGTCGCTTTGTATTAAGACAACGCCTATAACTCGAGCTGTTACATAACACGTGTTTGCTCGAGACGAGTTATTCTTGATTTTTTGTTAAAATAAACACTATCTTATAATTTTTTGAGCTAAATACTGGGTACAAGACCAGTGGTTTGATTTCATTTATAAAATGTAAAATCAATGATAACAACCTTTATTTATTTATTTCTTAAGAAAATCCACATTTCATCACAACAGCATTTCACTCTATGTGCGAGGGCAAAACCCACATCTCACAACGGAAGAGGTGCGGGGGCCCCTACGCGGCCGGCAGTTATCAATCACGTGACTCGGGCACGTATCATCCATGAGTTTACGTATACGGTGTCGGACTGAAACCTTTTAAAATCTTTAAACAAAAATAACTCGGTCATACATTTTTATATTGTTACCTACCCACGGTTTGAATGATGATAACAGTGTCTACCCTTACACCCAGTATATAATAATTAACAAAACCAAAAAACCCGACTGCGTGTAAAAATAACTGAAAAGATGTAAACAAGACTTGTGTGGGTAAGTACCTATAATGTGAAAGTATCAGATCAACACGCAGTCGGAGGCTACGTATGTTTTTGGTCATGACTTACATAAGTAGTTCATAGGTAACCTCCGCCTGCTTGTTGATCTGATACTTTCACATTATAGGTACTTACCCACACAAGTCTTGTTTACATCTTTTCAGTTATTTTTACACGCAGTCGGGTTTTTTGGTTATGTTAATTAACTTTTTTTTTCTTTTTTTTTTTTAGTTTTGTCATGTTTTATCTCGCTATTAATGTTCTTTATGAACAGTCGCACATAAATATAATCTATTTTTAACGTTGAATATTTTGTTGTTTTTTAGCATTTCTCATGCCAAATTACATTCAAACATATAAGTTGTATATATTTTTGTAAACCATTTATTAAACCCTTTATTTTGATACAACACTCGATAGGTTTCGAGAGAAAAAAAAAATCAAGACATTTAAAATGGCGCCAAAAAGCGGCCATTTTGTTTTTTGTAATTTTGATATACCCAGTGTCACTCTCACGATTAAGACGAATCTAATGATACCTATCAAGCTAAAATCCATCAAGCCGTTTAGGCTACAGAGCGTGCCAAAGAAATATACATACATACACTCGAAAAACATAACCCTTAACTTAACCCTATTTTTACCCTCCTTCTGGCGCAGTCGGGTAAAAATAAGGTTTAGAATCCTCAAATCTCGAAACGGTTTTGGAATCGGAGGGTAAAGAGGCGCACCATTTTTACTCGCGTAAGTTCAAGAAATATTAAGATACGTATATTGCTGCTTTACACCATAACGTTATAGATAACGTTCTACACAGTCCTAACCCACCTTTATAACGTTATGGATCCTGTGCTGCTGCCAGCTGTCCTCCATGAGCAGCAGTGCAGTGAGCGCGTCGGAGTGCCGCCGCAGCTCGTGGCAATACGCGTAAGCCATCTGCCAGAGCAGCTCAGCCAAAGCCACGCGCGACCAGCCCGCGTGTTCCCAGCATAAGAACTGCAGAAGTCGGATGCCTTCTTCGCAGCCGCAACACTCTTCAGTCAGTTTTTTCATGTAGGTTCTGCAAAATTAATGAGACCATGAAGAGCCAATGAGCAAGTTTAAGTAGCAATGGGCCGGCCATATAAGCCGAAGAATCGATGACAGTTACTCAAACAATTTAGACATGTCCTTGATTAGAGACCGCGAATCTACAAACATAGCGTGAGATGACGCTTTCGAGGTAGGTGGAGTGACGATCTTCGCAAAGTTGCTGGTAGCAACTGGATCAGAGTGGGGAATGATACCGGAGAGTGACGTACTATTTGAGAGCCCTATGTCCATCTGTAAATTGATATAAGCTAATGACAGTGGCGTGCATTGCATATATTGCGTTAGAATTCAATATTAACTATTACTAAATAAATTAATCAGAGTATTAAATAAAAACAATTAACATAGGGTAGGCATTAGGCAGGCGAGCCGCACGAATGCCTGGAAATTCACGTGTGTGATCAAACCATTTGATGTAACTATATACACACACACACTACTTTAGGCTGTAATACGACAAAAACATAAATCACGATACAGCCATTCGTAACACATTAACATTTGACAATTCGCAATTTATCCGCATTTTCGGTCTACAGGTATTGCCTATTGTTTGGTTGGCATTATTGGTAGTAGTCATAGGTCGTTCGTAACGTTTTTCACACGTAACCGTTTCGTGTGTACGCGAAGTAGTTTATAACCGATTATTTTGTAACTAGTTATTCCATACAAACTACAAAGTGATCGTTATAATAAAACTATACTCAACATTAGAAAAATGATGGCAAACTAAAGATAGTAATTGTTTTAAATTATTTGCATTTAAGTGTAAATGGTAAATATATTTTTTTTTAAATTGTGTGGGTAACACTTGAATTACAAAACCGTACTTACTGCTTACAAAATAAAGACGCTGTCAATGTCAAAAATGTTACCACTGACATGCGGTCGACCGTACATTGCTACACATTTATCGTAAAATAACGAACTTAGTATACGCTTATATCGAATTATCAATAGAGTTATAACGTTATTTATCTAATGTTATAATGAATAATAATTGTGTAAAATCTGTTGTTTTCGTGCTCCGTAAATTTATTATGTGACTTTGTTCGTAAAATAAACGTTACATTACTATATCCACGAAACTACGTATTCGATTATCATCACCCTCGTAAGCATTTTCTCAAACCGACGAAAAATAACGCCCAACTCTAATGGGCAGTTGACACTTGACATTCTTGTTTCTATTTGCACATCGAATTGCATAAATCGTGTATTAATTAGCGTTTTATTGTGATTTGTGGAGTTTTTTGTAAAGAAACTTATGTAAACATGGATGAATTACAGTGCTCGGTTTATAGTGAAGATTTAATGTTTAGAGAAATTACGAGAAACGCTTTCATTCAGTTTTCGTTTGTTGACTAAACAAAAAAGTGTATTTTAGTAGACAAACACCAAATCTGTTTTTAACTCAAAAAAGGTAAAATGTTGTGACTATCACACGTTAATACAACTGTAACTGGACTAACTGTGTGCCGTCATTCAAATTAATAGTCTTTTTCTTTTAAACGTCGTTGTTAAAACGTCTTGTTTTCGTGTTCGTTTTGTATGAAATATGTGTACGAGATTTTTTTTATTTTATACTAGTAACTTGCTCTGTCTGTTTAGTGCCTGCCTACCTAGGCCGAAACCCAATGCACGCCACTGGCTAATGATGACGTAGAGCCTACGGTATACATATAGAAGACTTGGGAAGTAGGAAGAAATTATTGAGATCTCGAGAATTCTAACTAGAATGAGACGAAAGCACTTAGTTTGACAGAGCTGCACTAGTTACCCAGTCCTATTATACAGCACGTCGGCTGCAGCAGGCGACAGAAGCGGGCGGGCGGAGTGCGTTTGCGGCTCTGCGTAGGGGTTGTGCAGCGGCGCCGCGCCCTCGGCCGCGTTTGCCGACTGACAGCGCATGCTCACGTCGCAGCAGCGGGCCAGCGCGCACACCACCTGCACACAATATCGGTTTAGGCGCAGAACGTCCGATTCACAAAACGACCAGTGAGACAAAAGATCCGATTCGCAGATTGTCCTATTCTCAAAACTTCCGATTACACGACGAGTATCATGCTATATTATTTGATAGTTTGTAACAAGCAATGCCTAATGTCAATGATTATGTATAACTAGGACAAACTGTCCAGCTAGGTAAGTCCAACTTCGAGAAAGAGGTAAATCGTCGAATCCGACTCGGTTGGGCAGCGTTCGGGAAGCTACGCAATATCTTCTCGTCCAAAATACCGCAGTGTCTCAAGACGAAAGTCTTTGGCCAGTGTGTGTTGCCAGTAATTACTTACGGCACTGAAACGTGGTCGCTCACAATGGGCCTCATAATGATAAGAAGGCTCAAAGTCACTCAAAGGGCAATGGAGAGGGCTATGCTCGGAGTCTCCCTGCGTGATCAAATCAGAAATGAGGAGATTCGCAGGAGAACGAAAGTAACCGACATAGCCCGAAGAATTGCCAAACTTAAGTGACAGTGGGCGGGGCACATTGCTCGCAGAACGGATGGCCGATGGGGCAGGATTCGGCAGGAAAGTTCCGGAGTGGCGACCGCGTACTGGAAGGCGCAGCATGGGTAGGCCCCCCACAAGGTGGACCGACATCGTTAAGATCGCGGGAATTCGCTGGATGCGGAAGGCGCAGGACCGGTCGTTGTGGCGATGCTTGGGGGAGGCCTATGTCCAGCAATGGACGTCTTTCGGCTGAAATGATGATGATGAATGCTCAATGTCGAGCGGTTACAAAAATGAATGCTTCTCGGTCAGTACGTTGAGCTGGCGCACTATTGTAATGTAATGCTCATAATCGGATTTTGCATTGTTACATTACACGCGTATGCTCGCGGTGAGTACCTTCCTGAAAAACAAAGTTTTCGTGCCCTCCACGCAACGATATAATAAATATGTATTGTATTAAATGATATGATAACGATGAATTTTGTAGTTAGGCGCTGAGAGCCCGCTTTTACATTTATATCATGGCGCTCTAAAGGTTTGCTCTGCATACCCCAATGGGAAACAGGCGTGTTAATATATATGTATGTAGAGTCTACAGGTTTTTGGAATAGAGATGAAATAAATAAAATATACCTTGTGACCATTGCAATAAAGTTTATTTTCTATTGTCCAAATTACTTAAATATTTGGACAAATACGCATAGTGAAATGTCAGCATGATAATTTTGACGTTAGAGATCAGTTATTTTGTTATGTAATTTTATTATATAATATTATTATGTTAACCTTACCTGATGAATTTTGGCAGACTCTGGATACTGATATTTTCCCATTGATGTGTTGGATTCATCCATACAAACGGATAACACGATGTCAAGAAGCTTTAACTGAAAATTAATATTATGTTTATTGTACGTAACATTATTTGTAAGTGTTTACAGAATACAGTATACGGGCATAAATATATGTAATTTGTTTTATATAATACTAGTTTTTACCCGCGGCTGCGCTCGCGTTAGATTCTGTTAACCCACGTGACGGATCCTGTTAATAATTAGGTGTTTTCCTTTAACTATTACAAAACTGTAAATGTCTGTTTGTTTGTTTATTCGAGCATCGCGCAAAAACTAAGGGACCTATTTTGTATTTGTTTGTGTTTAGACTTGTAAACAGGTGTACATTTTATGAAAACAAAAACAATTCCTGTAGGATGAATTGAAGAACCACGGAGCGAAGCCACGGGCAAAGTCCATTTGGTATAATACTAACAACATCTAGTAGTATTTTTAGGAATTTGCCACCAACCAACAATCATGACCTCCACTTTTTGTATGCAACATAAAACAATTTATTTTAATAGTACCAACACGATGGGTCTAAGACCAAAGATTAGGTCTGGCTAAGGAGATATGGCCATCAGAATTTTTGACCATTTATTTATCTAGAGCTTCTCAAGCCCTTTCATTTGAGTACCAACACGCTGGGTCTAAGAGCTCAAGTTTAGGATAAATGGCCATCAAAGTTTTGACCATTTATTTATCAACAGCTCGTCGAGCCCTTTCATTCGAGTACCATCCAGTCTATTCCGATCCGGCCCGATTCGTGGCCACACGTGCAGGTAAGCTCGTGCAAACTGGACTGCGCAAACCTCATAGTAACAGAAATAGGTAATAATCAAGGTAGGTAGGTTGTAATCACAATTTTACTTGCGATTCATGCGTGGCAACTTTCGAACAAACTACGCTTCCCATATTGACGTCATTAATTTTTAAAAATTAACTTTAATCAAATGTACTCTACAGCTTTTTTTTCTACAGCCAATAATGCCTTATTGTGATGTTTCTAAAAACATCACAATAAGGCATTTTTGCGGGTTTTTGTTACAGTATTTATAGAAACAAGTCCGAGAAAGATTTTGAAATGCCCTGCTCTATGGTGAAGAGTGTTCGCTCTTGGCCTGTTTTTTATCCTAAATGGACATTTGACCACTACATTTACTACATTTGACCACTAGGTACAGTCGACCGCACGTCAGTAGCATCTTTATTTCATAAGCAGTAAGGGCGGTTTTCGAATTGAAGTGTTACCACTGTCATGCAGTCGACTGTAACTCACATAATATTAAGCGAGAAAAAAATATCTTACACGCAGCAATTGATGTTTCTCAGTCAAGCCGAGGCTGGCGTAGGTGTGGAAGAGGTTGAACAGCAGCGGCAGGTGGCGGTGCATGTGCGCGTCCGTGTGCGGCGGCACGGCCAGCGCGCGCGCGCTGCTCAGCAGCTGGTCCGACAGCGATAGCGCCTCGTCGCGCGTGCACCACGAACCGTAGCCGTTGCTCACTGCAATCACGTTATCAGTCATGTATGTACTGCGCGGGAAATTTTATTTATTACTAGCTTTTAACCGCGGCTCCGCTCGCGTTAAATTCTGCTAACCCACGTCAGTCCAGTCCAATCCAGTCCATTCCAGTCCAGTCCACTGTCCCACTGTCCCGCTGTCCTGCTGCCCTGCTGCCCCACTGCCCCGCTGCCCCACTGCCCCGCTACCCCACTGCCACGCTGCCCCACTATCACACTGCCCCGTTGCCCCACTGCCCCACAGCCCCACTGCCCCGCTGCCCCGCTGTCCCACTGCCCCGCTACCCCACTGCCGCGCTGCCCCACTGCCCCTCTATCCCACTGCCCCGCTGCCCCACTATCCCACTGCCCCGCTGCCGCACTGCCCCGCTGCCCAGCTGCCCCGCTACCCCACTGCACCGCTGCCCCACTGAAATACAGCCCCGCTACCCCACTGCCCCGATGCCCCACTGCCCCACTATCCCACTGCCCCACTGTCCCACTGCCCCGCTGCCCCACTACCCACAGCCCCGCTGCCCCACTAACCCGCTGCCCCTCTGCCCCACTTCCCCGCTGCCCCACTGTCCCGCTACCCCGCTGCCCCACGGCCCGGCTGCCACACTGCCCCGCTGCCCCAAAATCCCACTATCCCACTGCCCCGCTGCCCCACTGCCCCGCTACCCCACTATCCCACTGCCCAGATGCCCCGCTGCCCCACTACCCACTGCCCCGCTACCCCGCTGCACTGCCCCGCTACCCACAGCCCCGCTGCCCCACAGCCCCGCTACCCACAGCCCCGCTGCCCCACAGCCCCGATGCCCCACTAACCCGCTGCCCTGCTGCCCCACTGCCCCGCTGCCCCACTGCCCCGCGACCCCACTGCCCCACCGCCCGCTGCCCCACCGCCCGCTGCCCCACTACCCCACTGTCCCACTGCCCCGCTGCACTGCCCCGCTACCCACAGCCCCGCTGCCCCGATGCCCCACTAACCCGCTGCCCTGCTACCCACTGCCCCGCTGCCCCACCGCCCGCTGCCCCACTGTCCCACTGCCCCGCTGCCCCACTGACCCACTGCCCCGCTGCCCCATTGCTCCACTGCCCCGCTACCCCACTGCCCTGCTGCCCACTTCCCCGCTGCCCCACTGTCCCACTGCCCCACTGCACTGCCCCGCAACCCACAGCCCCGCTGCCCCGATGCCCCACTAACCCGCTGCCCCGCTGCCCCACTGCCCCGCGACCCCACTGCCCCACCGCCCGCTGCCCCACCGCCCGCTGCCCCACTACCCCACTGCCCCGCTGCACTGCCCCGCTACCCACAGCCCCGCTGCCCCACAGCCCCGATGCCCCACTAACCCGCTGCCCTGCTACCCACTGCCCCGCTACCCACTGCCCCGCTGCCCCACTGCCCGCTGCCCCACTGTCCCACTGCCCCGCTACCCCGCTGCCCCACTATCCCACTGCCCCACAGCCTGCACCGCTGCACCACTTCCCCATTGCCCCGCTGCCCTACTGTCCCACTGCCACACTGCCCCGCTGCACCACTGCCCCGCTGCCCCACTGCCCCGCTGCTTCACTGCCCCGCTGCCCCACTGTCCCGCTGCCCCGGTAACCCACTGCCCCGCTGCCCCGCTTCCCCACTTTCCCGCCACCCCACTGCCCCACTATCCCACTGCACCGCTACCCCACTGCCCCATTGCCCCGCTGCCCAACTATCCCACTGCCCCACAGCCTGTCCCGCTTCCCCAGTGCCCCGCTGCCCCACTGCCCCGCTGCCCCACTGTCCCGCTGCCCCACTATCCCATTGCCCCACTGCCCCTGTAACCCACTGCGCCGCTGCCCAGCTGTTCCGCTGCCCCGCTACCCCACTGCCCCGCTGCCCCACTATCCCACTGCCCCACTCCCCTACTGCCACACTACCCCGCTACCCAACTGCCCCGCTGCCCCGGTACCCCACTGCCCCGCGGCCCCGCTGGCCCACTGTCCCACCGTCCCACCGTCCCGCTGCCACTGTCCTACTTTCCCACTGTCCCACTATCCCACTGTCCCACGGCCCACTGTCTCACAATATCACTAAATCACTATCGTCCCGTCCCATGTCCCATGTCCTGTCCCATGTCCCATCCTATGTCCAGTCCCATGTGCCGTCCCACTGTCCTGTCCCATGTCCCGTTTCATGTCCCGTCCCATTTCCCGTCCCATGTTCCGTCCCCTGTCCCGTCCACTGTCCCGTCCCGTCCCCTGTCCCGTCCCCAGTCGCATCCCCTGTCCACTCCACTCCACTCCACTCTATCGTACATTACTATACGCTCGTGCAAATGCATAGAAGCTTCGATCTGTCGGGTGAGTACGCAACCCACGAAATTTTTTTTTTCTTTTTTTCTTTCTTTCTCAAAACCCATACCAGTTTTTAAGTCAGATCATCAGCTTTCAAACAAAAAAAAAACATCAATATCGGTCCAGTAGTTTTAGCGTGATGCTGGAACAAACAAACAAACAGACGTTTACAATTTTATAATAGTTAAGATTATTATAAGCCTGAAGTGTCCCACTGCAAGGCAAAGGCCTCCCTACTCTCCTTCCACTTCCCCCTGTCTATTGCTACAAGCGTCCAGTCCTTTTGGAAGGAGTCCAGCTCATCCCGCCATCTCCGTCTGGGCCTGCCTGCGTTGACGTCTGCCATGTAAAGGGACCCATTGAGTTGTTAGTTTGGCCCAGTGGTCGTCTGACATGCGGCAGATATGTCCAGCCCAGTTCCACTTTAGAGTGGCAGCCTTACGGGTGACGTCAGCTATTTTTGTTCTGGAACGGATCGTTGTGTTTCTTATCCGGTCTCATTTAAACAAGAGCACAGAATACCTAATAGTACTATCGTACAGAACGGCCACTCGCCGCCCCCCGCCAATTTAAGATTCATCACCCGCATCAATTTAAATTTTCAATTTCAATGTTTTTTATTTCAAATAAACCTAATTACAGGCACTTTTGAAAGGTCAGGCTCTAGTTGCACGGTTCCAAATTGTGGGTCCTATGGAGAAGAACCGGCAAGAAACTCCATGGATAAACTCTTTTTAAAATAGGTTATTGTTTATTACATCAAATGTGTTCAAAATAATGTGAGTATAATGTAGGTTAATGTCAGAAATAAACAAGAGTTTAAAAGTGAGTATATTAACATAACATAACATCACGCCTGTATTTCCCCGAAGGGGTAGGCAGAGGTGTAATACCACACCCACATTTCGCCAGTTATGTTATAGTCCCATGTAATAGGGGGCGAGCCTATTGCCATTGACCGGGCACAAATCCAGACTCCGGGCTGCTACTGAGAATTTCCTAATGAAAAAACCCTTAACAATTTGCCCGATCCGGGAATCGAACCCAGGACCCCACGCTCAGCAGTCATGCTTGCAACCACTAGACCAACGAGGCAGTCAGTCGAGTGAGTATATTGCCTTTAAAAATAAACGTAAAAAGAGTTGCCATAGTAATAGTACCCCGCACCCACCCGCGGTTTGCCGGCAATTGGACTGCAAGATTGCAATGGATGTCAATCGCCAGTCGCTATACAAGCACGCTATCTCTGAAAACTACTGAGAAGCGCTTGGAACCCAGTCTGCATTAGAAACGGCGAGCATCCCTAACCTAAACGTGTGTGCGCGTTCGTATACAGACGTAATCTTGTGTATGTAGGTGGTGCTAGCATTTATATTGTATTGAGTGGCCGAGGTGAAAATTTCGTCGACGTCGAGAAAATCATAATCAGTTCATTTTTTCGATTATTTGTCGCGCCCAAACATATCGTCTCGTTTAAATGTGATATTATGTCGACAAACGTTAAGGCGCTCCTAAGAGCTAAGTGCCGCCCGCATCAGTAAATAATAGTTACTCGCAAAGTAGATAAATTAATCTAAGATTCGTTTTTAATAAATTGAAGTACAGGTACTATAGTTTAATCAGAAACTATCAACTCTGTAAATTAATTATAGTTCACTGTAGTTGTAGATAGAAAAATGTGGAAAACGGCCAGTTTTGACACTTTTTCTATCTACAATTACATCGAAAATCTCAACTCAAACTCATTGTAAGAACCTCAATATGCTGAGGTAATGTCTAAGAATACTGATTTTGATATTATTTGTAGGAACATTCCTTCAGAACATTTTAATTTAACTAAGAATATGGGTATTTTTCTCGTATTGGCATGAGATAATGCAAAGAGTTAGTTTTGTCACGTTGAGCATGTTAGCCCTGCAAAAAAGTATAAGAAGTCGAGTAATAACAGATTACCTGGTGGATCTTGAACTGAGAAATGCGCCAAAAAGACAATGATTTTCATAAATACTATCCTCACTTCGGCTGTTGGACACGATAATAAGTAGTCACATAGTCTAAAAAAGAAAACATACATATTTAAAAATATTCTCCCCTCTTTTTATGTTAAAGAATAATTTTAATCTCACTGACTACTACGGTACCTGTGTGGGTATTTGAAGAGATCAGTCGCAAACCACGCCCTCACTACCTGAGAGCATCGTAAATGTTGGCACAGTATGTCATGCCAGTCAGCTGCGGGACCACGGAGAGTCTTCTTCGTACGGAATCCTACTTGGAACAAGAATTTCGTAGCTAGTTGCACTGATAGCATTGACATTTCTTCGTGCTCGGGCCCCTGTATAACGAATTAATTTACATTTAAAATCTTTGAAGATAGCTGATTAGCTGGTAAAAATATTATTGTTCTTTTAAACATACCCAAACTGCACTTTGAGATCCTGGTACCATTTGTAGTCGCATACAACAAAGTTTCTTCATAAAATTGAAATGCTCTAGACTGAATTGGTCCTGATTATGTGAAAATGCAATATTACTGCGACGCACTGATAACCAGATCGGCCTAGGTATTATATTTTCCCTGGAAAATAAATATGATTAAAGTTCATATTTTACTGAAAATAATGGGGTGGCCAGTCTCTTCTTACGGTAATCCATCATTTTATAACACCATTTGCATATTTTTTTATTGATGAATGAAAAGAATGCCAAGTCACCGACAGTGGCGGCTGCTGCCCCAGAGAAGCGGTGGTGCACTGTACTGTTTTATTAAGTGTTATGATTTAAAATACAATAAAAATATTTGGTACCAGATTCCGTCCAAATCGACTCTCCACCAAAAATAGTGCAAGGAAAACAAAAGAACGCATTTAGTCGCTCACATCCACATAACCATTGCTTTTTAGTGTACATTTCAGTTTTAAAACTTCTCGTAAACATTCTATTCTTCGTTTTGCATTGTTGTTTTATATCAAGGAATGGCCTAGGCGGTCCAGCTGATTTTATGTCCACTTTGTTTTGAAAACTTTTATTATTGTTTATAATGGGCATTAACATTAATATTGACTATAAAGTCAATATTAATGTTAATGCCCATTTTCACACCAATTCAGTCACAGTTATATACAAATGTACTCTGTGGTCACAGTAAGGTGTGTAATAGTAATTATTGACCGAAGTACAGTAACGTTAAAATAAAACACACACACATATTATTAAATAAATTAGCACGGATAAGTTCGTGATTAGAGGTTATGTAAAAGCACAGAGTAAAAGTTAATGTTATGGCTACGATCAGTAATATCGTCCGTCGACGCACGGAGCGTGCTTTGGTCGTTCAGTTACTCAGAGCGATCAAAAACGAAACGAACACGTAAAGAACGCTCCGTGCGTCGTCCGATATTACTAAACGCAGTCTATGGACAATAATAAGTCATCGCCAATCAGCCGGCTCGCATCGTATGCATTTCGTCAACGATCGGTAAATCTCGGCTCGGTTTCAACCACTTCCATGAGCCGTCAAAACTAGTTAGTGATTAGCCAATAGCCGCCTTGGTAGGGCCAATCGGATTGCAGTACCCTCGCCTCTATTAGTGGCAGAATTTATTGTACGCATTATATTCAACACTTGGCGTCTATTTGGCTATATGGTCGTTGTATAGTTAGGTTAGGTTATGTTAGAACTGTGACAAAACCAAAAGCAAGCGATACCGCGGCAGCGGCAGGTAAGTGCCATAAAAGATTCGCCCCAAGACCTCGTTTCAATAAATTGATACTTTGACTGAAAGTAGCCCGCGAAATTCCAAAAAATTCTTGCGTTTTTTACTAATTGTAGCCCTATTTCGCGTTGTATATCAATTAAAATATGATTCGTGGCAGTAATAACAATATATCTACTTGTGAGTTTTTGCGGTATCGTGTCGTTGTCGACAAATTTTGTATGGGATAGTTTAGTTCCAAATAAGCACACGGTGGCGCTGGTAAAATTCCCACATAATATTTGTCGACAATTACACGATATCGCAAAAACTCATGCTAGGGGCTCTGTTGAAACATAAAATAAGAGTTTCACTCACTTCATAGTTAAGTTCTTCATGGATTGTTCTAGAGCTGATTGCGTTTCTATCGTGTCCTTCCTGGTGTAGAACAGCATGTACGCGTTCCACCATCGCTTCTGCCGTTTATAAGATACCCTCTTTAACATCGGATCGAACACCTACAACATGACAAAAGTCACCATGTCACAAACACAATGGGTTTGTGTTCTGACCCCCTCATTCATAAACGTAGGCACTACAAGTTTTATGACCAATAACTGTAGTTTCGTAAAATATTGCACAATTTACGATAACTAGACATACAGACAGAAATACTTGTAGCACATGGTAATCCGGGTTATGGTTTATGTGTGCCAAATTACATTCAGCCGTTTCAACGTGATTGAGTTAAAAACATCCAAACATCTTCACAAACTTTCACATTTATTAGTAGGATTTGTATTGAGCTAATCGAGCACTTTCATTTGAGTACAAACACGCTGGGCCTAAGAGCTAAGTTTAGGAGATATGGCCATCAGAATTTTTTACCATTTATTTATCTAGAGATCATCGAGCCCTATCATTATCAGAATGGAGTGAAACGATGTGTTGATCCATTTGTTTACTGCCTTTTGAGTTTTAATTTAAGTCAATATTTTATGAATAAGGGGGTGAGTGTCTGTGTAAGTCCTGTATTTTTCCTTACGTCACTATGTACTTACTTCGCCCATGTACTCTCCGCCGAAGCACTGCGCCTTTATTTCTTCGTCATCGTGCATGCCACACTCCGATACATCGCCGTCATCTAGCTTTACCCATCGGCCAGTCTCGCTACCATTGTCCCTATAAAAGAAAATAGTATCAGTCTTAGAGCCTTCGCAGCCTACGGACGGCTGTATATCGTCGTGCTGATTAGGATTGCAATCCAACTTACGGCCAAATTTAATATCCTATCTATCCACGATTTACCCTACTAGAGATGGAAATTTGACATATTTTGTATGGAGCTTATGTCAAATTCCTATCTCTAGTAGGGCAAATCGTGGATAGATTGGATATTAATTTTGGCCGTTAAGACTAGGCTCCCAAAATGAGGTGACTTTTCGGAAACATATGCCGAGTCGTACACATGCCTGATGAATTTCAAATTTAAACATATGTTATTTTGAACCTTTATCTACCGTTTGACTATCCCAGTTACATGATTCGTTGTTTTTTTTTCGATGCTTTTAATTTTTCAAAATCATGCGTTTTTAGAGATTTTCCGAATATTTCTCCGTTATTATTTAAGTTAGGTATATAAAATTTATGGAGATAGGCAGATAATAAAGTATATTAAATACAGCTTTAAGGAAATTTCTATTGATTAATTATTATTTATGTAATAAACGAAAATTGTTTTGAGACTTACGGCCTTTACTTCCGCGGTAAAACGCGCGAGAATGATTTATTTGAAAGTGAGCTCTATTGCAGCTAACATAAAATTTACGAGAGCAAATCGCAATGCTCACCTTCAGTGCCGCGCATTGCGCTATAGAGGAAGGGTCTGTGTCTGTCGCGTCTATGCGTGAATTGTCACGAATTTACGAAAATATTTAATACCGTAAACAAAAAAGACTTTATAGCCATAAAACAAGCATAAAATATTTAAAAATCATTCTGACAGACGTTGACGTCTTTTACTAGTGTCATGGGTAATAAAATTAATAGAAAATATGTTTCAAAAAGAAAAATAGCTAAACGTTATAAAGAAGCAAGTATGATCGCTAGACAATCTAAAAGGTAAGTGCATTATTATCTATTTTATTTCTAAAAATGTATTATTATTATTTTAGCTTTAATAAAACTAAAATATAAACGTTTTCTTTATAGGAAGCAATTTACTTGTTCGGAACAGAGATACTACCGGAGTCGCCAGTTGAACTAATTAATTTAAAAATTTACTTCTAGTTCAAGTATTATTACGTAAAGAAAAGTGGGTATGTATAGTGTAAAATTGTACAACTTGAGTAGGTATAACACACGAAATATTGTATTAGCGGTTTATACAGCGTGAATTTATGGAATAGGTTAGGAGAGGGCCAAACTTGAAATAAAACTATAACTACTACTTTGACTACGTCTGTGGTCTAGTGGTTCGAGTGTGCGACTGCTGGTCACGAGGTCGTGGGTTCGATTCCCACAAGACACAAGTATTTATTTGTTGAACATATTTGTGTTGGTCTGCGTGTTTCTTATGTATTACAAGTATGTTTACCTACACACGATTCTTGAATGTCTGCAAGACAAAGAAAAGGCACCATAGCCTCTGCCATTTTGGTCATTGTCATGTCATGGGTGCTTTACTGTTTGTTTACTTATGTAAAACCTTGGATGAATAAAAAAGGCGGACGGAATCTCGCTAAACAAAAAGTAAAAACACAATCGGTTGATTTGCTTACTCAATAAGGATTTTGACATAACTTGTGATAGGATTGAATAAGTTATGTCAAAACTCTTATTGAGTAAGCAAATCAACCGATTGTGTTTTTATTGAAAATGGCCATAACTCGTAACATATTTATTGAAAATAGAATAAAATCTCTACCTATAAACTTGTTCACATAGCATGGGTACGGTATCAGGTGTCAAATACATGTTTTGTAGTGGAGTCTCTTTTACCCTTATTCATAAGGCATCGTTTTGTCCTACTGTCATCGTACCCATGCTATGTAAAAATGATTAATTAACTTTTTTTAGATTGCCAGCATTGAATTTTGGCGCTAATCACACTGATAATATAATTGATCAAGGTGGAGACCTTTTTTTTCTGTTGAAAGACTCATGGTTTCCCTCCGTGTGGGGACGGCGGAGGGGTATGTCGGCCTCTTACCGACTAAAACCACACGGTGGCCATCCTCTGCATAAAATCGAGGAGCTCCGGGAATTCTATTGGACCGCGCCGGAGCCCCTCAAGTGCTATGCCTTTGGCACGTCCCGGGAAAACAATATTGTTTCCCCCACAGTAGCACGTGACCACCACGTACTGCTGTCCACCCCAGGGTCGCTTAGTAGACGCTTCGAGGCCCCCCCACTCTTAGCGTCCAATCATCACCAGTACTAGAAGCTTGTATATTAGGTACTTACTTTTTAGGCTACAATCGTTTTAAAATAAAATAGATTGAGTTTTTTGGAGATGTAGGTATGCACATCATTAGTTATAAAACATTTAATTTTAAGGCAAATGGAAATACAAGAAACGATGGGATCAAAGAAAATATTCTTCCTGAAACTGTTGAGAGGTATAATAAAATGGAGTTGTTACAGGATACGACTAACTTGGTATGTTTATAATTATATTTCTTTTCAAAGCAGAGTTGTTACGAAAAAAACATATGTTTTAAACACCATTGAATCTGATTAATATAACCACCAACTGATTTAAAACACGAGGGAAAAAACAATGTTTTTTTGCCAATGTGTTTAAAACATGTTTTAAACAAAGTATTATATTAACAAATAAAACAGCAATTATGGAACATTTAATTCAACTGATTTTCATTAGCGTTACATCAGGGACATCATACTGACGTTCTAAAATTAAATTATGAGTTATTATGTGAAAAATTATCGTATGAGTAAGTCAAAAAGGTCATCTCATCACAGTGGCCTAGTACGGTACACAGTGCTGGGCTTTTCCAGTGATTTCAAAGTAACAAACTTTTTTCAGGCCTACGACCAATACAACATAAACATCATGTTTGTATATTTGGATCATGTTGTCCGTAAAAAACAAGTATTTTTATTAATAATAGGTATATGTATGACGAGGTTAATAAACGTAAATGAAACAAAAGAGATGGCAGCCTACCCCAATGGGAAACCGGCTTGATAATACGTACTGGGTGTCAGGGAAACACTCCCGAAACTGAAAGGCTATTATTATACTAGGCTGCTAAACACAATCGAATACCAATAACCATTAGCCTTATACTCATTGTTTTAGTGATTTGGTATTTTGCAAACCCGAAATGTAAAGCGTACAAAACTCGGGATCAATGCCGCGCGTACCTAACATACCTACGTTCGCTACGACACGGACTGCGTATGCGAGCGGATGTCGTTCACCCCTAGCGCCAACTGATATTTTATTTGAATTCGGTTTAAAGAAATTTATTTTCAAGAAGAAAATATGCCACTTACATGAAAATAGTTTTAACATTTTAGTAAACTTATTGTAATGGTCGCCGAACACTCAGTCAATAGTTTCATAGCCTCAACAGGAAGGTGAAAAATGTTCTATTATATATTGAGACAGTTGAGACTTAAAACCACTAAATGAGCTCATTTTTTTATATTAGATGGCAATTTATTTTATAGCTTTGCTCCTTCATAGGTAATACTTTTTTTTGCGAAGTTTGTTCTTACCTTTGGCAGTACAAGTAAGCTAGGTTGTCGAAGACTTCGTTTACTAATTTGTGATATTTTTACAAAAGACAAGTTAGTATGGATGGGTTTATCGATTATTTTCCTTATTAAGATGCAAGTATTATACATATATAGTTGTTTAATTACATTGCGAACTTAAAAAAAAGAAGTAAATAAATGAGGTTTTTTTTGCAAATCAGTTTTATTTAACTGCCCAAAGCTGGTTGGTTATGTATGAAAAATGCAAAAAAAAAAGAGAAAAAATCTAAAAAAAGAATCGCTTCTTTTTGTGGTTTCGTATCACCAGCACTATTACCTATCTTCGTTTTCGGAAGCGTTTCCCTGACACCCAGTATGTATGTATGTATCTAGGGTATAGCGTGTGGGGTGCTGGGCCAGAAAACGTCCTCGTATCCCTGACGGCCGCTGGTCCTTGTCGATGCGGCCAACGTTAGGCCGCACGGGGATAAGGGGCTCACCTACTTGAATTGTGCCAAGCCGGGACGGGAAAGAAAGGGTCTAGCGTATATAATTTGTAGTATTTCTACGAAATGATTTTCAAACGTCATAATTATCGTACTTTTGCGTACGATGAGATAATTTTTTAAAAAACAAGCTGTCAATGTCTAACCAAGGCGAACGCAATATCCCATTCAACATAAAATTTCCGGTTTTTTGCAACTCTGTTTCAAAGTATCCAAGAGGGATACTAACTTTAATAATATTTCTTGTGATTATACTAACATCTACGCCTTCGTTTTAGGAAAGCAAAATACTAAGTGGGAGACGGATGGTGAACACACAACGTTTTTCGATAATTTGTAAGCTATCGCCGATCACGACGCCCTTTTTAACTGTGGGTTGAGTTCTGTTGAAGTGGTTTCTGAACGTCAAAACGGACTCCATTTGCGATTAAATTTAAATTGTTTAATCTGCAACAAAGAATTTATTTAATATTGAATATTGATTGATTTGAGATTGGGACATAAATAAAGAAGCCGTAGCTGGAATTATGGCAAGTGGCGGTGGATATGCTCAATTAAAATAATTTACATCTGCAGTCGGCTTAAACGAAATAAACAAAAAAAAATGCAAGACGAAATTGCAGAAGAATGGGAGAAAACAGCTTGGGGTGAAATGAAGAGGGCTGGTGAGACAGAAAGAGAAGTCGCTTTGAAAGAAGGTCGCGTCAGTAAAGATGGCATCCCGATGATTGAAGTCATAGTAGATGGGTGTTGGTGCCGCCGTTCATATCAAACGAATTACGCTGCCAAAGAATCAAAATGCAGAGCAGCCAGATATCGATCCAGAAACTTTCAAACTGTCAAAGGAAACTTTTATAGATAATTTGCGTAAGACTGAATAAGAACGTAACCGTATTAGTCAACATACAGTTTTACGAATTCAGTGCAGTGAGTGGTTTGAGCTTAGACGCAACTTATTGACCGTATCAAATTTTGGTAAAATAATAAAACGTAGAAGGACTCAAAGCTGTAGAAATATAATAAGAAACATACTTTACAGCACACCAATTGCCCATGTCTCCTCCATACAGTACGGAAGACAATATGAAGCAGTGGCACTAGAGCAATTATCACAATTACAAAATATTGAAATTATGGAATATGGCCTCTACATAGACGAAAAATATCCCTTTTTAGGAGCCACGCCTGAAGGTATCATTGACGATATGGTTGTAGAAGTAAAATGTGCTCTAGCTCCTTTTAAAATGGGTAGTATTGATGAAGCAATTGACAAGAAAAGAACATTTCTGGAAAAAGGACAAAAATGGTCAGGTGAGTATTTTTTTTTTTTTTGTGTAATTATTCATTTAAATTTGTATATAGGCGCACTGAGTAATTTGAACACCTAGTTCATTAATGTCACCAACAAACGGCAATCAGAAACATCTACTGTCAGGAGATTGAGATTAGTTTGGAACTATATTTTGAACGTTTTTAATTACGAGAAATGGCCTTCTGATGTTCCGTTCAAGTTTTAATTGTATACTATAAACAAATTGTAATGAAATTCTAATTTTAATGTGGTGTTAAAAAAAAAACATAAATATTAGTAGGCAATTCCATGGTTTCCCTGTTCTCTGTCTTGACTTTATATTTCAATATTAGCGGTGAGTGACAAGTGTAGCTAGCGGGTGGTGGGGTGTAAGGGAGGAGCTAGCGTGGGAACTATTTTTTCGGAGCGTCCTCTTAATCTTCTTCTTCATGTCAGTGGTACGTCTGATCTTTTGTCAGACTTGGCAACCCCAAAACTTTGCAACCTCTACGGCGCGGCGTCCAACCAATCGACCGATATTATTAGTCTGCAGGGGCGGGGCGGGGGGTGGGCGGAAGGCTAACTGCTGTTTGTCTCAGACAGCGCTGCGGCTCGCAACCGATAATGTTTTGCAACCTAGTGACGCAAAAATTTACCTAGATACTATGCCATAAAGTTGGTTCTTATAAACTAGATACATTCGTGTATTAACCCTTTGACCGCCATCGCCATGTCAAATAAGCAAAGGCGGACTCACGGCGCCAAGCTACAAATTTGTTGTTCTATACCTACAAAAAAGGAGTGAGGCCGGCGCTATATCGATAAAACACAGGTTTTTTTTTTCATACTTTTTGAATAAAAAGTTCATCATAATATCAGAGTTTTATTTAATCCCGGTCTGTTGTTTTGGTTATGAATTAAAATAATCTTTTTACAACGCCCTTATCACGTACAAGCGGTTGTATGGAAAGAATGACGGGTTGGCCTCTCTTAATGTTATATTAAATGTGACACTGGCTAGTTTCCTAGTATTTCCTATGAAACCTTACAGTATAGCAATGAAATATTTTATTCTTACCTGAGTAACACATATGAGTAGTAGTGTCCGCCGGAAGCCTGTCCGGAGTGTACGACGATGCCACTGAGCTGGTACTGTGTTTCTTGCGCCTTCTCCTCGCCGCCTTCCCATAAAGACGAGTCACCCTCGGCCCGGGCCAGGCCCCATGCTGAAGGTGATATCGAATGAGTATAAACAGAGGTTTATAAACTAACTAGCTTTTCCCGCGGCTCCG